>OX422142.1:2775946-3469932 GCA_949129095.1 Volucella bombylans | reverse complement strand
AACTTTAAAGCAGAACAACCTTACCGACATGCAATTTACTATCTGGCACTTATACTTACCGAGAACGCTTGGTCAAAAAGCGAATTATTGGATGCTATGTCGTGTAAGTGTAAAATGAGAGGGCGGGGTGAATGATAAGAATTGTTGGATTTTAGAAATACATGTCCTTTCAGTGGTCACGAAGGAACGTGTTGAGTATTTCGCTAAGGAATTCTTCTCGAGGTTGCACACAGAATGTTTTGTCTTTGGTAATGCAACAAAGCAACGCGCACTAGATATTGCCGGGATTGTGAACAAGAAACTTGAAACAACGAATTCAATTATTTTGCCACTTTTGGCGAGACAAATGTTAAAGAAACGAGAGTACAAATTGTGCAATGGTACTTTGTCAAAACAGATTTTAAAGTGATTCGTATAAGTGTATTTATTCGTATTCGTTTTTTAGGTGACAGCTATCTTTTTGAAAATACAAACGAGTTCCACAAGACATCGTGTGCAGAATTGTATTTACAGTGTGGTCCACAGAACGATAGATCGATTGTACTTGCTGATCTTGTATCACAAATACTTACCGAACCCTGCTACGACGTCTTAAGAACAAAGGTTAGTTACGTGGTTTTATTCTCTCATCCCAAGTCTGAAATATAAATCGATGTTTTTGTTTTAGGAACAACTTGGCTACATAGTGTTCTGTGGTACACGTAAGGCAAACGGTGGCACTGGTCTCAGAATACTTGTACAATCTACCAAGCATCCGTCATATGTGGAGGATCGTATTGAAAATTTCATCGACGAAATTGTGGTACGTACAAAATGTGTTTCTTGAACACAACACATATACAAAAATGGTAAATAATTTTTGTAGAAAAAAGTGGAACACATGCCACTTGATGAATTTGAAAATCACAAAGAAGCCCTTGCCAATAAAAAGCTAGAGAAAGCCAAAAATTTTTGGCAACAATTCTCACAATTCTTTGCAGAAATAGCTCTTACTCAGTACCACTTTGAACGGTCCGAAACTGAAGTAGCCATTCTGCGAAAGGTCACCAAGGAAGAGTTCCTCGATTACATGAAGGTAAATTGTTTGACCTATTTCTAAGATTTTTTTTTTTTCATTTAACACATCTTTTTTTGATTAGACATACATCAGTCGTGATGCACCAGAACGTCATGTTCTATCTGTGCACATTGTATCGTCGGAATTCGATAAGGAAGCAGAAAACTCTGATGTCACCAATATGGACCGCCACATGAAACTCAATGATTTGTCAGCATTCAAGTCAAGTAAGGAGCTATACCCGGTTTGGAGGCCACACTTAGATATTCGCGCAAAAGGCGCTCGAAGCAAATTATAAGCTCTTTTACCTTTTGTTTCAAGTTGTTTCCTTTTGTGTTATTCAACGAGTACGCTTTGTATTAGGTGAAATTTTTATCGTTTTTAAATTTAACACAAATATATATATAGACAAGCAAACGCATACCGTTTGTTGCCTCAATGTAGAATAAACGAAAATGTTAACATTTCTAAAACAAAGCAAAAACAAAACAATTTTAAGACAGAAAATAAAAACTAAAATAAATTCATTGTAACATTGTGTACCATTATAATCATAAATATAAAGATATTTGAATGAGAAGCGAATTGTTTTTGGAATATGTGGGAGAAAGTAATGCACTCATTGGTACCGGGAATCCACTGTCAAGTGTGCTGAACTCCTGTGATATCAAGTCATTTGAGCCGTTGTTCTGAAAACAAAAATACTCGTACCTCTTACAAACGAACTATTGTAAATGTAGATTTACCTGATCTAAAATAGAAATTTTATGTTTAAACAGAACTTTGTCATCGATATGTTTGAATATTCCACCAGTGTCCAGCACGATGTTACTCTTAAACTTGTCTCGACTTTCAAATGTGGCGTATATCAGATGAAGATACAAGAAATCACGACGAAGATGGTTAAATGACGCTTTTATCCTTAAAGGCTTACCTATGCATAAACAGGAAAAGTATTTTCATATAGCAATCTTATTTTCATTAGATTCACAGGAAAGATAATCAAAGCAATAAGTTTCTCTCGGATCGATTAATATGGCTCTGGCAGCGAGTCATATTTGAGTTCCAGGTAAGTATAAAAAAGTATATAAAAGGGATAATCTACCAAAGATTCCAGATCTTGCCCAATGTCTTTTCAAAGGCGTTGTCTGATAATAAACGGGCGATATTATTAGTACGCCTTATAATAAATGAACATCAGACTTTGGACGCATTTGACCAGCTACATCTTTGAAGGCTTTCAGCGGCCAAACTTGAGTCTTGCTGATAGCCTGACTAGTGCCTATATTCTGGCACTCTGGTAGTCAGGAGGTCCTGGAACTTCGGTTCCAGCCTGTCTTATTAAAGGTGGGACCCCTTGTGGAAGCGTCATGGTGGTTGTGGTTGAAACCTAAATCGGGGGACGGATTTTCCGACGTTCATTGGATTACTCGCAAATGCAGCAAATAGGCCGTTTTCGAAAACGTCATCTGCATCAAATTGCTTTTGCAAAATGTTCTTAAACGCAAGCTGCGTTTTGTTGTTCATTTGTTCGAAAACAACATCATAAATCACGCTACATTTGCAGCATGTTCGATAATGCAGTGTTTGCAGGGCAGATGTTCATAAACGTCAACTGCGCTGCAAAAAAGCAGCCACAAATCTGCGCTGTGCATTAAAAAAATTGCTTTGTTCGAAAACGTCAAATGCTCTTGCAAGAAAAAAATCATGTAGATGACACAGATCAACGATACCAAATGAGGTTTGCAGTTTGATGTTCGCAACCCTTATGTATTGCAAATGACGATCAATTTGACGAATTTGACGTTTTCGAAAACGGCCATACCTACCGACATGACCCTTACATTGGTAACACCAAGGTGGAAATTCGTGCCTACACATTGCTTCAGATTTAGTGCTGATTTGAATGGGATCTCCCCAGGAAAATCTAAAGATCGGTAAATGGGAACTATTCTCCATTTCAGATTCGCTAGCTCATAAATGCATTTCAATCCCAAGTTTGATGGCACGCTGTGATCTTAATGCTAACGACAAAGGAAAGAAGGGTATCTTTGGTGCTTGCACGACAACCCATCCTATTAGGTAAGCTAATGCCATTATTTTCAACATGCAATTCATACACTTCAACATTACCTGATCAAAGATCGTCAACCGGATTGATAACACTACTATCGACACAAAGCAAAGTTCTGGTATTCTGAATGCCCGAAGGTTCCGAGCAGCCAACATTTATCTTATTGCAGCCCCGGGTCAATTGTGCCAAAACACCAAAGATGAACTGTATGCGATTTTGAAGTCAAACGGCTTCAATCGCATCAGATTGTTAGGGTTTTCTAAGAACCTATGCTGTCAATATTACGCGCAGAAGAGCTATGACGATAATGCCAGCAAGCCTTCAGAGACGCCACCTCTGATGTTATATGTTTCACTTGATCAAGTCAGGCGAAACAAACGAATTCAGTGAAACAGGAGCCGTATAAGAAGAGCGTCCCGTCGAACTCTATGATCAAAGGGGGAAAAACAAACAAAGGATCTATCAGCGCCATAGAGGTGCTACTGCAGAATTGCTATTCGGCAGTTACAACGGAAGGTAAAACGAACATGGATGTCATATATATAAAACCAAAACTGAGACATATAGAAATAGGGATGGAAAAGTGTTAGTCGGTTCTGAAAATCTGGAAGTATTACTTCTATAAACTATTTAACGGTTATGAAGACCAACTTTCCGCGATTAGAAAGAAACAACGGGACTGCGATGTCGTGCGACGACCACAATGCAGTTCACTTGAGCAAAAGGTAAGGGCAAATTACAGCACACATCGAGTGAATAGATCTGACCGGTGATCGAATGACTTTAGTGTGACTGTTTCTTCAACATCCCATGCCTATATCAACTATTTCAAATGTCTTTATGAGAGTGTTTTTGGGTTTCCACTTGTTCATCTATTCACCGATTTAAACCCAGCATTTAGAGACGGGTCGACAAGTTGACGCGCTGTTCTATATTTGTTCTATCTTTTTTCTAGCTCTACATTTTTTCACCAGCAGTGCTTCATTTAAATAGCCAGTAGCATTCCACCCCTTCAAACCTTCAATCGTAATACCCGTCTCGCTATGAATGCTCATCAGTACGTATAGCCTCAAGCTCACTTTCGTGATTCGTTTCTTAGTCATACAACTCATTTCTGGAATGCCCTACCGAGCACTCTATTTCGTATTATAACTTGCAAACATTCAAGACCAAGGTGCATCGGTATCTCTCTTTTCTTTCTCTCTAAGTTTCTCTCGCTCGCGCTGTGTGCAAACATTTTAAGGGTACATTTTAACCCCTTTAGCGCGCAATAGGAATTGATTTTGTCAAAGCCGTTGAAACAACACTCAGGCTCGAAAAATCCTCGGGCCCACTTCGGAAGGACAACGCTCTAAAATAAAATTTCATTGAATTTAAGAAAGAACGGATCCTCACCTATCTTCAATGGAAAAAAGAGTGGAACCCCTTACGAGGAGGGAACAACATCGACCTCGGAAACGAGCGATGGAGGAATGGGGAAAGTTAAGGAACAACGTTCGGAAGTTTTTTCAAAAACATGAAAAGAACGTGTTAAGCAGAACAGAAAGCTATTGATATGAGTACGAAAATTAATAGTAGTCAGCCAGTGCTGAGGATATGGATAAAACATTTTTGCAGACCCCGTTATTTAAGGGAGGAGGTGAATAGAAGAATAGCATGCCTGCTAAATGGAATCTTAACACATGTTAAAGGATAACCTCTACAGAGGCCTGAAAAAATTGTTCAACAATTTGATTTCCCCCTTTCAGTGCTGTTAAAACCACAATTGTCTAAATATTCATAAGGCAGACCCTTAGAAAAAAACCAAAAAGCCTTATACACACATATCGATTTCTAAGCCGAGTAAACAGCCTCTGTAAAGACGAGTTATACGCAACCATGCCTAGTTTTGTAATTTCTAACGATGGAGAACGCTCGCCATACAAGGTGATGAGCTGTGATACATATCGTCATGTGACTTTTTCAAAATCAATCATATTTGAAAGAATTGTTCGAAACCTGTCAGCCGAGAAGAGAGGCACAGATATGCTTATGACATTCATATCATTGGCGAGCTCTCACTGATGCGTTTGAAAGTGAAAACCAAGAAAGGGTGCACAACGTCAACGGATCGGACAGAATGGCACAAAAGACAGGTAGAACGTAAGTGAAGGTGCATAAAGATATCCTTGATCGTTTCAAACGCAAGATTCTTCAAGTGATTTTTGGCCCCGTATGCGCTGGCGGGCTATAGTGGTGGAGACATTACAGTGAGCTATAGAGTGGCATCAGTGGTATGTAGGGTGAATGAATATTAACAATCCGACTCGGGGGTACCTCAACCCCCAAGGGGGGTGCGTAACTGAAGGCAGCTGGCCAACTTAAGAGGAGCATTAACTGGAGACGTTTATTATTAGTAACTAAGTAAGATCAATTATTAAATAATTTGAAACATACCTTTTATAGAAAATATAGGACTCTCCACTTGACCAGTGCTTCTGTCAGCATGCTCTGTAAAGTTTTCCAGCTTCCAGAGGTAAGAAAATGATTTTTCTTTAAGCGGGCTGGACTTAGTTGACAGAGACTTTAGTTGTGGTTTTGATTTTTTCGGAATCATTGTAGTTTCTTCTGTTACTAAATGTATTGTATGAGATTCGGTTGTTGCAATAGTAGGAATAGTCTTAGCTGTTGTTGTGTGCAATTCTTTGTTGTGTATGGGTTTCACTTTAACTGGTTCATCTCGGAAATTCTGTCTTCGCATTTCCTTTAACAAGGATTTTATCTCTTGTAGTTCCTTGTATAGTTTGAGTTCCAGATTTCGGAGAGCTAAATTCATTTCAGCTAAAATACATAGAAAAAAATTCACATGAAAACTATTAACTGGAATAGAAATAAAGCCGTCACCTGATCCGCAAACTCCTTGCAGAGTCTTTGTTGTAATAGCTTCAGCGCTGGCTCGTACTTCACCCGCTGTAACCGTGCATACTGCTTTCTGTATTTCATGAGGATCATCTGGATTTGTTGCGTTGTCTAAAATGAGAAGATTAATGTGAATAAATATAACTTGAACACAGTAAAAACATGGGAAAATTTACACAAAAATTCATAGAGATGTCTTGATTAAAGGAGAACAAAGCAGCATCCTTGAAAGCTAAGCTAGGAGTCACTCAACCGATAGCATATACCCAGCTACGTTACAAAAAGGTATAGACAAATTGCTGGTAACTCTGAAGAGAATTTTCACAGCTAGCCTGTCACTGGCATACACTCCGAAACCCTGGCGAACAGTGAGAATAGCCTTTAAACCGAAAATCGGAAAAGTTTCCGTTTGACTTCCTACATGTTGAAGAGCGTTGAGAGTTCTGCGAGAGGACTGCGGTTACTATGTGCTTGCGTGGGTAAACAGGGGTTGCCCGCAAGGCGGCATTCTTTCTCCACTGCTGTGGTGCATGTTGATCGACTCACTGCTCAACGCGCTGGATAGTTCTGACGTCTGTGCGCAGGCGACGATTGGTGCACTAGAAATCGGCTTTCAGTCATTCCTCTCAAAACTGTGGTTGTTCTCTTTACGAAATGAGGAAACTGACTGGTCCGACTTATCATGGTGATGCATAATGGCATTACCATGCAATTCTCCAAAGAAGATAAGTATTTAGGTGGATAACAAACTTCTATACATGTTGGCCTTCTGACAGTTCAAAGGAGCTGTCGGCAAGACATGAGACGCGTCACCAAGAAATACGCGGCTATGATAAGGCCAATTATATCCTATGCGTCGGTTGTTTGCTGGAACAAGCTTTCACGAAATATGTTATTGCTCCAAAGAAAGGTCTGTCTTGGCTGCATGGGGGTTTCCCTAGCATGCATAGCTCCGCTGTATATGCATTGATGAACCTTCCTTCCCTTGATATTTATATCATGGGTTGCACTCTCAAAGCCATCTCCAGTTTAAAAAGAAACGGTTTTTGGTACGACACACACTGGAGCTTTGATGACCTTGCGCGCCGACTATCGTTCGACACTGTTCTTATGTGTCGAAATCGAATTTCCTTGTGTAGAAGACTGGTTACGGTCAGAATCTGGGCTAGAAAAGCAATGTAATCGGGTCTTCACGGATGGCTCCAAAGCCGATTTAGCGCTGGTGTCTTTGTGGAGGACGACAACGCTAGATTTCACTGCTCGTTAGGAAAGTGGAGATATACGCAATCCTGATGGCAACGAATTATATTGTGAAGAATATGTGGGGATGAAGCATTTTGCATCCATAACGACAGCCAAGCTGCGCTTAGTGTCTTACGGAACCCTCTTACGACTTCCAAGCTAATTCGAGAATCCAAGACTTCACTGAACGCAGTCGGAAGGCTAAATTAACTGAGTGGGATCACGGGAAATTAAATCGCCGATGAACTTGCTAGGCAAGGCTCAGAGGAGAGTTTTTCAGACCCCGAACCTAGATTAGGTCTGCAATCACGCTTATGGCTTCCATTAAGAGGCGTAAGTGATACAAAATCCTGTGACGACGGACCAACCGTCTTACAGGTACTCGGCATTGACGTGGTGGGTGCTGGCACTGTAGACACTTTATCACTGAAGCGCTGTTCCAAAAAAAAGCGTCACTCCAGAATCACTCTTCAATTATCAGTTTTCTTTATCAACAGCATATTTACGAGTATTCCTTCACTAACTTGCAATTAAATAATTAAAACAGATTATAGAAGCAGCCACAATCAAACGCTAATCCCAAATGGCTACTGTTTTTCAGAAGTCAAATCACCACCACCGCGCTACCATAATATGAACAGATTTCTCAAGTACTTTCAGTCACTTAACGTCATCCGATAAAGCCACTTCAGGTGCAGAAATCAACTTTTTGTGCACTTAATTCAAAACCATTAACCTTTCAACACAAGTGTTTTGTAGATACATAAACGAAAACTACAACATTTTTGTCTTTAAGAATTTAATATGTAGGTGTACGAGTATCTGAATAACATACGAGTATTCTGTATATCGAATGTTTCTTAGATTAAAAGTTAATTTGTCTCACCTGCACCGGTAGCTGTTGCAGTAGCCACACCAAATTTACAACAAACAATAACAATAAGCGACAATAAAACCAAGTTACGGTGGTAATAAAACATTTTTTATCAGGCGACAGATACAATAGCTGGGCTATAAACTATAATCCACGTACGACAAGAACTTCCTTCTGCGCTCGTCTGTGGAACGCAACAGATTCGTCATCATCCTATGCTAAGGGCAACGAAAGTTCTCTTATATTCTCTTCGTGCTCGTCGTGGGATCATTCATAATATGTATTTGGTAAAAATATCTTTTGCCTTTGATATGCCGAATCCGAATGGTTTGTGGACTAAAATTAGATGTTCCGTGCCAGAACACAGCTGTGGTCGACCAGCACTAGAAGATTAACTACCAGGGACCTACCTCTATAGATTTATAGACTGTTGTATGTACCTCTTCACGCAATATCGTGCTCCTGAATCTGTATCTCACATAATAAAAGATCGCGCGAATGGAATTTTTATTTGTATACGACGCGAGTGTAAGGAAGGAGCGTCTGCGACAGATGATTTTAGATTTTGGCAGACTGAAAATAGATCTTCGTGTGTACACACATAATGAGGTGGCATGAGTGGGTGGCGCATGGCAAACATCATCAAATGAGACAAGATCAGAAGACTGTTGAGAAAAGAAGAGAATTGTTAGACCAAAAGAGAGATATGTACAAAATACAAATAATTTTCAAACTATGCGGTCTCATAAGATGTGTATCTACGAGTAAGTCTGAATAAATTTATTCAAACATGATAAGCTTGCCATATATTTTTACCTAGAGATCTTTTTCGCAACTTGGCTGATTGAAGATCAATGGTAAAATGATTGCCTTATATGACGCGAGACATTAATTTCAAGGCCATGCATTGCTCAATTGATTGACGTTAAAGTTTGTTATTGGATATGATAAGGCCGCAAGGCCGTTGTTTTCATTTATATTTTGCCACCAACTATCTGTAAGAGCGTTTGCTTATCGAATTTGTTATAGAAATTATAATTTTTTTTAAAACAAAAAACACATACCCGAACCTCCGAAATTCGCCAGTTGCAATTAGGAAAATTGATAGGTTGGGTGGGTAAAATGGATACATCACCTCCCAGCAATGCCTGTTCTGCCGGCCATGGAAAAAAAAAGTTAAGGACAACGACCTTCGGATCGTTAGGTCCCTTAATAGGTCACGTATAGCTGAACAACTAGCAGAGGTCCTGGATTGCAAAACAGATATTACCGCCATCCAAGAAATGCGATGGGATGGGCCTGACAAAAAGAGGATGACAAACTGCGATATTTTCTACAAATCTAAAGCTAATTTTGCCAATATTTGCTATTAGCCTGCGCACGCCCCACAGAGGAGAAAGACGACGACATAAAAGATGGTCTCTACGAGCTCCTGGACAAGACCTACGAGCAGCTATGACATTAAAATTGTCTTCGGCGATTTTAATGCAAAGGTAGGCAGAGAAAACATCTTTGGGAGTACTGTCGGAAAGTATAGCCAGCACGACACCACCTCCGATGACGGATTTCGGGTAATTGGCTTTGGAAGGGGACGAAACATGATCGTAGCTAGAATGCAGTTCCCATATCTCGATAATCACATGAATCAACCGTCAACCAGGTTGACCACTGCATGGCTGCATAGAAGGACTAGAGCTGCTCACGAGCTCTCCGAGCAGCAGAGGACGAACACCGGCTTCCTAGGAGGAGCATGAAAAGCGCGCGGTCGAGGAAATTGAGAGATGCTATTCCAGGAATGAGATTCGGAAATTTTACCAAAAAGCAAAAAAAAAAAACATGCCACGGAGACAAACCCCGTGTGGCGATAGCGCTTCACAACCCTCGATTTCATTTCGGCTGCTGCGATGATTTTAATTGCAGCCTGGCTGTCAATAAATTTAGTAGTATTCTCGTGGGATATTGCCTTTATTGCCGCAAGCCAATATCTCAGCCTGGAAGACACTGCTGCAGACCGGCAGGAGTCGTAAGTATCGTAATTTCAATCGATCGGAAGATATCCCGGCGCCAGTTCCTATCTCCGTCTTTGATCCATCCGTGTAAATGGATATCGAGTCTTGTATCATTTTCTTCCGGTCTCATTCCTCGCCGCTTGGCAAAATGCAGGCGAATGGTGTTTTAAAGGCTCTTAAGTAGTCCGTATTGGATCATAAGCCCAGTTCACTGGTAAAGATCGCGACGTGGCTTCTCGGGTTTGGTTTTCACCCATTAAGCTGACTCAATCTTAAAGCGCAGCAGATTCTTGCATGTATAGATCTAGGAGCAGGAGGCCAAAGTACTCATATATTTTGCAGTCCCACCGTTGGTGTTGTCTTCATGGCAATCCCCTGTACTTTTGTCATTAACCTAAGGTTGCTCGTTTTGTTTGTGGATTGCCACCGTAGGTTAAGATGGGCCTGACGATAGCCGTGTACATCAATAGGATAGTCTTGGCGTTAGGTCCCCACTTTCTCCCAAATATACGGCTGCAAGCGTAGAAGGCGATCGTTGCTGTTTTTACTCGTTCTTTGACATTCCAACTTCCAACTGAGCTTACTTGTAGTACGATACCTAGGTATTTAGCACTGTTTGATAGTCAGAGGGCTGTCTTATCTTCGGAAGCAAGGTTAAATTGTGGCATTATCCCTTTATGTGTTAATAGAACACAGAGCTTGGCCCATTTCCCGACGATTCTAACGGCATAATTTAGAATTTCACTGAGCGGGGAAAGGATCTCGACGGTGGCCACAAGAACCATGTCATCAGCGTATGTGGTGGCTTTTATTTCACTAACATCTAGAGTCCACCTCTCCCTTGAGGGGTGATCTTGAGGTGGTGATCCTCAATACAGTGTTACCAAGCGTTGCATTGATGTTATCAGGTTCGTTATTGCAGGATGAACTCCAGCATTTCCTAAGTTTCTGCTTACAGCGGGAATGTTGACATTGTTGAAGGCCCCTTCGATATCAAGTAAGACCGCTAATGCGTGCTGTTCGTCATGAAGGGTTTTTTTAATCGTACTGACAACTTCATGTAAGGCCGTTAGCGTGCCTTCACTTTTTCTATAGGCATACTGGTTTAACTCTTCTCTTCTTCGAATATGAGCGTCCAAAGTTTTTAAAATGAATGTGTCAGGCTTATGGCCTGAGGTCTTTTTCTATGAAAAAATGATAATACATAGTGTGGCCTCCGTACCATCAATATGCCACTAATCACACTTCATACTTTCTCGTCGATAAAACTTAGAAAAGTCTCAGAAACCGCAAGTCGTTACATACTATTTTTTTTGTCGTAATTTTTAGGACCGCCTATGAGGGTTCAGAACCATACAACGTGCAATGACTGTGAACACATTGTATGTATGTTGCACAGCTTGCATGCATTAAGTAAGGGGGTATTAAGGCTCCATTTCAACAATGTGTTAAAATCCCGCTTCACCAAATTCGTCTAGGGATATGCTGATAACACCGGTAAGGTTGGTTAGAACCAACTTGCCGTTATAGAAGCTTTAAATACAACTAGAGAAAATTCTTTAAGAGCTGATATAAAGTAGCTAAGCGCAAAACGAAATACATCGTGATGGCAAGTGGGATATCAGTTATTAATTCCGAATGCCAATAAAAAAACAGACCTTAGCTGGACTGGATCAATATGCGACTAAACAGATCTGGCCAAAGCGGAGTCTGAATCACTCTAGAAGTTTGATCTTTCTAAATAGGAAACATCTCAGCGCCATCATAAGTGTCATCAGTGGACACTGCCTTATAGTCAAGCATGCAAGAAGGCTTGGCGCCCTTACAAATGAGACAATCCTCCACCTACACTGTGCATGCCCAGCTCCCTCCCAAAGAAGAAAACTTCATTTAGTAATTTTCTTCTACAATGACTTGAGCGATCCAAAGAATATAGACGTTAACAGTCTCCTACGCTTCATCAAAAACTCAAATTGGTTCCAAGACTACTAGGGCCAATAGGCTAAGTGGATTGATGTTTCCAACAGCCACTTTTACCTGCCAATTCTCCTCTATGAGATCTAGAGCGCAAGTAAACAAGAAACAACAACCCCACCGCTATGAGGTGTGTAATCTACTGGCTTGCCCATATCGAGCAAAAAGGTGGCAACGTTACATCTAAGAGGATCTTTAATCCCAACTGTCTAGTTCGAAATATAAAGGAGCACCGACTCTCCGAAAAGTTGGTTCAACAAACAAGAACCTACTTGTCCAGGATTGAGAAGACTATGTTTAAAAATAAACTTACTACGGTTCGTTAGGCTGTTGAGTTTGCAAAAATCTAAAATTCTCAAAAATAAAAGGAAAGTGGCTAATTATTTCTTTTTTTTGAGTAAACAAAGTACAAAGTCAAAAGAAACTTTGGTTTGAAATTTGCGATAAAACATCAATTTTACAATACCTATTCGTGTGTAATATACTCGTATATGTATGTATGTGTATTGTGGAATGATTTATGGTAATTTCGATTACGCTTATCCATTCGTACCTACTCGAAATCAAATCATGTGACATGCTTAGCTACTAGGTGGTTTTTAACTTGAAACAATTTCAGGTATACAGACGTTTTGAATAAAATATTAATAAGGTGTGTGCAGTCAGACGTTGATAAAAAATAGATTTCATCAAGGCCTTCATTTTTTCGGCTCAAACCCAAAATGTTCTGAATTATTCAAAATTAAGGCACCTACTTATTTACTGATTGACGAACATCATTTTTTGTCTATGCCGTCAACATTACCGTAGAAGTCAGCAACGTATTACCTCATTTAAAATCTTTTTTGAAATAAAGGGTTTTGATGAGATACGAGTAGGTTTCGACCTTTCCACAAAGAGTTCCCCATAGTAATTCTCCACGAGTACGGCAGAGATGCGAAAGCCAGACATAAAATCTTGCATGCATTGTTCAAGAAAGTGACGCATCTGTGAGTGGTGTAGCCTAATTTTGGTGGGGGGGAATGCCCCCATTTATTCGGCTTAATACAAGCTATGACTTAAAATTAAATTTAAATTTAAAACTAAGGTTGGTTGGAGTGGTGAATTACAACGGATTTGAGGTAGGGAGTGGTACGGTGTAAGCCAAGGAAGGCAGGGTTTGGTTCGATTGGTTCGTTCGCGCCATAGGAGGTGTGGTAGATAGAAGAGACGAGGGGTACGCATGTAGATTACGAGGGTTAGTGTTGAAGAAAATAGCGCATTCAACGTGACCTGAAAGGAGTCGCTGAACGAGGAGAAAGTCGGCTGCATCTCTGCGTTCCTCAAGGGTGTCTAAGTTACTACGGTTGGGACGGTTTTGATAGGGGGGCAAAATAAAAGAATCATCCCAGGGCATACCTCGAAGAGAAAATCGAAGAAAACGGTGCTGGGTGCTTCCGATTCTCGAGATATGAACACGATGATATGGGAACCACACTTGACTGAAGTACTCTAGGAGTGGGCAAACAAAGGTTGCCGATCACGTATGGGTTGGTGAATTCTTTGGACCAGCGTTTTGCAAAACCTAGTACAGAGTTGGCTTTAAGGACTATCCCATCCATATGCAAACGGAAGTTGAGCTCCCTATCACACAAAATGCCGAGGTCGCGAATAGATTGAACGGAGGTTCAATAGGTTGGTTGTGGAGAAGGTAGAGTCTGGGAGGAGATTGACGCCGCGTGATGGATTGGCATTTTGGGGATATTAAGTTCCAAACAATTTTTGAGGCACCAGATCGAAAAACTATCAAGGTCTTGTTGAAGCAGGAAGGAGTCATGGGGAGAGGAAATGGCTTTTAAAAAAATTGGTATCGTCGGCGTAAAGGGGAACAGATCATTTATGGTTAATATAAAAAGAAGGAGACCGCGATGGCTGGCTTGTGGAACAGCAGAGGTGGCCAAAAATGGAGCCGAATGGGCTGACTTAAACGGTTTTCGAGGTAAGAGGATATCCATTTTAACAGTATGGGTTCAAAGCCGAGGGCAGACAATTTGAATAGTATTAATCGATGAGAGATTTTATCGAAGGGCTTGCTGAAATCGGTTCCAACTACATCGACTTCGTTGACATTCTCTAGGGCAGAGAGGGCAAAGAATACGAATTCAACGAGATTTGTGGTGGTTGACCTATCCTTTTAGAAATAAGTGATTTGCATTGGAAGCCTGAAGCTACAAACAAAATATTTTCGAAGAGTTTGGTTCTACTTTACGTTCCATTCGTCAGGTACATATTCTTCACACCGAATCTTGTTTCTTGTTTCTTGTATGCTCACCTACATATTATCTCCTGCTGCCTTAAATCCTTAAATCCATCGGTATTCAAGTTGTCTCGTCCAACTGTTGGACCTTCATTTTGGTCTTCGAACCAATGTCTCAATTATTTTTCAATTCTTGTTGTGCTGATTAACTTTTACAATGAAATCGGCTTCATTAACAAAATTATTACAATCGATCTAAATTTTTTGAAGACAAAGTGCATGTTCCAAATCAATTTTTTTTATTTACTACCACCGATTTTATCTAAATCCTTATCGGTATAGGAATAATCCACGCGTATTTGCTAAGTTAAACCTAAGAATGTGCAACTTTACTTCTCAATTTAAACTGCAAGAGATTAGTTTCCAAGTTTTTGAAATACAATTGTCTAGCGTAACACACTGATTTGTTCGTCTATTTTCATGCAATGGTGCGTTATGAAATTGAATTGAACGAAAATAAGGGAGAAAAGGATTTCTGAATCCATCAATCAATCGTCAAGCAAAGCCAATCCTTTGAAAATTATATTCTCTGGTCTGAAACGGCACCAGTTTCCAAATACTCATAACCGAAATTGAATCATTGGCCATCTTTAAAACTGAAATCTAAGGTTTTCCGACAATCCAAGGACCAAGGAACGCTGATTTAGTAGGCAATCACTAAAGGTTACATAAAGACCGTTAATCACTCCAACGAACTATCTCATAAGTACTTGAACCTGCATGTACAAAACCAACTATAATGTGTATAACATTTGAAATTATATTGTATTGTAGCATAAAGAACTTCCGAAGTAGTCCAAAAACTCTGACTACGGTGTTATATGGTTATGAAACTAGAATCAATTTGGATTCCTAAGGAAGGAAGAACAGTTCGTTTAGGAAAATAACCTGAGTCTTCTGGCTTTTAATGAATTGAAACATCAAATGTTAGTAAAAAAAACAACAGGACCTACTTATAGTTAGGTTAACACGCCGTACTTTTTTTTAAACCTTAATTAAAGCTGACAATTGCAGGTAGCAATAGGAACGATTAGAAACTGACTGCTTCCAAAAGAAGCTGTAACACGAAAAGTCACTCACTCTCGCCGTTGAAAGTAAGCAAGAAACTGTGGCACCATAAGAGATACGAACTTTCGTCCTCCAAACCTACTGCGATATAAATGTAGAACCAGCGCGTTTTTAGTGTGCTCTAGGTGCACTGAATCTGACAGCGAACAAATCTAAGATCACATCTAAATCTCGCAAAAACAATTCGATAACAAAAGGAATTGCAGAATTTTGGCTACCAGATATTCATCGGCAATCTCAAAGCAATCTTGCTCGTGCTCTAACAAAAGACTTTCAAAAAACCAATCTCACCTACCACTTAAGGGTTCAGTTAATCGAACACAATTCAGTACCATCAACAACAGATAGGAAACGATACGCTAATAATCGCGATTAGATATGTCAAATCTAAAAAACAAACAAAAAAACACGTAAAAAGAAAGCAAATAACTATAAACATTATTATTATTCACTTTATGCTGATAAGCTAACCTAATCAATGTTGCTAATATAATCGATAATAATTTTCTGCCTCTGGTAACTTGACCATTGCCTTGACTTTCTTCGTAGTCAGTGCAAATTCAACTCTGGCTTTATCGATATCGCTACAACATTTTTCGTATGGTTCACAACCGCTCTACCTTTCGTCACTTGATTATTATTTGTGCGATGTTTAACCAAAAAATATTTAATGGAAAACAATTTAAATTTCAATTTCGATTGTGTGCTTTTATTCTAATTCTTTATCTAAAATGTGATCGTTTATGTGCGTCGTCGCCCTTAATAGATCGCAACGAAGAAGATATCGAATTAGTGTTGAAACCTCCGGACATCGTTTCAACCGATAATAATGGCGACGATATTCTAATGCATAACGGTGGTGATAAGGATTATTCAGTTTCAATTGAAAATATGAAAGCAAATTTAGTTAAGAGTGATATTATAACCAAAAAAAAGTGTGAAAGTTATTACAATTATCTGGTGAACAAAAATGAAGGTAACAGTGATGAAGTGACCGTTTCATTTGAATCTGAGGACGAATCTAAAGAGGATTCTATTAAAAACGATGACCAAGATGATCACGTATTAGAATTCTTAGATAAAGGGCCCAATTCATGCATGTTGGATGGATTAAAAGAACACACCATGACGTGGGCCAATGTAAATGGAAGTATAACTCTATCTAATCCACCGATAAGTACTGGAATAGGTAAATGAAATGAACTAAAATAAATTTTTGATTACGGGAAAAAAAAAATGCTAAATGAGTATAAATGAGAAATTAGCCATGGTAATTCGTCATGCTATCAAACATTTTTCTGTTTTCCGTTATCACAATTGTGATTAAGTAATGAGCAACGTGAGTTCATAGTTGTCGCAAGCTGGTTATGGTAGAGGTGGCTAGCGAAAAATTGCTATTTTGATTGGTTTCATATTCTTGTTATTGCCTGTTTTGGATTCTAAATATTTGCCAGCATTCTTTGTTTAATTCGAATGTAGTTCTATTGAAAGAGTATGAAGAAACTCCAACAAATCACTTAGAGTGATTTAGATAATTTATCAATTTGAAATGATTGATGATTGTTAAAGAGCCTCATGGGCCGATCAGCTGATCTGTCATGGCTACACAAATGTGTGCTATTTTTCTTCATATTAAACTAGTCTCATTAGCTTTGTTCAAATGAGGCTGCCCAGCTCAGTCCAGAGCATGAAAATTTCAGGTTTTCGTCTTCAATGAGAAAAATTTCTGCCCAGCTCATGTTTGCTTTTTGTTCAATGACTCTGCCCTGGGCAGGATTCCTGCACTTACTTTTGAGGTAGAGCAGATTTGTAAGAAACGTCAAAATCAGCTGTGATTGCAAATTAATTGTTTTGTTCTCGAACTATCACTTGAAAAACTATTGTTGCTTTCTGAATCCATCTCCTCTAATACCACTTGTTTCAACAAATTAAGTTCCATTATTTTATTGTTTTTATGGCACGGTCTATACTAAACTTGTAAACTCAAATAACTATCCAACAATCGAAAATGAAGTTGTCATTGTTGACAACTAACATATGACCGTACTTTTCTGCTCTCATTTGATCTGACATTTTTCCCAAATTTGCGCTGCTCTGCCTTGCCTTTTTTCTCATTGAACAAAGCTATTGTTTCTTTTATTGTTGAAAATGGGTCACCCCAATCTAAAGTGAACTGAATTATATTTATCTTGTTTTCAATCAATTGCCTTATCAATTGTGAAAACACCTGAAGCCAGTAAGATTAACATTCCGGATGCAAGTCCCTTTCACTTTAAAAATCATTAGTCACGAAAGGATTCATTTTTATCTCACTCCTCGTTAGGAGAGCTTGCTTCCTGCATCCTGTGTCCGTTTTCTAAGCGAAGATATAAGCACCCTTGATCGCCATGTAGATACAGCCACGTGTTGCGCTTAAGACATTGATGATCCCTCTCAAGGCAAGGCTTCTCCGAACGCTGAATTCAGTGAATCTTATTTGAGTCCTAAATCAGCATGTAATTACTAGAAATGAGATCGCCGATGAACTTCCAGGGCAAAGCCCAGAGGAAGATTATTGAGGACCTTAGAACTTTTATTGACAGTTCGGTTTCTTATGAGCATAACTGCCTGAGGTCATGACATGATTTTCCTTAATGCCAAACGAATGCGTCCTGTAGTCTTTAGAAGCTCAGTGATGTTCCTGCTGTAATTCTTTACTGGCGTCGTAACGAGACACTACGCTATTGCGTATCACATCGATGCTAACAGCAAGTGGCACAACACTCTGCGGTGCTTGTTAAAAAGTTGATGACTTCTTCCATTTGCTCTGTGTGTTTCCGTCTTTGTCACTTTCTACAAAGTCTGAGAAATTGCAGTAAATGAAACACAAAATAGGTGCAATGAACAAGTGCTTTGTCTGAATAGTCTGTTTCGATACAATGTCCTGCCGCCCTCAATATACATCTGTTCATATTCCAATGCCCGAAGTTCTAAAGAAATTCGCTCACAATAAACTTGCGTCAGGTGCTTGTGACTAATCAGCCTCTTCTCAACCTCAGCTCTGCTCAACGTTACATAGTTTACAAATACTTTTACTGTTACACATGTATTCCTCTCATGTACATATGCATTGCGTCAGGCTGATGAATGAAGCTTTTTGTTTATAAATATATAATTTACGCGCGCCTAAGAGGTTATGATACCCTTTTACTGCTGCCTGGCGCGGGAGGAAAGATAGAAGGAGGAGAAAGGAAAACATTGTTGTGATGAAGTGATTTGAAACTAAGGTATATTTGGTTTCGATATTAGCTCTCCGGGGGTGGGAGTCCGAATAGGACGAAGAGTTGTTTCTTCACTCAGAGTGATTCGAAGATTATAATATAATTCACACTTGTTTTTTTTCTGCTTGAAACTCTACATCAGCCAAATCTACGTGTCAGTGTTATGCCTTCACACGCAGATTTTTTCTGACTGAAAAATGAAAAACTTGTCATGAGTAAGATTCGAACGTTGACCCTCCGAGTGAGAAGCGATTGCTAGTACCACTACACCATGGCCATCCAACAGCTATATAGCTGTTGGAGTTGATGTCACTTTTCTTGGAGATATAGTTACTCTTACTTACTTACGCTACTTACCTCACCTTACTGCAATGTGCCTACGGGTAGGAATCTCAAATTCTTCGGACTGGGGCGTTGGCATCCGTAGTTAAGATACTCACGTATAAGATCTTAGTATTGAGACTGAAGTCGTTCAAAAAGATTGTAGAACCTTCTCAACTAACACAAAGACCGCCCCGGACAAAATAAGTAGTCTGCAGTGCTGGTACTAGAGAAAACATCCACCAAGGTGCTTGATTAGATACTACAATGTTGCTGATGGTCCTGCTGATTATTTGATCGAATAAAGTATGCATCTGTCTCATCAAGTACATAGCAAAGTGTAAAACTTTGAACCAACTTTGAAGACATTCTTTAGAAGGTCTTTTTCCAGAAGACTGTAATTTTTATTAGGAGAAAATATCCCATATTGGGGCATTTATTAAATGTATACCACAGGCTCACTCACATTTGCAGAGCATTGCTGCCTTATTTCTCTTTAGACATAATTAAATGACTCGTCTATGAAGCTGCCCTGGGTCCAATAACGAGAGTGCTCGTGAGCTCTACGGGCAAAGGGAAAAAGAAGGATGTCTACTTCTATGGAGAAAACGGAAAGAATATGAGAAGTGAGCGACCGAGGAAATGGAAAATGATATTTCAGGACCAACTTTCGGAAGTTTTACCAAAAGATAAAAAGAACGGCAACCTGTGGGCAAGGCAATTTAATAAAAAAAACATAGTTTAGCTGAGGATATGGAAAAAACATTTCTGCAAACTGTTAAACAGCGAAGGCGATCAAAACTTTTTTTCTGTCAGCAAAACTAACTATTCAACTTTGGTAATGAAGAGGGCCCCCGCCCTATTATCAAGGCTTCGCCCATCAATGACGTTGTCTAATAACTAATTAGCCTCCCTGTAGGAATCGGAAAAAAGATGCTAGAAGCAGGAAGACTACAGGTAGGCAGGGCAAACTGCCGGGCCCGCCAAAAAAGATGCTAAAGAAGTGTTTCAAATGCCTAGAATCTAGATACGTAGCAAGCAGAATGCCTAGCAAAGTACTGGTCTTCTCGTAAACATCTTCAGATGACGCTACCCAACGTTGCTACGATTTGATCAGTCACAAGTTGTCAGGACTTAAATCACGGTACAATGGGAGTCAGGAGCCCCCCGGATCTCGGTCCGGGCCTGACTTGATGAGGTAGGCTCCCTTGTGGGAGCGTCATGGTGGCTGTGGTTTAAATCCAAAGTCGCGGGAAGGGTCTTCCTGTTGGTTTGACTCAATGTTGACTTGCAGTAAGTACTGGGTACTGCGACCCTAAGAGCAGTAAGAGGTTTTAGATCGGCCTCGACTCATACCAAGGGTGGAACTTGTGCCGGCAACACAGTTCCGAATTGGTATCAATGGAATGACGGAGAGCGATGGCAAGGCCATCCTTGCCCCCATGGATGTAAGGGCATCCCGTAAGCTTAAGTCTCCATGACAGGTGGTTTACGTTAAAAATCAAACACTATGTGGCAAAGAAAGTCAGGATGTGCATAAATGTGTATGTTCGGAATTATCATCTTACATATTATCCATTCAAACATCTGTAACACAGTATACTGAATAAAGATTCATTGCTGTACCAACCATTGACGTGTTTATATCGTTCAACTCCGGTAGCTTACTTACCCGATCAACATGAAGTAAGGACAGCATTAACTAAAGTTAGACAGAGCCTACTTACCGAGCTATTTAAGGCAGCAGAGGATTACTTGATTGTAAGCAAACACCAACATGATTCAGTCAGAAATTATGCCATCATTTGTCCGATTCACAAGAAAGGATGATCTATAAACTGCGCCAACTATATAGAGTCATTCTTAACATAGCGTATTCGATCTTATCTACCGTATTCTGTGAATCCCTGAAACCATTTGTCAACAATCTGGTTGGCCCATATAAGTGCAGTTTCAATTTAGTCTGGATTAGTACACAATTAACCAAATATTCAAACTACTTTAGATTCTTAAGATAACTCAAGATGTCCAGACCGATACATTTGGCATCCCTGCCAAACTCTGTCTTTGCACTTTGATGTCAAAAAGGCTTTAAACAAAGTGCTGCGTTATCAAGTGACTTCTTTAACATCACTCTTCAGAAAATGTGAAACTCGCAGGGCAATGTCACGGGCACAATTTTCCAAAAGTCTGAGCAAGCACATGCAACCAAGTATGATACCACCTTGATCAAAAAGTTCCCGAAATTTATTCAGAAAATACAAGTTTATTCATCTAAATCTATATTGTCCCCTTCAAAGTAATCCCCATCGACTGCAACACACTTATGCCAGCACTTTGTCCAATCCTCGAAACATTTTTTATATTCGGTTTTCGGTATGTCAGTGCTTCCTGCGATTTTTCCATTACTTCCTCTCGGCTGCTGAAACGCGTTCCCCGTAGTGGTTTTTTAACTCGATTGAACAGAATGAAGTCACAGGGAGCCAATCAGGTGAATTCGGTGGCTGTTGGATGGTATTTGTTGCGTTGGCACTGTGCGACAGTGCGTTATCATGGTGCAAAATCCACGAGTTTTTTGCCGACAATTCTGGTCTCTTTCGGCGAATTGCTTCACGCAAACGTCTCATAACGCCCAAATAATACTCTTTGTTTAGTGTCTGGCCTTCTGGCAAAATTTCATGATGCACTACACCGTTGTAATCCATGAAAACCGTGAGCATTGCCTCCTTTTTTCTGATCCCACACCCTTGCCTTCTTTTTTGACTGAAAACGACGTGGTTTTGTTGGTTCCGGCTCATTTGGTGAACGCCATTCACTTGCTTGATGTCTGGATTGCGTGTCGTACTCATAAACACACGTCTCGTCTCCAGTAATGATCCTTTTGATGAATGTGGGATCGGATTCAGCCTCGCAAATCATCTCTTTTGCGACGTCAACACGGTCTCTTTTTTGCATGAATTTGAGGTCTTTTGGCACCAACTTTGCTGCTACACGACGGAAATCCAAGTCATTAACCTAAATGTCTTGGACGGATCCATATTCAATGTTCAAGTCCTCCGCTATCTCTCTGATGGTTAATTTGCGGTTATTGACCAACATTTCTTTTACTTCATCAATGTTTTCGTCGGTTTTTGATGTCGATGGTCTGCCACTGCGTTCAACTTCGATTGACTCACGACACTTTTGAACCGCTCGTGCCACTGGTAAACGATCGTTTTCTTTAGAGAATCGTTGCCGAAACACTTTTCCAACATTTCCAACGTTCGCGCACCATTAAATCCGTTTTTTACGCAAAATTTAATACAAGTTCGTTGTTGCATCCATTTCTAAAATTGTAAAAAATCGCCAACAACAGAGAGAGATGAACTCTTGGCTACGTAACTTTTGCAAATATCAAGCTATGACGTTAAGACTTAGAGGGAATGTCAGCAACAGATGTACCAACTTAACAAAAAAACAGAACTCAAATCGGAACAATGGGAGCGCCACACGGTGGTTATCCCGGGAACATTTTGATCAAGATGGTATATATATGCCATCAACAAAAAGGGATTCAAACCTAAACTAGGCGCAGAAACCTAGACATTTGCGAAGGCAGTTAAAATATCCTTGGTAGTTTTGAATGTAAGATTCTTCGGGCAATTGTTTGTACCGATTGCGTTGACGGGCTTTGGAAAAGGAGATATTTAAGCGAACTCTATGAGCTCGAGAGCTACATTCACGAAGACTGAAAATGCGTATTAGTCGCCTGAGGTTGCTAAGCCATGTAGGGCTGAGGGTGACACAATGATTTTAAATTTGTTAGGTAATGTCGGACATCTCAATGATGCCAACGGCTTCTAAGCTTTTCAAATTGGTACCATTGACCTTTTTATAGTCTATCTGAACCCCTTGATACGAGTATATGCGAGGTAGGACGTGGCTTTCAGATCAATAATTTTCTTGCTATCAGTTTCCTTATGTATAAGCAGGAATCCATCCGAGTCCTATCCAATTGAGGAAGACTAGTTGGAACATAGTCCATGAACTGCAGTTGCATGGATGAAGGTCTATCAGAAATAGATTATGTCTAAAGTAGGCAATTTTAAATGATATTCTCTACCAATTCTGAGACATATTAAAACATTTATATTTTTGTTACAATTAAAGGTAAAAAATACGTGGACATATCCAACCGACAAAACATAACTGACGAGTTAATGGCTTCAGAACTATTAGCACGTCTACATCGAATTGCCAACAACGATGATATTGTGGCATTTTCAGCTGCATTCAACGGTTTAACATATGCACCCTACAAAACACTCTTTCAAATACGATACAGTCTACAGTATTTGACGCTAAAAGGCAACAACTTTTCAGCTTATAGAGATGACGCGGATGATATCAGAAATGGTAAGTTTGTTTCCTTTGTCGATGAAAACCTGTGTAAATATGCTTCAAATTTGATGTAATAATTGGCAAATATAAACAACGAAATTTCAGTGTTTAAAAGGCGTTTAGAACAGGTACCAAGAGAGGGTGATTCGTGTAAAGGACATGTGAAATATGTGCATGGTAAGGTGAAGTGGTATTGCATATTGGTTAAGGATGCTTTTTTAAAAAAAAAATAATAATAATAATAACTTTAGCAAGCAAAAACCATCAACGTTTCATGAAATCATTATTCAGTGGTGGAAAAACATGTAACACGCACTCATCATGGCGGTGGAAAAATCTTACATTTACTCGTAACATCCTCAAATCTATGCTTTATTTTGCATTGAAAACAAACATCAAATACAGTCGTTTCACTCTCTCTCTTTTTCTTTTCAGAACAAAGAATAGCTTGGGCAACATTTCCCAAACTTCCATCTCTTAAGGAATTAGACATTAGTGACTGCCGAATAGAACACATCTCATCATATGCATTTAAGAATCTAACCAATCTTACAACTCTTTATCTCTCAAATAATAAAATTTTGCGAATACCATCGGAAGCATTTGTAAATCTTCCTAATCTGCTTTATTTGGATTTGGCTTATCAGAATACTTTGGACGTAGATATTCCTATACCTATTCCACCTGTGGAGCAGATTCTAGGCCTCATAGTCGGTATGAAAATTGAACAGCATGCGTTTAAGGATCTCCATCGATTGGAATACTTGGATTTGTCTCACACGAAAATTACGCGAGGGAGTGCAGTAGCATTCTCTTCTCTGGGAGAGCGTCTCAAATATCTCAGTCTCTGTTACACGGCCTTTCCAGCGATTGGAAATGCACTATTTAAAAATACATCCCTTCGAGGTTTAGATCTATCAGGGAATTCGTACGCCGCCTATACAGTTGTCGATGATTCATTTGCATCAGTTGCTAAGACACTGGAGTTCCTTTTTTTCGAACAATCAAACATTAAAGACTTGGATTGGCTAAAACTACTTAAAAAGCTAGTCGTACTAAGCTTAAGTTCAAACAACATCAACACTTTAACTGCAGAGACGTTTAACGACCTTAAGCATCTACAAGTTCTGGATCTGAGTTCGAATCACCTTGGCAATTGGTACAATCGAATTTTTGCAAACAATTCCAAATTAAGAATTCTCAATCTTCGTGATAACACCATCAACATTTTCACCTCGGAAATGTTGGTGGACTTCCAAGGACTGGATTATCTCGGAATCGGTGACAATAATTTCATTTGCAATTGCGTCCTTAAGGATCTTGTGGACATAGCAACGGCGAACAACAAAAAAGCTGACTGTGTTAATAATGTTTTTCCCAGCACTCAGAATTTAGTGCAGGACCCCTCTAATGCGTTACAATACACTGAGTATGACTACCAAGTTGGATCCATTTACAATGGGTACATGGCGACGATAAAGAAATATCTTCCAATGCTTATGCAAAGCTATCACAACATAAAGGCACAGATGAATCAATTTAACAAATTTAATTTTCGCGTTGTATCCCGATTCTACAAAGCTCTGACTTACAAACAATGTCCGAATACAAGTCAAATCGTCATCTACGACAAGATCAATGGATCAACGTTGAGATTTCAACTGTTGGACTACGAAGACGAACATTATTGGTGTTTCAATGAAACTGAGAAACTAAATTTCTTTGAATTGAGCTGTGAATCTCGTTCCTTTACGGAAGAACTCACCAAGGAGGTGCGTCATATTACTAATTATGTTGTGGCTGCAGCTAGCTCCATTGTAATTATAACGATGATTGTAATTGTGATCTACATCAAGCGATGGCATATTCACTATTACTATTCGTCACTTAAGTCAGCCGCTTTGCTGGCAGTTGCAGCACAGGAGAATAGCGAAAAGTTTAAGGAGCTTTCGGAATCAGATTCTAATTTACTTTACGATTTATTCATAAGCTATTGCGAAAGCGACCGTGAGTGGGTGCTTGAGGAGCTAATGCCGAATATAGAAATTACTGGTGACATGTCGATCTGTATGCACGAGAGGGATTTTCAAGTGAGTTACTACCCTAAGCCTATGTGTTTGTGATGAATTGAAATTTTCTTATGTCGCAGGTTGGTCTTACGATTCTGGATAATATAATTTCTTGCATGGATCGCTCTCGATGCTTGATGCTTGTTATTTCTTCCAATTTTCTCCTCAGCCATTGGTGTCAGTTCGAGATGCGTTTAGCTCAACACAGGTACGCCATAAAAACAAAATCATTTCCTATTTACTTTGCTTTCTACTATAATTGTTTCGATTTACAGGATGTTTGAAGGCAGTCGAGAACACCTTATCCTCGTCTTTCTCGAGGACATACCAAAGCGAAAACGACCCAAAACATTACAGTACCTCATGGAGGTGAAGACATACATCAAATGGCCATCCAGCAATTCCCCCAATTCCAAGTTGGATGAGAAGAAAATCTTTTGGAAAAGGCTGCGAAGATCGATAAAGCATGTCTGTTGGGACGGAGCATCGCCAAGGTTATAGCCAATTCCATAAGGAAACCATATCTTCACAATGTACCTGATAGAATAGGAAGAAACGACTTCTTTTATAAGATCCTTAAACTAATTTATTGTGACTTAATTTAGCCGTAAAAAATATACAAATAATTAAATAAACAAATTTCACTATGCCGTCGTCGTCGTCTATTGTTTATTGTAATTTACTGATGTCCTCGTATTGTACCCTTTCAACGATCCTGCCTTTGAGTGGTCCACGGGATATTTCTATCGTTACACAGAAATTTCTCTCGTCGAGGGATTTAAGAATAGCTTCACTTCCACGATAGGCTCCGTTAACAACACGAATTGGTTTATCCAGCGCAGGGATCACAGTCTCTAAGTGGGCCTAAAAAAAGAAAATCAAAATAAATTCCCATACACCAGAAAAAAACAAGGTCTTCCAGTCTTACCTGGTCAACTTTGACCTTCTCACCGCTTTCAAGAAATTTAATCTTTCCCCTGTACTTGTCAATGACCTCCAGTACGACAGCTTTTTGTTTGTAAAATTTCTCCCCAAGAGATTTGTCGATGAATTTTACAACGATTCCCACCGTTAGCCAGTAGTCCTTGCGATTTTGTTTCTCCTTCTTCATTTCTTCTTGTTTGATGATTTCATCCAGAGCAGAGGTAGACGCCGCTCCGGAAGAGGTTGATGCTTTAGCTACACTTTTTGGTTTTTTAAAAATTTTCTCATCATCTCCGCTTGACGGTGGTCTTTTCAGCAAACACGATTTTCCCAATGCACCAGCTTCGGGATTAAACTTCTTTTCCAGCTTTATACCCAACACAAGCGGCTGATCTTCATCTCTAATCAGTTCAGTGTATTTCTCGTCCTCACCGATATCATTTTTCTTTTCAGACTTTTTCGCTTTCTCGATTTGTTTTTCTATAAATTCCATCATTCTCTCCTGGTCGTCTTTTTCCATTTTTTCCTTCTTTTCTAGTTTATTCTGAGCCTCCATAGCCTCGGGACTGCGATCTATGTATGTCACAAACCAGCCCTTCTCCGTCTCATCGGCTATACACTGTCCACTGCGACCTAGCCACTTGACATAGTCTGAAAGCGTTAACCAACGAGTGGCGTTCATGTGAATGTGATTTTTATCAGCAATATATTCCTGATACACTTTATTGGCAGCCACTCTTTTGGTACCGAAACGTCTACGCAGCAACTCCATGTATCCATCAGAGAATTCCTTGGAGAAACTAAATAGAAATTTGCCAGGAGTTTCAGCAAATAGCAAGAGTTGTCGCTGATGAGATTCACTGGTTGTGTGACACTTGAATCCGTTTTCATCGCGACACTGTTTCTGACACATTTGGCAGTACCAGCGAAGTTTTTGTAAGCCCTTAGCCTTCATTTTGTTGGCCAGGTACTTGGGAGTACCAACTTCTGCTTTACCCATTTTTGGTTGTTTTAATCAATGAAAGAAATCAAATTTATGGAAATTCCAAACTCAGGCAACCGAATTAACCGAATTGATCCACCAACAAATGGTGAATGTCACTTTATTTGACAGAACAGAAAAAGAAAACAACTTTATTTCTGACTCACTTTCCAAAAATTCCAGGGGCGACGTTTATAAATACGATTTGCTTACTCAAAAGAACGAGGGCAGATATAAAGCTCTAGTAGGATGACAGGTTGTTGTCAATAACCGTTTTTTTTTCTTAATTGTGTGATAATGATTTTGCAATTTATTCTATTTTGATTTTTCATGACTTTGATTGGGTTTTTTGCACCTTATTACTAGTATAAGAGTTAGAACAACTCGTTGTTTTGGGTAGCCATCCTGATTCTATAAAATCCAAATTATTTTCATCCAAAAAGATTCGTATATTTTCCGCTTCTTTTACGTTCAAAAGTTCAAAAATATAATGCGAAAGTTATGCTGATTTGTTACGGCAGTCGTCGTACTAAACCATGTATTTATGTGTGTGTATTCTGAATCGATAGCCGGAATTAATGTATTAGTTAGATCTAGTTTTTATTTCTGTTCAAACGCTTTCTTTGAAGATGTTCCGCTTCTGCTAATACACGCTTAGTTTTCTCTCCACATTCGAAATCCCCGTTTGACGCTTCTCTTAGTAGGGATCGTCGATCTGCTGGCTATATTTTTTTTCCACAGTTTTCTGGATCCTTTAAATAGTTTGAAACCACTGTAAGACTGCGCTTCAAAAGTTTTGCAATTTTGTTGACTGAATATCCCTCTCCGTTTTTACTTCTAAGACCTGTTTAAATGCTTTCTATTAAGTCAAATCACTAAAACTGACTAACAAGTCACACTGCGAATAGTATCCGCAACTGAACTTCCAAAGAATTTATACCCTGACGCAACCACTTGTCGCGGGTAATTAGGGGTAAATTTCAAGAAAAGGGATTTATGGTGATTAGAATTTTCTTAGAAATTGGCAATTACCTAACAGTAATATTTGCAGCACATACGAAACAAAATTATCGAGAAACACGAAAATCAGAGGGGTGTCTCAACCTGTTGTCGAAGAGTGTTTCAAATCCGAGTAAGCCAAGATGTTTGGACTTAGTCATATCTATTGCACTTTATATCAGCTGATACTTACAGATGTGGACGAATCTAGAGAGAATTGATTACTTTTAAACCTTAGAAAATTGTTTAGAACCAACGCTAAAACGTTTATGAGTTTACAAATATTCTTGAGATTTAGGCCTTTGAATAATTTTGTAGTTATTCTGCATTCAAAACTGAAAAAAGACTCGACATGAAGGGGTTCGGCTCTAAACAAGAGGCTTTGATTCAAAAAAATGCATATAGAAAATTTTAGAGTAAAAATGGCTTCAGCATTTTGCAGACAAGTACAATTATTGAGGAAGCAGGTTTATACCACATGAAATGTCCGAAGTTCTCGAGTGAACATCTGTGCCAGAACGTTACATTTTTTTTATAAAAAAAAAGTGGTACGTGTGCTTGACTTGTGAGAGTTTTATGATTCTTTTCAAGTACCGTTATTGTTTTTCTAGGAATTATTTACCGGCAATTCAATTTCGAACCCTCTTCCTTTACGAATTTAAAATGGGACAAAATGTGTCATTGCCAATGAAAAACATTAATCATACGCATTTGAGGATGTAGTTCAGGATATTTCAGCCTCGAAAATGAACCACGTGGGAAGCCGGAAACTTTAGTTGAGGACGATGTTTTAAAAGCAACCCAACCAAATTGGTGCGGAAGATTGCACAAAGCATGGGATTATCCCCAATAACAATAAGTCAACACCTTTCTGTCATAGGAAAGATAAAGAAACTCGATAAGTGGGTACCCCATGAACTGAACGAATCCCAAAAACTACGGCGCCTAGAAATCTACGCATCGCTTACATTAAGAAACCAAACTGAACCGTTTTTTTCTTTTTTTATATAATTTACGTGCACCTAAGGGGTTATGATACTCTTTTACTGTTGCCATGGTGCGGGCGGGAAGATAGAAGGAGGAGAAAGGAAAACAGTGCTGTGATGTAGTGGTTTGAAGCTCAGGTATATTTGGTTTCGATATTAGCTCTCCGGGGGGTGGGAGTCCGAATAGGACGGAGAGTTTTTTCTTCACTCGGAATGACTCGAGAGTTATCAAATTTTCACGTTTGTTTTGTGCTTGAAATTGTACAACAGCCAAATCTACAAGTCACGCAGACTTTTCTGACTGAGTTCCAATTACACAAATGAAAAACTTGTCATGAGTAGGATTCGAACCTTGATCCTCCGAGTGAGAAGCGATTGCTAGTACCTCTACACCACGGCCACCCCGTGTCACCGGATAGTCACCTGTGATGAAAAATAGATACTGTTGTATGATAATCGTCGTAAAAGATCTGGGCAGTGGTTTAATGCAGATTAAAACCCAAACACACCCCAAGCCCGATCTTAACCCAAAAAGAAATTATGGTGACAATTTGGTTAACATCGAAAGGACCAATCCACTTTTTAATTTCTTCAACCAGGAGAAACGATAAACGCTATCAAATATTGTGAGGAAATCGACATATTGCATGCCAAATTGGCTGAAAAGCAATCTGCGTTGGTCAATAGGCACGGTCCGAACCTTTTGCATGACAATGCTAGACTTCATACCTCACAAGTAACGTTTCAAAAACTGTTGCAGTTGGGATTTGAAATTTTGGCCGTTTTCGAAAACGTCATTTGCAATATTTAAGGGTTGCGAACATCAAACTGCAAACGTCATTTGGTATCGTTGATCTGTGGTCATTTTCGAAAACGTCATTTGATCGTCATTTGTAATACTTAAGGGTTGCGAACATCTAACTGCAAAGGTCGTTTGGTATCGTTGATCTGTGTCATCTACATGATTTTTTTCTTGCAAGAACATTTGACGTTTTCGAACAGGGGAAAATGGAACCTTTAACAAAAATGATTGAAAAATTGAAAAAATTAGGCGATTTTATGTATTTACTGTTCAGGAGACTGAGATTCCCCTGAATATTCGGATTCACTAAATTTTTTTCTAATTTTTATAATGCGCAGCACAGATTTGTGGCTGCTTTTTTGCAGCGCAGTTGACGTTTATGAACATCTGTCCTGCAAACACTGCATTATCGAACATGCTGCAAATGTAGTGTGATTTATGATGTTGTTTTCGAACAAATGACTTTCGCAGCTTGCGTTTAAGAACATTTTGAAAAAGCAATTTGATGCAGATGACGTTTTCGAAAACGGCCTCTTCCGCATCCACCGTACTCTTCTGATATTTCCCCAACGGATTACCATCTTTTCCGCAATCTGGATTCATTTTGCTGGCAGAAGGTCTTCCGGAACCGAGCAGAAGTCATCTACGCCTTTGAAGACTTCATTGCCTCAAAAAGTCAGCACTTCTACGAAAAAGGAGTATTTTTGAGCTTATACCACGTTGGAGGAATGTCATAGAGGCCAACGGATCCTATTTTGATTGAATAACAATGTACGGCAACATAATATTGGCTTTTAAATTTTTACTATAAAATCGGACATTTCATATGGATACAACCCAATACTTAGCCGTGAACAAAGACTGATTTACTTGCATCGAAAAAAAGCAACAAGTTGTTTGTTCTTTCGTGTGGAATCTTTTTATTATTATGTATATATATACTTTTCCTTTTTTGTTTGTTTGCGTCACTTTGCTGGCTCATTCTCTTTCTTTTTTTGTAACTTTGCTTTTTTTTTCTTTCTTCTTCTTCTTTGCTACTTAGATAAATATATAATATAACATAAAATTGTAATGTCTCGCTTTTACATTTGAATTTTTTGTTTTTGTATTTTTTTTATTTATAATTTAAAATCTTTAGTTTCATATCTATCTAGAACTATAATTTGTTGTTGTTGTTGTTTTGCTTTTAGTTTTCTATTTTCTGTGTAAACATGCTCTGCAAAATTACTTATTAAAATTGTTGTTTTATTCATTTTTATAACCATTGTGTTGAGTTTTTGAAATTGAAAAAAAAAAAAAAAAAATAAAAGCGACATCCTCACAATTATCCGGTTTTCCCTCTTTTACATTCTAAACATTATCAGTAGATGCATTCGTATATTTATTTGTTTTTAGCAAAAATAAAATAAAACAATAATTATAAAAAAAAAAAAAACAATAAACAGTGTAGATTAGATGGTTTTCGATTTAGAGTTTTTAAGTCAATCACAAAATATAAAACACAAAACTCTGTTTTGTTTCTGTTTATATTCTCTCTCTCTCTCTCTTCTTCTCACTTTAAACTTAAGTTGGTAAATTAAATTAACTGTTTTTATTTATTTATTTTAAGCTCTAAACAATATACGAGAAGATTTAGTAAAAAAAAAAAAAACAATAAACAGTGTAGATTAGATGGTTTTCGATTTAGAGTTTTTAAGTCAATCACAAAATATAAAACACAAAACTCTGTTTTGTTTCTGTTTATATTCTCTCTCTCTCTCTCTTCTTCTCACTTTAAACTTAAGTTGGTAAATTAAATTAATTGTTTTTATTTATTTATTTTAAGCTCTAAACAATATACGAGAAGATTTAGTAAAAAAAAAAAAAACAATAATAAGAAAATGAACAGCGGTAGTTCGACTAAGGCTCAAGGTAGGCAGGCTTCCGCTAGAGGCACGGATTGCTCTTTTGTTTTTCTCCGTAGATTTGATTTATTCCTCGTTTTCGTTCTCTGGTTGTTGGATTGAAAAAAATATGTTATGTGTGTTGGTGTTTGCGGTATTCATTTTAATATATATATTTTTTCTTTCTTTTTTTTAAACAAATCTCTTTTTTTATCAATTATTTAATTAGTAATTATTGTATAATATATTTTGTTTCTTTTTGTGTGGTTTCTTCTTCGTTTTTTTTTTTGCAATTAAAATATTCTATACATTTTTGTTTTCTAAAATTTTCGTTTTTTTTTTTTCAATTTTTGTTTTAAGGGTTTTTATTTATAAATTTCCTTCTGTTTTTTTTTTTTGTTGCTATATTGCGAATGAATCCTTTTGTGTTTTTTTTCCGAAGTATGAATTTACCAAAAGATGTTTAACGAAAACGTAAATTATCTAATAATCATCTAAATCGAAGCAATCGTTGTCCAATTCATCTAGCTGCATACTCTGGAAGTCTACTTTGTAACGCAAAATGCCTGTCGCAAAGAAATATCAAAAGAATTTACATTTAAATTGTACGAGTGTTTGTCGGTTATTTAAGAAAGAAAGAAAGTAAAAAAAAGAGACACCTTTAGTACAAAGAAAAAATTCTATAAACGTGAGATGTTAAAATGTAAAAATAAAAATTAATTAATAAATAAAATATCATATATTTTCTAAAAGGGGAAAAAACCAATATTTATACATGTACAAACAAAGAAAAAAATTATCAAAGTTCTTTCAAGCATTACAATTAATTCAAAAGTGCAAACGACAAAACTGTGCATTGAATACTGTCCAATAAATACAAATTTAACGTTTACTTTACTCCTGTAGTAAAGGTTTCTAGATAAAAGTTCCACTGATTTGCGAAGTTTTGAATCAACGAAACAAACATAGCTACTTGGGGGCAACCAGTTTATATCGGCATTAAATTCTTGCAAGAGATCATGTGAGAGGGTGTGAAGTTTTGGTATGTTGGGTGTCCCATAGTTTGGCAAACGATATTCCATGCATACAGTGATTTTTTTTGTACAGTGATACCGTGATCCTTTTTCATTTTATCACGTATACTACTTTGGTGTCCAGTTGAGACCACATTTTTTTCTTTTTGAATCGACCGTCTTCAATAAATCGAGATTGTTTCACGAGCAGTATGGGATGATGCGTCGTTCTTATGAAACCAGTAATTCTTCATGATCTAGATCGCGTATCTATGCCTAATATCCCACCACACTGACCATCTGCGAAAAAGTAAGGGCTAATGACCCTTTCAGAGCATACAACGCAACAGACCGTGTACATTTCGTAAATATGTAAAGACGCTTCAAAGATTATTTCTGATTTTTGAGTGCTCCCCACGTATCCACACAAAATAAAATAAACTTCGTCGGTCATGTATATCATATACCGCCCCCTAAACTCAGGCTCACCAGCAACGATATTTTGCACGTTTCGAGCATATTAAACACGACGCGACTTATCAAGCTGCAATAATTGTTGAGCCATTTGCATAATGTATTTGAAATTATGTAAATCAACCACATTCGATTAGATGTAAGCGAAACTGCAGTGCGCGGCGACGATATGAAGTTTCTAGACGTTGGTCAACATTGACTTGTACAGGTTTAATCACTGGCTTTGATGTGACCACACTAACACCCACATTCTTTGAATTTTAATTGGTTGGGTTGTTTGCGCTGTTAAATCGCGATATTTATTCAACTTTATTTGGCGCATAGTGCTCAATGGAATGGAGTTTCTAACACAAGTGTCGATTTTTTTCTATTTTGTGGTACCACAAACAAAAAAAAAATCACCCCGCAACTATCGAAACGAAACGAAACGGAGAGAAAAGGTTCCAACAAGTAAATTCGTTCTGGTTGTTCGGTTTTCCACGGGCATATAACATATATGAGTACATTAACTAAAACCGACCACAGCGAAAGTTTAGTCGACCTGCTCAATGTCGATGATCTACAATAGACCAGCATCAAACAAGCAAAAAACCTATTCCTATATACTTATACCTAAGAGTGCGCCCAGAAGCCGAGAAAAATAATAGCAGTAGAACACTGCCCTCTATTGCCTACTAAGAAAGACTTTGTTTATGCAATGGCCAAAAATAGGTTGAATGCAGTGTACCTCACGAAGCATTCCACGAATAGGTTTGTGATACCCACAATTCGTTCGATGAAGATAAACATAAAAACGGAGAAGACAATGTTACTATTTAAAGGACAACTCCTCAACGTGTTACAAGAGTCACGTAGGATGGTGAACTGAAACCGTCTATCGAAGAATTAAATACATAATAAACCTTAGCTGCAAAGCATCTACGCCCTTGAAAGCATTGGTTATCACTAAATAACCACATTCAAGCAGTTTTCACTGCTACTCGTATGTGGAACCACGAGTATTGTTGGCATTAGCAACATTTAGAATTGGATGTGCAGTTTGACCTAAGAGAACTTTCCCAGATCCATACCTATAATCTGTTTGATTCTGAAACCAGTTCTCTGTGCACAGGTTCCAAGGTAAACGCCAAAATAGGGTACGACAGTGTTCATAGTAAATTAGTGGCTGATCGGACACAGGATACTTCGTGCACTTTACTTCATAGCATCTTCTTGCATTATGTTCGGATATAGTGGAATTATCCGACTTGAGTGGCTTATTCAGAGAAAAATACGAATCACAGATCTCCTGAGCTTGGTAAACCCGAGAGCAGGTATATGAAGTGAGAGAGCACAGGTTTGTTGTAAATAAAATAAGCCCTAGATGTAATTTTAAGACATTTTTAAGTGTATTGGCAAAGACTCAAGGACATTTTTAGACGTTTTAGACCTGTTTAAGTTTTTTTGCAGCGGAAAACAATCGGAGATAGCGAACATCACTATTAGAAGATTAAATAACCAAAGGCTTGTGCCCGGCAAAGCAGACTTATGAAATGCAATTCTGAAGACCAGCCCGAAAATCAAGGTTAGTGAAATCAGTGGTAATCACAAAAATTCGTTGGTCATTTTCTAGTGAAAAGAGAATACTTGACAACAAGTCCATTATTTTAACAATTATTGATTTACTCTCAATAAATCCGTGTGAGCTTTGTGAAAGAATGAAATTGTCATCGAAAAGATAGAGGAGAAAAAAATCAGAGTACTTACTGCCTAGTATTATCACTCAATTTTTTTTTTAACTTATGCCAGAGTTATGGCCACTAATAATACTCAACCTATTGGAAGAATATTTACATTATACTACTGAAAGTTGAGCTTGTCATGAATTACTTGTTTGTCTAAGCCTTAGCTTCCACATAAAAAAAAAGAAGAAAACAAATCGACGGAGATGATACAGACATTTGAATAAAAGTAATGAGAGTGACCTATAGCAGTGTATTACCACTTCGGTCGGCCGTCTGTCTATATAGGGTTCAACCACGATTTGTTCAAAGTAGAAACTTTTTCACACATAACCATCTAAAGATTCTTAAAACCGTCGGGAGTAGACAACATTTGTTCATTATAGAGTGATCCAATTAACATATAATAGAATACTACTGCTGACTGAATACCAAATTGCCCAGCGAGACAGTGGAATGGTTTTCATACTAATGGTTGTTTTCGTTTGATAGATACACAACAATGGGAACAAATTTCGGCACAGTTAAACCACTCGCTAAAGTAAAAGCGATGGTATACCGAAAAAAGCAAAGATTGAGCTGAATATCCCATATGTGAACGGTATATACGAAATGAATCAGTCCATATACTTGAACCGGTTTGCTGTAGGAGGAAGAAAAATGATAGTGGGGCTTATACACAGTTTACTCAACAATTTCCGGGTCTGATGTTATATCTGAAGAAGGTCACTGAAAAATTTCATCAAGATAACGTGGTTCAGTAGTCAACAATATTCATGCGTGCCCTTTTTTTACAATGGAACCAAGAGCTGTCGTAAGATATTGTTTCAAATGTTTCAGATGTTGAAAACTCCGTGTGGTGATGAGTGTATGGAGTCGAAATAATCTACTATTTGTGAACAACTGAACACGGCCAATTTTTGTAGTCCCTAAGCTCTAAACTGCCATGAAAGGAGAGCGTTTTGATGATGTGGAGCCTATTCAACAAAATGTGGCGTGGGTGCTGCGAAGCATTCTGAAAGAAGATATCTTAACAGCACTCCTCTTGAATAAAGAGTTTTTTCCTAAAAAAAACAGATCTGGAGCTTTGTGTGTATGTTGGATTTGACAGTCTCTAATGCATTTACGTTGCATGTCATCCACAGAGTCAATTCGAATTTAGAAGGAACATCAATAGATCGCCAATATCAGAAGAAAACTTTTCCCAACAGACCATCTCAATACAACAAAACCTAGCTTTATCCTTCTTCAGAGAGTTGGAGTACTGACTTGCTCTTGATGACAAAAAGGGGTTCTTGTTCGATATGGGAATCAGCAGTTAGAGTCTGTTTTTTTAAAGGTTTTTCCTTGACCTCTTTCATATTTTATTCACCTTTTCCCAGAAGGATGGCTTTTATATCTTATTTTTAAAAAATGTACAACCTTGTGAAATGTCTTAAAGCACCCTCTCATTCTCTCTTTACTGGGAAGTCCTTTCGTGGAATTATTAATTATGAATTTTATGACTTAGTGCATTATTATACGAGCTTGTAAACGGTAGGTGTATTTTAAGATGGGTCAGCAATGCATTTTTTCGTGTGTGGGATCGGTTTGCGATAATTTCTCGAAATCGATAGACGCGTGGTAAATTTGTTTTCTACTAATTACTCGCATAATAGTGCAGTTTATACACTTTTTTCTTAACCCTAGAAAACTAAGGTTCACTTTTTTTTATTTCTTTAATTTCTCTCTTGCTTTTTCCGCGATATCTTTCGTTCTTCGTATAGCTCTAGTCATCCATGAGTTCTTGTTGTGTGCGGACGCAATTTGTAAATAAATTTTTCTACAAATTGGGTTTAAACTTTGCGTCGTCGACTCGACGAATGATTAGTCTTAATATACTAAAAAATATGATTAGTCTTCTAGGGTTAAAATGCCTAAAATAGGTGAACTGAGTCTGGCACAACATGTAAAAATGCAGCTTTTATTTGAGCAGGGCCAAAATCAAACTCAAACCGCAATGGAAATGAAATGTTCACCTTATTCAGTGCAAAACGCATACAAGGAGACTGCGGGGAAAAAAGATTACCGCAATTTAATACGATCTTCGCTTAAAACTCAGTAGAAGACCTCATCTGAGCTATCTGCTGAGTTGTCGGAGGCACTGAGATAAAGAATTTCTTCCAGAATTATTAGAAGAAGACTTGAGGTAGCTAGACTTAGAGGGCGCAAAGCGAGAAAGAAGCCATGACCCTCAAAAAAATTTCACTCTATGGGTGGGCAAAAAAGCACGTGTATTTCACTGAAGAAGACTGGTCCCAATATACTGTGGTTAGACGAAACTTCGAGGTACGTATAATTTATCGATCACTTTTCATTTCAGATATTTGGCAATACTGGAGTGACTTTTATGAAGTTAAAATTTGGATTGACGGCGTACTACCCAGAGAATGCGTGGTACCTACTCTTAAGCACAGAGGAAGCAGTATAATGATCTGGGGCTGCATGGCAACCAAGGGTGTGGGCGAAATGCATTTTCATAAATGTATTGGATGTATATGTTACAATCCGGCGTAAACTATAAAGTGGTCTGAAGACAACAACATAGACTTGCTCAAGTGACCTGCACAATTTCAGGCTCTGAACCCTATAAAACATCGATGGGGTATTCTGAAGCCTAGAATTAAGGAGCACTCGATTTAAGATTTAAGGAACACTTAAAAATGTGTTATAGCGAGTGTAGCAAGATATACTAGGTGGGGTGAAAAGTAACCTCTCCTTGACCGCCAGCATGCGCTGATACTGCATATAAGGTTATGGTGCCTTGAAGTCCGTTCATATTTAGGCAGGCATGCCAAATTTCAGTGCGATACTGTCTTTAGTTTTGTTTTGACAGCTGATTGTTGTTGACGTGTTTGGCATCATGTTGAGTATGGACAAAAACGATTTTCGTTCTCTCATTATTTTTTGAGAGGCAAAACGGCGAAGGAAACAAAAGAAAAGTTGGATAAATATTATGGGGCTAACGCTCCGTCAGATTACGCCGTCAAATCGGCAGTCCCTCTGATGCGGTTACAGAGGACAATGTCAAAAAAATACATGAAATGGTGTTGGCTGACCGGAAAGTGAAGGTGCGCGAGCTAGTAGATACCACAAAGATTAGTACTAAGCGCACACGTCATATTTTGGGCAATATTCTGCATATGAAAAAGTTATCCTGCCGCTGGGTGCCGCGCATGCTCACTCCTGATCAAAAACACGAACGCGTAAGCACTTCGAAAGAGTGCGGACTTTTGGCGTCGATTGGTAACTGTTGATGAAACTTGGATCCACTATTACACACCAGAGAACAGAAGAGTGCCCGGCAATAGACTGAAGCCGGCACGAGTGCTCCGAAGCGGCTGAGGGAGGCTCGATGGGTCGGAAAGGTTATTGCGTCGGTTTTCTGGGATTGTCATAGCATACTCTTCATGGACTACCTCGAAAAAGGATAAACCATCAACAACGAGTATTAGTGTGCATTATTGGAGTGATTTAAGGCCGAAATCGCTGCAAAACGGCCTCACATGAAGCTAAAAAAAATTTTGTTTTTTTTAAGACAATGCGCCGGCGCACAAGAGCATCGCAACCACGGCTAAGATCAATGACTTACGGCTCCAATTGCTGTCGCATCCGCCGTATTCGCCCGATTTGGCTCCCTCGGACTATGGCTAATCAATAAAAAATTCAGCTCACGCGAGGAAATCATCGACGCCACGGAGGAGTATTTTGCAGACCTTCCGGAAAATTACTTTTCGGACGGGATCAAGAAGTTGGAAAATCGCTGGAATAAGTGTATCAAGCTAAAAGGGGACTATATTGAATAAAATAAAAAAACATTTAAAACAAAAAAAATTTTCATTCCCAAGGAGGTTACTTTTCACTCCACCTAGTATATTCGGAAGAGTGCCGCAACCGAGTGCTTAAGTTGTCATAAAGGCCAAAGGCCGTCCAACTAATATCAATTATGTTTAACAAAACTATTTATTTGCTCTTAAAAGATGTAACTAATTTTATAGGGCGCCTAAATACTTTTAGCCAAGACCTTATTTAAGATGAAAGTAATTACTGCTTTTTCATACAAATATCAACAGCAAAACAATATTTTGTGCACATTTTGCACTCCATAATGAACTAGACGAACGATTAAAACTGACCTTTCCATCGTAGAAAAGACAATGCATCTTGGGAAAAACAAATCACGGCTAATCTATACCCAAAGCTATCAGAATTTATAAAAAAGAAAATAAAAAATAAAAAAACAATGTGCAACAGTTTAGTTGCTGATTTGTTATTTTCTTGTCAAAAATGTGTTTTACAAATGAAAAAGAAAAGAGGGATACAAACATGCAGCACAATAAGGGAACAAAATCAAACGAAATCATAAAAAAATCATAAGATGGCAACGAACAGAATAAAAGAAAATAAAAAGGGAAAATAACTAACAAATGTCTTACAACAAAATTACCTTAGTCAAAAAAGACGCGGTGATTTGAATTTTGAATGTAGGGTGGTTTCGCTTAATCTTTTTCTTATTGATTGAGGGGGAGGGAGGATTAAGTTATATATATATGTGTGTGTATGTGTGTGTATGTGTGAATTCGAACTTCATGACCAGAAAGTTTTTTTGGGAAGAGAATGTTGTTAGCCCTTAACGTTTTTATTTTTTTTGGTTTTTTTTTGCTTTAATTTTTTAGTACCATATACGCACGACAAAGTATTTTTTTTTTTAAGTTTTAAAATCAAATTGTACAATAAAAATTCACGCGATCTAAATTTATACTTTAATTGTTAATTGGTTTGTTTGTTTTAATTGGTTTGTATTAAGAGAAAAAAAGAAAACAAAAAAAAAAACGATGAAATGCGACTCTTCTTGTTTTTTTTTAGATTTTTTGGTTTTTTTTTAGTTTGTTTTTCTTTTAAGTGAAGTATCTCGCTCGCTACACATTGCTCTCCTTTGCTATCTTATTCATAGATACGTATTTACTTATTTTTTTGTTTTTTTCATTTCTGTTTTCTTTATTTTTAATATTAATTTGCTTAGTAATCATCAAGGTCAACATCATCCAAAGGTTCGTCGGCTTGAAGCGATTGAAAATCTACTTTGTAGCGTAAAATTCCTACGTTTACCAAACACAAGTAGCAAAAAAGGGATTGTTTTTGGTTATTTATTTTATTTTATTTTACGTGGCAGCATTAAAATGAAAGAAAATGATTTGTTGGTTTTATAAAATAATATGATACAAGTTTGTTATAATAGTTAGTGGAATAAAGCATTAGCCACAGCAAATTATTTTCGAAACTAAAATTCGTGTACTCACCTCCGATTCCACCGAATCCTCGAACAAACTGACTACCCTCTTGAGATTTATCGGTAATGATCTCAAGTGTAGCACCGAATATTTTGTAATTGTTCGCAAGCCATTCCAAAAGCGGTTGAGACTCAATTAATTCCATTTCTACCCCACTCTGTAAAACAAAAACAATAAGACAAACCAACAAATTGGATTGAATAAAAGAATTTAAAAAAAAAAAAAAACTCAAACTCACATCCTTATCGGTGAAGTGTGATTTGTCTTTCTCTTGTTCTGGCGTTAGATGAAGTACTGTGGTTGATGTTGAGTTGGCATGATTTTTTAATACATAACGTTGAATATCTAAATTCTCCCAACAAATGAGCGTTTCAACCGAACCTAGTTCCAGTGCTCTTAAAGTATCTTCAACGCCAAAGCAGTATTTACCTGTATCCTGTTGGTTATGTTATGATTGTTTAGAATTTAAGAACAAACATACTACCGTTGATTTTAAAACAACTTACCTGAGAAATTTCATCGAAATAACGGCCTATGAGTTTCTTTTCCTGAATGAATTTAACATTTTGCAATGATTCCGCAGCCAGTTCTATCGCCTGATTAAATCCGTTCTCGCCTCCATAGGAAACGTCCACCAGTTTAATAATTTTTGATTGCAGTCTCTATAATATGGGCAAAATATAAATAACCACGCACAATACTCGACTTCTATGTACACATTTTCCTTACAGGATCAAACATATCTGATTGACTTAATTCAGTTTTGAAATCAGCACTACCAGCCAAAATGAGCCCCGCTATATTTGGCTTATCATTCGTAATGAACAACTGTGTGGCGACTTCGGCAACTTTCCGCACATAATTGTGACGTTTCTCCATGCGCAATCGAGCAAAACGCAACGCTGATTGACCACCACGACCGTGTTTCTTCGGTAAATCCACTGTAAATTTGTGCAATACCTCGCGGGTGTTACCTTGCAACGTACCAAATAAGGCGCCATTACCATCCATCACAATGAAGCCGAATTTGTTGTCGTCCGCTAACAGTGCAGTTAATGCTTCTGTGTGGAATTTATTATCACACAAATACAAAGATGTGTTGATTGGTTTGAATGGCTCGAAATCGATGTTCACCTTCTTTTCTTTGCCTTCTTCCGTGACAATGGTGCCGCAATAAATAACTAAACCATTTGGAGGCACTTTAAAGTCCCAACACAAACGAGAAAAAATTTAAATAAATTCCAAATTCTTTGGTTAATTCTTCAGCATGACAACCAAATGAAAGGGAAACATTTGTGTACATACCTTTGGTGTATAGTTTAAGTCTATGCTGCACAGATGTGATGGCACCTAAGACAGACAACCGATTCACACGGGATTTGATATTCGATGCTGTTCCAAATTCATCCGCCAACATTTTGCTTACACGTGAAATTTGATCTTTTGGTGGAATAATAAGGGAAATCATACTGGTACCATTGCTGCAATCAAAAGACAAAACAGATTACTATTATATAATTGGATTCATGATCATTGTAATTGAAATAGAATTTATTCGGAATACAGGCATAGAAGATTCACCTGAGCTATAAGTGTTTGTGGGTGATTACCATTACTATTCGGAATATGAGTAGCGCTCTCATTCTCACTTAGAAAGTTGCTTCTGCTCGGAAGGATATTAAGAGACCTTTCACACACGTGTTTTGTGAGAGAAGAAAATATTCCTCAAACGTGCTACGTGTTTGTAGTGTAGTTTTTGAACTGGAGGCATCCGTGGTACATTTTTCTGTGATTGATAGACATGTGATTACACTACAGTGCCACTTGCCACACATCAAATGAAACAATAGCATTATTGTGACTATAGACATTCTCTGATTGAATACAATAATATCCTCTTGAGTACGTTTTGATTCATACTAGCTGTGTAGTTTATTTTGTATACTAAATTTGAGTGGAAATATTTAAACTATTTGGCTGCTTATCTTTCGAGTTCTCATGAACTCTAAAACTCTCATAAATTATCCTAGATAAGCACAGGCAGGTCATTAAAAAAAGATAAGTGGAAAACACGTTGTGTACGGACTGCGACGGACATCTACTTGAAGTTCATATTTGTACGGACATATTATCTCCCATTTGGGTAATCTGAATGATCCGCCTAGATCGTGCCATGTAATGCCTTTGGACTTCTTTCTCTGGCATTTTTTGTAGTCTAAATGTTATCTCAACAAGCCTGTGTCACTGAAATCCAGTGATTTATGCCGCACCGTAATTGATACCCTAGTTAAAAGAAGGGCAAAACTGTCAACAAAGCTGACGGCCCTTTTAACAAATGTCTTGTTTTACACACATATTTGCCAAATTCAATAAATTATCGGTTTTTTCTCAGAAAACTATTTACAATTAAAATTTTTTTGGTTGGGACACCCTTTAGTTGCAAGCACTTTGCTATTAGTGTCGGTGGTAAACAAGCCTATTACAATTTTTAAATTACATACTTAAAATATTTCTCTGATAACTTCATTCACACATGGAAAAGCCGAAGATCCCTTCGGTAATAAGTGATGGGTGTTTCAACAAGAGGTGTAGGTGTAGGTGCACAGTTCACGTTCAATCGCGGCAACGATGAGGCCGAGACTGGGTGCCTAACATAATCAAAAAATTCCAAGAGACATCAGTACAAGATGTGAAGACATTCAATGGAAAATATTGCGGCAGTAAAGGAAAGTGGCAAAAATGACTCAAACATCTCCATTCGTCATCGTTCTCATGAGCTCGACCTCCCTACAGCTACATTGCACTGAATTGTGACGAAGGTTCGGATCTTCATGTGTAGAAATAACTGAAACCGGCCGACAAACAACAGCGCCGTACGTTCTCGGGTTGGGTCCTGGAAAACATGCATGCTAACATTGATTTTTGCAAGAATTGTTCACAATGACGGCTACGTTAATAAGCAAAACTACCGCATTTGAGGCATCGAAACTCCACGGGTGATTCAGGTAATGTCAATGCACCCAGAACGAGTAACTTTTTGGTGTGGTTTATGGAGCGGAGGTGTCATAGGGTCGTACTTTTTCGAAAATGAAGCCGGAGAACCCATTACGGTGAATGGAGAGTGCTACAAAAGCATGATAGATTATCTTTTGTTGCCAGAGCTCGAAGATATGGATACAGACGACCCTAAATTTAAAAAGTACGGTGCTAAATGCCATACAAGTCGCGAAAAAATCGAGTTATTGCGCTATACTTTACTCGTCTTTCTTTGGAGCGGTGTTAAATGCAAGATATAGGGCAACCATCCGCAAACAAGCCGCCATCGCCAGGATAAAGCCTTAATTATGTGTAAGGGTGATTGAAAATTTCGGGTGAGCATTTGCAAGCAGAGCCGAGGAGGTCATTTAGATGATATTGTCTTCCGTAAATTATCCTCATCTGTCTACTTTATAAAGTAATAAAGGTCTCAGAGATATCTCAACAATTGTTAGTTTTATTCAAAAAACAAATCGTACACCTCTTGTTGAAAATCCTTTCAATAACGTTGCATCTTATGGACCGGTCAAAAAGAGAATACAAAGCTGTTACATATACTACCTTGATTACTACAGACAATGAAAGCAACGCATATTGAAACCGAGATTTGGTGGTGAGCCCTGTCAGAAATACGACGTTATTAAAGGAAAGCATCATTCGTAGCCTCCCACGGTCACCTTTAAACTCGAAATAATGCAGTCAACGAAAGACACCGCTCCAATACGTTGGATGGCCGAATCTTTTGATCTGCAACATTGAACAGGATCACTACATAATTGTAGCCAGGCAGGTAAAAGAAGCTTTGCCAATCGTCTATCAATTTGCGAAGCCCTGTGGCGCTGGTACTACTGTCAGCAGCCCACTAGAAACTTATGTCCTGCGTTTCATTCGCCATTCACAACCGTTTATTTGAATAGAAATACGGAAGCAGTCCGTAATCTATACGAGGAGAGAATAAAGGAACACTGACTGGTTTGTAGCAAAACAGAGCATGAGAAACGCGCATCACGCGAGGTGATATTTGCAGCAAAATTGTTGGGATATCACGGATCCAACGACCGAACACTGCCAGCTATGACAGCAAACGAAAGCAAGCTCAAAGTCGAGAAAGAATAATTTTGCTGCTTAATGGCAATTATGAGAGAAAATAGCTTCATGCAAACTCAAAAACAAGGTTGATGTAGTTGACGGCAGGTGATTCAAATCAGCAAGTAAAAGCCTGGTACCAATGCTCAAAATTTGAAAGCAAGCCCTTATGAGTGAAATGTCAGGAGGTTTTGTCCGATTTACAAAATATGAAATGTTCTACCTGGACTCAGTATAGTGGCATCAAGATTCCGACGGCAAAATATATATTTAGCCATTTGTCAGACAACTGATCGCCGCAGGCAGTCGACCAAACAAATTCCAGATCTTAAAAAAGAAAACTAAGAATTCCAGATGGATATCAGCTACCTTTTAATTTTTCAAATCAGTAAATCCACCTCTGCTGATAATATTGACTTAATAAAAATAACGCGGCTATTGTCAGTGAAGCATTTGCGATTTTCGAGAGAGAAGTGACTTAAATGAGTTTGGTAGTGAACGAAGGCAAAACTAAGTACATTCATACTACCATACAGCCACTACCAAAGTTAAAACGTTGGAAAAGATTGTATCTACCTAGGCTCTCCAGTTAGCTCTGACAATACCAGTACAGAATTCCAATGAAGAGACAGACAATTTGGTAGCAAATCGCTGTCGGGTGGGATGAGAGAAAAAATTCTCGAGGACAAAGAGTGCCAAGAACCACACACGGTATTTGACGACGAAGACTTGAAAGGATAAGTTGAGGCAGGCTAAATGGTTCGGCAGCTTGGAAAAACAAAAAACCTTGACAAATAAGTGTCCCATGAGTTGAATGAATATCAGAAAAATACACTTTACACTACAAGTTCTGCAGAGTGTTGTGTAACAGAAGTAAACCATCTTCTGGTCGTATTACGTATTATTACGTGCGATACGAGATGGATTCTGTACTAAAATCGATACAATTTTGCAGTGTTTGGATCGAAATAAGTGAACGCATCATCGAAAAATCTGGGGTATTCGGCAAAATTAAGTAGTCTTGTAGTCAAAAGCCGGGTAAGTCTTTTTGATATTGTAAATCAAGTCACAACTGCTCATATCACGTCACTGTAAGAAAATTGGCAAATTGACCAGAAACTACAATAATACGATTTCCTCCGGAATTGATCAACAATAAAAGTATAATTATTATACAGAACACACAACATAAAGATTTCAATTTTGCGTCATTTCTGCGGAAAAGTGTTGCCATCAAAAAGAGAGCGTTTCAGCTGACAGTTCAGGGTTATTAAAAACGAAGCGCTACACGAGAGAACAATGGATATTCGTTGTTGGGCAATATTTTAAAAATTATAAAGGTTCGCAATTTTGGTGCAAAATATGGTCGGAATAGTGATTTAACTTCATCAACTCTGAAGAAATTAGTCCACATTGGTCAAGAATTGGACATTTGGAGAAGCTCCCTAAAACACATATTCAAACAAAGGATTTGCATATTCATGCACACAAAGTGCAATGGACTCAAGAACTGCAGCCTACTGACCACGCACAGCAAAGAGAATTCGTTGAATGAATTATGAAATAACAACAAATAGATGCTGATTTTTCAAACAAAATCATTTTCAGCGATGAGGATCATATTCATCTTGATGACTTTGTTAATCGCCAAAATTGTCCAATTTGAGGTTCAGAAAATCCACGAGTGCATCCACAATGTGTCACTAATAGGTGCGGATTTTTGGCCTGAAGATATCATCGGACCATTCTTCTTTGAAAATGCGACTGGCCAGGCGATAACACTTCGCTATCGCCACTTGGCAATCTAGTTCTTTGTGCCTAAATTGCAAGATATGGATATGGACGACATGTGGTTTCAACAAGACGGTGCTACATGGCATACAGCCCAAGAAACAATTCAATTATGGCATGAGTCATTTCCTTGTCGTGTAATCTCCCGTTTTGATGATCAGAATTGGTGCGTACGTGCCAACAAGAATGTTAGAAATCACAATGACCCTCTGGACAACCTTATATTCGTATACACATTAATACTGTACCAGCCAGCAGTCAAGGGCGACTCCATAATAGCAACTGAACAATTGAATTTATTACAGACAACACATAAACGAATTAAAAAAAATTGAGAGACTAAAATCACACAGTACAGCCCTTACTAAGTGATTTAAGCAATTCCACTCTAAAATCATCACAAAAACCTTGATTTCGTCAAATCTCATTTGCATGGTCAAAATGAGCATTGCTTCAAACATCGCATATCGACCCACTCCTAATTGCCTCTCAAAAAAGAGAATTCGCACTCTATGACATCATGACATCATAGTCAGCGTCGTAGGAGAGTTCAAGTTCTATTTCAGTTAGCAAAATCCAAATTTCAAAATGACACGTTTCGCATTTAAGTATAAACCATGATGAACGCGGTACAGTCGCCCATCGAAAATCAAGAGATTGAAAAAAAGAAAACAAGGAAAATTCCCAATTTCAAAACAGCTACATAACGAAACACCAATGTCTAACCGTGCCTACGTCATCGCAATGTGTGACACATTTCCACCTTTTGCGTTAAAAAAAAACAACAACAAAAAAGTGAAACAGAAGAATACAAAATTGAGAGAAGAAAAAACCGCATACAACTCCCCAAAAATTCCAAACAAAACAAACTCCATTGAGCTGAAACTGGATCGAACTAGATGCCACTAACTACTTGAACAACAACCTCATTGCAAATGGCCAACGTGTTGCGCCTTCTATCAAGCAATACTATACACTCATCGATTGCTTTCGCATACTAAATTCGCACTTTACGCTTACTGTCCGACCGACGGCTGTATTTGATGTTGCTGCTGACGGATTAGCTTTTTTTGTTTCTGTTTCTGTTTCTTTTTCCACTTAGTTAAGACTTTCAACACATTACCACAAGTGCCCTAAATCAGTTGGATCTTAGTTGTGCGGTAAAGAAAAAAGGAGAAACAAAATATGTACTTGGAGCTTACATAACGAGAAGTCTTGAAAATTCACTTGAAACCAACCAAGTAAATTTGCATTAGACCAAGGATGATAACCCCAAATATGCGAATATGTGATTTGTTTACGGTTGCACTAAATAGGTGGCAGAGATTTCGATTTCTTTGCGCCTGATGAGCAAAGTAAAAGGGCGCAGTGCACCTTTCAAACAAGAAGACGTGAGCACTTTTATAAAAATAACCACGAACCGAACATACTGATACCGATATAGCGATCATACAACTCTTCTTTTTCTGATGATATATTTGCAAATTTAATCAAACAACCTTCAAGTAACTTTTTTTGTTGTTTTCTTCTTCTTTTGAACTCTTCTGAACTTTTCGTTTCTCTCGCGTACATTTGCACATTTCACTTGACCCATCAGAATCCCACAATTTTTTGATATTCTCTATCGAAAGAAATCATGACACAAAGTCGAGAAGAAAGTGCCAGAGGTGTGGTAAAGAACTCTCACCCCAAGTAAACCACCACCAACAGATGAATTGACTGAATGATTTCGAGCTACTTTAGGACGTTTTTCAATTCATGAAAACGGATTTTTGTTGGCCTTTTCAATGGGCATCGACATGGCGACTCGTGTCTCTCCGGACCGATAAAGCAAACAGCGGACAAAGAAAGTTTCAGCCTTACAGCATAGCAACAAATACTCAATGCTTCCGTGGTTGCAAAGAAAGCAGCAGCAATACAATATTAAACATACACAAAAGACAAGAAAATATATGCCAAGATATGATTAAGGATTTTTTTCTTCTTTAATTATAGGCTAATTCTACTGTTACTCACCCACGGGCCATTTCCAAACTCTTGATGAGCTTCTTGATTTTCCAGATTTCCACATTGCGATCAGCGGACGTCTCTTCGCCGGACATCTTGATGAAATTTCCTTCTTTAATTCCTTACTGACGATAGTTGGGGGCCAAAATTCTTTTCTCGACAATATTCCGTTGTCGTATTTTCTTTCTTCTTTCACTGCGACGACTTAACACAAGAAATTTCAATGAGTATTATTCCTTCTTGTTTGGTATAGAAACAAAAAAAAATAAATAAATATGAAAAACTAAAAATCTTATGCGTGTAGCTACTAAACAACGAAGACGAAATTAAGGTAAAAAAAAAAGGAAACCAAAACGAATTCCGTGTGTTCGATGTAAAATAAAATTAAAAAAAAAATTCTCTCTATTAATTGCCCCAAGACGAAAGGTTCTCGTGGCAAAATCGGGCAAAATATGGCGTTTGACTAGGCGCACACACGTTCCCGCAAGAAATCACAAAAAACCAACTGTGTAACACTGCTGGTCTTTTTCACTCGCATGCATGATGAGTGTTCCATTACTAGGAAAGCGATTTTCTACACACCTCCGGCTGTCCTTGTTGCTCCTTCTTGAAGACGTTTCAATTCCCACAATTGCAGTACTTTCTTTTTTTTTCTGTCTTGTTCGTTCCTTCTTTTACGTTTAGTTCGTGAAGTACGACGAAACAGAAGAATGAATTAATACGGATAAAGCAATGACAGGGGCGGGTGGTGAGATTATACGTCAGGCCGAAAGAGACCGATGAAATTGCTAGAGAAAAAAAATTATCTTTTGAGCGACTATTTTCGAGGGAGATAATTTAGGTGGCAAAGCAAATTTGTACTTACGATGAAGAGAAACTGTTGAATTGCGTTCTCGCCAGCAAAATGATGGGAAAACTGCCTTGAAAAGTGCTTAATTTGGCATGAGTAAGGTCGAAATAGCTAGGCGAACTTCTCACGCCATGTGCAGTTTTCAAGAAAAGGGACTTCGTGGGATTGATCCGGAACGATGTGGAGCTGCAATGTGGCATTGACATTTTCATCTGGGAGTCGTTCGAAGACTTACACCCTGTGGGGTGTCTACACTGAATTTTAGTTTAATCTAAATTTCAATGACACCTACGTTCGCGTCAAGGTTCTAACGGAAGCCCAAAACAGAATGAAGGACACCTTCTTCTTCTTGGAGCTGCGGATTCTATATTCATGTAAAAATAATAGAATATGGTCAAGTGATTCAAAGGTTAAATCTTACGAGTCAAATCCGTCAACCGTATTAGCGCACTAAGAATCACCAGTGCGTTTCGAACAGTTTCGCATGATACTATACTCATCTTATCATCAGCCATCCCTGTCGACATGTTTGCTGAAGAAGTAACGAGACTCATAAGCCAGCGAATTCAAAATCATTAGGTAGACGACCAAAAAAGAAAATGCGAAAGAATAACCTGGCAACAACGATGGAACATATCCTTTCAAGGAAGTATAGCCTACTTACTTAGATGGAGTTATTGTACAATCCGGGGTAAACCAGGGCCTTAGCTAATACGCCTCTCGAAGTTGGATGAGTTGCCCTTCCACTTGTGTGCGCCACCTAAGACGAGGTAGTCCTCTATTGCATTCCTCCTCTGTGTTGGTGTCTTCGACCAACGGGCGGGGGCGCTGGTATTCATATGCTCAAGTTGACCTAGCCATAAAAATTGGGTTATCGAAGCTTTTCAGACGAGGTGGACATAATTGTCTCTTCCATTCTACATTGATACAAGTGGAACAGAAAATTACCCCAAGAACTTTTCTCTCGCAGAGCTCGAAAGCATTTTCACCCGCTTCCGTTAGTATCCAGGCTTCTGCGTCGTAAAGCAATGTAAAGCATAGTGTCTTTTTAGTCACTCAAAAGAAGGCGTAGTAGTACTCAATTAACTTCTAAGCCAAAAGAAACAGCGATTAGCAAAAGTGATCCCTCGCATGATCTTCGGATCGTTGTCGGAGTTAGATAACCGAGCCGAGGTAGATAAAGTCCCTTATTACCTTAAAGTTGTAGTTGCTTATCTTGATGTTTTATCCTAGGCGTCGATGTTGTGTATTCCTCTTTGTTGGCAGTATTTGCTTTAATTTCCTTGCCTGACCGCTCTCTGGTTATCCCCTGCAGAATGTCTCAGTGACTATGTACCCAGCAGTTGTTGAATTGTTTGAGCAGAGAAAAACTGTTGTTAACATTGTCAGAACCGAATTCAAAGATATCTCAGGCAAATAGCATATCTTAAACTCTTTGCTTTAATCTTGGCTCTTAAATGACGGAAACTTCTGCCTGAATACGCTACGGCAGTTCGCCAGTGCGGTTCGTTTGCAAACATCCCGTTCCCTCACACTCTTTGACTAGTTTCGTCACTATACGTATAGAGTTAATATTGACACCTTCTTCTGTGTAACGTTGACCATTTATTTTTCCCTGCTCGGGAATGTGAGATTTACGCTGTTGTCCAAGCAAGGAGAAGACACGTCGGTACTGCTTGACTGAAATGTTGTTTAAAAGTAGGTGGTAGGCACAATGCTTGATCCGAGTTGCTTTATCCCGATGAATTCCCATCTTAATATGTGAAGTCCTTATGCACAGGTACAGCGCATGTTTTTCCTTGTAGTATGGCTGTAACATATCTTTCCAGGATTTATCCTAGAACGCGGTGGACACATGCTGCCAAAAGAAGCAGTCTAGTTTATGAGGAGCTCCTGGAGTATCGTGTGTATATTGTACATATATTCCAGGGCCATAATTTTTCTCAGATATCATTGTGAATTTTCTATTCGGGTCATGATCTTTATTGAAGCGGCTGTCAAGCCGGATGTCATTTTTTTAAGTGGCAATGTTTATCAAGGTTTAATAATTCATCATGAATAGTTTGACACCCCAACAAGGTTAGCAAATCATGGAATGCGTTCTATTTTTATAGATGGATTTAAGATTTAATTGAGGGATAGAATTTAATAAAAGGGCATGTTATCACTGCCTTAACAATAAATTCTCCAATTCCATTCGATTCATTTTCATTCCGCGTCAAAGTTGGTAGATGTTTTCCAAACACCCTGTGTGGATACCCCTAGGCGTTGACGTATTCCAATCAGCTGTCAACAAATCTATTCAAACAACACGCTTTTTATGAAATCAACTTAAAGTAAATTCCGTAAATTAAAATAAAATAATGGCACCGACGAACCGTAAATCACTATATCCGGAGTCCTCCACTCCTTACACGGTCTACGTCAAACCTCCCCCGAGTGAGGAAAACCAACGTCTCCCAAACAACCAACATTCTCTGGACCTGATTCCCCGGCCCACTTGTAAGATCCGTTATTCCAATTTCGAAGCTATGCGGCTAAACAACATTTTCTTTGCAGTTCTAAAAGTGGGAGTACTCTCTCAAGTCAAGGGATCAGCATATTTGGAATACGGGAACACAAAGCTCATTGCGTCGGTCCTTCCACCTCGGGAAATCAGCAAACAGTCTAAGAAAAAGTGAGTTACCCACCTCCACAAAAGTCCTCCCTATTTCACCAAAATATTAACATTCTAGTGCGCTCGGTGTGATTTCATGCGATTTCAAATATGCGCCATTTGCTGCTCTCGATCGCACCGAAATCCTCACCAAAAAGGAAAAGTTTCTAAGCGTGGCCCTGAAAAAGGCTTTGGAACCCGTCATCTGCTTACATGAGTTCCCGAATTTTCAAATCGACATAATGATCTACATCCTTCAAGATGATGGATGTGTGTTGAGCTCAGCGATAACATGTTGTGGTGCTGCATTGGCAGAGGGTGGAATACCGGTGTACGACATTATAACAGCCTCCACTCTGTGTATACTGGATCACCACCTTTTCTTAAATCCCACCGGTAAGATAAGAACCAATTTGAACCCCAAACATAACCTCTAAACCAAATCTATTACAGCTGTTGAGGAAGAACTCGTTGAGCTTTCAGTCAGCGGCGAAGAAACCACCGAACATGGTCTCTGTGTCATTGCCAGTCTCTCGGCTGTCAATCAAATAGCAGAGTGCTTTCAAAAAGGATTCATGACGTACAACACCGTGGAGAAGCTCACCAACCATGCCCTGAAGATTAACCAAAACATGCTCAATACAGTGAAGCACGTTCTTGTGAATAAAGTGAAACACCACCTCAAATGATTCATTTGTCCAAAATCACGTCTTACGCTTTATTTGCTTCTTAAATCAGTCGAAAACCTAAATATTTACTACGACAATTTAAAATGTATGCTCTAAGCATCAGTGGCAGCTTCCAAAACTGCTCCCGAGTATGCCAAATCCCAGTAGTGCTCCACTTGGTGCTTTTGGAAAAATTCCCTGGCCATCTTCTCCATGGGGAATACCTTGAATTTGATTTCACCGAAATGTCGCCGCTGGCTTGTACCTTCCCAGACTAGCACGCAGGAATTTGGCACCTCCTGACCGTCGGGGTTCTTGACCATGTCCTCCTCCCACTTGATGCGAGTCAACATCAGGCGACGATACTTTTTCTGCTGCTTTGGACCGCCTTCGACGACGATAACACAGCAATCACGGAACAGTACTACAGAACCGGTCATGTGGAGTTGTTTCGCATTGGTTTCTACTTTGAACTTCTTACTGGCATTATCCTGAAGGTCTCTGATACGGTAGACGCTGACATGGACTCCACACGACGTATCTTCCTTGATTTTGCGGATTTTCTTCTCTCGTTTTTGTTCGGTGGTAAGTTTGCGCGCGTTATTGGCGTCTTCGTGGGCCTTCTGACGCTTAGCCATTTGCTCGCGAACATGAGCTTCGATTTTAGTGGGATCCTGAACAGCTTCAGAACCAAGCACACGCATTAAATTAGAGATTCGGAGCTTTGGCTCTGGTGGAGGAACCAATCCAAGACGTATCTTCTCCTGTTCTTCCTTCCACGCTTCACGACGGTTCTGGCGACGCAACTTTTTGCGTTCTTTCTTGGTGAGAAACACTGGTAGGTAAACTGGCTTCAAGGGTTCATCTAAAACGAGACTTGTTACAGCAACGTCTGGTGTATACAAAATATTGGAAATACTTACTTGGTGGTTTCATTTGTGTGGGATGCTCAATCAAATTAGTGATGGCCGAACGGCGAATACAAATCTTTCCGTTACTGTCCAATGTGTTTAGGTCGTTGGCTAGAATAACCGAATCCCACCATTCCATGCTGGGCACATCGTCTGGAGTATCCTGCTTGGGGGCGATCAGAGCTAATTTAGTGGCCGAACTGATGCCAGTTTTGCGTGCAATTTGTGATATCTCGTTCTGTAACTTCTCCAACTGTGACTTCATGCGCATTCGTTCGGCCATTTGAAGAAATTTACCTGGTTCGTGGAATCGCAGTGTTCTCTTGTTGCGAAGGATGGATTTCTGAGCAATTCGGTCATCAAAGAACTTAACAGTCTCATCCTGGCCGGTCTTGTCGACAACTTGATTTTTGGTGAAGACTTCTCGCTTCTTAGCACGGATGTTTGCCTTCAGAGTCGGTGTTAATGTAGGAATATTAACGGCTCGTCCACTCTTGTCAATAGTTCTACCTTCTTCGTCGAGAATTAAAGGTTTCGGACGATCTTGTATGACGGGCGGAATGATGTTTGCCAAAGTTCCTGAGAGCTTAGCACGAATTTGAGCTTGCAGCTCAGCAATTTTACGTGCCTTTTCTGAGTCCTCTGGTTTCTTTGCAAGCACCTGTGAGGCCAGAGCAACTGGCAGTCCAATTTGTGGGACAGCTGCAAGTAGGGGATCCTTTGCCTTCAAGTTGTTCAAAGCTCGCTTGCGTTCTTCGATTTCTCGCTGTGCGTTTGCCATCATTAGTTTGATTTGGTTCGAACTAAGGTTACTAGGCGTTGGTCTTAAATCGGGCTTTGCCTGAATGAGGGCATTCGCTGCAGGTGGAAGTGGTTTAATCTGCTCCTCTACTCGTTGCTTTTTCACGTCTTTTTCGCGAATACCAGGCTCCTCATTGGAGCGCTTTTTCGCCTTCTGAGCATCGTTCCGATAGTCGTCCAGGTGCTGTAGGAGTTTCTCTGTAAGACGAATGGCTTTCTTTGAGTCCACAACTGACGATATCTTGTCACCGATGCGTCGCTTATCGTAGCCATTGTAGAGGCAATTTTCAATTGTACTGACAAGAGAGCGGTCCTCAGAACCTACAGCTTTCGATACTATAGACGAAATATCTGAGTGTAGATCCTCAATTTCTTTCCGCGAGTAATATGTCATCGTTGAGGTCGTAATGGGAAAATGTGTTTTTTTTTTCGATATTTTTTGGAGTAAAATATTTAAACGTTTACGCGAGAAATAGCTGTCACATTTGACAGATAACAATCGACGGAAAACTGAGTGCGTTTAGTACTACAGCTGTGAGAGGTAGTTGTGTGTCATCGAAAGGTAACGTCGTTTTCCACTGAAATAACGATAACGAAATGAAAATACCCCTTTTCTTTCAAAACTCTTAATTTAAAGGTGTTTTCCAAACATTCAACACAATCGTGAGACTAAAACGTCTTCGGAAATTATCACAGGAGCCTGTCAGCCTGTCAGATTAATTATTGGCTATTCTCTCGAATCTTGAGATAGAAATAATCAACATGGTATGTATGCGACCATCTTTACATTGGTAGAAAATATAAAATCTCTAGTCGTGCATACTGTAAAACAAGATCCGCTGTTGAACGCTTAACATCTCATGTCGCATACCGATGGGTCAAAAATAAAATCACAAAGCTTCGAAAGCACTGGGGATATAGCCAAGTATCTTTCCTACCGATTTATTTGACATATATTTGTGTACCAATATGAACCCTGAAACAGGCATATTTACTGATAGGACCTTCACTTCATGAACACAAAATGAGTAGAAGATTGCTTCCGAAAATCTAGCCAAGAGCAATAATGCAGCTGATGTATTTCCACCAAAACTACTCTCATCATTCCGCGATATTCCTAGTTCTTAGATCAACACCGGATCGAAAACTTTCCAGGCCGAGACGCTGATGTTCACGCTTTCAAGCCGGGTTATCCAAGTTTTCCTAATGAGGTCGCATCGCTGTACGGGCTATGTCGTTCGTTTTTGCAACAAATTACCCGAACATCTTTTTTCGTGAAACGACCGAGAACACTTTCGTCAGCGTCCAAGCTCCTCCGCCGTAAAGCAGAAGTCTGATGATCAATGTCTTTTAGAATGTATTTTTACTTGCTAGAGAGAGGGCTTTACTACTCAATTGTCTTCTTAACCCAAAGAAGCAGCGATTGGTCATGCCAAAAATCTGGCATGATTTCTGCGCTTTGAAATCGGTGAGCAAGTGGTGTGTATAGATTTGGAACTCCTGGGTTTTTTCTCCTATCTGCCATAATGGCCTGATAGGGGCCGGAATACGGCGGACATGATTGAGGAGACTTATTCCCCTGTAGACGGTGCAGTTCAGAGCATCTCCCTTCTTAAAAATCGAAAAAACAATGCTGAGGTTCCAAACGTCGTGCATACTTTCATCGACCCAGATTTTGGAGATGAGTTTATGTATGTATAGTCCATATCCAATCATCACATACTGCAGTTAAGCAATCGGGTCCAGCAACTTTATCAGACCTAAGCTTGGAAAAACTTGACTTCATCTTGGTCGGATTGGACGGAAATTTTATCTGTCTTCACGCAGATTGATTGTTCGTTCTACTCGATTGTAGGATGTTGTTCGCCGTCATTGTTTAAAAGTCAGCAAAAATAATGTTTCCAGATTCTCAGACCGACCAAGACAGCATCTATAGAGACAAGCTATACAGAGCCACATCTAAAAAAAGAATGCTCGCTGAACCATAAAGGTCGGAAGTAATTAGGGAATACATTTGATTTAAAAAAGGGTTGGGACAATGTGATGCCTTAGCCTTGACTTCTTGTCGTGGAACAGATAGAAAGCAGAAGTCACCTGAGATAGCTAAGACAGACGTATGTTTCTTTAACTGGAATTTCTCAGTCTTTCGTAGAATCCGCGGTATCGTGATCACTGTCACAGCCAGCCTCGCAGCATGTTGTATCCTTTTTCCTAGGATACTTAAATTCTTAGCAAAAGCGTAGCACCCCGTCACGACGTCAGTAAGCAGTCTACAATCCTTCCAACTCAAGGACGGCAATGACTGACCGCTTACAGACATCTTGAAGAATTCATTTGGTCTGTCGGCATTCTAGAGGGTCATGCCCTCTATAGTATTGGTCATATAAAACCCATTTATTAACGAAAGTCCTAATCGAGGACGCGGGCGATTCTAACACATGTTCGGGTTCAGAGAAACCCTACCTTTGACCTTGTCTACCTAAGATAAGCCTTGAATTTTCGTATTTTTCATGAGAAGGCTCAGTAAGGCTTTAAGTGCTGCTTGGCTGTCTTCCTCGCCTTAAACCTCAACCAGTTGATCGCTATATTTGAAGAGGTTTATTGGAATGTATAGGTCAAAAAATTAGATATTAGCCAAGGAAATTGATAAGATATCTCTTAAGAAAGTATCTGGCTACGAATTCCCCTAATCGACGCGTGCCTTTATCGTGAGAGAGATGAGAAGGCTCAGTAAGGCTTTAAGTGCTGCTTGGCTGCCTTCCTCGCCTTAAATCTCAACCAGTTGATCGCTATATTTGAAGAGGTTTATTGGAATGTATGGGTCAAAAAATTAGATATTAGCCAAGGAAATTGATAAGATATCTCTTAAGAAAGTATCTGGCTACGAATTCCCCTAATCGACGCGTGCCTTTATCGTAAAGAAAGACACAAGAAGGCTAAAACCTAAATTTCAGAAAAGCTAATTCTGATAAGTCAAATCTAAAATCAATTTCTAAATATCCCTTCGTACAGCAGTAGTCTCGGACGGAAAAATCCCACTTTCGATTGTAGAGCATTCCAATTCCGTTCTTGTTTTGACTTTCTACCAGCATGCGCGCAACTAACCTTCATTAATCCCACATACAGTGTTGCTAGCTTTACTTAGAGATTTTTTAAACCGAAGGTGGAAATCTGGGATTTTTCCTAAAAATTATTCTTACTTTATTTTATAATTATTTCGTTCTTGGTTATCGAAATGAATTATTTTTGTACACGTGAGCGGACTGAAATTAGATGTTCTTATAGAACAAGATTGAGGAATGTTTAATTAACCTCTCAAGATCGCTTATAGTTATAATGAAATGAAGAGTACTTTAGGGCTAAGAGGGCGCTCCCAAATATACAACTAAAGCCTAGTAAGCACCTGAAGCGAAACGAAATTGTTTCATGATCTCCAAAGAACCAACGAAACTTTTGCGAAATTCAACGCTAAAAAATGTTTGTGAAATATATTGAAGAGAAGGCACACTATTAAAGGAGGAACAATGAAATTTGATTTAACATTCCCCTGGCTGTAGCGCACGAGAGGAGACGGTAGGCATTTAGTCGGATGTTACAGTACGCAATTTTATATAAAGTAAATGCATTCACGTATGTCTCCACGTTAGGAAACCAATAGTGGGAAAAAGGCCGAGAAGAACAGCTGGTTTTGGCATGTTCAACAAAGGTTGTCGGGAAAAACGGTCGAAAAAACAAAAGACGCTCAATGGCCTCAGCTAAACTGTTTCTCCAGCTAACGCAGTCTTTTTTCGGCTGCGCACACGAAGTTGGTGAGGTGTCCTTCTATCTGTGTGCGCCATCTAAGAAGAGGTCGTCCTGAATTGCGTTGTTCCCTCGGGTTGGATTCAACAACTTCCGGGTCGTCGAGGTAACATAGCCATCTAAGCCGAATTATTCGAGATTTTCTAAGGAGGTCGGCATCACTGTTCGCTGTTGAAACGTCTTCCCTGTGCTCGAGAGCAGGACTCGGATGAGTAGACCGACGTGTGGTGTCGTTGTCGGAGTTAGATAACGGATCCAAGGTTCCTTACTGCATCAAAGTTATAGCTGCCTGTCGTGACATTCTGTCCTAGGCGTCGATGTTGTTTGTACTCCTTTGTCGACAGGATATTTTGTTTTTCGTTAGTTATACCGATCTTTGCCGTTTCTGCTTGAATAGTCACAAACGCTCCATTGACAGCTCGCTGTGTTCTTCCCATTATGTCAATATCGTCAGCGTATGCGAGTAACTGAACAGACTTTTGTAAGTTGGTGCCTCTGGTGTTTACTTGAGTTCTGCAGAATTCTTTCAAGAATGGTGTTGAACAAATCACATGCCAAAGCATCGGCTTGTTTAAGTCCTTTTCTCCGCCTTGCCATTATCGACCTTGACAGAGTACCATCCATTCCCCATCGTTACCCTTCATAGTCGACCGAGCCAAACCAAACCATGGCTCTGTATAGCCGCTGTCATATGCGGCTTTGAAATCAATGAAGAGATGGTGTGTGTCAATTTGGAACTCTTCGGCTTTTTCCAAGATTTGCCGTAACGTAAAAATTTGAAATGTATGGCAGAAGCAGTTACCGGATAATTTCCTTCTATTGGAGAAAAATCTTAAGAATCAGAAAACCTATTAATGCATTAATGGAACATAAGCTATAAGGATCTCAGTGGTATGATTCAAGAGTAGAGTTTGATTTCATTGTATAGTTGGCTGATTGTACATAAGTTCCTTTGATAGTTTCTGGGAGGAAGTTTATAACGATGTTGCTGATGTAAAAAGGAAAAGATACATTCTACAGGACGGATCGGTATGAAAATATTTTAATCCATCAGAATTCAGAATGAAATTGAAGACGACGACAATTACAATTTAAGACTATTTACTTTAAAATTTAATTTAGATCTATTTTCTACACGAATAAAACAAATAGATAAGATTACACAATTCGATGAAAATGTCGGGAATTTTTTTGTTTTTAAAAAATTCCCACATCTGTTAGTTGTCAAAATTCGTTTGGGATAAATATATTGAGCATCTGGTAATACTGCCGCCATGTTTGAAGCGGCTTCACAAGAATTTCGACGTCAATTGGTTCAGCTCGTGAATTTTCGGTGTTTTTAATCAATCCTAGTTTGTTTATCGAGTGAAAATAAGTTTTAACTTGTGAAATGGCATCCGAAGAAGACAATGATGATACTTTTCAAGGTAAGTACATCAATTTAATGCCGGTATTTGTTAATTGCAAATTGCGTGTGCCAACTTTGCTTTGTTCCCGCGTGTTGTACAAGTTTACTTGGTGTAGTCTCATTTATTTCCGCTCAGACTTTTTGTCAAATTGTGTAAGTGGGTCGCTAGTGTTTCCACACAGAGGGGCTAACTTATTTTTCGAAAAATTTCAGGTTTTCCGCCGAATTTTGTGTGAAAATTCATGAATTTAGAGATTTTGTGTTTTTTTTTTCATTTCGATAAAAAGAAAAGGTTGACGGTAGTGTTGTCCTGCTCTGCAGGAACGAATGAAATGGTTTGTGTGCCTGTAAACAGTTGATGGTGGGATGTGGGTTTATTATGTTGCGTGACATGGAAAATCTTGTTTTGGAATGGAAGGAAGTGAAATGTTGCGGGGACTTTTTGCCTTTCTTTTATTATTTCTTCTAGACTTGTTGACAGGTGTAGAAAAAGGGAATTGGAAGAATTTTGGGATTTTTGTCCCACTTTGGTTTGGTGCTTGTGTCCCTTAATCGCGTACCGTTGCGACTTGGTATTTAATTGCAATTATGTAAAGAGGAAAGATGCATGCGTTAGAGCAGGATGACCAAAGGGGGTCTTATTACTTCCATAATGTTCCATTTTAGATAGTGTTCAGATGGGTTGAAGGGAAATTATTGTGCTGTGAGAGGTATTTTATTATTTTTCTTTTCAATTGTCAATTTGTTTTTACTAAATTTTGTTAGAATAGCAGAAATTCCAAGTCAAGAAATATTGGCTTGAACTTGATTTAACGGAATTCTGCAATTGACACACAATTGGAGTTTTTTTTTGCTAATATTTAATCACTATGTATTCCCTTGAATGTCATCAATTTTATTTTTCTCCTCTTACCAGTCTTAAGCAGATCTATTTTGAAATTAAACTACACCTTACTAGACAACTAAGTACCGGCGTCGAACTGTTTTTAGTGCTTTCATTATATTTGTTCTGATTCAATTTAGGTTTCCCGATGATTCATTCACAAATGCTCCAGCAATTATTGCACATGATAACAAGACAACCGCTCTTTAATCATCGACAGGTAGCGGCAATAAAGCATTGTAAACTGTCTTGTGTGAAAAAATGTTTACAATTGTTCTTTAATTGGATGGTTTCAGAACATCTTTAGTGATAAGCGCTTCAGTTAACCTTAATCTGCTGCGTCACATCGTTTATTTTTAAAACTTGTTTCAAGTATAGTTTGCGAGATATGTATGTTAATAGTGGTTCTGTTAGAAATTGATGTTATTTACAGATGTGTAGGATTTTATATTGCCAGGATTGTTGTATATAATCGAGGAAGTTGAATGTGTCAAGCATTTGGGAACCCAAAATGCGTTCACAGGACTGAAATAGAACAAGCTACATAATTTAATGCTACGTCTGGAGTTTATTACTATCTATGGTACAGATATGTAAAACTTGCGGAGAGAAGACCTTAACCAAATCGAGTCTTTCCAAGTATGAACTTGGGGAATGTTGAAAATGAAGCCCCGCGGATGTTGACGTTACTGAATGCTCGTTGACCACATTAAATCCAAGGAAACCGGACCAACTTGCACATGCCATGAGTAGTGAAAAGCACAGATTCTTCCAAGCAATTATCTTTAGAAAAATTGGTAGATGGGTGGTTCAATATGCGTCCGCAGGGACAAAAGCGAGAGGTTCAACCTTTCTTAATTTCGTGTTTTAAACACTTACTATAGTTCTATACCTTTTGAGTAGCGCACATTGCTTTTATTCAGGGCACAGCTAACCACTTAACGTTCTCAGCGCGTTGGTTGAGTTTCCTTTACAAAGGCAGACACCAACTTAAATGTTTCCTCTGTCTTGTCGTCTGTGTTGAAGCTTTAAACTCTTCGGGCAGGAGTAATGATGTCTAGTAATGGTTTCACATGTTCAAGTCATCTCATCATTTCTCTCGACCAGCCAATAATACATTCATTCGCTATATCGCTCTAAAAAAGTTGTTGCTCCACAGAAGTGGTGATTGACAAGACTAGTAGTGCAACTTGCCACCTTATCTAAAAATTAATGACATCTGGGAAGGCGTTCCGACTTTCCGATTGGGGTTGGCTAAGAAGAACTGAAGTACATGCAAAGTACAATATCGATTTTCGATATTCCTGACTTGGAGCGACTTGCCAATACAATTTAAAGTTTGCAATTGATCTCCGATAGAGATACAAGATAGATGGCTTTGTCCGCGTTTATTTTTATCTGAGCGTGGCATATGTATATTTCAAATGCTTGCGCGTGTTTTGTTGTTGACACTTAACACAGTTGACGCGATTCAGGCGAGTTTTGTGCTTACAATTACAAACATGGAGAATTTTGAAGAGCATATTTACCATATTTTGCTTTATTACTTCGAAAAAGGAGAGAAAGCAACTGAAGTAAGGTAAAAGTTACGTAAAGTATTCGGCAGTAATGTCATCGAAAAGCGCCAGTGATTGCGTGATGGTAATTTTCCAGTTGAAGGCGTGCATCCCTTCGGTAGGCCTTCCAAGATTGACGACGATAAAATCAAAGCATTGGTGCCGGCAAATAAGCATTCAACTCTTCGATGGAAGAGTTCATGGACATTTGAAAATGCTTGGCTCCGTTAAGTAGAAGAAGAAGAAGAAGAAGAAATTCATCTGACGAAGCGCATAAAACCATCCATTTTTGAAGCGTCTACAACAATATCAGCCGAGAATAAAGTTGGAGTACGCACGATAATAGGTCGGAATGTGGGATTGGAAGGGACCGGTCTTCTATGAACTGCTTCCAAAGAACAAAACGATTAATTTCGATGTCTACTGTGAACATCTACCGAAATTAAGTGATGCCATCACACAGAAACATCCCGAGTGTAGTGTTTCAGCACGACAATGCGAATTTATACACAAGTTTGGTCACTGTTACATTGTTACAGCTTGGTTGGGATATGTTGCCACATCCTCCGTATAGCCCAGATCTTGCGCCATCCACTTCCACATCCGCATAGACTTATTGCGTTCCTTTGCAAAACTCCTCGAATGGTTGAGCGTCTGCTTCTGAAGACCTCATCAAACAAAGATCCCGTTTCCTGCAGAGAAAGATAGGAGGTTTTAGGAGGATTAATGTTCATTGCATAAACGCACCTGAAAATCAAATGACTTTTTGGTGTTTTCTGTTCGTCTATTCCACGATGAATTGGTGAACAATGATCAATAACAAGCATAAATCTCTTCATCTCCAGATAAAGAAAGAAGCTTTGGCAAACGCCTACATGCGCATGCTTATCTCAGTGGATGAAAACAACTCCAAAATATTTCACCCAGAGTTTTCACTGGAGCGAAAGAGGAGAAATGAACTATTAGGAACTAGTCTTGCAGATGTCTGAAAAAGTACAAACTTGAACAATAATTTCAATGTTCTATTCCCTGATCGTCAGAAATGGGAATAGAATAAGCCTCTGCATTTCAAGTTGAGATACACGCAATAGGGCTCCGCATTAAGGAGCACTTAAACAGATCCGACACCAACAAGAACATTTATATTCTCTGCGATCAACGTTTCTGAGGTAACTTTAACAATTGTCTGGGACTGCATTATACATTCCAAAACAGTAGCTATCACCAATAGAATCGTTTTAATCTGGGTCCAGGTCACAGTGGTTATGATGATCCGACGAATTGGCCAGGAAAGATTCGTCCTCAATATTCATGTTGCCACGACCATTCTGTGGATTACCAATCAGCTCCAACAACTGGCAACTATGGCACTCCATTACTGGACGGAAAATGAAGGTAACAGAGAAGCCAACAACTTTTTACCAACTCCTTTCAAAAGAACAAAGCAACTCCTACTGCTTTCTAGGGGCCAGAGACACGCAGTAAAAGTCAAAAAACACCTCTTCGCTACGGGAATAGCACAAGACAACATCTGTCGCATGTGCAACGAAGACGAAGAAATATCAGAGCAGAAAATTGTCACTGTAACTGGCTAAGCAGAACACGACCTGGCCGCAGTGATAAGGGTACATAGTCCCACCTCCCCCTCCAATCTGACCTAATTTAATCACAGAGCAACTCTTGAAAAGCATTCTCTAGGACAGCTGTTCAGGGCTGAGGTAGTATAGGGTCTATTAATAATTTAATCAGCGATTAAGTCTCTTAAACTGGTTGAAATTGTCACTGACTTAAATATCATCCTTCGGAGGTGTTTTAGAGGTGTTGCAGAGGTCTTGTTTTAGATTTAACCTGAAACCCTCTTAAGATTAGATTCTGGTGAAAAGTTGGCTCAGATAAGCACTGTTCTGTTGGTGTTCTTATATGTGTTACTAGATTGTCAACTGTCAATCGAATATGCCTACTGTCACCATTTGCATCCCCTTCAGTAAATAGGGTCTAGGATAGTCACGGTCGTATATCAATGGCCTTCTGCAGTACAGGTCAACTTGGCCTTTTGTAAGTTATTGGCAAAACTTGGTTCACTGGCCAATTCAAATACCTCATTCCTAATATCATTGTACATGCCATTGTCTGGGCATTATTATGTATTATACTTTGCCTCGGAAGGTCTAAGCGAGAGTATATAGCCACTTGCTTACAGATTAAGATTCATCATTTGGTTTAGTACGATCTACAAGGACGTGCGTTAAACTTGATAGCTTTCATGAGACATAAATTAATAATTATAGGACAGATTATACATTATTTTGATTATCAGGCTCCCGACCCGTGATGTCTCTGCCTGAGACACAGCAGCCTTCCACTGTCCTTTGATCCCGGGGGCGCTTCTTCCAGTTGTCTAGACCAAGCGCTTTGGCATTCGCGATAGCTTGCTCCTTAAAGCGGAGGTTCGGTCTTCCTTGTCGCCTTGAACCTGGGGGCTGATTCGAGGACTCGCTTTGTTGGAACATTATTGTCCATTCGCTCGATGTGGCCGAGACAATGTAGTCAACGTGTTTTAGCTTTTTGGACTAAATCTACATCTTGATATAGCTCATAGATTTCGTGGTTGTATCTTCTCCTCCATTCGCCCTCTTCGCCTACGGGACCAAATATTTCACGAGGAATTTTTCTCTCGCAAGTGCTCTATATCTACTCTGCTTTCCTGCTAATTGTCCAGCACTCGGCCACTGGCAGGATCAATGTTCTGTAAAGCATTCATTTAGTCTTCCGAATTAGGAGTTCTGAACACATTTGTTTCACCGAACCGAAGTAGCAGCGGTTGCCTAGGGTGTCTTCGCCGAATCTCCACTAGGATGTCATTCGTGGAGTTGATGTTTACTCCGAGGCCGGTAAACTCCTTAACCATTTCGAAGTTACTGTTGTCAAGAGTGACGTTTTCTCCTAGTTTGTTGACAACATGTGCTTGATTTTGTCCTGATTTACTTGAAGGGCAACTCGTTTCGCCTGTTCTTCGGTTGTCGTAAAAGCCTCTATGAGATGTGGTCTGGGTATCACAGCAGCTGGACAGATATATTGAAGTTAGTCCCCGCCGTGTTAACACCTGCCCTGCACATTATCTGTTCCAGAAGAAATTACATGACAGTGCATCTCTTTGCCGGAATCCAGTACAGGTTTGGAATAGTTCGGAGGAACTGTGTGTTTTCGACGAAAAGGTGGTGATTTGTCTTAGTGTGAAAATTTGGTCGATCTGCCGGGCTGGTGGAAGCCACACTGGTACGTGCCGATTAGTGTGTTGGAGAAAGGCTTGAGATGTTCACACAGTACATTGGATATGATTTTATGTGCCACATTTAGCAGATGCCTCGATTGTTCTTACCAGACATAGGATCGTCTTTCTTGAAGATGGAGCATATCCAGTCACAAATAAGGATGAACGATGGCCAAATGTTGAAGAAGCGAAGCCTTAAAGTGTCTCGTGCATTTGCTTCTTTTAATGGCAATAAGTAGAGCACTTTAAAAGCGAGGCCGTAAAGAAAAGTAAAGAAGCCAATTAAGAAACCTAAATCATTACCCTCACAGGAAGCGACCCAAGAGGTCTTGTCACCTACATATGTCTAGCACGTCTAGGCGCTGTGCAAGGGCTTTGTGTCCCATTAAGGCGAATAACAGCAGAAACGCTGTTGGCTTTGTAGAGACGTCCGGAAGCATTTACTTGGTTGCAACCTGCAGAGTCATGTCAGTTGCGGCTGTGGTCACTGGAAGGTCTAACAGAGGACGCAGGCAGTCTCAACGCGAGTTTAGATCTTGAAATTGGAAACTCGCTTCTAACGTATTTAGAAACACAAATTGTTTTGTTTTTATTTTGGCTGAAATCAACCCGTGAGATAAGAAACACAGAAGTTTGTGTCAAATGGAGCTACAGTTGAATACATTTGCCAATTTTGAGGACAGTATCTGAGGGTACACAATGTCAAAAGCTTTCGAAAAATTTAGAAGTCTTAGAAATGTTATGTCCTTTCTATCCAAGGCAATGTGAACCTCTTCTAAGAATACTGCTGCTTCGACTGGACGAAAATCTGACACGAGGTCTTTCTTTACCACGTCGTCCTTTCGATATGGATTCGAAGACACTCAGTGAATGAGTTCTATACAGTTTGTTGTGTTATCTTCTCCAAATTCCGTTTATGCATACCACGAAGCGCAACACAGCAAAGCGTACTTTCATCCGCATTACAAAAGTATGACCATGATTCTGCAGTGTATTCTTCATTGTTCCTGAGAGAGGCTTATTTCTTTTTGTCACGAGTAATTCTTCGCTTGATTTATAGTTTTCTGTTGTATCGATGCTGTCCGAGCAGTTGATGTTGGGTCTGCTTTTTCGTCGACACCATATTCCTTGTATACTTCATTTACCACTAATTCTATCTTAGCCGCTTCTGCTTAAATAAGTGCAAACGCTCCAGTCACAGCTCACTGATTTCTCTCAATAACGTCAACGTCTCCAGCAGTTGTACAGAATTTTGAAAGATCATTTCAACTTTGGTTAAGCCGCACCGTCGATTCTCCATAGATGACCGATTGTGGGAAAACTAGACATAGGTCGTGCTGCCATAAGATGCCTTAACATCAATTAACATGTGGTGGGTATGAGGTTTCCGTTTTTTAAAATCTGCCGTGAAGTAGTGAATATGTGGTCGACGGTGGACTTACCCGACCCAAACCCTCACTGATAAAACCCTGTAAGATTGTCGATATAGGTTTTCAAGCGTTCACATACTCATAGTTGAGTAGACAGGTTCTTCAACGCGATGGTAAGGAAACTAATTCGTTTGTAAGTGGCGTAGTTTAGAGGATAGGAACTCCCTTCTTACATCATTCATCTGAAAATATTTTTGCAGGCGTATTGGTAAACTTTCAACTTTCGCTACTTAAAATTATTTGGCAGCTCCAGCAACGTTGGTCGGTTGAATGAAATTCTTGTCGATCATCGTCCACGTTGGATGGTTTATTCTGTCTGACAGAGGAATGTTGGTGATAGCCGCCTGCAGGTGCTATCTTTTAGAATCATCACTACTCTTACGTTCCTATCTCTGAATGCTTCTCTTCTATACCTGTTTTTGAAAAGTTCTTTTCACTTTCTGGCATTAGCACCTCTTTATGGTCTCGATACCGTTTCTCTACTCCTTTCTTTATCTTCCTGATAAGTCGATTCTCATCTGCTTATAGAATTTGGAAGCAGCTCTCGTCCTTATTTGTAGTAGGAGCTTGTGCGCATCTTATTTCACTGCAGGATTTGTAGGCTGTTTTCATAAAACCAGCGTTTGATTGTGGTGGTCGATAGCTCATTGACCATCTAGCCGTTCGACGTCAACATACTATAAAATCAGTTTTCGGTGGTCGGCGATATTCAAATTCGCACCTTGCCCACGACAAAGTAGCGATACGAGTCGATCTTAGCCCTTTGTACATTCAGAATACTTGAGTTTTGTCTTGCCTCGACTGCAATGAGATCAATCTGGTTTATCCTACGTGAAAACACTGCTAAAGGGGTGGTTAAAAATAAAAGTAAGATGAATGAATTTTGGGTTTACACCACTTAGTCTCATAATCTTGGATGCCAGCTTTTTTTCCATTCCATGTCGTTAGGGGTAGCCAGCCGGTTGCTGTTTCTCTATACCAAATTGTTGTCCACAGTTTTGCCTCAGGTGGAGTCCTTACTTACCACAAGTTAATTTATGAAACAACGCATGTAACCAACCCTCACACAAATTCCTTTCTTACATCTTAATTAGCTAATCCAGTCGTAATCGATGTACGAAAACAAGAAAATATCCCATCACCAGTAAACACCGTCAGTCGCCTTGAAAACAATGCGCATTGACATTTTCCATCCCTTCCTCCCCACTATCCTTCTGCACATACTTAAAGATCTCACTGTAATTTTCCATTCCTTTCGCACGTTCCATTTCAATCTGTTCCACCCGTACACCAGCCAGACGAGTGAGCGAATACACCCTACTTTGCAAACACATAATTTCATACAATTTCGATTCATTGTTGCTTGTACGTGGCAGCCATGACGTGATTTTTGACTTTGAGTTGGGTGTCTTGTTGGTTGGACAGATTTAATTTACAAATTTACTCATTCTAAATGCCAATTAATTACATTCTCAAACTTCCATTATCCAACAACAAACTAGTGTTTAATTTGCATTGATAATTCCGACTCCATCTCAAACGGCTACCAACAAAATATAAAGTGAAAGTATTGCTCCTTCTTGACTGTGCTCTGACGACTGCTCGTGTATGCGATTTTTTTTTTCTCACTTTTTCCTTAATTTCGTCTTTTCAATTTATTCACTCTACCAATAAATCAACTCAAATTTGTAAAAAAGACCAAAAATCAAACAAAATATCTCTAAAAAACCGAATCGTCGCGAAAAGAATTCCACCAGAGAGCAGAAACCAAGAAAAAAACGAAAAAAAAAACTCGGGGTGAGGAAAAATTTTTCCAAAAAAGTGTCGAGAAAAGAAAAATATAGAAGTAGCAAGAAAAAAATACGAAAAATTATGAAAGTGCCGTAAAAGATTCGTGCAGTGCGAGGATCTTCCCTTTTATTTTTTGTGTCTTTTTGTCAGCGCAGTAGTCCTTTTCAAGACAACAAGATCCATATTCCCCACAAAACTCTCAAGAAAAACCAGAAAAGCTGTCGAAAATAGTTTCAGAAAAAATTCAACGGCAAAAAAATCATTTGAAAGAATTGATATTTCGATTGTTGCTCTCTTTTTTTTTTTTTTTTTTTTCTTTCTCTGTGTTGCTGTGCCTGTGAGATAAAAAAAAAATTTGTAGAAAAGGAAAAGAGAAGAGACAACGACGACGACAAGAGGATTTTCCTTATTTTTTCTTCTTTTTTTTTTTGGGGATTTTTCGCAGTAAAAAGACCAGCGCCAGTGCCGTAGATTGGTGCCGATTGGTGGATGTGACCAATATTTATGCAGCGACAGCAGCAGTACCCCTTACCCCAGACAACAAAACACGAACAACACACTTGTCTTACACCTCTACCTACCTTAACCCAATTAAAAAGTAAAAAAAATCAAAATTGTAAAAACATATATATATATCGAAAAAGCGTAGATATAAATAATAAATAAAATAATCAGAAGGTGGAAGAACAAAAAAAAAAAAAAGAAATACAAACGCAAAAAAGAAAAAAAAATAATAATTGTGAAAAAAGCTATCGTGCATCAGCAATAGTACTGGTAGTAGGAATATAGCAATCGTGTAGAAGAGGAAGAAGAAAAAGAAAAGAGAAGAAGACAAGATAGACAAGACGTAGGAAGGAAGACGGACGAGACAACAACGCAACGACAACTACGACGACGACAAAACACAACACAACAGGCTAAGGTAAGTCCCAAGCCAGCAGAGTAAAGAGCAAAGTAGTAGTGGTAGTAAAGTCGAAGCAAGAAAGAAGCAGTAGCACAAGCATCAACAACGGTAGCAGCAGCAGCAAAAGCAAAAGAAGCACCGTCAACGAGCAACGGGCAGCAGCTGTTTGCCAAAGGGGATCGCAATCGCAATTCTAGTGCGACAAAAAAAGAGAGCAATAGAGCTCACACTCGCAACTAACAAGTTATGACAAATTCATGTGTGTCGTCAAAATGGCTTCCTCACATACAAACTGGCAACTATGGAATGTCACAAAATTGCATAGATGAGAGCAAGCAATATATTTTCGTTAAATTAACCGATTCCGCATATCGTGCCGTCGAAAATTACCAAAAGAACGAGACCAAATGCAGCGCACCAGCTACAATTCAAGTGATTGGCAACAGTGGTTTTATATCGTTTCCAACGCCAGGCGACAATGAAGGACAGAAATTTGGTTTTGCCATCGATGATATTGAAGGATCATTTGAGTGCATTAAACAAACGCAAAATGACCTGGACGTATTGGGTACATTGCCATTCAAGATGCGGATACAGGCAAACGATGATGTATACGAAAAAACCCGACATCGTATGGCTGTCGCCGAGGAGACGCAAAAGAACAAGTGCACCCGTGAAATTAAGCCCAATCAGACAGATATTGGTCGAAAGGTAAAATTGAAAAATGCTATTGGCGGAGGAGGGGGAGGAGGGGGAGGAGGAGGAGGAGGTGGTAGCAGTGGTGGAGGAGTTGGTGGTGGCAGCAGCATCAGTAGCAGTGGCAATAATAGTGGAACAGGAGGAGGAGGGGGAGGAAGTAATAGTAATGGTAACATATGCAACAGTGGGAGTGGCAATGGCAGTAGAAATGGAGTTAGTGGTGGATTAAATAATAGTAATGGTAGTGTGCTTCCCAAACGAGATCCGACATCTTCCAATTGCAGTCCAATATCGTCGATAAATGGTAACAACAACAACAACAGCAGCAGTAACAACATCAACAACACAAGTAACAACAGCAGCAGCAACAACAACACTACAACATCAAATACCACCAGCATCAACAATCCACTTAAGATATCATCAAATTCAAGATCGCCAAATCCATCAATGTCGACGTCGTCCAGAAACAACATTATGAACAACAGTAACACCAACATGAACATCAACAACAACAACAACAGCCAGAACAATAGCAATCTCGTTGGCATGCCAACATCGGCTTCATCACTATCTTCAGTGTTATCATCGGCAGCTGGTTCAGGTACATCGGGCATTAGCAATGGTTACTTCCGAGGTAATAGTCCAGAAATGAAGATGAACTCAAACAAGAATGGTGGTCCAAATTTAGCCGGCAACAGTCGTGCCAAAGGTGGTAACAGTAACAAAACCCTTGGTAACAATAGCAGCGGTAATGGATCAGGAATCGGTATGAATTCCAGTAACAATAATCGCCATAAAGGAAACGATATTACCAAGAGAAACATACGAGAGAGATTAATTCACCTGTTGGCATTGAAGCCATTTAAAAAACCCGAACTCTATACCCGACTGCAAAACGAGGGCATACGGGATCGTGAAAAACAACTGATAAGTACGATACTAAAGCAAATATCAAATATGCGTGACAACACATACAACCTGAAACGACCAATGTGGAATGATGTGAACGAGAATTGGCAATTCTATACGGAACAAGAGCTGCAAATGGTTAAAAGGCGTAAGCCACAAAATCTGACACCGCCACTGAGCTCAGACGCTGGTAGTTCAACATCTGGACAAAGTCCAACTAGCACACATAATGGTAGTCCGCCACCAGCTGTTAAACGGCCAACTAGTCTTGATCATCGGGATCGCAGCTACGAGGATCCCATGTCGAAGAAGCAGAGAATTAGTCACTTTAAAAAGGATACTAACAGTAGCAGCAGCAGCATTATTGGTGGTGGTGGTGGTGGTAATAATCTTCCAAGTTCTGGTCTGTTGGCTCCGTCCAGTGGCAATCAAGAGAAAAATCAAAACCTAATAAATAATCAAAATCACATTGATACCGATGAGAACTCCGTTGACCTGAGCTACTCTGTTTTAGATAATGATGACTTTATGACGACCGGAACAGCTAATCGAAGAATCGGAAGTGGTGGTGGTGGTGGTGGAGGAGGAATTTCAACAGCAGCCGCCGCATCTGGTGGTTTAAAAATGTATCACAATAATAATAACAAAAGTCCATACAGTGAGGCACCACCACCATCGATGGGTAAGCATTCATCGCCTTACAGTAGCAGTGGAGGTGGCAATAATAACATCAGCAGTAGCACCAATAATAATAACAACAAACAGACATCGTCACCAAGTACCCATAGCAGCAGCAGCAGCAACAAACAGAATAGTAGTGTCATATATTCGCCAAGCCAACAACAACAACATCAGCAACAAACAACGACAACAATGCCAGCAACAAATCACAATAGCAGTAGCTATGGTCATCTAAAATCGCAGCAACAACCGCAACAATCACAGTATCAGCAGGTGCATCATCATCAGCAACAGCAGCCTGTTCATTACCAAAAGCAACAACAACAACAACAGCAGCAGCAACAGCATCAACTCCAGAAACAACAACAGCAGTATCATCACCATCAGAAACAGCAACAGCAGCAGGTGCTGCAGCAGCCGCCACCACAAAAGCAATCCCAATCCCAATCCCAGCTACCACAATTACAACAACATCAGCCGCATCACCAACAGCAGCAACAGCAGCAGCAGCAACAACATCAACAGCAGCAACAGCAGCAGCCACAACAACCTCCCTACGACTTTAGCAAATACACGAAGATCACAACCCTTGATCAGCGACGTCGCTACAAGACTGAATTTGAGAATGATTATGCCGAATATCGCCAGCTTTTGAGCCACATCGAAAACGTTGGCAAACGGTTTCAAAAAATGGCCGATCGCCTTAAAAGTGCCCGTAACGATGCCGATTATAGCAATATAAAGAAGCAAATAGTTACTGAGTATGCAAGGATACAAAATGAAAAGGCCCATCAGCGGGCGAAAATGAGATTCGACTATTTACATGTTAAATTGGCCCATATTAAAGCTCTTGTTAGTGATTATGATAAGACGATAACGGCAGCGGCCTCAGCAGCAGCAGTGGCGGCGGCGTCGTCGTCGGCGCAACATCAATCATCCACAACTGGATCATTAGATCCGGCGGCGACAATTCCATCGTCACAGCACCTAATAAATGGTGGTTATCTAATAGAGTCTACAGGGACAGAGCCCAGTAGTGGGTATTTTCCTCGAAGCAAACTATATATGACTCCATCGCCTCCGCAAAGAATTGATGGTGCTGGCGGTGGCGGAGGAGGAGGAGGTGGTGGCGGTGGCGGTGGCGGTGGTATTGGTATTGGAAGTGAAAGTGGTATCTTAGATAATGGCCTGGCGATACATCATCAGCAATCACACCACATGATGACAAACGATGATGATGCCTACTGACGATTGTTTGATGCGACATTTATCTTGTAAGCCACAACCACAACCAATCCCCCCCTACTCGATGCCTATTCAAATCGACATGCACTTAAAACACACACTGCAATCAATCGCAATCAAAACAACAAACAACCCCGCAACACAACAGAATCAACCACAAAAACCAACTGCAACAACAACTACAACAACAACTACAACAACAACTACAACAACAACTACAACAACAACTAAACATCAACAAGGAAGTCAACTATTAACGAAAGAGAACAACCAAAATGTATATTTTCATGTTCCATCAGCAAGGTTCTTTAACAATTTTTCTTTGCTCTCTATTTGTTCACTCTTTTAATTTTCGTCATTTCGTCTTTGTAAACAATAAAAATAAAACAAAAAAAAAATGGAACGTAAGGAAGCTGAAAAGATGAAAGAACTTTGAGAATCGAACGGTCCGGCCACCGCTCACCCGCCCGTTTTGTTGCTTTGGAGAGGTTGAAGTGTACCTACAAGCCATCCTTTCTATCCTACTCTCCTCCTTGTTTACTATTATTATTCTTATTATTATTACTTTTTTCTTTTTTAATTATTATTATTTATTTGATGGAAATCCCAACTCAAAATTTGTTAACAATTTTATTACGTTTTAAATAAAAAGAAAATTACAAAAAAAAAAAACACAAAACAAAACAACAAATATATATTTTCAAATTTAATCTAAAAGTTGAGTTACAAGAAGTTTTTTGTTTGTTGAATTCTCCCCTCCCCCTTCCCATCCTTCATTATTCATTGGGCGGTTGGCATGTCCTGAAAAGAAAGAAAAAAAAGCGGCCAGAAGTGTATGACGACGACACGTACATATGTGTACGTACCGGAAGGCCTGAACACTTATTATTAATTTTTGAAAAGGCAATGAACATACTTTTTTATTTTTATTTTGTAGAATTAGAACATAAAAGAAGGGAACTACATTTATAAATATAAAAAAGAAAAAAAAAAGATCGGATATATATATAAATATAAATAAAAGTAAAACTAAAAATATTGATGCGGTGTTGTAATGTTTTTTTATACCAATATCTTATGTAGAATGATGCAGACAAGAGAATAAAAGAAAATGAGAATAAAAAACGCAAAAAAAAAAATGAATAACAAATTAAATAAACAAATATATATATACTGAGGAATTTACAGACATAAGTTTATATTATATATTATAATTATTATTATATACTTTCTCTTTTATTTCATTTTTATTAATTTCTACTATTTGTTTTAGTTTCTATTATTATTATTATTATATTTTTATTTTTTTGTTTTTTGTTTTTGAGAGAAAAACAAACAATTGTTGAGCAAACTACCACAAAAAAAAATTCAAAAAAAAACAAAAAAACCAACAAAAACATATTACATTACATGCATATAAATATATACATAAATCTATATATATATATAAAACTATATATAGTGAAGAGAAAAACAAAAACAAAAAAACAAATTATAAGATACGCGCGAGACGAAGAAGAAAAAACTACAAAAAAAAGAAAAAAGAATAAACTATTGTTATGATTTGATGAAAGATGATGATGAAAAGAAGAGAAAACAAAGAAAAGAAAATAAAAAAAAATAATTTTATTTTAAGCAAACATTTAAAAAAAATGAACAAAAAAATATTGAGATGTTTTTATTTACGAGTATTATGAGCAAAGGGAAGGGAAGTCTTTTAAAATTTGATGGCGTTGGTTGGCACACGCACATTCTACTACGATATCGATCTAATTTTATTGTTTATCGAGATTTTGTTGTATTACACGATTTTGTTTCGTTTTAGATGAGGAGGAGGCTCAAGAGGAATCGGTACAAGCTGCCGAATTGTCCAATGATTCTGATGTACCACTCAAGCCTACGGTAAGAAAGAAGGTGGTGTATTGAAATTTAAAACAAAAATAAAAATGTCAAGCACGTAAGTACATATGTATGTGAAATATAGTGGCCTGTCCTTTTTTTCTGTTATCCCTTATATACAAATTGACCACAGGTTATAGGGAAAGTTCATCAATGTGAATATTATACCTATCCAATAAAGTGCTTCGAAATGATTATTTTGCAGCCACGCTTTGGTAATTGTTTCGGATCATTATCTTGCTGAAAGTTAATGTCCGACACATTTTTGTTCCAGTTTCCAAGACTTGCTAAAAGCCCGCTTTCCAAATTGGTAATGTATTGAGCGGCATTCATACGACCCATTACCTTAACACATTGACCAACCCCATCCATGCACATGCATCCCCCAAATCATAAGATTTCGGGTGAATTCGTAATCTCAGTAATCTGCGAAAGTCCAACCACACGCCTGCTTTGCTATTGCAAATCGAAAATGTTTTTCGCCTGCACGCAGATGACAAGCAGGCTGCAGTAATTCTACTACAATTGTGTTCATTATCGTCATGGCAGCGAAGTGGGTTTTACTCGTATATATTATTCTAAGAGAATTGTGCCGAAAGGAAAGTGAAAATGTTGACATAAAACAACTAATGCATTTAAAGTACATAGTTATAGCTTGTGTTCTATACAATATAATCATTCAGCAAGAAGAATTACGAGGGGCGAATTCAATTTAAATTGTTTTTATTTTTCAATATAATCTCCCCTAACATCAATGCATTTGTTACATCTTGAGATAAGCTTTTTTAAACCCTCAAAAAAATAAATTTCCTCTTTCTCTGCAAAATACCCATTTATTGCCGACTTGAGTTCTTCATCATCCGAAAATCTTTTTCCACGAATCTTGCGCAGCAGCCTTGGAAACTCGCGCCGTGTGAACAGGAGCGTTGTCATGAAGAAGCAACACACCCGCTGCGAGTTTACCCCGTCTTTTCTTTTTAATTTCCATCGTAGGATGTGGCGTTGATGGTTTTACCTTTTTTTTTTTTGTACTCAATGAGCAAGATTCCATTTGAGTCCCAAAAAACTGTGGCCTTGAGCTTCCCGGCAGACTGAGTGACTTTGAACTTATTCGGGGGGTCTGTTCCTTTTTTATGCCACTGCATGGACTCTTGTTTGCTTTCAGGGTCATAGTGGTGGACCCATGTTTCGTCCCCAGTAACAATTCGATCCATAACACCGTCCGCGTTCTCACTACCCATCTCCAAAAGCTCTCTACAGTATGCGATTCTAACTTTTTTCTGAGGCGCTGTGAGCATTCGTGGCACCCACCTTGCACTGACCTTTGAAAGGTTAAGATGGTCATGAAGAATGGTGTGAATGGTACCAATTGAAAGCTTGGTGATCTCTGCCATCATTTTCACCTTAATTCGGGCATCTTCAAGAACAAGTTTTTCGACTTCTTTGATGCTTTCTCCCGTACAAGCGGTAGCTGGAGCGGGGGTCGTCTTCAATGCTCTCTCTGCCTCTCTTGAACTCACTTGACCACTTTTGCTCAGTTGATAATGAAGGTGCGGAACACTGGTAAACAGCCACCATCTCTTCATGAATAGTTTTTTGACTTTTTCCTTGCTTAGCGAGAAATTTAATTACAGCGCGATGCTCAATTTTCACCATCATCGTCTCAGTTGCCATTATGATTCTGTTTAACTAGAGATAAAACGCGAATTAATAATCACATTTATATGAAATTTTACATGAATGCACTAAAATAATAGTATTACTTGATAAATAAGTCAATTTATATATACAACCACAGCTTCACCCCGATACCGAGAATATGTTGAACGCCCCTCGTATATTACCAGCGGGCACACCTTCCCGGTCGTATGGGTGCTTTAATTCAATTAAAATATTTTACTATTTAATTCATAAAAATAAAATACAGAAACAAAAAACAAAAAAAAAACAATATTTAAGCCTTGTGGCTCGATGACAGCCCGCCTTCCGAATTGGTGATGTATTGAGCGGCATTCATATGACCCATTACCCTAACACATTGACCAACCCCATCCATCCCCAAATCATAAGATTTCCACCACTAAACTTTAATGTTGGCTTAAAGCGGCGATGGCTTATTGGCTCACTAGGCTTTCTTCACGTCCATTGACAACCATCGGTCCCAAAACGAATAATTTTTGTTTCGTCCGACCTAACACTATAGTTTTTATACTTTCTGGCGAATTCCAGCCTTAATTTTTTATGGCGGTCAGTCAGAAGGGGCTGGTTCTTGCGCAAAATTTTCCTAGCAGCCTCAGTTGTTACAGTAATTTTATCGTTTTGTAACAAATCTTTATTGAACTGGGCCGCATTGTCATGAACGCCATACTTTGTTTGTCGCGCAATACGCCGTTGCAAGGTAGAATTCAAAATTGGCTTCTTTCCAGTGCTATTTTTTTCGATTTCAGTGCCCAAATTCTTGCGTATTTTAGATATGAATCCCAAAGACATTCGAAGTTTTCGACAAATTTTTCTATGGCTTATTCTGGAAACAATTAACCTTTCTACTTCCTTTTCTTTAGTTTTGCCAAGTTTTTTCATCTTCTATCAAATTCAAGACAGCTAAAAATGCTTTCTTAAACTGAAATTTAAACTTGCCTTATGTTAGAGTTTTTTTAAATAATCAAATTCGTTTAATTTCGAGAGAAAACACTTAAAAAAAAACCAAGCTTTGCAACCCTTTGTGCTAAAAATACGAGGCTCAGTCTCAACAAGTTGATCACATGCATTGTGTAAGAAGTTTTAACAGTACTCACGAAATAACGGTGCATTTCTGTTCGCTTTTGCTATGCTGATTCTTAATCACTCCATTTGTTTTGAGTGAAAATTTAGTTATACTAAAGTGAAATTGGAGGAGTTACAGCAAAAAGTTGTATTTGTCACTGTAATTCTAGCTATTTTTATTTTTTATCTAAACAACACTCAATTGGCTATGACTAAGTTTTTCGGAAAATGGAACAGACTGGTTTATCATCGTGACCGAACGGAGGATTTATTTGCTTCATGGCATCCGAATCGTAAACTTCTTGATCCCGTCCGAAAAGTAATTTTGCGGAAGGTCTGCAAAATACTCGATGATTTCCTCGCGTGAGCTGAATTTTTTTTTATTGATGAGCCATCTTTTGAGGTTTGGGAAGAGATAATAGTCCGAGGGAGCTAAATCGGGCGAATACGGTGGATGCGACAGCAATTGGAGCCGTAAGTCATTGATTTTAGCCGTGGTTGTGATGCTCTTGTGCGCCGGCGCATTGTCTTGCAAAAACAAATTTTTTTTTTCACTTCATGTGAGGCCGTTTTGCAGCGATTTCGGCCTTCAATTGCTCCAATAATGCACAGTAATACTCGCTGTTGATCGTTTCTCCTTTTTCAAGGTAGTACACGAAGAGTATGCTATGACAATCCCAGAAAACCGACACCATAACCTTTCCGACCCATCGAGCCTCCCTCGGCCGCTTCGGAGCACTCGTGCCGGCTTCAGTCCATTGCCTGGCACTCATTCTGTTCTCTGGTGTGTAATAGTGGATCCAAGTTTCATCAACAGTTACCAATCGACTCCAAAAGTCCGCCCGATTCCGCATCAGCAAGTCCAAACACTCTTTCGAAGTGCTCTCGCATTCGCATTTTTGGTCAGGAGTGTTGCCCAAAATATGGCGTGTCCGCTCAGTACTAATCTTTGTGGAATCTGCTAGCTCGCGCACCTTCACTTTCCGGTCAGCCAACACCATTTCATGTATTTTTTTGACATTATCCTCTGTAACCGCATCGGAGGGCTTGCTGCTGCGGACTTGATCGGTAGTGGAGTTGCGGCTACCACGAAACTCTCGAAACCAATATTTGACGGTGTAACCTGACGGAGCATTAGCCCCATAATATTTATCCAACTTTTCTTTTGTTTCCTTCGCCGTTTTGCCTCTCAAAAAATAATGAGAGAACGAAAATCGTTTTTGTCCATACTCAACATGATGCCAAATACGTCAACAACAATCAGCTGTCAAAACAAAACTAAAGACAGTATCGCACTGAAATTTGGCATGTCTGCCTAAATATGAACGGACTTCAAGGCACCATAACATTTTTTGCAGTAGCAGCGCATTCTGGCGGTCAAGGAGGTTACGTTTCACCCCGTCTAGTATGTGGAATATAGTGGCCTGTTCTTTTTTTTTTTTGCTATTGTCCGTTATATACAAATTAACCACAGGTTATAGGGAAAGTTCAATGTGAATATTATACCTAAAACAAGAAGCAAGCTTCCATATTTTAAGAAACGGTGGCCGAAGAGGCAAAACTCGTAGTTTGAATTAGAGGATATTCGTTACCATGAATCAATCAACGAGTTTCTGAGGAACGTCATAAACAGATTTTTATTTACAAGAAATTTCAAAGAAGAGAAAAACATAATTCTAACTACAGTGAACACCGTTTATTGTGATCACCTTTGGACCTATCAATTTTGATAACAAATAACCGACAGCAAAGTTGATTTTCCTTCAATCGCTATATCTTTATCTATGTCTACCCAATTCTCGAATTCATCTTTAGGCATATCGCTAGAAATGGTCTCGTTCGTTTCAACCATAACAGTGAGCTCTTCAGCAATGGTGATTTCATCCTCGATTTTTGAAAATCCTCCTTTCCGGAAGCAGTTTTCAATTGTTTTATTTGAAACATGTTTCCACGACATAACTAGCAAATGTAGGGCATCTAGAAGCGAAATCTTTTTTGCAATCGCATTTGCATCAAATTGAGTGTCGCTATCGAACTCGGTAATAATTTTTTCATAAGCTTTTAAAGTTCGAATTATACCTTGATCGCATGGTAGTATTAACGACGTAGTGTTTGAAGGCAACAAAAAATGATGTTTATGTTTTTCAAAGACAAACTGGTACAGTGAGCCGTACAGTTGTCTACGAGCTAAACTACCATATGTTACGTTTTAACTCGCGATCGCATTTTATAAGCCAATCACCGAAAATTTTACTTGTCATCCAAGCATTTGCGTTGGAAAAGTACTGGACAGGCAATTTTTGACACCGAGATTCCTACTTTTTCAATGACTATGAGACCTCCCTTCTCTCCTGACATGCTTACGCACTAAAGAACCGTTACACGTTCTTTTGATGTTCTGAAACCCTTAGATGTTTCATTGCTGAACATATGAGTGTGCTCAGGCAGGGCACGAAAGCATTATAAATATCCCGAGGGGAATATTCGGCAATAATTTTCGGTTTTTAACCATTCATTCGCAGCTAAATAATCAGCACTTTTTTCATCGCCATGAAGACGTTTAAACACAATGTTCTGTTCTCTCGCTTTTTCCATCGATTAAACCAACCATCAGTAGCGATATTTCGGCAGTTTTCCATAGTTGCTCTGTTCTTTAAAAGTTTCCATAGAAGTGGCTGTGAGATTTTCAAATGCACCGCAGCATTCCGTTGACTGATTTTTGGCAATTTGTCATAGCGATCCAAAATTCTTCGAATTTCTTTTAATGATAAATCGACTCGTTTCTTTTTTTTTCTTCCGCCATGATTTTACAGAATAATTACGAGTATCTGCACTATTCAATGAACTGTGTTTCAGTTTTATTTTTTGTACATATGTAAATTAATGTATTTTTCTCAACACCGCACTGTAACACAACTCAACAACGAACTGTTTTTAATCCAGATGTGCTAACATTACGATGCATATGGTATAGCTATTTGTGTTTACATTCAACAGACAAATAAAATGCGCTACTACCAGATACGCGTCAACGGAAAAACAAAAAAAAAACAAAAATTTACTCCCAAGTATACGTTGAGATTGTTTTCCTGAGCAACGGTACCTTACTTGTTTTGCCTATATTGTTTCTACAAAATTTCGATAACATAAACCGAAGAGCGATTTCAATAAACGATATTTTTTGTGTGAATTTTATTTGGAGGGATTTGGTTCTTAGTGATTTTGATAACACTAACCGATTGATATCCGTGATTATTATATCCGGCGACCACTGTATTTTTATTTTTTATCTGAACAACACTCAATTGGGTATGACTACACATATGGTGCCAAAGCATGTGTTAAGTTTTTCGGTCATCGTGACCGATCGGAGGATTTATTTGCTTCATGGTATCCTAATGGTAAACGAAATATAGATGCGTACCGACACATGTATTTGACATTCAATTTGTGGAAATGAGACATTTCCAAAATAGTTAAAGAATCAGGGATACCGTAGCGATTATTTTGGAAGCAGAAAGACAGAGAACAGAGAACTTTAAAAACAAGATTGTTGATTTTTGTATCAAATATTTTCGAACTTTCAGATGCAGCGTAAGCCAAATTATTTCATTTTGTGAAAGTACTCGTAGATGATTCTTCCATAATTTTTACTTACAGCTTGAAAAAAAAAATCGTTTACACAAAGCTTCTCCTGAGTACCCATGCCTGCGGAACTTTGGTCACATTTGTTTTGACGTCGGAGACAAGCGTGAATTTGAGACGCGTTGCTGTTATTTTGACACTTTGCACTCATACATCGTACAAGAGAATTTGTTTTCGGAGGTTTGTCCGATTAGGTCGTCGGAGGAAATTCCGTTCCGATCGTTTGGGCTCAGTGGCTAACTATTTCGCTCTATGGGTGGTTTCCAACATTGACTTGTTGTACTTTAGTCAACCATTCATCTCACGAGATTTTAGTTGCCGGCTGGTATTGTACCCCGAACCGTCCGATTGGGAAGGCAATACACTACCACTTGAGCCACTCACAAGATGTTTACATTCTAAAAATTCTGAAAATCAAAAATCATTTGGAAACAACTCTTGAATTTGTAGACGAGACTTTACAGTCACTTTGGAATGTTTTTAATGTAATATAAGTTAGATATATTTCGTTTTCAATAGCCAGTCCATAAGAAAATAGTTAAAAATGTGCCTATTGTAGAAACTCAAAGAAGAGTTGATTTGATTGTGGACAACTGCAAGTACAGGAAGTCCAAGTACAGACTTGTACCGGCTTCGCAATAGCGCATGATGTCAATCCGCGAGGCGACCAATTGAAATCGCCAAGGCAGCTGTTAACACGATTATCGAACTTGACGCGCAAAAGATCGATTGTTTGATGGGCTGTGTGTCATGAAACCAAAGATAGTCCATTACTTAAATTTTAGCATTCAAAAATTCGGTAATCATGGCTATGTACCGCGCTCACCGTTGACTGAAATTGTTTTTTCAGCAGAATTTTCGAAATAAAATAGGCCAATGATGCCGCATCAAACTGATCAATCTCTGCGGATGCATAGGCTTCTCGACAATCACGTGCGTGTTTTCCGAACCTCTGATGCGGCATTTTTTTTTTATTAACATAGCCGCTTAGAGGAAAATACGCCTCGTCAGAAAAAAAAAGATTTTTCGGTCAAACTGAGAAGCGGATGGTCTTTGTGCAAAATTCTCATCAGGGTGATGCGTGAAATGTTGAGTTGTTCAGTCGATGTTCTTGGATTGAGTCGAACACTCTCGGCCACAGCGGCTACATTCTCGCCCAGGGGGTCTGTGAGTGTTGTCTGCAAGCAAGCCGAACTTTTTGCACAAACTTGCGTTCAGATGGCGTGGTAGGTCGGGAAAAAGTTCTCACTCCCCGTTTGCAATATTTCCACAACGTTCCGATTAATTTCGTTCTGTGGAGGTATGATACTGACTGACAGTCAAAATTTCGAGCAGGAAAGAGCTGTCAGTGCCAAAATAACATATCATTGAAAAAGAAACTTGTATTTGGACCCCCCGTTATGTTTATGCGACAGTGGCGGTCACAAATGTGTTTTTTTAGGTCGTCTGGGAGATCTCATGATGCATACGTTTTTAAACAAAATGACCTCGGAAATAAGCTAATCAATGGAACTTTGAAAATGCATCGTGATATTCGACGACTCAGCATATTCATTATCCACTTATTTATTGGTGCACTTGTTTCGCGGATGACGTTTCGGAAAAGACCAAAAGTATTTCTTCCTGGGAATGTCTCAAATCATCAGTTGAAATAGTCATATCTTTCAATTTGACACGAAAATCACACGAAACAAAGGATTAGAAGTTGAACAACTTCAAACTATCAAAACACAGAGCCGTTCTCTTTGCCTAGTACGGAAATGTAGCCAATTATTACTCGTAGTGGAATCATGGAAACACTAATTGGCAAACATCTTTATCAGAGCATAGATCCAACTTTTCTATATCGACTTCTCAAGATAACTACAAATCAGTAGGAACCATCCTGCACTCAATAGGAGGCCGGATTGAAAGGAGTTTCAGTCTCAATGCATCCCCCCTAGCAGAGGCGATAATAGCAGAACTGTTAGGAGTTAAGGCCACTCTAAATTAACTTTTCATAAAAAGCATTATCAGCACAAATCTAGGTAGATCTTCAGTTAGGAGACATCATTCGACAAGTTCTCTCCCTTTCTGTGGAATATGAACTACTTAGACTTCTGGAAGAGGAAGTTGTTCCTTTATATTGATGACATTGTGGCTTATAAGTTAGAGAGAGTCTGTACAACAGATCTTTAACGAGTAGAATTCGTCCAGCGGCCAACATTTCTTGTAACTATTCAGGATCGTAAATTGAATTGATAGATGTACGGTTCCAGGACAGCTGCTATTGTGGAAGAATAAGAATTTGACCTCCTGTAGGGTGTAACAATGGTGACCAGTCCAGAATAAACCGACAAACTGCCACTTTTTTTCCCCTTTTCCACATTGACTTCATATAAAATAGTCACATCTTCCAATTTGACACAAATTATGTTTGTGTCGTCCAAAGAAGCAGGAGCTGAATCCTTTACAGTATGCAGATTGGAACATGACGCTTAAAGATGACGACTGCAAGCACTATAAAAAGCTTGTGAAATCATAGAAATCTTAGAAGAAAATAGTAAACTTTATGAAGCGGCCTTCGCAGTCACCGAACCTCAGGGTAATATTGGAATGGCAAGAAAGTAATTTCGATATGGGGCCTGGAATTGTCATGAAATAGGATTGGACCATGCATATTGACCAACAGCGACTTAAGCTTTCACAGTAAGAACAACATTTCAACGAATGCAACTTTATGCAGCTCAATTACCCTTAATCTAGGGCTTTGAAATTAGGGATTGCTACCACCAGTGTGGAAATATTGCCAAACGTATGGTGTATTTCTGGAGGACAATAACTAAGCTGCGCTTAAGACTTTATTAATTCCTCTTGCCACTTTTAACCTACAATATTTCGAGAATGCAAGGCATCTCTGAATGCGGTCAGAAGGCTGAATTCGCCGAGACTGGTTCGGAATTGCGGAAAACGAGATCGCCGTTGGGACTGCCTGCGCCTTCGGTTAGGGGTTCTAGATGGGGCATGCTGGCAGATCAAATGAATGTTTGCTGACGTTTCCAAGAGGTCAGCGCAACGAGTTCATTGCTGTCAATTTCATCAATGGAAACAGGCTGCAGACTGCTTAGTGGCTTTGTGATTATGTATTAAGGTTTTGTTAAGCCTTTAGTTTGCTAGCGACACAACATTTTGCGATACTTGCCACACGTCACGGTGTCGACACTGCAGAAAATTTTCTCTATGAGTATCCGGCCTACGCTCGCATCAGGCTACATGTACTCGGCGCTGATATGGATGGAGGGTCTGAAGAGTTCATTCACCCTTCTAAGCAAGACTTAAATTGTACAAAGAGTACAATAGACAAGGTCTTCATCTGGATAATTCGGATAGTTCGAACATCCAAAAAACACGATACACGATAGATAGTAACGTGATGTTGAGTTCTTTGAGTAACGTTTTGCCCCCAGCAAAGTCGACAAGACTTAACTCATTGCTAGATGTGTTGTTATGTGGGCTCCCATTTTCGACTTATCTAATCAAAAATGTCCCCTCTTCCTATTCCTTGCTCATTGCACATTAAAGCATAAAAGCAATTCTTAGTATTGTCATTCAAATCCTCTGGTGGCGTGATTACAAATTAGTCTAATGTTGGCAAATTTAGTTGAAAATACCTTGCCCAAGTCTGACACTTATATTTGCTTTCATTCATCCGGTTGCTTGACTTCTCGTAGGCTGTTTAGTACCCAACAATTCCGCGTGTAGCTTAAAAATCTTTGTCCTGGTTTCGCTTGCCAGTAAATATTAATAACATCCGAGACTGGGTGGACATAATGTCGGGATTGACGATATGAAAAAAAGTACATCATGGCGCTTTTGTTTTTCTTGGTTCACGAAAATCAAAGTTTTCGGAATCTTCGTCACTCTGCCAACTAAAATTTGTGCAGCTTGTATTTATAATTTTAGCCTTGATGCACAACGGTTTGCAAAAGTACTCGTATGGTAATTGCCCGGGTATTGCCACTAGTAAGTAGTAAGAAAGTTACATACTGGTTTAATCCAAGTGATCAGTGACTTCCTATCCTCTTATCAGTATGCTTAAAATTTACAAAGCCACAAGAAAGATTGTCATATAGACTCGCGCATCTTATATTAGTGTTCCGTAAAACAAATTGTCAATAGAAATACTTTGGTGGAAGACAGGGATAAGCAGCTACCTTATCTACTACCTCAACGAATTGTACACTAATTGGAAGGAATAGCCTCTTTGAGGGCGCACTGTGGCACAGATTGAAATTAAGGCATTTCCAGTACTCGATCAAGCAACATTTACAAATTATTAAGATTTGTTACTAACATTCGAAGTCGGTGGCCTCAACTTTGAGAGCGCTTACGCCAATTTTCGGTCGCTATAATAATCGCAATTCGTAATTTGGTGAACAAATTTGAGCCTACATTTTCGCTGCTTAATGTTCCAGTACCAATGAAAGAAAGAAACACAAGGAGTGCTGAAAATATTGAGGCCAAAATAAACCCATTCTATGCCGTGGGCAGGAATTGGGCATCGCTCAAACAGCATTGTGTCGAATTTGGCGAAAGCATCTCTTTCTCAAATTCGTCTTTGGAAATGGTATTCGGAATTTCACCGCATCTTCAGCGATGAAGCTCATTTTTGGCTAAATGGCTTTGTCAACAAGCAGAATATGCGCTATTGGGTAGCTACAAACCAACATGTGCTCCATTAGACGCCACTACATCCATAAAAATTGATTGTTTGGTGCGATTTTCATACCGGCGGCGGCTTCATTGGGCCGTATGTTGCAGTTAATGGAAATCGCTATTGGGACATGTTGGAACAATATTTTTGGCCGCGTTTGGTTGCATTGGTAAGAGGTGGTTTCAACGAGAGTAAACAGAACATACAACATTTTTAATCTAACCAAAGAAGAACCAAACAACCTGAGAATAGTTGGTCTGTTTGGAGACAAATGAGCTGCTTACCTTCAACAAAATCCATTTAAAGGGCACAAGTTACAAGATACCGTCAAAAAAACAGTGGATTTTCTTGATACATCTGTATATTCCAAAACAATGACTAAAAGCACGTTCGAATACCTCCTCGATCGCTTTTATATCAACCAGACCGTATAAGTCTAGATAAAAGTTTGATTATTTAAACGATTAGCATTGTTATTGTATTGTGCGCAGGTAAAATATGTATGAATCTACACCTTCATTTCGTTTTTCGGCAATAGAATCGATAAAACAATTCACACTCGCAGTAACAGCGAAATTGTCGGCACTGCAATTCACTTTCTGTTTTGCAAAGAAACTTCGTTGATAACACCGATGAATTTGATCAATACAAAATGCAACACAATTGAAATTTGTTTACTTTCACGCCAACGATTGCTTTTAGCCTCTCAAACGAAGATCAATCTAAAAAGACCACCGATGTCAACCAACATTTTAAAAGCCCAGTGTACCTATTTAAAAAGAATAATTCCATTAGCGCACCCATAACAACTTTAAAAGCTATGCTCATTGATTAGCCTTATTACACCCTCCATCTCCATTCCACACTATAATCGGCCAAACACCAAACTAACGGATTAACCATTTTACCATGCATTGACAGACTCGCTAATTGTATTTCAATTGGCATCGCAGTCGTGTGATTCATTGACTCACTTTCACTTTTGTTTTGATATTTATTTTACGAGTACAGGAGGAAGACGACGACTATGACCCTGACGATAATCGCAAAAAGAAAAAAGGTAAAAAGCGTAAAACTAAGAACGAGAAAGAAAAGGGTCGTAAAAAGAAGAAGCGCAAGAAGAACGAAAGCGAGGAGGAAAGCGATTTTCAACATGAGGAAGAGGTCGAATATACAACAACTAAACGTGGCCGGAAGCGTAAAGATGCAGAGAAGGCAGCTACCAAAGAAAAGGATGCTTCTTCATCAGGTATTTTAAACTATTCCTATTGCTCTCACTAAACCATTACTTTGCTTCGTTTCATCCTTAAATTTAATCATGAAATCGATTCTCTTGAGCTAGAGACTGAACTTTCTGTTTTAGAAATGCCATCGGTGGAGGATGTGTGCGCGGCATTTAAAGTGACTGATGTAGAAATAGATTACACCGATAGCGATATGCAGGCTTTGACATCATACAAATTGTTCCAACAGCATGTGCGTCCAATTTTACAAAAAGAAAATGCAAAGGTTCCAGTACCAAAGTTGATGATGTTGGTCGCTGCTAAGTGGAGAGAATTTTGCGAAGGCAATCCAAATATACAAAACGAACAGAGTAGAGATGATGAAGAGCCGAGATCATCGAGATCTTCTCGAAATGAAAAGGTAAATTTTTGACGCCATATGTAAGTAACTTAGTCTCGATGAAATGTTTTTTTTTTGTTTTGTTTGTAGCCTGACGATATTTACGAGGAAGAGGAAGAGGAGGAAGAAGAGGAGCAAGAACAAGAGCAACGTTCACGTCGTAAGCGCGGTCGTAATGCAAGGAAAAACGGTCGTAAATCATCTGCTAAGGTGCCCACGCTAAAGATCAAATTTGTCAAACGGAAGCACGCTAGTTCCGATGACGATCAGGATGCTAGTGGAGGTTCAGAACGTGATTCCGATGTGGAATTTGAGAAAATGCTACAAAAGTCAGAAGAGAGCAAAGATGAGAATGTCGAAGATAATGCGGAAGAAGAAGAGCTACAGCCGGTCATCAAAAAGAAAGCCAAGACCAAGTTTGGTAATAAATTTAAGAAGAAGAAGAAGCTTCACAAGACCAATCGTTTCCCCGATGGTGAAGATGGAGACCATGAACACCAAGACTACTGTGAGGTTTGTCAGCAGGGTGGTGAGATTATTCTTTGCGACACATGCCCAAGAGCATATCATTTGGTTTGTTTGGAACCAGAATTGGATGAAGCTCCAGAAGGTAAATGGTCGTGTCCGCATTGTGAAGCTGATGGGCCTGCCGAAGAACAAGAGGATGATGAGCATCAAGAATTTTGTCGAGTTTGCAAAGATGGCGGAGAATTGCTGTGCTGTGATTCTTGTCCATCAGCGTATCACACATTTTGCTTGAATCCACCATTAGACACTATACCCGATGGAGATTGGAAATGTCCACGATGTGGATGTCCCCCACTTAATGGCAAAGCAGAGAAAATTCTTACTTGGCGATGGGTCGAGAATAAGAATGAGCCGTCGACATCTAAGAAACAGAAGCCACGAATCCGAGAGTATTTTGTTAAGTGGCACAATCAATCGTACTGGCATTGTGATTGGGTCAGTGAATTGCAATTGGATGTTCACCATCCATTTATGATGCGAAATTTCGTACGAAAATTTGATATGGAAGAACCACCGAAGTTCGAAGAAACTTTAGACGAAGCTGACTCACGTTATCAGCGGATTCAACGCCACAAGGCCAAAACTCATGGTAAACATGTAGATCACAGTGAGAATATTTTGGAGGAACGTTTCTATCGCTATGGTGTCAAACCAGAATGGCTTATTGTTCACCGGGTGATCAATCATCGAACAGCAAGAGATGGCTCCATGATGTATTTGGTAAAATGGCGTGATCTGCAGTACGACAAATCTACATGGGAAGAAGAGACAGATGACATCCCTGGTCTCAAGACAGCCATTGAGTATTACATGGATCTTCGGGCAATTTGTAGTTCAGATACAATAGGGCGCGCCAAAAAGGGCAAAAAAGGACGAAAAAGCAAAGTCAAGGAGCTGGAAGAAGATAGTGCTCTTACGCGACGTTACACTCCACCACCGGAAAAGCCCATCACTGATTTGAAAAAGAAATATGAGGGACAACCACAGTTCTTGGACGAAACTGGAATGCAACTTCATCCGTACCAAATCGAGGGTATCAATTGGTTGCGATATTCCTGGGGTCAAAACATTGATACAATTCTAGCCGACGAAATGGGTCTTGGAAAGACTATTCAAACAGTCACCTTCTTGTATTCTCTATACAAGGAAGGCCATTGCAAAGGACCATTCCTGGTGGCAGTTCCACTATCAACGGTTATTAATTGGGAGCGAGAATTCGAAGTGTGGGCTCCTGATTTCTATTGCATCACATATGTTGGGGATAAAGATTCGCGTGCGGTAATTCGAGAAAATGAACTTACATTCGAAGAGGGAGCAATACGCGGTGGAAAGGCTTCGAAAATTCGCACAACTTCATACAAATTCAATGTGTTGCTGACCAGTTATGAATTGATTTCTCTGGATTCAGCTTGTTTGGGGTCGATTGACTGGGCTGTTTTAGTTGTTGATGAAGCCCATCGTTTGAAGAGTAACCAGAGCAAGTTTTTCCGCATTTTGAATAGCTACAATATTGCCTATAAGCTGCTTCTGACTGGTACTCCACTCCAGAATAACTTGGAAGAGTTGTTCCATTTGTTAAATTTCTTAAGCAAAGACAAATTCAATGACTTGGTAGCGTTCCAGAACGAGTTTGCTGATGTGGCTAAGGAGGAGCAGGTACAAATAAAGTAGACTATATATTCATTTCAGGTTCTAATTGGTTTCATGTTTCTATTACAGGTAAAACGTCTTCACGAGATGCTGGGTCCTCACATGTTGCGTCGTCTCAAGTCCGATGTATTGAAAAACATGCCTTCTAAGTCTGAGTTTATCGTGCGTGTTGAGCTCTCACCATTGCAGAAGAAATACTACAAGTATATTCTTACTCGTAACTATGAAGCACTGAATGCAAAGAGCGGTGGCAATTCATGCTCCTTGATCAACGTTATGATGGACTTGAAGAAATGCTGCAATCATCCGTATTTATTCCCGTCTGCTGCTGAGGAGGCACCGCTTGCACCAGGTGGTGGTTATGAAGTAGCTTCTATGACTAAAGCTGCTGGAAAGCTGGTTCTCTTATCGAAGATGTTGAAACTGTTAAAAGAACAGGGACATCGTGTTTTGATCTTTTCTCAAATGACAAAAATGCTGGACATCATGGAAGACTTCCTTGAGGGTGAGGGCTACAAATACGAAAGAATCGATGGTGGTATCACGGGAAATTTACGTCAAGAAGCTATCGATAGATTTAATGCTCCTGGAGCTGCTCAATTTGTTTTCTTGCTGAGTACTCGTGCCGGTGGTTTGGGTATTAATTTGGCCACAGCCGATACTGTCATCATTTATGACTCTGATTGGAATCCTCACAATGATATTCAGGCCTTTTCCAGAGCTCATCGTATAGGCCAAGCAAACAAAGTAATGATTTACCGATTTGTCACTAGGAATTCAGTTGAAGAACGAGTGACACAGGTTGCCAAGCGGAAAATGATGTTGACTCACTTGGTTGTTCGTCCTGGAATGGGAGGCAAAGGAGCGAATTTCACGAAGCAAGAACTGGATGATATTCTTCGATTTGGAACAGAAGAACTGTTCAAAGAGGATGGTAAAGAAGAAGAAGCCATTCATTACGATGACAAGGCTGTTGGAGAGCTTTTGGATCGTTCAAATCGTGGCATTGAGGAGAAGGAAAGCTGGGCCAATGAATATTTGTCCTCTTTCAAAGTGGCTTCATATGCTACCAAGGAAGAAAATGAAGAAGAGGAAACGGAGATAATAAAACAAGAAGCTGAAAACTCTGATCCAGCTTATTGGGTGAAACTTCTGAGGCATCACTACGAACAGCACCAGGAGGATGTGAGTAGAACTTTAGGCAAGGGCAAACGTGTAAGGAAGCAAGTGAACTACACAGATGGTGGAGTTGTAGCTGCAGAACCACGTGATGACAGCAACTGGCAGGATAATGCTTCTGACTTCAATTCAGACTACTCTGGTGCTTCCGATGAAGATCGTGAAGATGATGACTTTGACGAACGCACAGAAAACGGTGAGACATCCAGAAAAGCTAAGAGGCGAATTGAACGCAGAGACGATAGACCATTGCCGCCTCTGTTGGCTCGTGTAGGAGGTAATATTGAGGTTCTTGGATTCAATGCTCGTCAGAGAAAGAGTTTCTTGAATGCTATAATGCGATATGGTATGCCGCCACAGGACGCATTCAATTCGCAATGGTTGGTGCGAGATTTGAGAGGAAAATCTGAGAGAAATTTTAAGGCCTACGTGTCATTGTTTATGCGTCATTTGTGCGAGCCTGGAGCTGATAATGCAGAGACGTTCGCTGATGGAGTACCACGGGAAGGGCTCAGCCGTCAACATGTTTTAACCCGAATCGGTGTAATGTCACTGATTCGAAAGAAGGTTCAGGAATTTGAACATATTAACGGGTTCTACAGCATGCCAGAAATGATTTTGAAACCTTGTGAGCCAGTACGGTCGTATCATCAGCAGAATATGGGCGGTGACATGGGAGGAAGTGGCGACAAGAGTGCTACACCGAGTACCAGCGCTACTCCGGCAACAAGTGCTGCACCAAGTCCGGCTCCTGCATCAGAAAAGGGAGACGATAAAACGACAGTAATTAGTGAGGAACGATCACGAGTTGATGGTGCAGATTTATCAATGGGAGACAGAGACGATAAGTCAGGTATTAAGAAAGAGTCTGGCGATGATGATGTTCAGTCTATTAAATCCGAGGGAAAAGACAAGGATAAAGAGTCTTCGGAAGCAGACTCATCATCGGTTAAGAAAGAGGAGGAAAAAGAGGACAAGGTTGTCACTGAAGATGACGACGATGATGTTTTGATCATTAAAGATGATGGTGAGGTTGAGAAACCGAAGCCCATGGATCATAAGCGCACTGAAACTGCTAAGATTGAGATAAGTTTGGAAGTGTTGAAGCGCAAATTTATGTTTAACATTGCCGACGGTGGCTTTACTGAACTTCATACACTCTGGCTTAACGAAGAAAAGGCCGCTGTACCCGGCAGAGAATACGAAATTTGGCATCGTCGACATGACTATTGGCTTTTGGCTGGTATAGTCACACACGGTTACGGCCGATGGCAGGATATCCAAAACGATATTCGTTTTGCCATTATCAATGAACCTTTCAAGATGGATGTCGGTAAGGGTAACTTCTTGGAAATTAAGAACAAATTCCTCGCCCGCCGTTTTAAACTGCTGGAACAGGCCTTGGTAATTGAGGAGCAATTAAGGAGAGCTGCCTTCTTGAATCTTAGTCAAGATCCCAACCATCCGGCAATGTCTCTTAACGCTCGTTTCGCCGAAGTCGAATGTTTGGCTGAATCTCATCAGCATTTGAGCAAGGAATCATTGGCCGGCAACAAACCAGCCAATGCCGTACTACACAAAGTTCTCAATCAATTGGAAGAGCTACTTTCAGACATGAAGAGTGATGTGTCACGTTTGCCAGCTACGCTTGCACGAATTCCACCTGTAGCGCAGCGCTTGCAAATGTCAGAAAGATCGATTCTTTCGAGACTAGCAGCTACCGCTGGCAATGTTCCCAATTCCGGTAAGTTGAAAAATAAAAGCAATCTTTTGAATGCATTCATTTAATTTTGCTCATTTTCAGCTCAATTGATGACACAATTCCCCGCTGGATTCCAAGGAACTGCATTGCCAGCATTCACTGGCAGCCCAGCAGCAAACTTTGGTAGTTTCCGACCACAGTTTTCAGTTCCTGGACAACCATCGACCAGTTTTTCTGGCACAAATTAGTTTTGCCCCCCCCCTGCTCTATTAAACAATTCATTATCCCTGTCCAATCGCCCTTAGAATTAGTCTATCGATATACATACCAATTATCAGACCATTCACCTAAAAAAGAGTTTGGGCCAGTGAACTGTGTGGCAACATTCACTGTGCGATGCAGTCAGATCTCCCTCTTCTCATACGTGATTTTCTCCTTCTATATTACTTTCTGTGGGTCATCTCTTAATGCTACTATATTGTACTTGGGTTTTTGTTATCTTTAATGTCACAATAAGATTTTTTAATTTATCTTCATAAAGTATATGTAATGAATAAAAAAAAAATAAGAAAAAAAATCCATTCCAAGAAAAGCTTGCTTCTTTGTTGTGTTTCGTGTCGTGTCGTCATCGTCGTTTGTTATTATTTTTGTTTCGTTTTTTTTTTTTTTTTTTTTTTGATTCTACTTAAAAAGGAAGATCTGCTTTGTGTTACTCCACGGAGGCATATTCTTACTGTGATGATGGATTTCACTTCACGTCTTATACGATGGAATTATTGGACCGTGCGGAAAGCTCTGGGCAGGGAGTTGGTTTAGTTTCGTTTCTTTGTGCGGACATTGTTTCTTCGTTTTTTTCTGTGTTATTCATTGTTTGGACGCAGTGAATCGGTTTTGGCAGATGCTACACCTAACGCGGAGGACATTTGGAGATGTCATACCAACAACTTGAAATGTAATGGATGTTCGTGGTAGAAAAGGTTTAGACAAATTACGAACTGAGAGATCTCCATGCGTTAGAAGTTGCTTGTTTCAATAATTTAATATGTGACAAATAAGCATTATGTACGAGTAAGTGGGTGGAACTAGAGGACATTTATCAAAAGGATAAGGAACACTGGTATTAAAGCCGAGCCTATATTTACGTCCTATCTATATACGAGTACGTTGTTTTAATTAACGTTGTCTGCTGGTTTCGATTTACGATGTGGGAGGACATTTCGCAGAATTCTTTTCGTTTGTGAATCTTGTTTAGTGCTATGAACGACGCATCATACTCTGCATGGTTGATTGTATCTACGTATTCGACATATTCAATTCGTTTTTTTTGGTTTCGACGGGTTTGTGAAGTGTGCATTGTAGTGCGGGTAAAGCGATTTGGTAACTATAACATAAATGTTTAGTATATTTGGATTAAAATGACTCCAGCTGATGCAATTCTGCAAATGGTTCTGATTCAAAAAGACCTTGAAGTGCAATATCCCCGTAGAAGATGGAGATGGAAGGTGAAGAAGCGGCTACTATTAGTCGGATTATGGGTATCCCAACTACAACAATTAGAACAATAAAACAAAACGGAGTGAAAATTCGTTCTAACCGAGTAGAATTGACTACGAGAAGTCTAGCCGCAAATACAAAGACACACTTTAAAAAAAAAATGGAAAAATTGTTATGAATCGAGGACTTACCAAAACAATGTACCATGGCGTAAAGGCGTTGTATAAGTAAGGCTATACCCATTTTCGCAGATATTAAGCACACAAATGGGAATGGGGAAAATTTATAAGCCGCAAGTAGCGTCTGGTTTGGCAAATTTAAGAAGCGAGCGAAACTACAATACTTAGCATTATGTTGACGTGAGAAGCTGCAAGTGCTGAAAAGGAGGCCGCGGAAAATTTTCCAAAATATAATCACAGAAAGCGGATATTCATCAAAACAAATATTTAATGTGGATGAGGCGGGGGATGGTTTCTAAAATTAATCACTATTACCAGAAAAGGCTGCAGTTTCAGAATTTTAGATTGACATTGCCCTTAGGGGGAAACGCCGAAAGAGATTTCAAACTGAAGCCTTTACTGTTTTATAAGTCCTAAAACTCCAGAGCTTTGAAAAATATGCCAAAGGAAAATCTACCTGCCATCTGGAAGTTAAACGCAAAGACGTGGCTCAATTTTTATTTTGTCGCAAAGTGAAGGAATATTGCCGCAAAAACAATTTGACGAAACGCTGATTTTAATTGACAATGCTCTGTCGTAAATGTATTGACTGCCTTATTATAACCAATGGACCAAAGAATCATCGCTACTTTCCTTATGTTTAAAAAATTAAATGAGCAAATCGTGTCCCTCGTGGACAGTCCAACGCTTTTGGAAATAATTTATAATTTTCGATGATCTGAAGGACATTGAAAAAGCATGGAAAGAAGTTAAATAATCCAACATGAAATGAAGGAGAAAAATGTCCTGAACAAATTTAGAGAGAAATTTTGGAGATGGATTTCGCAAATTACATCTTTTGAAGAGCTTTTGGAATGTTTAAGGGTTCAGGAAAAATTCTGAGAACGAAAATACACGTGGTTCACATTTCGAAGTAGATGAACAGAGATGCACTTTTACATTGGAAGTTGAATGTCTGAGTCCTATGGCTTTTTCAATTAAGTATTTTGGAATTTAACGATCCAGACAGCGGAAGATTTAAATTGTTGGGCAATAGTGTAAACAACACTTACCTAGGTAGCGCTATTTTTGGGGTGACCCTGGGCCTCAACTAACAAGCCTCATCAGTTAGTCCGGTCTTTAGTTAAGTGCCTCCAGTTGCGCGCTGCAAGTCGGTTGAGGTCTCCTTTTACGTGTGCGCGCCACCTAGGGTGAGTTCTTCCTCTACTGCGTTGACTCGAAGACTCGATTCGAAGACTGCGGGTAGGAGCATTGGTGTCCATTCCCTCTACAATTGCTAGCCATCTCATAGCACTGGGATGACTAAGGTCTAATGTAGAGTCTTCTTAGTTCTTTGGGATATGGTCTTACTACTCAATTGCCTTCTTAGCCCAAAGAAACAGCGATCGGCAAGAGTGATTCTTCGTTTTATTCCTGTTGAGGTGTTTTTGACAGAATTTATAGCAGAGCTAAGGTAAACAAATTTCGAAATTATAGCTGTTGACTGCGACGTTCTGTACAATTGGTCGATGTTGTGCGTCTCTTCTTAATGACAGCATATACTTGGTTTACCGCTAAAACCATTTAGGCAGCTTCCGTTTGAATATTAGCGAATGCACCAGTGACAGCCCACTGTGTTCTCCCAATTATGTCCATATCATCGGCGCACGTTAGTAGGTGCACCTTTTGAAAGTTTGTGCCTCCAGTTTCGTTTGTCGCGTCGTTTTGTCTAAAAGGTTTTTTTTTCCATCAAAGGTCTCGGTTAAGTCGTTACAAACCATCAAACGTTCTCAATTGTCATTCTGTGCAGACGGATGAGTTTGGGAGGGATGCCAAAACTAGACATGACTCTGTATAGCTAGACTCTATAAATGCTGTCATATGCGACCTTAAAATCGATGAAAAGATGGTGGGTATCGATTTGTACTTGTTGAGTTGTTTCCAGAATCTGCTGGAGTAAAGATTTGGTCGACTGTGCCTGAAACCGCACTGATAGAGACCAATTAGGTTGATGACAAAGGTTTTCAGAGGTTCACAAAATATGGCATAAGATCTTGATGCGATGTTGAGGAGACTTATATGTACCACTATAGTTGGCGCAGTTGAGATAGTCTCCTTTTTTATGGATCTGGCAAACGATACCGGGTTTCCATTCATCAGGCATACATTTTTCTGACCAGATATAAGAAATGAGTTCGTGTATGCTCTCCACAAGATCATTTCCACGGATACCTCGGCAGGTTAGCCATCGGGTCCAATTGCTTGGTCGGTTTTCAGCGTATTTATTCCTGTCCTTACTTAATTTTGGTTAGGTGGACAGAAGTTTCGGTTGTCATCGTTTAAAACAAATGGTCTACTCTGTCTAACGGCGGGATGTTTGTGTTCTCCGACGCTATACAGTCTGCAGAAAAAGTTTTTCCCTATTCAGCAATGACTGTGACCCTAATACAAGGTTCCCTTCTTCTTACTGTACGGGTGTCCTTGAATTGACACGTTTTTCTTTCCTGTTGGTAAAATTTTCGTACGTTATTCCTAGAGTACAACCTCTTAACACGAGTATCTTTGATCACACGCTTCTTGTGCTCTTTTTTCTTTTTCTGGATAAGCCGATGTATTTCCCGTCTCTTTAGCTCGCAGCTTTCTTGTTTAGCCGGCCATTGTTCATCAAACCAGGGATTTCTTTGAAGGTGGTCGAGTGAAACCCAGCACATGCGGGGTATCTGATCGCACGTTGGCAGCGTTGCCACTGGTCTTCAGTACTTGATGCGGGATACGCGTTGGCAAAGATTCTGATTTCTTGCGATTGAAGCTTTTCTACGTTATATCTTCTCACAGTAGTTCGTCTTTGTTGTAGCGCTTAATAAATTCGCATTCGCAACTTGGCTGAAACAAGGAACGTTCAGACATCCACAATACTGGAGGAATGCCTTACATCTAACGTAATGTGATCAATTTGATTTACCGTTTCATGGATCCGGAGACTGCCATGCCCCCTTGTGAGATTTGGGCATTGCTCATATGTCTTGTCGAGGAGCTCGAAGAAACATTCTTTGGTGGCGTCGTCCTTGTCTTCCGTAGGACGTTCGCTCACGTGTCGGAAGCTCAAGACTTCTTACTTATATCTGCTGCATATGGCAAATTCGCATCCCAATGAGAGGTTTTTGTTTGTTCTATAGCAATCACCTTCCTAGATGATAGCAGTCATGAGCCTCTGCTAATTGGTTGGCTGCACGTAGCCTGTTAAGGATCTGAACATTTCACGTGCAGATCCGGAGGTCCTTGTCCTTTTAACTTTGCAAAAATATTACAACAACATTTCTATCCGAGGCCGTTAGTTTGTTCGTCACATCTTTTTAATCTCTTCCGTGTAGTGCTGTGAGCCCTAAGACGGCGTAGGCCAGTATTATGCTACTGGTGGAGCATGTCCCTGCCATTTTAGCCTTTCGGTAAGTCCTTACGCATTTTGAATCAACGAATCTCTTCTTTACTCTCTGGACTTTCAATTCAAGTTATTTTGGACTGTTTCAAGTCTGAAATGCAGGAAATAAATGCTGGTGTGCCTAAAAGCATGGTTCTGTCTCCCATTCTTTTAATTTTAATGAATAATCTGATATTCCGTTTCTGGTGACAGAATTTTCTGCTATTCATATTCGTTCCCGGACACACGTCTTGGTGCCGAAAATATTTCCCAGTCAATTGAAATTCTCCAAAACCGACGTAATGTCTATTGTCTTACCTTTCTCTATCTTTTCTCTCACTAGCGCTCCATTGAAATTGCCAGTAGTATTCCGGCCCTTCAAACCTTCAAATGTAACAATCGTCTCGCTCATCATCCATCGAATGGTCATCAGTTTGTTATCAATCCCACATACGGACCTACTCTGAAATATTGTAATTCTGTCCTAAGCCACACATTTCGCTTATGGAATGCCCTGTCGAGCTCTCTCTATTTCCTAGTCATTATAACTTGCAGCCATTCAAAACCAACGTATCCAATCGGTATCTTGATTTCTTTCCTCCCAGTGCTAGTGGAGTTTGATATGAGTAGTTCCGAGAATGAGACTGTGAGTAGGTATCATCAGATTTTCTACGAGTTTTTGGTTAAGTTGATTGGCCCCTATTGATTGTTTGTTATTACTCGTACATTAATCCCCCACCTAATACAACAAATTAATTGAACTAAAGAACTGAAGGCCAATTCGATAGAATCGTTTCCAACAGTTTGCTTCCCTATCATCAATCAATCGCAAACCAACACAATTGAAGGCAGTTGGCCAGTACCAGCTTCACAAAATCTGCTGTGTTGGTTAAATACGCTCCAGTGATGGCCTTGTTTGAATTTATAATTCAATTTCGTCCTCCTCCTCCTCAATTAAGTAATTTTCTTCATTTTCCTCAAAATATCTTCCTTAAACACTTTAACAGCTTCATTCACTATATCTTCATCAATACTTGTATTCCCTTTAAAGTAAACACACATAGTGAATCATTTTCAACACTTAGGTTTTTGTATTTGAAAGGATTCTCTCGCTTCGACATTGTGTGTTTATTTAAGGGCGATGTGCGAAGTGTACACACAGCCGCATGACATTCTAACAAAACTCAGTGAACCGGCAAATCGATTGCATGTCAATACTGTCGTCAAATGTGAAGACAATTTGTTATTCTCTTGCAAAACTTTTATATGTTTATCTCTAAGCGGCACAACAAAGTACACAACACACCACAATACACACCACCATCAAACAGATAGAAAAAAACTCATTCAGCCAGCCAGTCAGCTAACCAGCCAGCCATTTGGCTCAGGCTTATTGGGCACTTTATATGCAAGGCATGCGATAGATGCGCAAATTGAAGGATGTGTAATGGAAGATGAAATCAGGACCATTCTTCTTCTCATCTAATATTCGTACATATGTACATACATATACTATATTCCGTAATCGTATTAGTAATTCCTCTCAAGCTGTGAACAAAAACGAAAATTCAGCGGAAGCAAAAAAGCTAATAATCAGCCTCCACCCAGCTACTGCCTTAAACTATAATACATTTGTACATTTACTCACGTTTACACACTACACACTATCCACAACGAGTACACACAAGACACAGCAGCTTCATATAAAATCATTTAGGGAAAATAGTCCCCAAATTGAATCCTGGACGTTTAACTACAGAAGGGCGGATTTTCTGTACACAATGGCTGAAGATATGTTATGTACATCTGTCGTGTATCTACATAAAGTGGACACTGTTAGAGAACTATCATTAGACAAGGACTACATACGAGTGGGAATGAGTCAGGGACACTGCTGTGCCAAAAAGATAATGACCATAATGTAGAAACAAAAAAAACAAAAACAAAAACAATCCTAATCAGGGTCAATGACAATCTATTCACAAAGAATGTCACACGAAAAATATATGCAACACCATAAGCTAGGGCTTTGCAATGCCAGAGTCCTTCATCCTACAATATACCATATAGCCAGCCAATATCACTTCTGAAATGTTAGAACCACTTCATCGCGTAATTGCTTTTAGCCACTATGCATCGGTAATTGCCCTTATTGCTTCAATCTCAGAGCTTAGAATGTCCTAGACTGAGGTGAGAAAATTAGAAAGTGCCACTACCCGTACTGTCGTTGCTGCAGCCAACTTCACTTAACGCCGATGGCCATTTAAGGTCACTTCCATTAAATATAAACAACCTCTATTTCATTTGTGTGCTTGTGCACCGTTAGCAATCCTTATAATCATCTCATCCGTTCCCATTTCATTGTCCTGGTTACGCAGAGTGCAGAAATAGCGTAGAAGAACGATTAAACATAAAAGGTACGGGGCGCCGAGGCACAAAATTAATTATGAACATTATGCACAGAGATGGTAGGAGGAGGTGGAAGGTAGGACAAAAAAAAAATCAGCAAAGAAGGTGGAGGTGACTGTCAAGCGAACTAAAAAGACTTGAATGCATTTTCGCACTCAACCACGAGAGTTGATGGTATTTTTAGTGCTCCCATTCCTTTGTTCATCTTCTATTTTTTCTTGCTTCTTCCTCTTTCTGTTTTTTAATCCTTACATCTGCACCCTTGATTTGCATGAAATTCCGATTCACTAACATCAACCTGCTACAGCGGTTGCATCCCAGTTGCCAGCGTACAACTATTGTAACTCTGGGGTAGTCGTGCAGTCCTTGCGTCAATGGTCTTCGTGTGTTTGTGTTGAGGTGTATGACGACTATGTGTGTTTCTGTCTATGGCCTCAATGTTCGTATCTGAAACTCTATATCAAATTCAGTTAATTACAATATGGTACCTAGTCGACTACAATCGAGTGGGTCGGGTGGCATTGAATGGCAGGTGAATGGTTGGCTATGTCTGCATGCAGCAATCAAACGAAAACAACAACACAAGAGCAACATCAACATCACCATCACCGATATGCATACAACTACTCGTTCTTTCCCACTCGAAGTGCAGCAAAGCAAACCAGGGAGGTTTAATAAAAACATAGAGTTAAAAAAGTTTCTGAATTAACAAAACAGAATAGGCAGCAGCAGCAGGTAGAAGGTAACCGGTAACAGGTAACAGGTAACAGGCAACTGGCATTTTCATATCTCGTACACATACTTGAATACACCTGGGTTCGATATGTAACTATGCAGGTGCTGTGTTCCCATTGAAACCTCCCCCTTCGTATGATGATGAGTAGTGGGTTCGAGAAGTCGCCTTCTGCATCCTGTGCGAAACTGCAAAAACAACCGTGGTCGTCTTATCCTTAATTTTATGCAAAGAAAAACATATCGTGTGCTCAGTCGCTCGGCAGGCTGATGTATTGCTACGTTGTATGCTTGAAAGAGCAGATTCTACAGTGACATCAAGAAGTCTTGCAATTTTAGAGATTTTAAGTAGGTACGAGTATTTGTAACTCGTTTGTTACTGTTTTCGTTAAAAGCCCCTTGGCTGACATCGATGCAGATTTCTGAGTGTGTCCTGCGATATACAATAGAAGAGATATAGAATTAAGCAAGCATCAGTGCAAGTTGCTTGGAATCTTCTTTCTTTCTTTCGAAGACTTTCCGGATCAGAGTGTTGGTTGATGCTTCTTATTCGCCTTCAAATTCGGTGAAGGCAACCGTGATCGTTGCTGTTGGTTGGGGTAACTAAGATCATTTCCAACTACTTTGAATAAAGTCCTCGTTTCCTCGCCTTACGCTAGAGATATGACTAGACGGGTCTTGATTGTTTCGGAGAGTACGGGAGATAGGATATTGACTGATCCTTCTGCAATCTTTTTTCTCTCGGAGCAGAACACTCAGGCAAGGAACTGTTCCATTGTGCTCCTTGTAAATTCTTTTTAATGAAATTTCTCAGTCTTTCGAAGAAAGAAGATTACGAGTATGATCATTACGAAAGTAATGCCCGTTCGGTTGTGAGCCCATTTGCTCCAGCACACTTACTTACCCTCTAGTTGCAATATCGCTATCCAGAGCTCTTCTAGGTCAAGTGAATGAAATTTCTATCGACTGCCCTTCACGTTGAGTAATTCATGCTGTCTGTCAGCGAAATGTTGGCCGTCATCGTTGAATTGTTGGTCATCGCAGCGACATTCTATTTTTTATTTTTTTTTTAAGACCAAGCCACGCTTTTCAACAAATCAGAGGGTTCTTCCTGATCTTCGGGTGAAATTTACTGTAGTACGTCGGATGCGGCATCTGGACCGATGGGTTGCTAACAATCTCATGCGTTCGTTCGTGGTAGATAGGACTTAAGCAGGGTGGGCTCGAGAGAAAACTCTAGAAGTTGTTTGCGTGCTTGACATTAATGTTCTGGCTCCGGGATATCCGCGCTCGTGCCTATCCAACACGTATGATTTGAGTCATTGTTCAATAGCAGTTCCCACACTCTAAAAATGAGCGGTTGGAGTAACTTTGCCTATGGAGTTGGCGCCGCTTCAAAAAAGCTCGACAGGGATACCGTCAATGCCTACCGCTTTATTTTTTGTGAGTGATCTGATACCAGCTACTATCTCTATATTGCTGGGAGATCCGGTTTGAATTCGAGAATTTGTTCTTGCGACACGTTCGTTGGAATTTGGGACAATGACGCTGTAGCCTAAATTATGTAGCACTAATACGAAATTTTCCCTCCATCTGTTGAGGTGAATCCATCATGCGAAATCAGCAGACTGCCATATACATTTTTCGCTGGATGTTGTTTAGAACTCCGACCGTCAGTAAGTTCTTTTGTGATGTTGTAGATCCTGCTATTACATCTGCTAGCTGATTTTTTCAGCCTTCGAGGCCAGTGCGTTGATGTTGGATGCTTGTCCCGTCTGACACTACATTGCACTTCCTTCCTCTTCACACGATATTGGGCTGCAATCCAGGTATCTGCTGCTAGACATGTGCTGCCTTATACCGATGTAGACAACTGCCTCAGATACAAAAACCTTTTGCACAGCATTTCAATGATGATCCGCATCTTCAAGCAATGCGTTGCTGATTGTTTCTGCTTCCGTGGCAAGAGGCTCCTGAATTATTCGCGCATTGGGAGATCCCGAAGTCGGTATAGTACCTGAAACAAGTACTCACAACAAGTTTGAACGGTTGCTGGTGACGGATACAGTATTAAGGCGTATACTCGTATTGGCTATCATAAGATGATGGTAGTGCGACATTCCGATATTGGTTCCACGTTTGTTTCGGACATCTAGGACGCAATTCCTGAAACGTCGACTTTGGTTTGAAGTTCGCTGTCTGTGAGATGAGACCCATCTGACCTTGTAGCAGCCCTTGTGCTCGAACAGAGTGCTTCCAATGACTAGCCGGTTGGTATTGCAGAAATCTACAAATCGTTTCCCATTATCATTGCGGTCTCGAACTCCCGAACTCTCCGTGAACTCCCATCATGTGATCGAGCGCTGTACTGTCGTTGCCTACGTTAGCGTTGAATTCTCCCATTACGATTACGATCTCCCTGTTAGGCGTTAAGTTGTGGGCGGTGCCAAGTTCACTGCAAAAAGTGTCCTTTTCGTCCTCAGTCGAGGTTTCCGCCGGCGCATAGTACATGATGATGATAGTACCCTTCGAAATCTTTCCGTCAATATCTGGCCACTGTACGGTTTCCGAGATATGATACTACGTCCTTCTGTTGGTGTTACCATCAGTACTACGCCAAACCCTCCATTGCTTCCGACTGGATTTCCAGAGAATGGCGAGACGGTGCAGCATCCAACCTCGCTCTGCTCCAAGATGTCCATATTATATCGTGGCATTCTGAGGGTCTTTATCTCGTAAGTTGAGGCCGTAGTCGATAGCCAAATTTGTCAACAAAATATCAGTCCGAGATCCGAGGCTTGTTGTGGCGTTTTGAAGCAATACATTTTTTTACGGTTGCGGATCGCTGGGCTACAAACCGACACAAATCCTGTTTTGCAACGCAAGAGGTTTTCCAATTCCCAGATGACGTCCCGAGGAGGAGTGGTGTAGGGTTTGCTAATAGAGCTACAAAATGTTCGACTGCATGGGCTTCTATTTCGGTATTTGGCGAACCAAAATCTATCGGAAGACGGTACTTCTACGAGGTCTAATGTTAGCGGTTGCCATTCTAAAACAGGCGGTGATGCCATACCATATTTAGTTGTAGCACATGTACACATTACTGTTGCATGATGGCAAACTTTTGCCACAAACTGTCGTTCACTGCAAGGCTGAGACAGCGGGAGTACAGCAGACGATGAAACAATCCAAAATCGCTAGGAGGTAACCTATTTCTAAACGGTGGTAATTTTTTAATGAAACCCATAAAAATAAACTTAAATAATTTATGTATCGTAAAAATACAACAACTGCTATCAGAGCTGCAAAGAGCAAACGCAACAAAATCTCGCTACGTTGCACGTAATACCCGGGTTGTTTTTCTTTCGTTTTGTGGCCTTTGAAGTGGATCGTAAAGCAGCTTAAAAGAAGTGCAAAAGAACGTGATTTCGTCACACCCCAGAGCTGTTGATTGCTGAAAGCTAATCATTCTCAATCACCACCCCTGAGTGATGGAGTTAAGCGGATTCATCACAAAACGATATTCGAAACCAACCAACGAAAATGTACCCTTATAATAATTTTGCATCTCTGTGGTTGTTTAAGCCGGATGTCAACCCTTTTTGTTGTTTGGTTAGAGACGGCTACTTCACTCCCCCCCCTACGTAATTGACTTGGGCTAAATTTATTTTAAACGAATCGCATAAATCGCACATTCAAATCGCGACCGTGAACATAGCCTTTATTTACCCCTTTAGAGGGTTAAAAAATACCCTTAACTGTCAGGATATTTACATTCATTTATTTCATAATCGTGCTGTCCATATTTAATGGCTCGATTTTGGTTTTAACAGAGGTTGCTAACATTTGTCTATCAGATTCGATGGATGGGACAATGATTTCGTAAGCACCGTAAAAGGACAAATTGTGATCGAGTAGACCGGCGAGTTGAAAACTACGCGAAGTGAAAGTTAAACGTCCACTTTTGGCATAAGTCTTTCCATCTAGGATGATGGGCACAAGGTTGAGGGCTTAATTGGCTACGGGATTGTTTAATTTTTTTTCCCGCGAAAGTTTTCCTCGGTCTTGTTTATGGAATCAACAAAATTCCTGCCCTCAGGAGACAAATATCCGATGATTTTCAATGTGAATGTGTAGTTAGTTTATGTGGGCTGCACCAGCTGACTTTGGTAAGAAAATATTGTAAATTACTGCGGTGGGAGATAAATTTTGTTTTTCACTCTCTCCCACAACTTAAGGAGGCCTATGAGGTGGGCCAAGAGTAGGCCAATGTTGTTAATAATAAATAATTTATGAAGTTGGTGCGAGTATATTTTTTTTCCTCCTTTCGTACTTCGTAAATCGAATTCGTTGAACGAAAAGTTTTGATTGAAACTGAAATTGGAAATGTCCACGGGGAGTAGTTTGGAATACCAAAATTGTTCTGATTGCCATAGAACTTAGTCGTAGGAAGATTACCTGGAAGTTTTTCCATTCACCACACGCTGATATTGGAACAAGTAAGGGATCTTTGAAGTTGGCTATTTGAGGACGGTCAAAAGGGAACATTTTCGAAACTAATTTCTCAATCTTTGGAGATGTTGGTCATTAATTATATCTTGATATTGCAGGAAATATTCAGGTCAAGAGAGAAGAAACTAAAAAGAGTAGTACCCATTGAAAAGATGGCGAAATTAGTAGAATCTTTTACTTGTACTAACATGTACGTTGAGGACTTCAAAAAGTCAAGGACGAAGTTATTTTGTTCCAAAACTCTACACATATTTTCCGAACAAAGAACTAAACCAAGGCAAGGCTATTGAGAACCAGGAGTTTGGTAGGACAGGCATGTTTGAAGAAGAAATGCCATATTTGTTGCCGTTGAGGATGCATATGTTAGGCTGCGGAATCCTTGCGGGAGATCAGTTCAAATCGAAGTTCGTAGACTTAAGATGAGCTTGAGCCACATTGACATCTAATGAGACTACCCGGAGTCTGTATGTGTGATCAGGTTTCCACGATGGGGCAAAAAAAAGTCAGATATACTCGTACATTGATACAGGTGAAGATAAACGGATACACTATCCCGCTGGGCACTTCTGCACAGCTGAGAGCTGATCCCTGGCGAATAGAAATATTTCTGTCGGAGTTCGAAGGTTTCGAAGGTTGCTTTTCAGATAAAACCTAAGAATCGGCGCAATGACGGGCAAAAGTTTCGTGCTAGAAAACGTATTCCGACAACGTGAGATCAATAGTGTTGAAGAAACCAAGTGCCGCTACTTGAACTTGCGAACAAAGGCATAAATAATGCATTGTTGCATTACGGAACATAATAAGAACAGAGTTACCATTGTCTTGGCAGTTGAACTCCTAAATAAAATCGCTAGAGTTTTAAAAATTAGCTACCGGCTAATGGCAATAAAATATTGTAATTGAATACTAAACTTGACACATTGGGGCGCAAGTAGACAGTGAGCATTCAGAAAAGGAAACATTTTGGAGAAACTTTGATTAGCTTTGATACGGAATATCAAGAGAGGACATGCGTTTCTTTGGTTCAGATTTAAATGGACACATCGGGAAATCAAACCACGAATACAAAGATTGCCATGGAGGAAACGGATTCAGATCGAGAAACTCAGCGGGAGAAGATATATTATACTGAACTCAAGTAAATCAACCAGCGGTCTTGCTAGGATTAGATTAGAGTTAGATTACAATCTATGCTGGAATAACGGAAAACAGCGAGTAAAAGATTTTAAAGTGATCTTGGGCGAGTTACTATCAAGTCAGCATCAACTTTTGCGTGGGCTAAGTACAGTGGAAATAGTGAAGCTGACAAGTTGTGACTTGAGTTAGACTATGAAATTTGTAAAAAAAAAACAGGGGGAAAAAGCGGTGGCAAAGGCCATGTGTGATAACAGTAGATACACATTGTGTCGGGAATTAGAAGAGGCACCTTCACAACCTATAAGAAGGTGACACGCAGTAGAAGAAGTCCAACGCCACAGCATGGGTAAATGTAAATGAAGATGAGCTGAGTAACAGAGACCAACATGATTTGCAATAGATGGAAGGTATACTTCAACCAAGATTTTCTGCGCAGTACCATTTCCGTGGCAGCAAAAATAATGAACATATTGTAGTTAGAGCGGATCACTAGCATACCCCACCGGAAATCGTAGGGTTAAATAGTTCTCGATTTTGTTCAATAAAAGACTAGGGGCGAATTCTTAATCCATGGAGGGTAAGCTTCTTGTTCCATTGTATAAAGGCAAAGACGTCACGATAAATTGCAACACCTACCGAACTTATGTCGCATACTATGAAAACATACAAGAGAGTTCTAGCGAATCGATATGGCAATATTATTAAACTCCATGGTAGTCAATGCGGCTTTGTGGGAGGCAAATCCATATATGACACAATTCAATGATTGAGAAACATCGCGACGCTTCAAGAGATCTGCATATCGTCTTCATCGATGGGGGAAAAAACGTTCGTTAGGGTTCCCAAAGATAGTATATGGACGGCGTAAAGATATTTAAATACACCAGAGACATGTATAAGGATGATATGTAAGATATTAAATGTACACCGGGAATGAATAACTGGAGAGTTCGAAGTTCAAGTTGAAGTACAGCTTTTAAACCGTTGCTTTTAATGTCGTGTAAAATTAGCTATTGAAGCAGCACATTAACGAGTCCGGAACGTCATCTCTCTTTTTGGTAGCGCTATTATAAGCAACATCGTGACAGCCAACTCTTAATAATTGGAGGAAGGGGTAGAAAAAAACGGTTTACGAATCAATTGAACTAAGACTGAATATCTACATTGAAGTTCTCCCGAAGGAGTCATCGTATCGAAGTGCAAAGTTCTATTCTTAACCTGCTCATTCGCTGAATTCTGCATTCTAAGAAACCGATAGTAGAGAAACACGGTTTTGCCATGTTCATTGAAAGTCGTCGGAAAATCCAGTCCATAAAACAATAATGGTTCAAGTTCCAATGAGAGATACGAAGAAGAGGCAAATCAAGCAAACGCTTTGCCATACGAACGCGTTGATCTGTAGAATGGCTCTAAGGTCTAACAATTTATGCGCGTTACATTTATCAGCTGTTAACAAAGGAAGAAAATTAAACAACTTAAAAGTGAATGCTGAACTTACATGTATTGTAGTTAGATATATTGAGGAAACTTGATGCTGCTTAGCTTTCCAGTTAAACTGAATGAAAACGCCATTGTCTTTCGAGAAATGGCAGGAAAAATAGGCACGATGCACAACTAATAAGGACAGTATAACGTGACCTTCTTATGACTTCTACAATATAAAAAGAAAAGTTTGGTACAGATATCATCGTGGCTTACTGTAAGAAAGAGAATGGTAAGGGACACTGTTCAAATGGAGAAATATGCTCTGGAATGACGGGTATTTAATTGAAACAATCACGAATATAAGGCTCACCACACTCTTCCTAAACAGTGAGGCATGGACCTGGCCAAATGATTATTTGTTCAACTCATTGGTCTACTTCCAAGTATTAAAGAATGTTGTGCCGATGTATACAGAGAAAGCAGTGCCCGTAAGGGTTCGAGGCGAACAAAGTCGATGCCATGTCATGATTACATCAATTTCCGGATTGAATTCCAAATGAAAATGTTTCGTCTGTGGTGTTAAAAATCCTCTGAAAAACTGTAATGGTCGGAAGACCTAAAAATTTTAAGGAACGGCAACTTCTTGCAAAGACACAGCCCCACAAGAGTGTTAAAAACAATGCCAAGCCAGTAAAAATCTGTTATAAGCAGCAAAGGATATTCTACAAAATATTGAAGTAAGTCTAATTATCTACTCCTTCAGTATGCTATCGCCCTTGATAAACGTTAGAACCTGTGCCTCACAGTCAGCCGATATAAACCTTTCCTACAAATCACCACCAAGTAAAAAATATTGACAAGCAATGCTCCAAATAAATCAAAAAAACACGCGAAAGCAACAACATCCGAAGCTTGTATAAAAAAAAGATAATCAGCTGACAATTGACTTGACGAGTAATCCCAAAACAGAGAGTCCTTGTTATTTTAATGGAAATCTTTTCACCAATCCATAGGGACTCACAGATGCGCTTAAACAGGATTTCCATTAACTGGCTAATAGACATGTAGCAGAGTGAATGATATGGTATAAAGAAACCCCAAATGTGGCCAATAAAAGGAAACAACAACTAAGTGGTAATAAAATAACCACAAGGCCACAAGGCATGGACGGACTACCCGTGGTGTTAAACAAAGTTGGGGTTGATTCTTAATGGAATATGAGAGGGTGAATCGTCCCTCATGATTGGAGTACTCCTATTAACTCTATACAAATCTCGATATAACATATATACACAAAAAGAAGGCGATTCTTTGTCGTGCAAGAAATAATAAGGCACATCCTTGTAAAGTGTCGCACATACAATTTTATCCAGTATACCAAACTCATTGGAAAATACCAGTGTGGCTTACACACCGGAAAGGCCTTAATAATTTTAATTTTTAAACAAAAGAATGCCAATCAATTTCAAGGCGATGTACACAACTTGCTCATCCTTTTCAAGTCCGCACATGAAAGCATTAAGTGACTGGTGGAGTTCTTGACCCAGTTAAAACTGATCTAGTCATGAGTACTAGGTGGGGTGAAAAGTAACCTAATTGAACGCCAGAATGCGCTGCTACTGCAAAAAAGGTTATCGTGCCTTGTAGTCCGTTCATATTTAGGCAGACATGCCAAATTTCAGTGCCATACTGTCTTTAGTTTGGTTTTGACAGCTGATTGTTCTTGACGTGTTTGGCATCTGGTTGAGTATGGACAAAAACGATTTTCATTCTCTCATAAAACATTATTTTTTGAGAGGCAAAACGGCGAAAGAAACAAAAGAAAAGTTGGATCAATATTATGGGGCTAATGCTCCGTCCGATTACACCGTCAAATATTGGTTTCGAGAGTTTCGTGGTGGCCGCAACTCCACTACCGATCAAGTCCGCAGCAGCATGCCCTCCGATGCGGTTACAGAGGACAATGTCAAAAAAATACATGAAATGGTGTTGGCTGACCGGAAAGTGAACGTTCGCTAGCTAGCAGATACCACAATGATTAGTACTGAGCGCACACGCCATATTTTGGGCAATATTCTTCATATGAAAAAAGTATCCTACCGCGCATGCTCACTCCTACCCAAACACACGAACGCGAGAGCACTTTGAAAGAGTGTTTGAACTTGCTGATGCGGAATCGGGCGGACTTTTGGCGTTGATTGGTAACTGTTGATGAAACTTGGATCCACTATTACACACCAGAGAACAGATAGAGTGCCCGGAAATGGACTGAAGCCGAAGTGAGTGCTCCGAAGCGGCAGAGGGAGGCTCGATGGGTCGGAAAGGTTATGGTGTCGGTTTTCTGGGATTGTCATCATGCCATACCTTTCGTGGACTACCTCGAAAAAGGAAAAACCATCAACAACGAGTATTGCTGTGCATTATTGGAGCGACTGCGAAATCACTGCAAAACGGCCTCACATGAAGTGAACAAGAGCATCGCAACCACGGCTAAGATCAATGACTTACGGCTCCAATTGCTGTCGCATCCACCGTATTCGCCCGATTTGGCTCCCTCGGACTATGGCTCATCAATAAAAAATTCAGCTCACGCGAGGAAATCATCGACGCCACGGAGGAGTGTTTTGCAGACCTTCTGGAAAATTACTTTTCGGACGAGATCAAGAAGTTGGAAAATCGCTGGAATAAGTGTATCAAGTTAAGAATCTTCCCAATGGAGTTACTTTTCACCCCACCTAGTGCGCGAACGTTGGAAATGTTCGAAAAATGTTTCGGCTACGATTCTCTAAAGAAAAACGGTCGTTTACCAGTGGCACAAGCGGCTCAAAAGTGGTCGTGAGTCAATCGAAGATGATGACCATCGACATCGAAAACCGACGAAAACATTGATGGAGTAGAAGAAATGTTGGTCAATAACCGCAAATTAACCATCAGATAGATAGCGGAGGGCTTGAACATTGCCTATGGATCCGTCCAAGACATTTTGGTTAATGATTTGGGTTTCCGTCGTGTAGCAGCAAAGTTGGTGCCAAAAGACCTCAATTTCATGCACAAAAGAGACCTTTTTGACGTCGCAAAAGAGATGATTTGCTAGGCTGAATCCGATCCCACATTCATCAAAAGGATCATTACTGGAGACGAGACGTGGGTTTATGAGTACGACACACAATCCAGACATCAGGCAAGTGAATGGCGTTCAACAAATGGGCCGAGCCAAAAAACCCACGACGTTTTCAGTCAAGAATGAAGGCAATGCTCACGGTTTTCATGGATTACAACGGTGTAGTGCATCATGAATTTTTGCCAGAAGGCCAGACAGTAAACAAAGAGTATTATTTGGGCGTTAGAAGACGTTTGCGTGAAGCAATTCGCCGAAAGAGACCAGAATTGTGGGCAGAAAACTCGTGGATTTTGCACCATTATAACGCACCGTGCCATCATTATTCGTAATTTTTTGACGAAAAGTTAAGAGTTAAGAGACCACTACGGGGAACGCGTTTCAGCAGCCGAGAGGAAGTAATGGAAAAATAGCAGGAAGCACTGATGGACATCCGAAAACCGAATATGAAAAATATTTCGAGGAATGGATCAAGCGCTGGTGTAAGTGTGTTGCAGCCGATGGGGATTACTTTGAAGGGGACAATATAGATTTAGATGAATAAACTTGTATTTTTAATTTTCTGAATAAATTTTTGGTGGTATAAACTGTCCGAACACTAGTGCCTTTACCCTTAGTAAGGTAATTTTCATATATTCTATTGTCCGTTTCTTTTATGTGGCCAGATTTAATTATGGATGTACCATGTACAATACAAACTTTCTTACAAAAGGACGTAGGTGTACCATACAAAATGGTGCATTTCATGATGCTAATACGATAAGTTTGCACCACCTTTGCCCTAGAAAATTGTTTACCTTTTTAATGGCATCCAAGTCATTAAAATTTATGCACTTCAAGTAAATATATCCATATCCGGGTGATCATCAAAGGATTTTAATCAATTTAGTTTGTACCAGCATGTACTACCGGAAAATATAGCCCCAAAGTGAAAAGAACAATAAACCTTTGATAACAATACAAAACCCCTTTCTTTAATTAAAAATACCAGACAAATTAGTTATTTCACCATCTCGAATAAATTTTAGAAGTTTTCTTGCCAAAAACAAAGTTCGACCTTAACATTGCTCGTTCGGAAACTCCACATACGAGTAGAACACACAGAGCACACTAAATCCCCAGAGCTATTATTTACAACAAAGCAACAACCAGCTATGAGGAGCCGTAATCGTACGACTATCTACTTCCATCATGTCCTGTCGATGTGAATATGACAGCATCGGGATGATTGTGTTTTTTTTTCCCCTCCTTTTATTGTCCTCTTATAATCGAGGATACGAATACACATATGTATGTATGCATGGATGTGTGCAAGGATATTTAGATTGTGTCATCATTATCCTAGGACAATACACCTGCTGAGGTTTTTAATTAAAACAAAGTAGTAATTGTTTGAAACTAGCTTACCCGCATCACATTCATATGAGTAAGATATAAAACACACATTTACACACATCCATATGTATTGGCATGCTCCTTTTAACACGTTGAGGATACACTGCATACTCTTGCATCCTCTCAGTTTGATGTTAAAGTTGTGTTTACTTTTGTGCACAACGACGGAAGGTTTTTAATGGCACCCCATGCGAGTAAGAGTCTGCTTGAGCATAGATAAAGGACGCACTCTATACCCATCACACATACAGTCAAAGGCACAGTTTGTTGCATTAAATTGCGAATCGCGGCTAACCAAATGTGGGGGTAACTCTGGCGGTCTAATAACTCTATAGAAAAGCTAGAATCCTCCTGTTGCGGCTGGAACGTACACCATGGCGAACACAATCGGAATTCGAAACGAAATAAAAGAAAAGAAAAAGTGGAATACGCTTAAGCGATACAAAGTGCTTGGGGGTATAGTACTCGTACAAATAGGACAACTGCGCTTAGGGATCAACCTTCGAATCCTTTTTGTTTTTAGAATTTATCCAAAGAGATGCATAGTCACATAATCCTAGAGCACTTAAGCATTCTCCCAAGGCACAAACTAAGAATTGTTCTCCAGCTTACCGGTCTTCCTTTATCTAAGCTTCTTCCTCTTTCCCTCGTCCTCAATTTGTATACGAGTATGATATTGTATTCGCGCGTATGGCGTTTTTTTGTCTCTTAAAAATGGAGCAGGATTGCCTACAGTCACGTATGGATATTTTATTCTTATATACCAATTGATTTATCCTTGTTACGAGAGTAGACTCAGGCCATCCATATCAAAGATGACAATCACCACAATTGTGTGTATGCATGAGTATCAAGAATTTCTTCTATGAAAAGAGGACACCCAAAGGATATTCTAGGGATACATAGTACTAGAAATCCTAAAATGGAGGAAAACACTCAGTAAATGCCACAGAAGAGGGAGGAAACAGGAAAACTTATTCAAAAGGACCCTCTAAAAAGCTTTTCACCATAACGTATCGTGCAATGTACTCATACATATGTACTCGTATAAGGGAGAAGTGTCCTTTCTATTTAGCTTTGCTTAACGAAAATGTTTGCCACGTTACAGCTGACTTTAAACAATTCACGATGAGACGCCTGCCTAGGTATATCAATAATTTTGTATTTGAATCACATGAGAGCATTTAAGGGTGGACTTCTGGAAACAAATAATATTTTTAAAGTAGACAGAGACATGACTCCGGGTTGTCGTGATCAGGAACTGCATGCATGTACAGAACTACAGCAAATTTGAAGACGGTCCTAAACCTAGGACAAACAAAATTCTATTGGAGATAGCCGGCACTTGTCATGATTCTATCAAGCTTTTCTGTATTAATGCCGCTCTAAAACAATAAACAGGTGGTGGGTTTAGGTTTGAAGCTTCCTTTTCATTTTCAAGATTTGCCGTAGGGTTTCCTTATACAATCCGAACGTATTTCACAGATGAGTTGATGTAGGCTCTTTACCAAATCAGATCCCACTGCTGCTTTAAATAATTAAATTGAACCCTAGGTTAGGCATCGCTATTAAGAGCTCTTCTTGCTCGATCATCACCAACGCTGATCAGTTTATTCTACCCGGCAGCGGAATGTTGGTCTTCTTTGCCGTTAAACAGCCTGAAGATGTGACCTTTTCAAACTCTCAGCATAGGTTGCGACTTCACTCTTACTTTAGCACTCCTACTTTTGTACGCTTCTGTTCTATAGCATTTCACCATTACTTCGGTATGTACCCTATCCGTATCTTCTTCTTCTTTTTTCCCTGAAAAGCCGATGGTCTTTCCGCTCCATTTGCTCTTAGAGTTCGCAAGCAGCTATCGTCTTTTCATTAAACCAGGTGTTTAGCTATGGTGTTCGGGTGAAACCTAACACATTAGATGGTTAACGATGTCGTTACCTATCTCCGGAGTTTAATGGTGGCAGCATGTCAATTTTCACAAGACTTCCTCGGTGCTCTGTCGCGCGTTGGCTACACAAAGGTAGTGGTCTGAGTCGATGACCGAATCCCCGAAGCTCTGGGACATTCAGGACACTGACCTGTGCCTTGCGTCGATCACAATGGTATCATCCTGATTGACGGTTTTTTTTTGCTTAGGAATATGCTAGGTAATTTTTTTGGATGTTGAGAGAGCCATGCAGCTATGATGACATTCAGCCTCGTTGTAAAGTGGATTAGACTGAGCTATTTTTCAGAACTGGTGCCCAAATTCCTCCTAAGTTGGCGTAGATATCATCACGGTAAAGCCGAAGTAAGCCGTGCTGCGGGCTGTAGTCAAGCATTTTCTCAGATGCCTGAAGCTCATGACTTCTTGTCCAAGCCTTCCTCTGATTACAAATTAACATTCAAATAAGCGCTATTTCTGCTCTTTAAAGAAATCACAATTGACACAGTTTCTTATTCTATTTTTACTCGTCCCATCTCGTTGGATATTTTGGATGTCCGCTTTGTAGAGCTCTAGAGGTTTCGCTAATTATTCAGCTGCATGTGAATGGTTAAATGTCTGAAATTAAAGTTGACACACCAGGCCGTAACTTTTAGTGAATGTAAATTAGTAATGTAAAATCGTCGTACAGTGGAAAAGTTTAATCGTGAGTACACTCTTTTGGATCTTAAGCCACCACCAACTAGGTAGACATTGGTGCGAAATGAAGAAATGGCACCGTAGCAGCCAGCATCGAAGAAGACCCAGAAATGTCGATTCGGCCCCGATCAGCTGAATTGGGCATCGCCAGAGGGTGAACCCGGCTTAATTTGCGGTTGGATTTGGGCCTACATCCGTATAAGATTGTGCTGATAGAAGAAGTGAGGCCGGACGATCATAGACAACGCCGTGAGTTCGTTAATTGGGCGCTGTAAATGTTGGCCGGAGATCCGTATTCAGGCCAAAAAATCATCTTCTCGATGAGGCCCATTTTTGATCCAACTGCTATGTCAACAAGCAAAATTGACGTTATTTGAGCTATCGCAATCCACAAGTATTCGGCCAAGCACCGGACCTTATTTCTTTTGAAAGGAGGGAGGAGACACCGTTACTTTAAATGGTATCAAGTATAGAGCGAAGTTAACTGACTTTCTTGATCAGAGCTCGAAAAGGTCGATATATCCGAGCTGCGGTTCTAACAAGACGGCGCTATATGCCGTACAAGCGACGCAATGCTCGAAGGTGTGAAGGAACAATTTGGCGACTGGGTTATCTCACGGCGAACGTTCATCATTGGCCGCCGCGATCATGCGATTTGACACCACTGGATTATTTTGTCTGGGACTAACTCAAGTCCTTAGTCTACGCTAACCACCAACCACTTTGGATAAGCTCGAGGGCAACAGTCGACACACTATTGCCGGAATAACACCACACATATTGGACCGAACCATCAAAAATTTGACCGACCGCTTAAAGCATTGCCAGCGAAGCCGAGCCGGCCATAATCAATTTTATATCTCACACCGTTGTTGCTTTATTTAAAAGTATTTTCCTATTGTTCTTATCTGGTCACCCTTTAGTATCAATGGTCTCATTACCATGACTTAGACGGGGTTTAATCTTTGACTTTGATGTTGCCAGACTATCATTGTAATTTAATTTGGTCACTAAATGCGTTATTGTTTTTACTGTTGGGAACTGTTAGACCGCAATATTTTCTTCTGTACAAGACAATAGGGAAATGATTTTCAAAGTAAAATTTAATATCGTCAGCTCTTTCTTCTGGAGTGTAGTGCCAGATGGTAAAAATTGTAGTAGATTGAAGTTTCTCTCATCTGTCATCATACATCTGGTACAATAAAATCACTCTGTACTGGCATACGCTATCGACATTGATATCACTGACTGAATACAACTGTCACTTAGGAGACTTTATAAGACCAAATGAATAATAATACTTTGGCCCAAATAGTCTTCATTTCCTACCCGGAGGGAGAACGCAGTAGACAAATCCTTCCCTAAAGTGGTGCGCACAAGTAGACGGGAAGCACAACAATTTTAGAGTACGTAACTGGAGGCGGTTGGCCAAAAACAACCAAATTTTAGATGTTATTTGTTTGAGGCTCGGGTTTACACCGAACTGAAGCGCCATCTAAATGCTTAAGCAAAAAGATTATGACTAACACTGTTGACGGCGATTTACTTTGTCTTTCTTGCTCCGGCTTTAACATATTTAGGGCAACGTTTTAAGGTATACTCTTGTCGAACACTGTTACCGATTCCTACCCGTTATTGGCTTTCATAAACATTTGTTTCTGCGATTCCAATTGCTTGACAACGATCTATTGAATATCTTATTTCGAATTTGTTAAAGAACATGGTTTGTCAACGTCAAGGAAATGCGATAGGCAATAGAAATCCATATTGATCCCTTTATAGTCCTTTAAAATCCGTAAATGCGCTACATACATAAGTTGGAGTTGAGCTTTGGCAGACTCCTCCAGTTATAGATCTGTGAGTAGCAAATGGAAAATCTCTTCTGAATAAGTACAAATGGCACACTCAATTGGTTTTTATTAGCCAAACACTCCATAGGTGCTAGTTTGTGATAAATTATTTTTCATGCAGCCTAATGGCTTCATTCCAAAGGTCTTACCCATGTTTGCTACATTTGAGTCCAATTACACTGCTTCCATAAATAATACCTCCGCGGCGACGTTCAAATAACAGTGGAATACAATATAATAAATTAGCTCTGCCTACGAGCGGAAACGTCTCCACCTGAGTGCCATCCTACGCCTAACCTCTCATTTTCAGCTTTTCATATTTGTTATTTGCGAATTGTGTCAACGTTGTGAAATTTGTCAACAAGTTACCCACAATTTTGGTGCCCGTTTGAGACCGTGCGATACGAGTAACCTATTCGAGTGGTAGTGCCAATTACTCGAACCAAATAAATTCAAAAATTTGACTGATTCCAGGGTGCAACCGACCAGTCGAGAGTGAAAAATAAATGGCCACATGTCACGAGCGCTGCAAGGAGGATTAACCCCCTCCACTAATCTGACTTAAATCCATAGGCACTTAGACCCTTTCAACTGCGAATCCACCCGAACAGAATGAGCAAAACGAAACGCAAAGGATGACATTAGGCAAACCCAAACGACAAACAGAAGAAGACAAAACTGGGATGTAAAAATGTAATGTGTAGTCAGATTCTGACAGATTGATTTATTACGAGGCAACTGATAGATGGCGTGGGTGTGCCGCGCGCATCGTGTATGTCACATGGCAGAGAGACAGGATAATAAAACGGAGGCCCTTCATACATTACCAACATATGACTGTAACGTATAACGTAACCCGCCATCATCATTCGTACGTGTCAAATAAATGTTAGCGCAGGCAGTGTTAATAGAATTACGAGTATTTTAGAAGGACATATTCGTATTCCCAGAAAGAACAAAAAAATAATAATAACAAGAAACATGGAAGAGAAAAATGACAGAATCCATATTCATGGATCAAATCGTGGGTTATACTGGCTGTCAGGCGCTTGCATCATGTCTGTATCTGTACATGGATGAACATCCCTCAGCCTAGGGAGATATCATAGAATGCCACAAGCAGAATCAGAAACAGAAGCAGAAGCAGCGCATCTAAACTAAACTGAAAATGAAACTGGCTGTCATGTTTATAGTCGTTCGTTCGTGAGAGGGTTTTTGCGGTATGCAAACAATGGCAGCGGCTTGCGTTGCACGATTCGACATGGTAGTATGGAACCGCATTGTGGAAAACTCAACAGTTGTTCAGGTCAGGCAGGGGGAGCAGTTTCCATTTTTCACGAACATAACGTTTGGCGTTGAATTTCGAATGAAACATTTAATCGTTCAATTAGTTTGTCAGATAAATGTGCAAATAATTTTAAAACGTTCTCCAATAGTTGGTCACTAATTTCGGAAAATGCTACGTAATGGCAGCAACATTGGATTTCCGTTGGCAGAATGACTTTATGTATTCTCCTAGAATGGTAATCGTTGTGCTGAATGAGAGCGTGTGTCATTCCAAGTACAAGTTTATGTCATAGGCGCGACAGATTGTTTATATTTAATGTCGTATGATTGTTGAATTATTAATTATTGTTTGATAGGGATGCGAGTGGTATTTAACAAATCATGATAACGAGCTTTTGGAGGACATTATAGACACATACATATGTAAATGGCACGCAGAAATAAATTGGAAAAAGAAATCAATTAGTGTGGATTCTTTTTTTAAACCTCCACAATTCAACGACCAAATTGGCGAAGCAACCCAGAGGTATTTTTGTATTTCTGTGTTCCTGACCCCTACTCAATCACGTAAGGTCCAATAATATGAAGAACAAAACTTCACCGGCCCAAGTATATCGAAGAGCTAGAAAATGGCTGAAACTTCCTCTAAAACGCATAACTATGAGTAGTCAGAAAAAGACAGTCTTGTTGTTGAGGTTCTCGACATGTCCGAACAATTTTTAACGAAAAAATCACATACGGCAAATGGTGCATCTTAGAGAGTTACTTACTTAAATGCCTCTACGAAGCCGACACAATATACTCCCTCTTAGACCACTGTGAAGACTAGAACACGGCGGACTGCTTGAACACTGCCATCGCAAATTAGGTGAGGTTTACCTAAGGAGCTAAGCGCCAGGTTTATGTCTGATTCTTAGACCACCATGAAGATCTTGGGATGTCAAAACCTTGAACTTAACGAATGTAAACTTTTCCTAGATTACTGTGGGCCAAACGACGGCATAAGTCCATCGTTCTCTCAATGATAGCTGAATCTATTCCTCTCCTTCATGCAAGAAATTTCATTATTTACTTTGGCGTTAAAGACTGTTCAAGAAAGGGGCGTTTCGAAAGGCTGACACTGTCTCAGGCTATTCTGTTAGAGTGTTCCAAGTCAATATCCCCTCTTCTTAAAAAGATCTGGATGACACCATCATTGAGGTATCTCTACCAACATACTATGGAGCTAAAGATGGTAAAAGTGAACCCTCATAAGGCCAACTTTAATGATACCATCCTGTGCGACGTTGTGACGCGTTGCTCTTATCAAGAAAACTCATATCCGAGATGAACTACAACATACCCATAGCTTGCATTCAGAACTCCAAATCAGAAGAGATAGTGACAGTGACAGTGACAGTGACAGTGATAGTGATAGTGATAGTGATAGTGACAGTGACAGTGAGAGAGATAGTGATAGTGATAGTGATAGTGATAGTGATAGTGAGAGTGACAGTGACAGTGAGAGTGATAGTGATAGTGATAGTGATAGTGATAGTGATAGTGATAGTGATAGTGATAGTGATAGTGATAGTGATAGTGATAGTGATAGTGATAGTGATAGTGATAGTGATAGTGATAGTGATAGTGATAGTGATAGTGATAGTGATAGTGATAGTGATAGTGATAGTGATAGTGATAGTGATAGTGATAGTGATAGTGATAGTGATAGTGATAGTGATAGTGATAGTGACAGTGATAGTGATAGTGATAGTGACAGTGACAGTGAGAGTGATAGTGATAGTGATAGTGATAGTGATAGTGATAGTGACAGTGACATTGAGAGAGATAGTGATAGTGATAGTGATAGTGATAGTGATAGTGAGACAGATAGTGACAGTGACAGTGACGGTGACAGTGACAGTGACAGTGACAGTGATAGTGATAGTGATAGTGATAGTGACAGTGACAGTGAGAGAGATAGTGATAGTGATAGTGATAGTGATAGTGACAGTGACAGTGAGAGAGATAGTGACAGTGACAGTGACAGTGACAGTGACAGTGATAGTGATAGTGATAGTGATAGTGACAGTGACAGTGAGAGAGATAGTGATAGTGATAGTGATAGTGATAGTGATAGTGATAGTGAGAGTGACAGTGACAGTGAGAGTGATAGTGATAGTGATAGTGATAGTGATAGTGACAGTGATAGTGATAGTGATAGTGATAGTGATAGTGATAGTGATAGTGATAGTGATAGTGATAGTGATAGTGATAGTGATAGTGATAGTGATAGTGATAGTGATAGTGATAGTGATAGTGATAGTGATAGTGATAGTGATAGTGATAGTGATAGTGATAGTGATAGTGATAGTGATAGTGATAGTGATAGTGATAGTGATAGTGATAGTGATAGTGATAGTGATAGTGATAGTGATAGTGATAGTGATAGTGATAGTGATAGTGACAGTGATAGTGATAGTGACAGTGACAGTGACAGTGAAAGTGATAGTGATAGTGATAGTGATAGTGATAGTGATAGTGATAGTGATAGTGATAGTGATAGTGATAGTGATAGTGATAGTGATAGTGATAGTGATAGTGATAGTGATAGTGATAGTGACAGTGACAGTGAGAGAGATAGTGATAGTGATAGTGATAGTGATAGTGATAGTGATAGTGATAGTGATAGTGATAGTGAGAGTGACAGTGACAGTGAGAGTGATAGTGATAGTGATAGTGATAGTGATAGTGATAGTGATAGTGATAGTGATAGTGATAGTGATAGTGATAGTGATAGTGATAGTGATAGTGATAGTGATAGTGATAGTGATAGTGATAGTGATAGTGATAGTGATAGTGATAGTGATAGTGATAGTGATAGTGATAGTGATAGTGATAGTGATAGTGATAGTGATAGTGATAGTGATAGTGATAGTGATAGTGATAAAGATAGTGATAGTGATAGTGATAGTGATAGTGATAGCGATAGTGATAGTGATAGTGATAGTGACAGTGACAGTGAGAGTGATCTAGTGATTTATGGTCTCGTTTCAATTTAATATTATTCTAGACGACCAAATTGGCGAATCATCCCAGAGGTATTTAGTTCTGTGTTCCTGACCCACACTCAATCACGTAAAGTCCAAAAATATGAAGAACAAAACTTCACCGGCCCAAGTATATCGAAGAGCTAGAAAATGGCTAAAACTTCTTCTAAAACACATATCTATGAGTAGTCAGAAAAAGACAGTCTTGTTGTTGAGGTTCTCGACATGTCCGAACAATTTTTAACGAAAAAATCACATACGGCAAATGGTGCATCTTAGAGAGTTACTTACTTAAATGCCTCTACGAAGCCGACACAATATACTCCCTATTACACCACTGTGAAGACCAGAACACGGTGGACTGCTCAACACTACCATCGCAAATTTGGTGAGGTTTACCTAAGGAGCTAAGCGCCAGGTTTATGTCTGATTCTTAGACCACCATGAAGATCTTGGGATGTCAAAACCTTGAACTTAACGAATGTAAACTTTTCCTAGATTACTGTGATCCAAACGACAGCATAAGTTCATCGTTCTCTCAATGATAGCTGAATCTATTCCTCTCCTTCATGCAAGAAATTTCATTATTTGCTTTGGCGTTAAAGACTGTTTAAGAAAGGGGCGTTTCGAAAGGCTGACACTGACTCAGGCTATTCTGTTAGAGTGTTCCAAGTCAATATCCCCTCTTCTTAAAAAGATCTGGATGACACCATCATTGAGGTATCTCTACCAACATACTATGGAGCTAAAGATGGTAAAGGTGAACCCTCATAAGGCCAACTTTAATGACACCATCCTGTGCGACGTTGTGACGCGTTGCTCTTATCAAGAAAACTCATATCTGGGATGAACTACAACATACCCAGATCTTGCATCCTTGCCAAATCAGAACTCCAAATCAGAAGTGATAGTGACAGTGACAGTGACAGGGACAGTGAAATTGATAGTGATAGTGATAGTGATAGTGATAGTGATAGTGATAGTGATAGTGATAGTGATAGTGACAGTGACAGTGAGAGTGATAGTGATAGTGATAGTGATAGTGATAGTGATAGTGATAGTGATAGTGATAGTGATAGTGATAGTGATAGTGATAGTGATAGTGATAGTGATAGTGATAGTGATAGTGATAGTGATAGTGATAGTGATAGTGATAGTGATAGTGATAGTGATAGTGATAGTGATAGTGATAGTGATAGTGATAGTGATAGTGATAGTGATAGTGATAGTGATAGTGATAGTGATAGTGATAGTGATAGTGATAGTGATAGTGATAGTGATAGTGATAGTGATAGTGATAGTGATAGTGATAGTGATAGTGATAGTGATAGTGATAGTGATAGTGATAGTGATAGTGATAGTGATAGTGATAGTGACAGTGACAGTGACAGTGACAGTGACAGTGACAGTGACAGTGACAGTGACAGTGAGAGTGATCTAGTGATTTATGGTCTCGTTTCAATTTAATATTATTCTAGACGACCAAATTGGCGAATCATCCCAGAGGTATTTAGTTCTGTGTTCCTGACCCACACTCAATCACGTAAAGTCCAAAAATATGAAGAACAAAACTTCACCGGCCCAAGTATATCGAAGAGCTAGAAAATGGCTAAAACTTCCTCTAAAACGCATATCTATGAGTAGTCAGAAAAAGACAGTCTTGTTGTTGAGGTTCTCGACATGTCCGAACAATTTTTAACGAAAAAATCACATATGGCAAATGGTGCGTTTTTGAGAGTTGCTTACTTAAAAGCCTCTACGAAGCCGACACAATATACTCCCTATTACACCACTGTGAAGACCAGAACACGGTGGACTGCTCAACACTACCATCGCAAATTTGGTGAGGTTTACCTAAGGAGCTAAGCGCCAGGTTTATGTCTGATTCTTAGACCACCATTTATTCCAAACAATTGTTCTGGAAATCAAACTCCATATACTCCACAACCCCAACTGCATCAGCATCAACAACATCAGCATCATCCACAACCTCAACAACACCAGCATCATCCACAACCTCAACAACATCAGCATCATCCACAACCACAACATCTTCAACAACATCAACAACATCAACAACATCAACGACACCAACAACATCAACAACATCAACAACATTAACAACATCAACAACATCAACAACATCAACAACATCAACAACATCAACAACATCAACAACATCAACAACATCAACAACATCAACAACATCAACAACATCAACAACATCAACAACATCAACAACATCAACAACATCAGCAACATCAACAATTACAGCATCATCTACAACATCAACAACTTCAGCATCATGAACAACATCAACAACACCGACAGCATCAACATCATCAACAATATCAACAGCATCAGCACAGCATGCCAAATATACCCCACCAAGGAATACCAGTCTTATTCAAGTACATAACCCCTCCACCTGGATACGAGCATTTCTATCCCCCTCCAATGATGGGGGCACCACCATTCGTTCCAACATTACACCCAAGAATACCAGCTACACCAATCCTTGCACCTCCACCTGGATACCTAGGACCACCGATACGTTTTTACCAAATGCCCCCCATAATATATCCTGAACATCCTGCACCCATACAAATGCCTCTACAGCAATGTCCAGAACCAAATTTAGATCAGAAAAATTATGATTTACCACCCACAACTGAAGCAAATCCAGAACCTTTAGAACATGTGGGTCCTTCTTCCAACGACAAAACAGCAGAGGAAGACCCAGCTAATTTTTTTGAACCTCGGCCAATACCAGAAACAATAGATAATGGTCTTTTCAAACTTGAGGTTGGTAAACCCATATATACAATAACGAAGAACGTTAAAAAAGCATTTGACAGAATGATGCAACAAGAAAAACCCACCAAGGACAAATCAGCAGTATGGACACAAAAGAAAGTTCTGAACGGAGCCTTACGAATGGGATATCAGCTTGCATTAGCACAAGATCCTAGTCTAGGTGAGAAGGATGAACTTCCTGATGAATTAAAACAGTCACTTGGAGAGGAGTATATAGCGAAAATAAGGAATTCAGGAGAAGTGAATCCTGTGAGAATAGACAAACAAATTAAACCTCACAAATTTAATCTAAAAGCACACTTTGTATCGTGATTACCAAAAGTTCGAAAGTCGTCTAAGTCAACTGAAACTCAGAAAAGAAAAATCACAGAGAATGGTGAGGAAGAATCATCTGTGAAACAAGCTCGCACATCCGGATACCCCTTGTACGTCTATTCCAATAGAGATCACTTATATATCGGTCCAAATGGAACCAGAGTTCCAACAAGTTTTTACACAACTATTCCTTGGCATTCAAGTGAGGCCAGCGCCAAGGCATTGATGGAATACATTTTTGATCAGGAAAATCTTACCTAAGGAGCTAAGCGCCAGGTTTATGTCTGATTCTTAGACCACCATGAAGATCTTGGGATGTCAAAACCTTGAACTTAACGAATGTAAACTTTTCCTAGATTACTGTGGTCCAAACGACGGCATAAGTCCATCGTTCTCTCAATGATAGCTGAATCTATTCCTCTCCTTCATGCAAGAAATTTCATTATTAACTTTGGCGTTAAAGACTGTTCAAGAAAGGGGCGTTTCTAAAGGCTGACACTGTCTCAGGCTATTCTGTTAGAGTGTTCCAAGTCAATATCCCCTCTTCTTAAAAAGATCTGGATGACACCATCATTGAGGTATCTCTGCCAACATACTATGGAGCTAAAGATGGTAAAGGTGAACCCTCATAAGGCCAACTTTAATGACACCATCCTGTGCGACGTTGTGACGCGTTGCTCTTATCAAGAAAACTCATATCTGGGATGAACTACAACATACCCAGATCTTGCATCCTTGCCAAATCAGAACTCCAAATCAGAAGTGATAGTGACAGTGACAGTGACAGGGACAGTGAAATTGATAGTGATAGTGATAGTGATAGTGATAGTGATAGTGATAGTGATAGTGATAGTGATAGTGATAGTGATAGTGATAGTGACAGTGACAGTGAGAGTGATAGTGATAGTGATAGTGATAGTGATAGTGATAGTGATAGTGATAGTGATAGTGATAGTGATAGTGATAGTGATAGTGATAGTGATAGTGATAGTGATAGTGATAGTGATAGTGATAGTGATAGTGATAGTGATAGTGATAGTGATAGTGATAGTGATAGTGATAGTGATAGTGATAGTGATAGTGATAGTGATAGTGACAGTGAGAGTGATCTAGTGATTTATGGTCTCGTTTCAATTTAATATTATTTTAGACGACCAGATTGGCGAAGCATCCCAGAGGTATTTAGTTCTGTGTTCCTGACCCACACTCAATCACGTAAAGTCCAAAAATATGAAGAACAAAACTTCACCGGCCCAAGTATATCGAAGAGCTAGAAAATGGCTAAAACTTCCTCTAAAACGCATATCTATGAGTAGTCAGAAAAAGACAGTCTTGTTGTTGAGGTTCTCGACATGTCCGAACAATTTTTAACGAAAAAATCACATACGGCAAATGGTGCGCCTCTACGAAGCCGACACAATATACTCCCTCTTAGACCACTGTGAAGACTAGAACACGGCGGACTGCTTGAACACTGCCATCGCAAATTAGGTGAGGTTTACCTAAGGAGCTAAGCGCCAGGTTTATGTCTGATTCTTAGACCACCATGAAGATCTTGGGATGTCAAAACCTTGAACTTAACGAATGTAAACTTTTCCTAGATTACTGTGGTCCAAACGACGGCATAAGTCCATCGTTCTCTCAATGATAGCTGAATCTATTCCTCTCCTTCATGCAAGAAATTTCATTATTTACTTTGGCGTTAAAGACTGTTCAAGAAAGGGGCGTTTCTAAAGGCTGACACTGTCTCAGGCTATTCTGTTAGAGTGTTCCAAGTCAATATCCCCTCTTCTTAAAAAGATCTGGATGACACCATCATTGAGGTATCTCTACCAACATACTATGGAGCTAAAGATGGTAAAGGTGAACCCTCATAAGGCCAACTTTAATGACACCATCCTGTGCGACGTTGTGACGCGTTGCTCTTATCAAGAAAACTCATATCTGGGATGAACTACAACATACCCAGATCTTGCATCCTTGCCAAATCAGAACTCCAAATCAGAAGTGATAGTGACAGTGACAGGGACAGTGAAATTGATAGTGATAGTGATAGTGATAGTGATAGTGATAGTGATAGTGATAGTGACAGTGAGAGTGATAGTGATAGTGATAGTGATAGTGATAGTGATAGTGATAGTGATAGTGATAGTGATAGTGATAGTGATAGTGATAGTGATAGTGATAGTGATAGTGATAGTAATAGTGATAGTGATAGTGATAGTGATAGTGATAGTGATAGTGATAGTGATAGTGATAGTGATAGTGATAGTGATAGTGATAGTGATAGTGATAGTGATAGTGATAGTGATAGTGATAGTGATAGTGATAGTGATAGTGATAGTGATAGTGATAGTGATAGTGATAGTGATAGTGATAGTGATAGTGATAGTGATAGTGATAGTGATAGTGATAGTGATAGTGATAGTGATAGTGATAGTGATAGTGATAGTGATAGTGATAGTGATAGTGATAGTGACAGTGAGAGTGATCTAGTGATTTATGGTCTCGTTTCAATTTAATATTATTTTAGACGACCAGATTGGCGAAGCATCCCAGAGGTATTTAGTTCTGTGTTCCTGACCCACACTCAATCACGTAAAGTCCAAAAATATGAAGAACAAAACTTCACCGGCCCAAGTATATCGAAGAGCTAGAAAATGGCTAAAACTTCCTCTAAAACGCATATCTATGAGTAGTCAGAAAAAGACAGTCTTGTTGTTGAGGTTCTCGACATGTCCGAACAATTTTTAACGAAAAAATCACATACGGCAAATGGTGCATCTTAGAGAGTTACTTACTTAAATGCCTCTACGAAGCCAACACAATATACTCCCTCTTAGACCACTGTGAAGACTAGAACACGGCGGACTGCTTGAACACTGCCATCGCAAATTAGGTGAGGTTTACCTAAGGAGCTAAGCGCCAGGTTTATGTCTGATTCTTAGACCACCATGAAGATCTTGGGATGTCAAAACCTTGAACTTAACGAATGTAAACTTCTCCTAGATTACTGTGGTCCAAACGACGGCATAAGTCCATCGTTCTCTCAATGATAGCTGAATCTATTCCTCTCCTTCATGCAAGAAATTTCATTATTTACTTTGGCGTTAAAGACTGTTCAAGAAAGGGGCGTTTCGAAAGGCTGACACTGTCTCAGGCTATTTTTTTAGAGTGTTCCATATTGATATTCTGTTGTTAGCAAACCTTTGTCTAACTAAGTCCGTTAAATGTCATTCCAGTTGCTCACCATGGTCTAGCTTACGAGTACAAGTCACATAAAGTTCATGTGACTTAATTTTGTCCACAAAAATTGATTAGTTTTATTTTTGACGCATAATTTCATTGTTCCATTTCGTGTGTTTATTTGTGTTCGGATTGTACCTGTTAACCTGAAAGAAAGTGGACAACATTTGAAGGTATTCAAGACTTACAAGAAATTTCCTGTCAAATATGTCGAATCCAAGTTATCCATGTATGCCCCCAATTCCTGCACCATTTATTCTAAACAATTGTTCTGGAAATCAAACTCCATATACTCCACAACCCCAACTGCATCAGCATCAACAACATCAGCATCATCCACAACCTCAACAACACCAGCATCATCCACAACCTCAACAACATCAGCATCATCCACAACCACAACATCTTCAACAACATCAACAACATCAACAACATCAACGACACCAACAACATCAACAACATCAACAACATTAACAACATCAACAACATCAACAACATCAACAACATCAACAACATCAACAACATCAACAACATCAACAACATCAACAACATCAACAACATCAACAACATCAACAACATCAACAACATCAACAACATCAGCAACATCAACAATTACAGCATCATCTACAACATCAACAACTTCAGCATCATGAACAACATCAACAACACCGACAGCATCAACATCATCAACAATATCAACAGCATCAGCACAGCATGCCAAATATACCCCACCAAGGAATACCAGTCTTATTCAAGTACATAACCCCTCCACCTGGATACGAGCATTTCTATCCCCCTCCAATGATGGGGGCACCACCATTCGTTCCAACATTACACCCAAGAATACCAGCTACACCAATCCTTGCACCTCCACCTGGATACCTAGGACCACCGATACGTTTTTACCAAATGCCCCCCATAATATATCCTGAACATCCTGCACCCATACAAATGCCTCTACAGCAATGTCCAGAACCAAATTTAGATCAGAAAAATTATGATTTACCACCCACAACTGAAGCAAATCCAGAACCTTTAGAACATGTGGGTCCTTCTTCCAACGACAAAACAGCAGAGGAAGACCCAGCTAATTTTTTTGAACCTCGGCCAATACCAGAGACAATAGATAATGGTCTTTTCAAACTTGAGGTTGGTAAACCCATATATACAATAACGAAGAACGTTAAAAAAGCATTTGACAGAATGATGCAACAAGAAAAACCCACCAAGGACAAATCAGCAGTATGGACACAAAAGAAAGTTCTGAACGGAGCCTTACGAATGGGATATCAGCTTGCATTAGCACAAGATCCTAGTCTAGGTGAGAAGGATGAACTTCCTGATGAATTAAAACAGTCACTTGGAGAGGAGTATATAGCGAAAATAAGGAATTCAGGAGAAGCGAATCCTGTGAGAATAGACAAACAAATTAAACCTCATAAATTTAATCTAAAAGCACACTTTGTATCGCGATTACCAAAAGTTCGAAAGTCGTCTAAGTCAACTGAAACTCAGAAAAGAAAAATCACAGAGAATGGTGAGGAAGAATCATCTGTGAAACAAGCTCGCACATCCGGATACCCCTTGTACGTCTATTCCAATAGAGATCACTTATATATCGGTCCAAATGGAACCAGAGTTCCAACAAGTTTTTACACAACTATTCCTTGGCATTCAAGTGAGGCCAGCGCCAAGGCATTGATGGAATACATTTTTGATCAGGAAAATCTTGCTACCCATGGCCTGGATGGAGATTATGTCTTGGACCTGACTATCATAGATGATATTATAACCCATGTGGCAGAAAGATGTTGTGTAGATGAAGACCTAGTGAGCTGCTGTATTGCAAATCTTTGTAACGAATACAAAAGAAAAGCACAGAAAAAATAAACGAAATCCAAAAAGGAAGATTACATTACAAATGACATTGTTTAAAATTACTTAGATACAAATTGTATAGCATAGAAACTAATAATTAAACTCAAGTCAATATCCCCTCTTCCTAAAAAGATCTGGATGACACCATCATTGATGTATCTCTACCAACATCCTATGGAGCTAAAGATGGTACAGATGAACCCTCATAAGGCCAGCTTTAATGACACCATCCTGTGCGACGCGTTGCTCTTATCAAGAAAACTCATATCCGAGATGAACTACAGCATACCCAGAGCTTGCATTCTTGCCAAATCAGAACTCCAAATCAGAAGTAATAGTGACAGTGACAGTGACAGTGATCTAGTGATTTATGGTCTCGTTTCGGTTGATGATATAGTGACAGTGAATAGCGAATAGTGATAGTGACAGTGACAGTGACAGTGACAGTGACAGTGACAGTGACAGTGACAGTGATAGTGATAGTGATAGTGATAGTGATAGTGATAGTGATAGTGATAGTGATAGTGATAGTGATAGTGATAGTGATAGTGATAGTGATAGTGATAGTGATAGTGATAGTGATAGTGATAGTGATAGTGATAGTGATAGTGATAGTGATAGTGATAGTGATAGTGACAGTGATAATGACAGTGACAGTGACAGTGACAGTGACAGTGACAGTGACAGTGACAGTGACAGTGACAGTGACAGTGACAGTGACAGTGACAGTGACAGTGACAGTGACAGTGACAGTGACAGTGACAGTGACAGTGACAGTGACAGTGACAGTGAAAGTGATAGTGATAGTGATAGTGATAGTGATAGTGATAGTGATAGTGATAGTGATAGTGACAGTGAGAGCGATCTTGTGATTTATGGTCTCGTTTCGGTTGATGATATAGTGACAGTGATAGTGACAGTGACAGTGATCTAGTGATTTATGGTCTCGTTTCAATTTAATATTATTCTAGACGACCAAATTGGCGAAGCATCCCAGAGGTATTTAGTTCTGTGTTCCTGACCCACACTCAATCACGTAAAGTTCAAAAATATGAAGAACAATACTTCAGCGGCCCAAGTATATCGAAGAGCTAGAAAATGGCTAAAACTCTCTAAAACGCATATCTATGAGTAGTCGGGAAAGACTGCCTTGGTTTTGAGGTTCTCGACATGTCCGAACAATTTTTAACGAAAAAATCACATACGGCAAATGGTGCATTTTAGAGCGTTGCTTACTTAAAAGCCTCTACGAAGCCGACACAATATATTCCCTATTACACCACTGTGAAGACCAGAACACGGCGGACTGCTTGAACACTGCCATCGCAAATTTGGTGAGGTTTACCTAAGGAGCTAAGCGCCAGGTTTATGTCTGATTCTTAGACCACCATGAAGACCTTGGGATGTCAAAGCCTTGAACTTAACGAATGTAAACTTCTCCTAGATTACTGTGGTCCAAACGACGGCATAGGTCCATCGTTCTCTCAATGATAGCTGAATCTATTCCTCTCCTTCATGCAAGAAATTTCATTATTTACTTTGGCGTTATAGACTGTTCAAGAAAGGGGCGTATCGAATGGCTGACACTGTCTCAGGCTATTCTTTTAGAGTGTTCCAAGTCAATATCCCCTCTTCCTAAAAAGATCTGGATGACACCATCATTGAGGTATCTCTACCAACATGCTATGGAGCTAAAGATTGTACAGATGAACCCTCATAAGGCCAACTGCAATGACACCATCCTGTGCGACGTTGTGACGCGTTGCTCTTATCAAGAAAACTCATATCCGAGATGAACTACAGCATACCCAGAGCTTGCATTCTTGCCAAATCAGAACTCCAAATCAGAAGTGATAGTGGTAGTGACAGTGACAGTGACTGTGACAGTGACAGTCATCTAGTGATCTAGTGATTTATGGTCTCGTTTCAATTTAATATTGCTCTAGACGACCAAATGGGAGAAGCATCCCAGAGGTATTTAGTTCTATTTAAATCGAAATGTTCAAATTGCGATTAAGAAGATTCGGAAGTATCAGTTAAGGTACCGCAAGTCAACGACCTTGCTATTAGATATTTTGCAGGACACTGCTATTTCAAAACAATAAAAAGGGTGAATAAAATCTGTGAAAATTGTGAGGGAAAATTTTTTAAAAGACAAACACGATTTCAATCTAACAGAAGTTCTGATAAAATTAAAAGAATATGCAAATATTCGAAAGAAAATACAGTTCTTTTGTGGCCGTCCGAAAAATATTTTCAAGTATTCCGTCTTCATATACAAATATTCTCCACATACTTTGAAAAACTGCCTTTTGCATCTAATTTAAGAGAAAACACAATCAAAGAATGTATTGATACCTCTAGTGAATGTTACGAGCACAAGATTAATTTAATAAAATTCCTAATAATTGTATTGCTCTGGAAGAATTGTAAATGGGTCCTTGATAAAAACAGAAATAAAAACAATGAACGGTTTAAAGATGTAAGTAAGCAACGATAAATTGGCAACGATTATTGGAGGGTTGGGAGGGTGGGGGTCGATGTCCTGCCACGTCCTCGTTCGTGTCCCCTGGAAACTACTTAAGTAAGGGTGATTTAAGCCGCCTTTACTTAAGTAGGCCAAGAGCAGTGATCAATTATTATACAGGTATATATGTATATAGATAATACTATGTACATATATATTGGAATATATACGTGGTGTGTTCCAAAAGTAATGAGAATAATTTTTTTAAATCACATGTATCAAACATAAAATGAGTTGTCACCTTCAAAGTAGGATCCACCGTAGCACCGTTCCCACCCTTCGTAGCAATGCTGGAAGGCAATTTCTAATATCGCCTTCAAAGCCTTGTTCGTACCTTCTTACATTTTTCTACCGACATTTTCTACCGTGCGTTCCTTACTCTTAAGGTACGTTTTGAGTCAAAAAAAGTTCACATTAGTTACGTAAGATAGGTAACTAGAGCAAATGAACACCAACGCTCCAGTCCGAAGAGTCTTCGATTCCAACCCGGAAGAACAACGCAGTAGAGGAAGACCGCGCAAATGGAAGGGGTCCCAACCAACTTAGAGTACGCAATTGACCGTAGTTAGCCAGATACTGAGCTAATCTTTTTGCATCATTACTTTCGCTATTTTCTTATTAGAATGGCTCTATCGCCTGTTAAAACATAACACGTGCCTTGCTTTAGCACATTCATTCACATAATAACTTAAATAAAGGAACAAACATATATTACAAAAATTAGGGGACCTAACTAAGATCCTTGTGGAACTCCATTCTTCATTTCTTCCTCCATACTAAAAACATACAACTCGCTTATCGAATGCACTGCCGAGCTCTCTATTTCCTTGTCGTTATAACTTGCAAACATTTAAGAACAATGTACATCGCTACCTCTCTTTCCATCCTCCCAAACATTTTAATGGTACTTAAATACCTTGAGCTCGTGTGAATTATAAAAAAAAATTACTGGCGATCTACAATACAATACAATAGTTTGTAAGACTATCAAAGTTATTGTCATTTCTAAAATTTCTTGCCCAGGGCTTAAGGAAATCTTTGGAGTTCTCTCTTAAAGACCCCTAATTTCATTCTCCTCATCAACTACAATCAAGGTTAAGTTAGGTTGATATTGACTGTCGCCAATATTAATGGCAATCCGTATAGGCCTACTAGGACCTTAAGCGTAGCTCGATGCGCCTTGAAGGTTAGACAAGGGTGACATTTAATCTATTCGAAAAGTTATAGTCAGTGTTTCGTGTCGTTACACAAATTTTTAAAGATATTACTGTCCTAAATGTATCATGGGATGTTTGCTTATGCTTTGGCAGTGCTCTATCACGTTTGGTATTTTCCTCAAAGTCTGGTTCGCCAAAACTTCTGCAGACATGCGTAAGTTCAGAAGACTCTATGTTTCATACTTGCAAAGTGTTTATTTTACTGGTTGTGACCTGTTATAACTTTTGTGGTTGTTACGAGTATTATATCACTGTTTCTGTTGATCCTAGTCCATAGTGTTTTAGTTGCCGAAATAGAGGCTTATGCAGCTTCAGTTCATCTGCTTTCATCACTACCACAGTGTTCGTTCTACCCTGGCACCCACATAGTCCGAAAGTTATTCTAATTGCTAAAGTCATTAAATCTGACCGGCAGATTCGGAGGAAGCGTATGTGGATGCCATTGTCTTAATGCCTCCTTGACTATTAACGTTGATTGTAGTACTCTGGCCTGCCTGGCGGCTTCGTGTACATATACCAAAAATCTTAGCTTAGAAAATATTGCAGTAGTGAAGGATATTAAGTCTCCTTGTCTATACACTTACTCCATTACCAATTTCGAGCCATTATCGGGGAAGTAGGCAAATTAGTTTTTACGCACGGAAGCGTTTTTTTTTACTGTTCTCGGGATATTCCCAAGTGGTATCCTGTTTATTAAGGCACTGGCTGTAAGCATCAATGGCAAATTTCCAAAAATTTAAATTTCTGAGGCGAACCCAATTTTTGCTGCAGTTTCTTAGACATTCAACACAAGTCAGCTGGAAGGTAGAGAAGCATTACCTGAGGTTTGATCGGAGAGCACATGTCATGTTGCTTGTTGCATCTTCGTTAATAATTTTAAGTTTTTAGTTAAGTTTGCAACTGTCTACCAAACTTAGTAGTTATATGTGAGTATAATCCTGACAGCGGTCCTGTATAGCCAATGTATGACCTTTAGAAATGGTCCCCATTTCCTACCCCAATTTTGTTGACATATCTTTAATATCAAGGCTCCTGTTAAGTTTATTTTCAAGGGTGAAACTAAGATATCTGGGATTTTTTGAAAGCCCTATTTTCTGTTAGTGGTATCCTGAATTCTGGGTTAATAACCCCAATTCGGTTTTGTTTTAGGTAAACCTATTTCTATAAGTCATTTGGCTGGCTTGCAGTATATCGCTTAATGCGGTTAAAGCGTAAGTTTTGGCCTTAGCGGTTAGTTCTTGATAATTTCCAGTCGTCCATGATCAATAGCCGTAATAATGGTGATAGAACACTGCCTAGGGGTGTTTCTCTTGTGGTGGCGCTGGCAGTCAATGTATGTTCACCAAACTTGGAATTTAGAACTGTGGAACTCTGAACTAGGCACATGATTTTGTAACACCGCCATAATTCACTCCATGACTTGTTCATCGCTCTTGGTTCACATAAGTGCTTTTACAATTACGCACATTTGCACCTCCCTATTTGCCGCATGATTGCTGTTACAAATTCCTACCACACCATTTGTATTACAAATTCATAAATCAAGCAACTCCTCCAGAGTCTTTAATATGAACAAACTGCGGCTTATCGGTCTGTAAACTACAATCAAACAGTCCAAAATATAATAACTTCGACCTCAAAACCCCGAAGAAAAAAAAAACATCCCACAAAGTGTCAGAATTCACATCGAAATCATTTCCGCAAAGCACCTAACTAACCGCCCCTGTGGCCAACCAAACCACCTTTTATTTCATATCGTGTTTCATCGCAAAAACGACTTCCGCTAGAGCAAAACTACTTCTTGGCATACGTTTCCTGCTTTCACACAAAATGTGACCAAAAGTAGTTACCCCACCGTAATATGCTTGGGTTTGCTATTTCTTTGAATTTCATTTTTGTGGACTTCTTACCGATAACAAGGATTTAATAATAAATAATAAAAACTACAAAAGGGTTGGAGAATGCCAAGTTTGTACATCAACTATGAACCCCACAAGACATAACCAGAAAAACACATGCCACGATTTTTATATTGCAACACTTAAACGATTATTATCCTTTCCTTCTGCTGGTGCTCCAAGACCACAAAACAAAACTGCATCAGAGCCAATTATCCTAGCACTTGCAAAGTTCTCAAAAATGCTAAAAAAAAATGGAAAGCAGTAAAAAATGAATCCGTTCACCCCGTGGAAATAAGTTGGTTCTTAATGGGCTGACCGGCCATCACCATCCTGGTAGTCGTCGTCGTTGCCGTCGTCACCATCATCGTCTTCGTCATCAGCGTCGTTCTTTCGGTCGTTTACAGATGTCCGAGAAAAGTAGCCATCAAGCCCTCAAGCGCTCAAGCCATAAACATTTATTTTACTCACTGTTTCTTTTTTTTCTGTGCAGGCAACACCCTTAACGGAATGTACGAAATCCAGCACACGATCCTTTTGAGGCCAAGAGGAGTTGGCTCCCGGGATAAGGGTTGCCACTATGAAAAAAATTTTAAAAATGTTTTCGAGTCTCACGGAAAGTGTCTGTGAAGCGACTTAGAGAAGCTAAGTCGATGATGAGCCATTTTATTTGGACCGGAAACCAGTATACAACAATGATGAATATAAAATGATTTGATAATCCTTTAATGGAGAATATTTAACAGGAGAACATTGGCAGTTAGCTCGGTAAAAAATAAATCGAGAAAGATGTCTTCAGATGAAGGCTCAAACCCTTGGATATACTTATATGTCAAACGGACAGCACATTGACATACCTTTAGGTATAAAAAGAAGATAATGGTCCGTTATAACACCGCGAATACTCTCCTCGTTAGAGTAAAAGAGGGTCCTTGAAACTTCAAATTGGGAAACGAATTTCTGTAATAATCGCCAAAAAGCAAGACTATCATGTTTTACTCTTTGGGTCGACTGAAGTACGGGTTTGGACTCAAGGTGGAGTGTGAAGAGTAAACAAGCTCATCGCTCTGCACGCTGGCTAACTCTTAAAGTCTATTCAAATCTGCACGACAAACTTTCAACCAAAATTTATAAGCCCTATGCGATTTCAAAAACTGATTTCGACGAAAAATTTGAAACCAGAACAGCGACTCCAGATAAAGTCTCCGATTTGAGAGGTACGAATATGTTGATCAGCGACATCTGACCGTCTGCGGACTGTATATTGAAGGCAAAGGCGACCACGTAAGTAGACTAATGGTTGAGTGCAATACGGATGTGGTACTTCTTCAGTTGCACAGATCCCGTTTCAGCTCAAACAGCCCTCATTAAAGGAGGTTTTAAAAGCTCACTCAAAGCATGCTTCGTATTCGGTGATTTGCCACCTTTGTACGAAACTGTCTGGATGGTGAACTGGCGTGGTTCACCCACTTCGAAAGTTGGAAGTTGGAAGAAATAGCCAGCCTTGCCAACAAGTATCATATTTATCAACGGCAGAGGGGGCAAATCCAGGCAGCTGATTAATGGGTAATGGGGTACCACAAGGATCAGTTATAGTACCACCTTTATTTAATTCCTTTGAATAACTTGCCAAGGGTGTACTATAGCAAATTCGCGTTAACAAATGACCAATCTATGCATACAATTGAGGATAGGCCTATACTAGAATCGGAAGTACTTGGTATATATTTCAAGAACAGGGATACCAACCTATTGTGATAAAAATGGAATCAGCCTATTTTCACCTAAACAATCAATTGGACAATATCCATCTCGAATTTGAGTTCAAAAACTTCGTTCTCCAACACAATAATCACTATAAATACTTCGGGATAACAATGGATATGACCATCCACGATGAAGACCAACAAATCCACAAGAGTCGCGAATTAGACTATATCAGGTCAGCTCGGTCGTTTGCTGAGGCCGGCAAGGTGTGGATGTAGATTCAGATCGAAATCTTCTATCAGCCTTCAACATCTAAATGATGACCCCAGATCCTATATACCAGGCTTCGAACTGCTCGTATCAAGACATACGTGGATCCAATTTCATAAATTAAGAACTCAACTTGTGATAGGTTTTACACTGACCTTTTACGGATTAGGGACAGGAGATAGGGATATGAACTCGTGTCGTGGCGATTTTTAAAATTGAAGTGGATTGTTGGAAATATGAAGAAAGGCACATCACAGATGAATCAAAAAGTGTTCGCTCTCAAAACTAAGATCGCAGTCGCCAATGCGGTGCCTTTAGATTATCTCGATGAAATAAGCAGAACCATGAAATAAGACCTGGCATATGCGGATAGCACTACGAAGGAGCTTAAAGATACCCAAAGTCCGAAAATACCCTGGAAAAAGTCTGAAACATATTTTTCTGGAAACAGATGAGGCCAACTCAAAAGCAAGAGCGAAGAGTCCATTGCCACGCTTACCGACTTATAACTCTGAGAAGGCTGCCGCAATCGGAATGCTTAATTAAGTAAAACAGCTGTCAGATATTGACAGGATAACTGACAAACTGATGTAAAGGGTTATCCAATAGGGACTTTGAATTTAATTTGTGAACGCACTCTTTCACTAATCATCAATCTGTTACTGTCAATTTATTCAGTTAACTCAACATTTTCATCATGGTAAAGTACACTAACGAGCAACGTCTGCAAATTATAAAAATTTTCTACCGAAATTCGGAGTCGGTGACTGCAACTTTAATAACTTTAACTCTAATTTTTGGTGGTAATTCTCGCCCTGGTAGACAGGCAATAACAAATTTAGTGCAAAAATTTGAGTCTACATATTCGTTGTGTGATGTTGCCGTGTAAGTGAGACAACGGGTTGGTCGAAGTGTCGAAAATATCGCTGCCGTTCAAGGGCCGTAGCAAACGATCCAAATCAGTCAATTCCACGGCGTTCTCAAGAATTGGGGATCGCTCAGACCACATTATGGCGTATTTTGCGTAAGGATCTTGGTTTACACCCATACAAGATCAAGCTGACCCAAGAACTGAAGCCGATGGACCATTTGAAGCGACGTACGTTCTCCGATTGGGTTCTGGAGAAGATGCGCCAAGATGATGGATTTCATAGCAAAGTGACGAAGCTCATTTTTGGCTCAATGGATTCGTCAATAAGCAAAATATGCGTTGTTTGTCGGGTGAAAATCCACATGTGCTTCATGAATCTCCACTTCATCCACAAAAAATAACTGTTTGGTGCGGTTTGCATGCCGGCGGCGTTATTGGGCCATATTTTTTCGTCGACGATAATGATCGGCACGTTACTGTGAATGGTCAGCGTTATCGCGCCATGATCACTGATTATTTTTGGCCCGAATTGGAAGATATGGACTTGGACGACATGTGTTTTCAACAGCATGATGCCACAAGCCACACAGCACACGCTACAATCGATTTATTGAAGAGTAAGTACGGTGAGCGTGTTATCTCAAGAAATGGGCCAGTCGATTGGCCGCCTCGTTCGTGCGATTTAACGTCGCTTGACTATTTTCTATGGGGCTACGTTAAGTCATTGGTTTATGCCACCACGCCGACGACATTGGAAGAGCTCAGAGCCGACATTGTGTGGCCGAGGCGTTGAAAATTAGGTCCAACGAATCGACCACTGCAAACGTGCTGCGGTGGCCATATGAACGAAGTCGAGGTCCATGCGTAAATGTTTTGATTGCACGTACTTCAAGCCGATAATAAAGTTTTTGAAATATCTCAAATGGTTTGTGTTTTATTTAAAGAAAAAGTTGTCAAGTCCTTATTGGAAAACCCTATATTTCGAGTTTAACTTTCCATACTTTAACGGATGAAAGGATATTTCAAAGTGTCAGTGAAATGTGTGTGAAGGAACTACTGGGAAAATTGTTTTAGTGATAGAAAGATTAAAGTAAAAATGTCAAACACTTTTAAGCAATAAACAACTAAGTGGGTTTAGTGCGCCACAAGGCTACCATTAAGGTCCGATTCTGTTTATTTTGAATACCATATAAGAGGAAATGATGTCGAAATGATGCCACGATCAAGTGCTAAGTAGTAATCCTGCAAAAAATATGCACTTATTTAACTTACTTAAGCATGCCAACTGAGCAAGAGGAATCTTTCCATGTACGAGTATCATATTTACATATCACCGAAACGATCCATCATAATCAATCAAAGTAGTCAAAAACATAAACTATTTTGGAGCTACCAGCGATGAAAATTTTCTATGACAGGAGCATTTGAGTACGAGTATATGTAAATGTTTTGCGCTTAACACTGAAAAATTCTTTCTTTGCCATGGTCATCTTGCGAACCAGATATGGGATTCCGGGCTAGAGAAACGCGCCTCAAAAAAAGAAGAAGAACGAAGAACCGATTATAAAGTTGAAGAGAGGTAATCTGGTGTAATTCGGGAGTTAAAATTGTATTGCTTATTGCCGGCTTTCAAAAGGTCTGCGATTAATGAATCGCAAGTTCAATTAGATACAATTGTGCAAGAGAGGCATCTCAATAAACATTAGGATTGCTTAGGAAGGAGCTAAGAACAACCACGTCCTACACAATGGCAAGTTATCGGAGGAATTCGAAGTAAAAATCGGAATATCGCAGGGGTGCATACTATCACCAATCAGTTAATTATATTTCTTTTCCTGCATATCGATGTTTTTTCAAGATCCGAACCCTTGCATAGAGGTCAACGAACTTAACCACCGCACCACGTACAGTACTTGAAAAGTGACCAATGGTATCGTCGCAAATTGAAGAGCATCTCTAACGAAGAATACAGAAACCGGGAAAGAACTTGTGGACTAGAGATACCGCCTTACGCAGAGAAAAGTGGCAGTGGATTGCTCACGTGCAGTGGCACGAAGATCTCGATTGAAAAACCTAACCTATTCGTAGCATGCAATAGAAACCGTTTACATAGGCTGGCAGGAGGGTAGGTTCATCAAGATTCACGTGCCATAGAATGAGTTGAAGTCGAATCTATTTCTCTGACGATGAGTTGTCAATGGATTGATTGAGTGATTGATGACGTATGCTCTTCGGATTTGATTATGATACATACTTCGAATCCTTCTGAGCTCGTGGGGAATTTCAAGTTTTTTTTTCAGTGTGTTTCTATCGACTGCACAACGTTGCTAATTTCTCTGATGATAACCAGCACTTAAACAACAACCAAGCAAGGACATAGTGCTACTTGATCTTGATATAATGTCACGAGATCTACATTTTGGATCCCAGTTTGACGTGAACAATTTTATTATACAAAAATAGGGTCCTGCTGGTTTGGCGGTCAAAAAAAAAAAAATGTTGAATGCCCTGTAAAGTGACGAAACGGCAACGCTGTCCAGAAACTGTTAACGACGAAAAAAGAAAACTGAAGGAAAACCGATAATACATACATTGTCGAATGAGTACTTGGACGAGTATGTTTGTTGGAAAACTTCAAAAAAAAAAAAATCCTGTCCAAAATAGTAGATGAAGACGACGAAGAGGCAAGCATCCAGGACTTGCCTTTCCTCTTTACTACAAGTGAAAAGTACACAATGAAAAGCGTGACGGCAATGTACAACAAAAAGGATCAGGCAGGAACATCCTCGTACTAAGTAACTCCTTGACGTGTATGGTAGATGAAGAGTGAGGTATATCCTCAAACTGACTACGCTACGAGTACATACTCGTACATCCTTGTACTCCCTCTTCAACAGAAGACAGCATGTGAAGGAACAAGCAGCACCAGCTGCTGCTATGAATATTTGGCAATTACTACCATACCCATTCTTCATGGAACCCACCATTGGTCCCGCTTTTCACTTATAACCCCTACATTTAAGAAACTCTGGTTGTGGAGAAAAAAAATTTGAACGAGAAGAAGACAAGGATTTTGATTCTCGGCAACCACCATCGGCACTTTTGTGTATCGCAAAGCCGGGTAGCCTTGGTGTACATACGAGTACTCGTAGCTGTGTTGTGTACTCGTATTGTGTGGCATCGTTGCCACGGATTGCGATTTTTATTTATTTGTTTCATAAGCCTTGTAAATCACATCATCATCCACATGTGTAACATATACCATATGTGTATATGTATGTATGTAAGGATAACAATGAGATAGGGGATAAGCAGTGTAAGGCGACAAAGTAGGTACATCTAAAGAAAGGAAAACACAAAACACGCTTCTACGAATACTCGTTTATGCGGTAAGGGGATGAGGTGGAGCTGCTGTTGATGGTGATGGGGGCGTTATGGTAGGAGGAGAAATGGGGGAGGAAAGAGAAACAGAAGGCGATAGGATTGCCCACGGCTCAACATTAAGTAGATTGCCTAATTCAACCTAATTCACCATCACCATCACCATTGATGCGCTAAAAGACGGCTGTACCGGAGTAGAAACAAGAAACGGTGGCGGCTGCTATTATTGCTGCTGATTTCTGGGATCCATGATTACTCTGTGTTGGTCTCGTGAGAGAAAAAAAAAATGAAAAGAAGCTTTATATTGGCTGTGGTGGGTGGTTTGGAGATTTTCCGGTATTTTTGGCATGAAATCGCCGCAGGACTCACACTGGTCCGCCTTTATAGTTAATCTTTGGCCTGAACATATGTATAAATGAATGAATCTTGCCTTTGGTTTGAACAATGTGAGCCAAAAAACGACACCAGCTACATTTTAGAAAACATTCTGCTTTATGAAGGGGCAACAACTATTAAATGGCTGCTATCGTAGCTTTTAGTATTATACGAGTATAATATGCGTTGCAGGACTGCGAACAGGATAAAAATTATGCGTTGCTGAAGGCCTTAGCTGAAGAAGCTTTACAGATTGTGTATTCTTGTTTTATGTGCCAGCATTAAATAGCTAATAGGGACATCAGAAACCATGCCTCTGATTTACTAGGTATACAATAGTTAGTCCTCCATCATGATGCTCTTTTTTTCTGTCAGAACAGGGTACTCAGGCATAGAACTAGTTTCGAAGAAAGGTGAGATGCGCTTTAGTGATAGAGTGGCCAGTTCGTCAGAATCCTCCACATCAGTGCCGATTATCTGCAGCCTGATGCAAGCGTTGGTCAGACACTCACACAGGCGATTTTGTCATCACTTATGCCAAGCACACGAAAAAACGGAAAAGATATTCGAAATCGTTGTGCTCCATTACGACTTCAATAAGCACTCTGCAGTCAGCAGGCAGGAGGGCCGCTGGCCGCTTAGAGAGGTCGGGAAGCATACGTTGATTCTGCCGGAAACCTGGGGCGTCATGCCGTCTGCAGTAATGCTCATAAAAAAACAAACTGTTAAGGGAAGCCCTAACCGAGGACACAGGGAGACTTAACATTCGGGCCCTGAAAAACTCTTCTCTGTGCCTTGACTAGCAACGGCTAGTCTAGGATCACGGCAATTTCCAGTGATCCTATTGTGACCCAGACAAGACTCAGCCTTCCGACAACGTTCGGTGAAGTCTTGCATTCTCGAACTAGCTTCGAAGTCAAGGGGTTCAACAAGGCTTTAAGGTCAGCTTGGCTGTTGTTATAGATGCAAATACCTAGTCCCATCAACCGATTCCTAATAATATAGTTCGTTGCAATCTACGTATCTTTGGTATAACATATCTCTGCTTGGAAGGCAGACCCAAGTTTTCCTAACAGAGCGAGAAATCATACGTTGTCGTCCTCCAGAAAGACACTTTAATCGATTTTGGAGTAATCTGTGAGGACCCGACTATATTGCTTTCCTGGCTCAGACTCCGGCCAAAACCATTTGCGGGCACAGGGAAAGTCGATTTCGTATTTTTTTGCAACAGGAGTTCTGGGGTCATTGCATTGGACGGCATGCCCATAAGACTAGAGTCAAAAACCAGGTCATCAAAGCTCCAGTGCATGGTGCACCAAAGAATAGATGGTTTTGAAAGCTCAGCCCATGATCTGAATATCAAGGGAAGGGAGATATCCTCAGTGCGTCTCGAGCAGTAGTGATGGATATTTGTGAAAGCTTGTTCCACCAGAAAACCGACAAAAAGATTCAATTGACCTCATCATATGTAGTCGTATAGATCCAACGGAACCTCGTCGGTGACAAGTCCTATGTCTTACTGACAGCTCCTGCCCATTGTCCACATTGCCTTCAAGGTTTTCGACGTAACATGTTTGGTCGAAAGGAGTTATTTTCCAAGATGACATTGCAATACTTGATGCTAGATAAGTCAGAGCAGTCAGCTTCCTACTTCTCGTGAACGGAACAAACTAAGTTTTGAGAGGGTTGACTGAGACCTTTTGGCAAAAGTCCTTATAAGAGTCACTCTTCGAAATCTGAATTAGTTTCTTATATTTCTTTTGCTTTGATCTGTAAAGGCTCTAGTCTTCCTCCAAATTGGTTTTTAGCGCCTTGTTTACAAGTTTTTTGGAACTACGTACCTGCAGATCTGCGATCAACAAAGGAACGGGCGATATGAGAGATTGTTTCCTAGCCAGTGAGTTCAAATCACTTGGTGAGGGCACTGTTTAGGTTCTGAGCAGCTTCCTCTAGATTTTGTTTTCTTCTGGGTGTAGGAGGAGTTTTAAAGGATTTAATGATCTCGTCCAGTATGTGTGTCCAGTTGATTTTCCAATGTATTGTAGTAAAAAGAGAGGCTTGATAGCGGTTCTCCCAAACAATTGAGCAATTCATCGCACGGTTATCCTTGGTATCCCTTCAACAATATTTGCTTTCAATTCGTCAGTAGTTGCTAGTTTATTGGCGTAAATCAATGCCTTCAGGTGGTCTTAAAAAAAGTAGCTGATTCGTGACAAATCGTAAGATTTCGGAACCCCATTGATAGGCCCCTTTCGTCGAATCACCGTGTATCCTGCCAGATGGCAAGCTTCGGTCTTATATTTGCAAAAATTTTCGCAGTATCCAGTGTTGCTCTAGATGGGTTGCTGGCTCAGCGGATAGCTTGCTAAGACGATTATGTGACGAAACTCTTTTTAAATTTGGCGGATAGAATGCACATTTTGTAAATACATTTCCACTAAACAAAATATTCCGTACATCTGCCAAATTTGACAGCTGGTTTGACATTTATAATTACTCAAACTTACATCACTCGAGGAAGAAATAAAAGAACGCCTTACACCTGGTGCAGGTTAGGTATTCTGGACGAGTAATGGCATGTATTTCCTCGAATGTAGTTGCCCATGCTGACTTCCAAATTTAGCTTCCTTCACTCAGACTATGAAATACCTCTACCTGGTCGGATATGCTTACGAATCCCTACACATACGTTTTGACGAGTGCGAACTCTTGATGTTTTGTTCATAGGTGGTAATCCTTCCTTTAAGATCAGCTTTACACTGCAGGCTTTGCTACACATTGTTGGATCTATCATATCTATACCTAGTTCAGGAGCAGCAGATGTGAGTCGAATATGCTTTTACTTTATGCCAAAGTGTTTCTTGGGAAAGCCTCAGTCTCCTGAGTAACTGGGTTCTCGAAAGTGGAAGAGTCCTTGTAATTTTTAATTAACATCGTCCGTAGTGTGACAGAGTTGTCTTAGAAATCGGACCTGCTGAAATTAATTACAATAATAATAAACGGCACCATCTTTCCCTTAGAAATAGCCATGGAAATATTACGACTAAGACAAGCAAAACACCGTAATCCGCTTCAATAATACTACACCCCACTAAGGATTTGCCAGCAATTTTATGTCCGGATTCGACTATGGTACTCGTATTACGAAGATATCGAAATACAAAATGCCAACGCTGATTTCCTTTATCGTTCTCTTCATAAAAAAGCGCTAAACGACGATGACTTAGATAAGGACTCAAGATTTCTGCTGAATCAAATTTCGATTTTACCTGCGACTAGAGATGAAATACGAATACACAGGGAGACTATTAAAGACGATGTTACACTGCTTTTCGAGTATAATCAGGGTATCCTATACCGGATAATGAAAATGCAGGGGATTTTCCATTACAACACGGATGTATTCTCAAGAGCCTACGGATGATGATTCCAAAAAAGAGTGCTCGATAGGTTGCACATTGCGCATACAGGAATGGTGGACATAAAGGCGCTGGCCAGAAGTTGTGTGTTAGTTGGAAGAACATAGACAAGGATATTGAGCATCTCTGGAAGAGTTGTTTCAATTGTGCCAAGGTTAGATCTGACGTTAAAAAGGTGGGACCTCATACGTGGGACTATCTAAAGGCTCCCTGAGAGCGCTTACATTTGAATTTTGCAGATCCATTCATGAACAAATTGTCATCGATCCACATACTATGTTAAGTGGGTGGAAGTGTTACCACAAAGTTGTACTACTACCACCTCTACCGCTGATGCCTTACGAGAAATATTTTCGAGGCTGGGCTTCCTTAGAAATTTGTCACTGATAATGGGCCACAAAGAAATGGAATAACTCAGACAGGCTGAAAGGTTTGCCTATACACTAAAGCAAGTAACGGGTTACCAGATAGCAATGACAGTTTTTGCAGCTGTCAAAATTACCAATAACATCCAGCTGTCAAAATATTCAGTAAGGTTTGCCATTTCATCATTCACTGTTTTACGCTTGCCGAACTTACGAAAATTATTAAAAAATATTGTCGAGTTCCGGCTCAGTTGTACACACGCAACGGGAATTTCGTCATGAAGACGGTCATCCTCATGGCTTCAAGGAAAAGCTTGAGTGTGAGTACACTATTTTGGATATTAAGCCACAAACCAGACAGAGATTGCTGCGAAATAAAGAAAACGTAGCCGCCGTAGCGGTCAGCATCGAAGTCCCAGAAATGTCGATTCGACTCCGATCAGTTGAATTGGGCATCGCTAGAGTCAACCCGGCTTATTTTGCGGATGGATTTGGGCCTACATCCATATAAGATTGTGCTGACGCAAGAATTGAAGCCGGACAACTAAAGACAACGCTGTGAGTTCGCTAATTTGGCGCTGGAAATTTTGGCCAAAAAAGCATCTTCTCGGAAGGGGCTCAATGTCTATGTCAACAAGCAAAATTGCGATTATGGGAGCGTTCACAATCCTGGGGTGGCCGTGGTGTAGTGGTACTAGCAATCGCTTCTCACTCGGAGGGTGAAGGTTCGAATCCTGCCCATGACAAGTCTTTCAAGTTTTTCATTTGTGTAATTGGAACTCGGACAGAAAAATTCTGCGTGTGAAGGCATAACACTGACACGTAGATTTGGCTGTTGTAGAGTTTCAAGCACAGACAAAAATACTGTGAATTATACCTCGAATCACTCTGAGTGAAGAAAAAACTCTCCGTTCTATTCTCGGGCTCCCACCCCTGGAGAGCAAATATCGAAACCAAATACACTTGAGTTTCAAACCACTACAAAAACAATTTTTCCTTTCTCCTCCTTCTACCTTTCCGCCGGCGCTGGCAACAGTAAAAGGATATCTAACCCCTTAGGCGCGCGTAAATTATAAAAAAAAAAACAATTTTTCGGCCAAGCTTCTATGCATCTAAAAATATTGACTGTTTGGTGGGGTTTATGACATGTCGACATCACCGGGCCTTATTTTTTTCGAAATGAACAAGGACACACAGGTATAGAGCGATGTTAACCGACTTTCTGTGGTCAGAGCTCAATAACATCGATATATCCGAACTGTGGTTCCCACAACACGGCGCTACATGCCATATAAGCGACGCAACGCTTGAAGTTGTGAAGGAGAAATTCGGCGACTGGGTCATCCCACGGAGAGCGTTCATCAATTGGCCGCCGCGAATCGACAGCAGTCGATTATTATCTACGTCAAGTCCTTTTTCTACCCTAACCAACTTTGGACGAGCTCGAGGCCAACATTTGACACGCTATTGCCGGAATAACGCCGCACATATTGGAACTGATCATCAAAACTTGGACCGTGAATCAGTCCCTCTGAATTGATGTTCAAACGGGAAATCAGAACAAGAATAGATCTCGTCAAAAGGGAACCGCTAGCCAAAGTTCGAAAGTCCTACGAAGATGCAACAATATAACGTTGGGGTCTTGGTGCAAGTTTAATACTAATAAGGCTTGCAAATGGAAATTCGGGGTTATATGGGCCAAGAGGGGTAGCCTTCATTGCGATCATATCAGACATATTGACCTAATACGGAATGTAAGCCTATTGTTATGACTCCTATTCAATCAAACACAATCTGATTCTAATGATACACTGAACATGGAACATGCCATGCACACTGACACACAGCTCAGGTTCGCTCTTGTTCTGCTTTCTCACTCAACTCTTTCGTTGCGATGTTGCTGGAGACAGCTCTTCTCAGAGCGTGATGTACTCGTAGCAGGTCGCCACACCTATCAATGAAAATTTGGGATAGTAAAACAGAAGCTATAAATACTACCGGAATTGACAGATATGAACCAGATATGACAGACCGGAACCCACAAGGTTGCTGATAACAGAGATGCCCAATGTGAGATGATCGATGTGGAAATATAAGAAGATACAAGACGATGTATCGCCATTAATAACCGGCTCATCCGATTCTGGATCTATTTCATCTGAAGCTGTTTGCTGACGTTCAACACGACATAGGAAGCCTTCTAAATGGTTGCAGTGCACAAGTGCACAAGGGGAAAGGTGTTAAGTCCTCACTTAAAGCTGGCAATGCTGAAGCTTGACAGAATGAGTCAAACTGTCAAGCCGGACAATAGCCGTCCGCATTTATTCATCACTACTTTTTTTTAAAACCATTTAAAAAATTCAAATTCTTCAAAATATCCTTCGGTCTCGGCAGGACAGTGCCTACGTTCGGACCGATTTTTTTCCAGCGAGCCAGATTTTCATGGAGGGCAACCAAAAAAAGTCACAGAGACCCTAGTTAAGCTCCTGATGAGTGGACTGAGTTCAGTTCAGAGTGGACTGGTAGTCTTCTGGTTTCGCGATTTTGCTCACATCTAGCTTGATGCTTTTGTACTTGCTACTTAAAGTAGCTCCAATGGAGTCGTAAAGGTCATCCGTATTTTAGCCGATCAGACGTCAACCTAAGAAACATTGAGTTTCAACTATGCCAGCAGTTCTATAATCTCTTTATCACAAATAAGATGCCTTTAGTGAGCCTGGTCCGAATATTTTTCCACGACACTGTTTAATCATTTCTTCTTTCTTCTAACCATGCTTTTCATTATCTTCCCTTATCAGTCCAAAATTAGCTTGAATTTACATTTTATCGTTGTCGATTGTAGACTTAGGTAAAATCAAAGCTCCTTCAATGTATTCTCCTACACATTGAATGCTTCGAGAAGGAAACACTTAACCTCGTCGACCCATTTGAAGCCAATTTACGAAACCACTCGCCAATTGTTGCTGGATTGTAAATGGTTAATGGGTAACTCGTCCAACACTGACACTGACAAGCACGGAAGCTGAGATTGACTATTTAGCAAAGCATAATGGCAGTTTCACCCACCCCAACCATCACTTTCACAATAGCACACGTGAAGGAAACGACCGGCTATCAAATTTTATGTATCCGCTGTTCTTGTTTTTTCATTATTAATGGCAGCTTACCTCCTTACCTCCTCACCACCTTACCACCGCCAGCACACCATCCCAATTCATGGAGAACCAAAATTATGAACATTAAAATTTGAACACCACCCGTCAAACACATTAGGCACCGTTTTGTGCGAACTAATGCTCTGAGTTTGAGTTTGGAGTGTGAGATACTCGTATCCACCTTCCGTTTCGTCCAATAAGGCCATTTCAGATGCAGGTAAAGGAACGATCTAAGGGAGCTAAGTATAGACTTGTGGGGTGTTATATGGTCGAATATTCGATTCTTAATAAAACATTTAGCAGATTCACATTCACATTGGCAATTTGTGCGGCAATGTGCAGGGATATTACAGTTTTGATGTTGTTTTGTTGTTTTCTTCCCGCCGAATTAGGTAGCTCCAATTAGGTGAACATTGTGCACCTTCCACAGAGGGAATTATGTATAGTAGGCGATACGAATACGTTTGCGAGGGAAATAAAAAAGTTTTTATCTTTGCGTCGGTGGCGTTTATGGATGGCAATGGATATGTTCCGGCGTTCTTTGTTTTCCCTTTAATGCGCTCATTCGGCGGGCTCATATGGTTCTTTGGAAAATAAATTATGCTCCTGTTAAGTGGCAATTTGGAGCGGAGTGCATTAATTTTTCACCCTCTCCCCCCCTATTTTGGTGCGTTTGTTTTTTTTGTATTCATCAACGAGGCACACTCTGGCGGATACGTAACATTTTTTGGTGTTACGAATACAAACTCGTACTCGTATGATAAAATAACGACTTTCTAGCAAACGATTTTGGGAATTTTCATAATGTTCTGTTTATTGACGAGGATTTAAGCCTTATGTTGACAATGTGTCCTTGAAGTCTATATACCTATCTGAAATTCAAATGTAACTTGCCATTAGGTCCTTATTTATGTATGTCATTTGCGCATATCTCAAGGTCGGCTTCTGAAATACTCGTAAACAGCTTCTTGAAGGATTATACATGAGACTTGCTGATAGAATGACTTTGTCATAGGAAACGGCCCCACTTTCCGATAGGAATTCTTTGAAATTTGAAGGGCATATTCGTGTTTGTGTTCGAGACTGTCTGGTCCACTTAATTATGGAAACGTATACACTTTAACGACCCTTACAAATAGCCGACAATTTTTTATCTAAATTCGCGGTCTCTTACGAGTTAGTTACATGCGTTAACTTCAATTTTTCACTAAACAAATCTGAACTGGCTTCATTAGTCCATAGTAATACCTTCATGCCTGTTTGACTGTACGTGAGACCGTGACTCAAGACCGGAATCAAGACCGGAATCAAGACCGGAGCTTCTCTGAAACGTCACTGTTGTGTATTTTGCAGAAAGGCCTGGCTTTTGTATAAACTCTCCGTCCTATTCGGACTCCCACCGCCGGAGAGCTAATATCGAAACCAAATATACCTGAGTTTCAAACCACTACATCACAACAATGTTTTCCTTTCTCCTCCTTCTAAAGGGTTTTCCAATAGGGACTCGACAATTTTGAATTTAATTTGTGAACGCACTCTTTCACTAATCCTCAAACTGTCACTGTCAATTTATTCAGTTAACTCAACATTTTCATCATGGTAAAGTACACTAACGAGCAACGTCTGCAAAGTATACAAATTTTCTACCGAAATTCGGAGTCGGTGACCGCAACTTTAAGAGCGTTAACTCCAATTTTCGGTTGTAGTTCTCGCCCTAGTAGACAGGCAATATCAAGTTTAGTACACAAATTTGAGTCTACATATTCGTTGTGTGATGTTGCCGTGTCAGGGAGACAACGGGTTGGTCGAAGTGTCGAAAATATCGCTGCCGTTCAGCAAACGTCCGTAGCAAACGATCCAAATCAGTCAATTCCACGGCGTTCTCAAGAATTGGGCATTGCTCAGACCACATTAGGGCGTATTTTGATCAAGCTGACTCAAGAATTGAAGCCGATGGACCATTTGAAGCGACGTACGCTCTCCGATTGGGTTCTGGAGTAGATGCGCCAAGATGATGAATTTCATCGCAAAATCATCTTCAGTGACGAAGCTCATTTTTGGCTCAATGGGTTCGTCAATAAGCAAAATAGGCGTAATTGGTCGGGTGAAAATCCACATGTGCTTCATGAATCACCACTTCATCCACAAAAAATAACTGTTTGGTGCTCAAATCTCAAATGGTTTCCGTTTTATTTAAAAAAAATAGTTGTCAACTCCTTATTGGAAAACCCTATATCTTTCCGACCCTAAAAGGGTGTCATGACCCCTAGGTGGGTGTAAAATTATAAAAAAAGCCGAAGGACCATGAAGTGCATTTCGAGTTTTCGCTGATTGGGCTCCCTATTGAAGATGGATCCTCGTCACTGAAAAATCATCTCCGGAGAGTATGTTATGTACGCCAATGTTGCAACGGCAGCCATTGTATATGAAGAAATCGATTGTTTGGCGTGGAGGTGTCATTAGGCCGTCATTAGGTCTATGGGGATTGCTATCGCTCCATGTTAAGCAATTGTATTTGGGATAATACGTAAATGGAAGAGTTGAAGGATGTGTGATTTCAAAATGACAGTGTCACTTGCCACGTAGAAATGCCGCAAACAACTTTTCAATTATCCGCCCCACTCGTGCTATCTAACATCTTTATATTCTTTTCTTTGGGGCCGCAATAAGTCTTTGGTCTATGGCAATGAACCAGAATATTTAGACGACACGAAGGCGAAAATTAGACGTGGAATTGCTGGAATTTTGGTTGAATCATATTAAAAAGTCATGGGAAATTCTGTCTAGCGCATCCACTCGTTCGAGCGGTTCCCTGGAGGACATGAATGATGTCATATGTCATAACACCTAATGAAAAACCCTGTACTTCGAAGGTTCTACTGCTTGGGCCTTGAATACAAAAGATGCAGTCGTTTAAGAAGCATACCTAATTCGATGGCAAATTCATAGACACCTAGATCACTACCATTTTCCAAACCTCATAAAAAGTTTTGAACCGAATTTAAGCCCATATCTGTGGACTACTGAAATAGTTCGCTATTTGTTGTGCAAAGGTTGGATGATCGGCACAAGGCAACGAGAATCTTTCTTCACCTATCTTCATTATTTTAATTACAAAGCCATTGCAGCTAAGCCTTTACTGAGCGAAAAACATAATAAAAAAATGACTTGAGTGCGAAGACCGTTACAAAGATATGAACTGGACCAAAATAATTTTCATTGACGAGGCTTTAATTTTTTAAACAATCCCAGATAGCGAATGATGAGACTAACACCCAACGAACAGTAAAACATCTGACTGATGTCCATGTTTATGGCCGTTTCTGTCCGGAGGGATTCGAAAATGGGTGACCTTCACTGGAAATCTCGATGCTCAAAAAATGATTCAACTGTGTGAAAATATTCAGTATCCGATGAAATGTGGACACCGGGATTGGCTTTTACAGGAGGACAAAGACTCGAAACATTGTATTCGCATCTGTGAGTGTCTTAGAGAGCAAAATGTCTTTAAAGTGTTGGATTGCCATCTCAGTCTCCAGATGCCTATCCAACTGAAAACGTCTGGGGATTTACGAATCAGAAGATCAAAGGAAAGATGTAGGAACAATAATAAAACTCAAACTGCCAGAAAGAATTTGGTGACAACAATTGGATGACTTTGAGCAGAATTGACTCAGTGATGAATACTTACCCGGCCCAGATGGCCTTCCATCCATATTTCTTAACAAGTGTTCTTCAACACACTTCCAAACGGTGTGGCCATTGGCAGCGGCATGTACGGATATCAGCCATGGAGATCGCGGACGGTGCTATGGTTAATGTTGTTTTAAGGCTTTTTAAATTCCTGTGGGGAGACTAGCAGGCCATGTTCTCCAATTCTGATCACAAAACATCACAGTGGATTCAAATCTGGACTCCCCGACGGACAATTTTTTGCTGCTATAATGCCAGGAATATTGACTCTGACCAACTCCTGGCTTTGTGCGCTGGAGCAGAATCCTGTTGCAAGATCCATCTGTATCCATTGAAAAGGTTATTGGTCAAACCCTTTACAACACCCTCTAGCATATCTTCTTGGTAAACCTTTGCACCAGTTTTTACGCCTTTTTCACAGAAATGGAAGGATGTGACACCATGGTGAGAGAACCCCATTGTCCGCGTGCCACTGTAAAAGTAGCTTGCATCTGTCCAGCCTAATTTTTTTTTGGTTGAGGAGTTAAAAGATGACCCGTGGACCGACGATAGGCTTTCATATGCAGATAATCCCGAATCAGCCTGGACATGGATCTGGTTGATATATCCAATTCCTTGGACATGATCTTCTGCTTCTTAAGGGTATTCTCCGAATTCGTTCACGCACTGCCTTTACTACCGCATTCGTACGGACGACGCTCGGGTGACCACTTCTTGAAGTGTCCTGTACTCCAGATAATTCGTCGAAGCGAGCAATAGCCCAATAAACGTATAAACGAATATTCTCGATATTTCGAGTGGATTTAGCAACTCGAAAATCTAGCCAGCACACTTTCCGCACTTATGCAACACTATTACCGCGACTCGATCCTCTTTAACGTCCCACTCCATGTTAATAGTTTGCAAACTGAAATCAAACTGAGTAGTATTCTTCACTGGTTAGTGCATGTGTTCTGAAAAAAAGCCCTGGAAAGTGTGTGACAGAACTTATGGACACGACTAGGCATAGTGTTCGTTTCAGGTCTGTCCTATCGGCTCCTTTCTTAGCGACTTCAGGTGTTCCACAAGGTAGTCACCTAGGTTCACTTTTCTTTATCCTAACCATTAACGATCTTGAAAGAATCATTCAGCACTCAGCACTTTCTGTCTATTCTGACGATAGGTAGATCTGAATAGTTTTTCCATCTGGTGCATCAAGAACTGCTTAGAACTTCACAAAATCTTAATCGATTACCTTCTCACGTAAGTGCAACGAGTCTCCTTCCCGAATTTAACTTCTCCACGGCTTCGTTAAAAGACGGAATTCTGCAATCCGTACATGACCACTATACCTAACTTTTGTTCATCTCCTTCTCGAGTACGTTAGCCAAGCGTGGTCTCCCATTCAACGAATTCATATATCCCGAGAGCCTCCAGCGTCGTTTTCTTAAATTTGCTTTTCGGAGTCTACATTGGAACGATCTCCTAATATTACCTCCCTATAACCCTTGAGAAACGAAGGGACTTAGTTTTTTTGACATACTATTATAGCTTGTAATAAGCCGGATAAATAGCGGTTTAGCCTAAATTCTGTCCATCTCGGCCACGAGCTGTGTTAAAGGCTTGTCCAACTGATTAAAACTGAAGCTAAGTACCGACCGTTGTCACCCCATGAAAATGTTGAAAATATGCTTGAAATGTTCCTCGTTTTTTAGTTGGCACAGACGTTGGGTGCATCGTCACTACCCACTGCCTCTATAGTCAAGTAGAAAATTTGCTGATAAGCTCCAAAGTCGCTCTTGATGTTAGGATCGTATTAAGATTATCCTGCTGTTTGCCTTCGTTTCTTGTACTATGCATAAGGTGACAATACTTATAGAACTAGCAATTTGCATCTGATTGAACTTTTGTTCAAACTGACTCTTCTTCTTTTCTTAACTGTTGAAATATTTAATGCCTATACGAGTACATCTGATGCTACATATTCGTACCTGTTACCCGAATTGCTACTCAGCTGCTTGTGGTGCTGCCTAAAATTGAGGAACTCTGAGCCATTGAACAGCCCCACTGTCTTCGATCACCGAATGATTCAATAATTTTTCTTTTGTCCTCTCCTTCGACTCGGTTGAATCTCGAGCCGTTTTCGCTTTTTGGACCGAGTCTTCCGACGTCCTTACATGGCAAAACCAGCCAATTTGGCAGCCTAAGGTTTTTCTCGCTATCGGTTCCTTAATGGGGAGACTTCAGCAAATTCGTGTACTTCTTATAAGACCACCCTCTACTGCTCCCATTAACATTCATCTCGTAAGTCATTCAACATCGCGATGCTCATATTAAGGCTGGAGGAAGGGCCGTGGTGTATTTAAATTTAAGTAGCATTTTTCTCTCACAAAATACTGCAGAGTTTTCGCGCTATCTAAGCCACTCCACGCTGACTCTATGCTCGACATCTTTATTGCAATTTCTTGATAGATATTAGGAGTTTGCAGGTTCAGAACATTGCCAATGTATGACATATCGTTGCTCTCGAAAGAGCTATCATGAAAGAAAAGAAAACAAATCACTCTATACTTGTTATTGTGCTGCTTCAACAGGAAACCTTACACCACATTAAAAAGCAACGGACCTTGTACACTGCCTTGGTGTACTCCAATTTTATTCGAATTCAAATTCTCCGGTTATTCCCGCTCTGTATTTCACTTTGGTTGTATCGTCAGAAGACGTATGGCGCATCATTCTTAAATACGTCTCTGGTACATTCGTGATCTTAGCGGTCTCTAGGAACTCTATCGAATGCCTTTTCTAAACTGAAGATCGTTAATTCTCCCATCAGTGGAACTTATCCACATTCCACTGTCATGGAGAGAAGTCAAAGTAGTTTACATTCCCAAAGCCGGAAAATGTTCTCATGTTGTCCCAAACCACCTCAGACCTATAGTCTATCATCCTTCCTTCTGAAAACTCTAGAATGACTGATTGATATCCAAGACTTCTGTCAACGGCTCAACATGCCTACTGTAAAGGAAAGTCGGTGGAAACGGGTCTGCATACTCTGTAAATGAACAGTTCTCCCAGAGAAGAAAACTTCACTTAGGAGCATTCTTCTACAACGACCTAAAAGATCTAAATAATATAGACGTAAACAGTCTCCTACGCTTTATCATAACCTCAAACTGGTTCCATTAGTAAGAGGATCATGGATCCATGTGACATCACAATGGACCAATAGGCGTTGGTGTCTCCAACATCCACTCTTTCCTACTTACCTACCTACCTACCGCGGTGTACTCCAATGTTGTCTTCGAATTCTCCGGTTATTCTCGCTCTGTATTTCACTTTCGTTTCAATGTTAGAAGACATACCGTGTATCTTAGCGGCGTCCATATAAGATCTCTAGGAACTCTATCAAACGCCTCTTCTAAACTGAAGATCGTTATTTTTTCCAGCTTGAATCGCGTCGTATGTCCATCTGCCTCCCGTATATTAGCTTCACCGATCGGTTGCAGTTTTTCGTGACGCCGTTGCCTTTATATATTCGTATTATAGGTGAACAAGAAAGTTCTTTTCCAAATTCTTAGTCTTATCACTGGTCGGTTGTATGTCGGACACTGATTTTTGATACGCTTCTTCTTTTATCGGTGTGGTGCTGGTATGCGTGGAAGACGTCTTTAGATGAGGGAACGCGATGAGGGGTACTTTCGAATGATATTAATGCGCCTCGGGCTCATCTTCCATTATATGATTTTCTCTTCATTTAGACGCCTTTAACAACAAGTACGAACATGAACAGCCACAATATTCTACAAGCCATTGGCAGTGTATAATTATAATGGCGGTGGGCAGCACATGCAACACATAAGTGGTGACAAGATACTGCCTTGTGGTAGCCCCTTTGATTATCGAAGATTTGCTCTCGTGGATAAGACAAACAAAGTCATCTACTCAACAAGGTTTATATCTTGTATTATATGTTTCTACGATCAGTTGCTTCAAGATTTTTAGGAAGAAGGACAAAATCCTTCATCCTTTTCCTCACCAATTACTTGTTTAAATTCGTGAAGGATTTCTGCAAACCAGGTAGCAGTAGCATACATCTACTTGGAGCACTTGGATAGATTTCATGGTAATGATGAAATATTTCTATAAGTTGCGGGGCCTGCCCTACAGTAAGGGAACCAATAAAACTTCAAGCGAGTTTGCTCGTTTTGAGTATTTTCAAAACTTTTGAGTTTTAGCTTTAATCACATTTTTTCGAAGAGTCGAAACTATATTCGGAATTGAATAAGTTCGTATGAATGTCGAGTGACTAACTGTCTAATCTGTGGTTGTCTGTTTGGCAGATTGTTTACCATTTGTAGTCTCAAAACTACAGACTGTCTTCTTACGACCTAAAATGGAAACTAAACAAATCTTTCTTGATTCACAGAGAAAATGTGCTGGTAAGCTTGGTCAAGGAGAGACATCTAGTCCCCAAGTAATAAAGTTGGTGAAAAGATAGATATTAGCCATTCGGAACCGCACATTGTTGGGGCTTAGCTAATTCTTCATCATCACAGAACTTCCCAAGTTTAAAGTCTGAAGAGGATGTCAGTTTTTCCCCACTGTCACTGTTCGAGAAATCTTAGAATCCCATGGCAAATTACAAACTAGTTGTGTTTGTTGATAATTGAGTGTTAGTGGCGACTAGTCGCTTTGTCCCAATTAAACTACGGTGGAATTGGACATTTTTAATCCCTTCCACTCGCATCAAATTTCTCGCTTAAACCAACTCACATTCTCCACTCAATTGACGGACAAGTGTAACATTTTCTTTTCTCACACACAAGAATCCTTGTTGTACCACATTATCATCACAACAAATGTCATTGTCATGATAATAAACTGCAGAAGAATCCAACACAGAAAGGACTTTGCGAAGAAAAAAGCGAAAAGCAACCGACTCCCACCACGAGAAATTCTACAAGATTATCCTCTGTCACCGACATAACCATCCGCCCGCCGCCACCCACACAAAGAAAACGACAACGACAACGACTATCGTCAACATGCAGTTAATGTGACAAATAACAAAGTCATATTATGTGTCCGTTCTTGTGCTCGCCGGAAATTAGTTTTTCCGGAACTCCATGTCACGGCACATGATGTCCTGCATACGTCTGTACATATGTATATCCCAACATGTCCTATGAACGCCCTCGCGTGTGCCCATTTCAAATATTATTGTGTGTGGCAACGAGCGCTCACAAAGACGGACAGAATAAAAAAAAATGTTATGAAAGAGTTGCGAATATCTGTAATTTATCACAAGCTTGTGCTTTTATTTTGGCAGAGATTTCCAAGGCCAAACTGACGGAGGACGTGGATGTGGGAGAGAGTGCGAATACTCGTACATGGTTGAAATGTAATTCGGACAGAACAGCCAGTGACGGGGGCAGATAGTGAAGCCTTGCTTCGTCCATCGTCCGGATGAATGACATGTAAACCTCATTGCATGGTTATTTAGCTACGGAATGGAAACTTATTCGCAATTTGATGAAAGAGGACGTTAAATCCAACCATGGCAAATGATGAGATTGTGCTTCCGTTTCCCACTTATTTCTGTGAGCTTCAGATATGGGGTGTGGTGTGGGGTTTGTAATTTATTTACTCCGACCAGACAAGTGATGAATTAAATAGTAATTGCTGGATAACAGGGGAATTGGCATGCCTTTGTAAGAAGACGCTTTTTCACAGAAAAGCTGCCGCAAACATAATCAACAAAAGGAGAAGATGAATAAGGAAAAACATTTGGTGATCCGGACGGTGAATGATTATACGGCAAACAATGGAATTTTGCGAGATTACCAACACAGAATTATTTCTGGCCGTTTGATTGGCAGATGACTTGATGCTTTCGATGTGTTTGGTCTTTTCAGTTACTAGGAAGTTACTAGGAAGCCTAGGAAGAAGCCTTTTGATTTTCAACATATTAAACTATTAAGCTCAATTATATACGTTCGCGGAAGCTGGGAAAATTACTCCTCGTTCACGAGCAATTACAGATATGGTAAATTGCACTGCTTAGCCTGCGAAGCCAAACGGGGTGGGCGATATATTTTTTAATTTTTCAATAGGGACGGCAAAATGGTTCCCGGAAATGCCATTTGACGTGTGAGTACAAGAATTGCTCAAAATCAGCTCATTTCAAAAAATTAACAAGTCCAGCAGGGTACTCAAGTATGATACATCCAACCGACGAAAGATTAAAGAGAATTAGCATATGCGAAAGCTAATGTTGCACCAATCTTAGTAATTCGGGAAAATGAGTTAAGACTGGTCGCCAGATGGTAGTGCCACATCATCGATGATTTTTCTAGAAAAGCAGAAGAGTCAGCATTCACTATGAGAGCTCTCCTGCTTTTATATTTCGACGGCACTGTGATCCGAGACTTTAGCCGATTTTCTCTGGTTGCTTACTTCAACATAGTTGATGTTCTAGTTCCGCTTGTGCCCGTCACTTAAAATGAGGTTTTCCTTTGAATTGTGCCTTCGGGAGGATTTGAAGATTCTTCGGGCCACAGCCTTGGTATTCACTCTACATGTCCTACTGTATCTGACCCTAAAAAATTCCTTACTGCAAACTGAACCAAAAATCACTCAAAGAACCTTGCGTTCATGGAAGGATATCATCATTCGTCCATGCTTCTGCGCCATAGAAGGCCTCGAGAAGGCCTTATTACTCAACTCTTCGGCAAGAAAACATCTTTTGGCAAGCGTACCCCTTCGTTTGATTTCTGATGAGGTGCTATTATAACTGAGCCGAGGTAGACAAAATCGCTGACTACTTCAAAGTTATAACGTTCTCTCCGATTCATCGCTGTTGTGGGTCCCTTCTTGCTGACATCATATACTCGGCCTTCGAGTTTCACGCAATTTACTCAAGCATGATGATGTGGAAGTCACATTCATCACCTGGTCTGAATTTAGTTTACATGGGGGTGGCCGTGGTGTAGTGGTACTACCAATCGCTTCTCACTCGGAGGGGTCAAGGTTCGAATCCTGCCCATGAACAAGTCTTTCAAGTTTTCCAGTTGTGTAATTGGAACTCAGACAGAAAAATTCTGCGTGTGAAGACATACTCGTAATACTGACACGTAGATTTGGCTGTTGTAGAGTTACAAGCACAAAAAATTACTGCGAATTATAACCTCCAATCCAATCCACTCTGAGTGAAGAAAAAACTCTCCGTCCTATTCGGACTCGCACCCCTGGAGAGCGAATACCGAAACCAAACACACCTGAGTTTCAAACCACTACAAAACAATTTTCCTTTCTCTTCCTTCTACCTTTCCACCCGCGCCCTGGCAACAGTAAAAGGGTATCTAACCCCTTAGGCGCGCGTAAATTATAAAAAAAAAAAAAAAAAATGGTGCGTTCCGCTTGACAGCAGAGTTTGGGTTGTTTCCGTTGTTAAGCAGTCTCCAGAAGTGCTTTTCCATGTCTACTCTACTTTTGAATTTGTTTGCTAATCTCAGCGGGTTTCTGCTGGGGTCTTGTCGGCATAACCGATGCACCTTTGGTCTATGCCAACGAAGCCAATGTTAATAAGGTTCAAGAGAAATGAGGTCGCCGAAGAACTTAGCAGGCAACCCCTGGAAAAAGTCTTCTAAGCTGTCGGACCTGCATCAAAATCGGGTTAGAATTACCTAGGCTGAATGGTTCATTCTGCCTGACAGCGGAATTTGGGTTGTCCTTTCAGTTGAACAGTCTGCAGTTTTTCTGTATCCTCAGTACCAAGTTTCTTTGTTCATGTTAGCAGGCCTCTTTTTGGGTCTTGTTGCCTTGACACGTTCTTTTTATTTTTTGGTAAAACTTCCGAATATTGTTCCTGGAGTAGCCGATGTTCTTCCCTCCTCTTTGGCTCGTAGAACTCACGGTCTGCCCTCGTTATTATTCTGTTCGTGTCAGCATACTGCACCAAACTATGTATGGGTCTCATGAAGGTGGTGGGTTTCTGATAGTTTCTTAGTATCAATGCCATTGCTTTTCAGCAGTACGCATCTGCTTATTAGTTTTATAGGATATATCGAAAGATTCAGGGATATGCGACTGGCAAAGACTCTGGATGTTTGCTGTTTCTCCACTTGAGGGACTTCATCGAGGTGTACGTAGGTCGTTGAGTGCAACATGCTTTCACATAAATACGTAATACGGCTTCGGGAGGAATGCCCATTTCTTCGTCACCCATGAATTTACTTTCTTTTGTTTTTGATATCAATGGATGTACCCTCAAATCCGTCTTCTCGTTGAAACGAAAGCCATTGACGAAAGCGTTGCTCGTCAACTGTTTCTTTAATCTGTTAGTACAGAGTCTTGCCTGTGTCACAAGTTACAATAGGCTCGAAAAGAAAAATGAGACTGACGAGGAACTAACTTATCAGAGAAGGACTTCTTATGAGCTAAACCTGCTTTAGGATTATTCGCGTACAATGAGTGGAAAAGTTGTACACTTTCTAGAAGAAATAAACAAAGTAGGGCTCGGGGTAGAAAAGGGCATTGAAAAGAGGCAGGTGGGAAAGTCCGACTATGCTTAAACCACTGTCTATTGTTCTGACTTACTAGTAACACAATTCCCAATATGGTCGCTCAAGCTTTGACAGTGCATAGCAGCTATGTTAAACAAGCCACCGCTGTTAAATTTAGAGGTTATAAATAGTAACTAGTATTGGAAAAATTTAGTAAATTTAGTAAACTTTGGTAACGCTTGCCAAAAGATGAGTGCTCAGTCCGAGCTACGTTCCATGGGCTACGTGATTTTTATGGTGCCCACAATATCCCTGTTGAGTCGAATATTCGTTGTTTGATGGACAAATTCGAATTAACTGGTTCAGTAAACAATCGAACGATATTTGTACATCGTCGTAAGGCTACATCTGCAGAGAACATTGCTGCAGTGAACGAGAGTATGCAGAATAACTCGAGGCAGTCAATTCTTCTTGGTCTTTCACAGAACCCAACTTGGCAAATTTTACGTCAGAACTTGGGCCTGCACCCGTGAAAAATTCAATTGACCCAGGAACTGACGGTAAACTACCATAGGCAGCGTTGAGAATTCGCTGACAGAGCTCTGGTGGAATTGGAAGTAGACTCTGATTTCGAACGTAAAATCATTTACACGATAAGGCACATTTTTGATTGAATTTGGGGAGATAAAAATCCACATGAGATCCATCAGTGGTAGAAAAAGTCACTATTTGGTGTGGATTTTGGTCCGGCGGGTTCTTTGGACCATACATCTTCCCAAATGAAGCTGGCATCGCCATAACTGTCAGCAGCGAGAGGTACAAGTCGCTGATGGCCAATTTTTTGTGACCTAAATTGGGGGATATGGATCTCAATGACTTTCAAAGAATTGTATCCAAATATCCTCGTACTGTTATCTTGGATGCTTTCAAGTCTGATATTCACAAAATCAATGCTGGAGTGCCCCAGGGCTCCGTTCTGCCTCCGACACTTTTTTTAATTTCAACGATCTCTTGTCTGCTAGAAGTAGGTATAAGCAATACATATCCAATATATTCCATTGCTGACGACAGTACTCTCTGCTTTTCATATTCGTTTCATAACTCGCATCCCTGCTCTTTTGCTGTAGGACGGGAACGTCATGTTAAACCAAAAATGCTGCGAAATGTCTAGGTTTCCTCAAACGATGTAAGAAATGCTTTTCCCCTTCTGAGCTGAAATCAATATATAAGGCATTCATCCGCCCAAAATTGGAGTACAATGCCCACATCTGGTCGGGCGCTCCTAAGACCTCTTTGCACTTGCTAGATAGGATCCAAAATCGTGGGATAAGACTCATAGGTGATGCTAATACGATACAGTCATTAAACACCCTCGAACGCAGACGTAATGTCCCCTGTCTCACCTTGTTGTATCACTATTTTCACCACCTGTGCTCCTCCTAAATTGCCAGTTGCATTCCACTTTTTCTAACTTTTAACCGTAACACCCGAATGCTCATCAGTATACCCTCAAGCCCACTTTCGGACATACTCGTACTCTGAAATATCGTGATTCATTCCTAAGCCGTACAACTCGGTTATGGAATGCCCTGCCGACCTCTTCATTTGACTCTGGCGGATAAATCAGGCAGAACTTGACCGATGGAATCGGTTATGTTGACTTTGAGGGCCGCTGTGGTTTGTGGCTTATTTGCATAGACCTGCGATTTCAGAAAATACGAGTACCACAAGAAAAAGTCTAACGGGCACAAATCGCACGATCTCGTACAGTTCACATCACCTCCACGTGAGATGACCATGCGCTCGAATCGCTCGTGCAGAATTTCCAATGTGGCGTTGGTGTCCATATTATACAATTCAGATGAAAAGAAGTTGGTAATCAATGACCTATAGCGCTCGCCGTTGACGGTGATGGCCTGGCAGCCAACGTCGTTCTCAAAGAAATATGGACCGATGACTTTTTCGGGACGCATTGGACGCTCTTGGATCTCAGGTAGATTGGTATCGTCCCAAATTCGCTGAAGATTAGGATCAGTTTCCAACTGCTCCAGGGCCCATTAGGCCAACACACGTCGTTGTCTATGGTCATTTACCTTCAGTTCTTGAGTCTGTGGAATTTTGTACGGCTGCAGGCCGAAGTCACGCTGCAAAATTCGCCAAATTGTGGTCTGCGAAAGGCCGAGTTCTTGTAAGCGACGCAGAAATCGACTGCCTCGGATTCTCTTGCACACTCTCACGGACAGCAGCGATTTTTTCGGCAGATCTAGCGTTTGTTTATCGTTTACTGAACCAGTGGACTCAAATTTATCCACGAAACTCGAATAGTCCTCTTGGTAGGACGATTATGGCGACCGTAAAATGGGCGAAGCGCGCGTAACGTTGTTTATCATTTGCAAGTGTTGTTGAATGCTATGTCCCTCCATGGTGATTTGGAAAAACAGAATGAATAAATGACAGCCAATTTGTCAGATATAGCGTCAACAATATGGCCGCTATCAACTGTCAAAATTTCGAAGTCCCTATTGGGAGACCCTGTATTTATCAAAACAGAGCTTTCTTAACTAGTGGCTCCCAAAAACTTGTTTGAATTTTCGGAATAGTTTCATTCGCAGCAGTACTAACGACGGTCCGATTCGAAATAGGGTCACAACTCCACCGTCTTATTAAACCGAATAAAACCAAAGGCAAACTCCATTAATAAGGCATAAACGAGTATACAATTCGTAACATAAGTGACCAAGAAAATCTGGAAACTCAATCTCCATCCACTGTAATCAAAATTTGCAACTACACAAGTTATTGGGCCACATAAAACGTACTTAACTGGCCCCATCCAGAACAGCGCATCCCAATGGCTTTGGAGTAACGATTTTATCACCGCAATTACTCGTGACTACGACTATTTCCTCCAGCTCGGAAGTACGAGTAAATCTGCATTATAGAGCAAAAACCAATACCAATTATTCAAGAAAGTAACAACAATCCGATCGGAGATCCAAGAGCAGAAAGCTCCAACCACAATCTATACTCGACCGCAACCGCTCAACCATCGGATATGCTATTGTTTTAAACTGCTACGCTCGTACGAAGTACAAGTATCCTTCCAACTCTGCATGTAATGGGAGATACGAACCTATACATTTTAATTGCAAAAAGAAAACATCTACTTGCATAGGGAGTCGTCCTCAACTCGAAACTCGAGATACTCGTAGCCACGTGTATAGCCTGCCATGTTCAACTGAAAATCAACATCGTTATCATTATCAGTGTCATTATGGGATTTATGGAGAAGATACAATCTCTACTTAAACTTTTCTACTAATCTATGTGCTATTCGTAGTATCCATCTGTTCTTTTAATAGAATCTGTGTCTCAGAGGAAATGTCGCCCTCTTAGTGTGCGGGAGAAGCTAAACATGCAAAACCTAAAGAAGAACTTTTCCAACAATGCAGTGCGGTTTCGGAGAATAATTGCTACAAAGCACAGTGGAAAAATGAAAAGAAAGAAGAGGAACTAAACGAAGCATAGAGGACATGCCTCCACTTCTCGGCAGTTGACGTTTTGCACCCCCTTCAACACTATTTTAGTGGAACGACAAAAGGACTTTTAATTATGTTAATTTCTTATGGCAAGAGATTCAGTACACTTGGTTTGTCATGTCACAGCAAACTGTTGTTGCCACTCGTTGGTCCTTTGAGCAGGGTAGTTCGTGTGTACGCAGCGACTGACGTGCCACGACGATTTGCTACTGCTGCCACAAATCTTCATTAATGCCGAGCAGCTTACGTGTGTACGCAATGTTTTATGACGAGCACGGTGCCTTGGGCTTTGATTTGAATTGCACACCCATTCGCTGGGTGCAAATTCTATGGGAACTATCATTGGGACACAAAGAACACTGGGAATGACTTAGAGGGAGGACTTAGAGGACCCCAACACTATTTAATTGACCTTTATTCGTAAGGATTCCACAAGAACGGTGCGAGTACTAGGGTGGTCATTCTCTTCTTACACTTTGAAGATTTCTGCTCCACAATCTTAGAATAGATTTTAGGTAACACGATGAGAATAAGGGCGCTCATTACGAGAATGATGATCATGGTGATGACGAACCCAGTGAAATAGAAATAGAAAGACTAACGCATCCGCGAATGGAGGCTATGGCACAAGTTTGAAGGTAATGCTAATTGCTTTGGCTCTTGCTAATTGAATTTAATCATAACTCAACGAGAACAATCTCATTTAGAGATTAGGTCTTCCTCTGAATTAAGAAAACTCACTCTATAGACTTTGTCCTCGCTTGTCCACATCCATTGGTGCTTCTACTTTTAGTTGAATCAAGTTGGTTGGTAGGGAAAATGATTTGCCTTCTTTATGCCTCATCTGCTTTGTCTAATGTTCTTTCATTCGCTTTTGCCGTTGGTATTTTATATCTTTTCCATGTTCTTCAAATGAGAATCTATTTAAGCTCCTCCAAAGCTTCTTAGGGACTGTGCCCGTTTTCAGCATTTTTTTGTTTTTTTTTTGTTTCTTCTTTTGGAGCAGTTAATGAGGTAAGGATTGCCTTACAACGCATTTGGGAAAAGGAATAGATAATATTCATAAAATGTTATGACGAGAAGTTTCTGTCTTTGTTTTCTTTCACAAAAAAAAGGAAGACCAGCGCACGGGACGAGGAATACAAAAAAAAAAAAAATATCGTCCGAGTAGCAAAGCCGAGAAATGTGTAACACAAAAGTGAAAGCAAACAAAAAAAAGAACAAAATTGTGAGGTGAACCGTTGTGTTTGGCCATTATGCGGAGATGGAATATAAAACAAGGTATCGATGAGATTATTTTAATGGATGGATTGGGTGTAGAAATGGCCGATCGGCATTACAGAGTAATATCGTAATTGTATCAGGAGATCTATAGAAGGTTCGATTTTTGAAAGTAGGGATTCCAGAGAGCGAATAGATGTGTAATAAAGGCACTGAAGTGTGTACGATGTAATAAAGTGAATGCGCATTGATTAATACTGCAAAGAGGAATCGAAACTATTAACTTCAGTTGGATTTTCCAACAGCACTTAGAGGCAATGACTTATGCATATAAAGCACACTGAAGCTCTGCAGATGAACATGGTGTTTGACAGCAGAATACCAGAAAATTAATAATACAACTTTATTCATCTAAATCTATATTGTCCCCTTCAAAGTAATCCCCATCGACTGCAACACACTTATGCAAGCGCTTGATCCAATTCTCGAAAAAAATTGTATATTCCGTTTTCGGTATGTCCTTCAGTGCTTCCTGCGATTTTTCCATTACTTCCTCTCGGCTGCTGAAACGCGTTCCCGTAGTGGTTTTTTAACTCGATTGAACAGAAAGAAGTCACAGGGAGTTGGATGGTATTTGTTGCATTTTTCGTCAAAAAATTACGAATAATGATGGGACTGCGCGACGGTGCGTTATCATGGTGAAAAATCCACGAGTTTTCTGCCACAATTCTGGTCTCTTTCGGCGAATTGGTTCACGCAAACGTCTCATAACGCCCAAATACACACAGTGCGGATATCCCACCTCTCCCGCTCCTAGTCGAAGTACTGTTGCTTGCACTCAATCACTGCCATTACTGTATTTACCATACGGTACGGACAGTGGCTGAGTGTATGTAACAACTGATGGATAGTGGGTTGTGAATGAAAATTTTGTTGGTGCACTGTTTCATATTGTTGTAAGGGCATAACACCTACAACAATTTGATCCGGTAAATCAATGTCAGAATTTTCACTTCGCAGCCTTGCTTAGTATCGTCGGTGTTTGTGTTTTCTGCAGTCGCCTGGAATGACTAGGACATCTGGAGCTACTAAATATTAGCTCTCCAACCTGAAAAGTCTTCAATTTATACCAGGAGGGATGACGCAGTAGAGAGAGACTCCACTTTAGAGAAGAGGATCTCATCCATAAGTGGAGAGGTTTCTCGGGTAAGATACAGGTCCACCCCGGACCGTAATGCCGGTATTTAAGTAAGGAAGGTAGTTCCGCGAAGTGGGAAATATTTATTGATGTTACTGTGCTTGAATATAAATCGCAGAATAAAAATATACGGCGGTAGCAGTTGCTAGTTAGTAGAGTTCGAAAGGGGTATTTAAGAGCAAGCATCTTGTGAAGTGATTATTGCCGACCTCTATTTAAGGGGTATGTAGGCGAGGCACTAGTAGTTTTCAATTATATCCAGGATACATGCGGAAGCATTAACGATTTTTATTCCAAATTTTATTCCAAACACAGCGCATGTAAGCACTCCGCAATTCAAATTGCTTTGCTATAGGGACTGAACTAAGGATTGTGACCCTTCTTATGTGCTTCAACAGACGACTGCTTTCTCGTTCCAACGATTAATTGTACCTCTTGGGGCTGCTTTACGACCGTCACAAGCCTATACCAGTGTTTTCTAGCCGACTCTTATTGAGCGACCATTCCGCTATCCGATAACCTTAGACCAGTCCGTTATATATACTATATACTCTAAACACAATTACTCGTTAAGACGGTTCTCTAATATCACTATTAGCGGCCAAAATTTAGTACCAATTACATGGATAAAGCCTATGTTACAATTGCCGAAAAGAAAAACATTCAATTTACTCGAAACAGCGCGGCAAAGCCTATCTAATTTAATGTAACTGGGGTCGTATACTTGGATGTGTATAAATCCACCAAGGGTCTACCATCCGCCCCTAAAATAAATGTCCATTTAAAGGCCGATCTACACCCTGTCCTGCCCTCAATAACAAAACAATGACTAAACAATTCATCAGCCCAGAAGTACTATCCCCCAAATATAGGTAAGTACTCGTAACTACTCCAATACATTGTCACATGAACTTCAATAGCACACCCCGTAAAACAACCCTTTTACCGTTTCATCACTTCATCTTTGCCCATGGTATTTTTATGACCGAATCTGGAGTGGGGCCGAACTACGACTACTTTCGTCGCAAAGATTAATGGACTCCCTTCAATGACCTTCAATGGCGTGATCTGTCACTATAAAATCTCCGTATCTCTCTTCTTCAGTTCGGCTTTAGTCCTGACACACACACACGTATGAGCAGGATGCTCGTAGATTTGAGGATTTCCCCTATTAAAATCATTTTTCATCCAAAATACGCGTCACTTTAATAACTCACAAGTAAACATGGTGATGCGCGCCAAAATACGAGTAGCAGTATAGCCCTATCACGACCAAGGATATAATAGCCTCCAATAATTTTCCTTCTCAAGGATAAATTACAGATTTCTGTTCTATGTGTTTTTATTTTGCTCCCTCTTTTCGGATCCAGTTCCCTATAATCTTAGATTCAAGGAGGCAAAGATGTAGTGAAAGTAAGAAAAAAAGCCAAAAACTGCTGACCATCGAGGGAAAAACCTTGCCATAGGATGAGTGTACTATGTTTCTGCAATAGAACGACAAAGGTCTAGAAAAAATGGGAATTTCTGTGGGTTTTTTGTTTTTATTGGAACAAGGATGTACCATATACTCGTACTCGTACGATGGGATACGGTATCACGTCTGAAACGACATATATGAGTTTTTATCACCTTGGGGTCCCGGTTGTCTTATTCGTTCACTTTAACGACTCACCAGATGTGGGACAATGAAAGTAGCTTACTGTAGTGGTGACCATACACTCATAAAAGCGACTCTTCTTCCTCAAATGTCCTTTGAGTGATGGGCAAGATAGAGACAATGGGGCCTTTCACACTTTCCATATTGAAATTATATTTTCTCAATAAAATTTCAACTGCTTTAGGTCGTCCGATTGCGGATGGAAAACTGCAATCGGAGTAGGAAAACAGTGAGCCTTGGAAGTTTTTACCCGCTGTCCATGTTTGGTGCGAATCAAAAATATTCTTGTCGACCATTGGTCTAAAGAATCCCGTCTCCAACAGCTTCTGAGAGACGTAGAAAAGAAATGTTCGAGACTTTGTTGACTTAAGGTACAGATTTTTTCTTGCTTGAAAATAAGCAGGTATCTAGCAACACGCTCACGAATAAGAAGCCGAATCTCTGGATTTGGTTTTATTAGATCCAACTGCCTTCCAATGAGTAGCAAGTTGGCATGTGGACGAAAGTCTCACCGCTTATTGGGGCTAATGTCCAAAGATGAGGCCAATATAAGCTCAAATACCTATTGTGGTCGATGAAAAGCACTAACGCAATAATGATGGGTGATCAGCATCCCGATACCTTGAATCATGTGTCTTCATTTGACACACATGTGTCATCATGTGTCACAGTTTCAATCGCGAGGAATTACAATCTAGTGTCCGCCAGATCGACGATGATATCGCGGCTCCCACGAAAACGTCGGTCCCACTGACGTGAGCCGAATACTGGACAATACAAAAAAATATCTGATCAGGTCCTAGGCTCCTTTGAAATAAAAAAAAGGAAAACAAAAACCGCCATGACCGGGGAGAACTTTCACTTCTATTACACAAAGGAGGGAGCAAACCCAGTCTGAGGGCAAAAACATGTGGACTAGACGGACTCGGCTACATTTGATTAACGACAAAACTCTAAGGAATTCAGCCATCTGGCTTGAACAGGAATCGATGACCAACTTTCATTTTGGGAATCAAGCGTCCTTATAGAGAAACCTGACAAAGTTTGGACACTTAGCACAGAAAACTTTTAACAATTCTAAGGGGAGCTAAAGAAATCAATTGATGGATTGGTAAACTACTAATAAAGGTATGCACAAGGAACAATTCTGACCCGGGAGGGACGAATAGCTTACCCCCTGCGCAACAAAACAGGACTATTGTCTATTGGTCTGTGGCCCACCGAGCCGCAATCAAAAAAATCTTGTTGCTCCGACACGGAATACAACGCCTCGACATCTTCGTACAAGGTGAAAGATCGGTTTCTGTAACCGAAAGGTTACAGGCTTCGACATACTCTAGAAAGGTCTTAAAGCGCTATATTCCACCCACTAGGGTGAGAGTTCATAGAATATACCTTGAAGGGGCGAATTCGAAGACTTTTGATGACCCAATTCATCTCAGTCTTTGGATCTTCACTTTTCAATGTCGCTGTACAGCCGGAAAGTTCGTCATTGTATCTCCTCCTCCAATCACCATCTGGACAAACTGGACCTAAAATCACCCGAAGAATTTTCCTCTCAAAGCAGCTAAGAACACCCTCACCCATTTCTGATAGATTTCATGCCTCTGCGTTAGAGAGCAGGAATGGGATTATTAAGGTTTTTCGAGAGAGGGTTTTGCTAATCAATTGCCTTCTTAGCCCAAAGAAGTAGCGATTGACAAGAGTTCTTTTTCGCTTGATCTCAGCGCTGATGTCGTTGTCTGAATTGATAGCGGAGCTTAGGTAGACAAAGTCCTTAACTACTTCAAAGTTATATCTGTCAAGGGTGACGTTCTGTCCAAGACGCCGGTGTTAGGTGTGCTCTCAGGTTGACAGCATACACTTGGTCTTGCGCTCCTTAATTTTTAAACCCATCTTTGCCGTTTACGTTTCGTGAAAATGCCACTAACATCACGCCTCTTGTGTCTACATCGTGCAGGTTGAAAGGGTCATTCTGCCCGACAACCATTATATAGTCTACAGAAATGTTTTTCCTAAATCCTCAGGATCGATGCGACTCTGCTTATACTCGTATGTTCCCTTGTTCGTCTCTATAGGCTCCGGTTCGAGCTTTGTGTCCGCTGCTTGTTGTTTTACATTTTGGCAACATTTCCGAATCTCAGTTTCGGGATAGCATCTCTTGATTTCCTCGACACCGCGCTTCTCATGCCTCTTCCTTTCCACGGTGCTCTTCAGTGCTGCTTTGTATGCATCTTGCTTAGCTTAAGGTGCTTGCTGGCACTCGTCGTCAAACCAGGGATTTCGAAAAAGGAATTATCGAATACTTGCGATTTTAGCTGTGCGACGTTGAACTGACTTGCCTTTATGATGTTCGGGATATCCGTAACCGTACCTTGGCTACAAAAAGGTAGTGATCCGAGTTGATGTTGGCCCCTCGAAATGGTTGGAAGTCCATAATACTGGAGGAGTGCCTTGCGTCGATCGTAATGTGGTCAATTTATTTGACGGTTGATTGATCAGGAGTTCCCCAAGTCCCCTTACGAATACCAAGTTGCGCGAACCACGTGCTAGCTGCGACAATGTTTCGCCCCGTCCATTAGCCTGAATCCCTTATCGGAGGTTATGTCGTGCAGGCTGTACTTTCCGACAGTACTACCAAAGTACTCTTCTTAACTTTGCAGTAAAACCACCGAGCACAATTTTAATGTCATAACTGGGGCACTGCTCGTAGGTCTTTTCCAAGAGCTCGCAGAAGCTATCTTCGGTGTCGTCATCGTTCTCCTCCATGGGGGCGTGCGTAAGGCTAATATTGGGAAATTTAGCCTCAATACAGATCGTTACGGGGCGCTCGTTAACACGTCGGAAACTTAAGACTTCTTGCCTAAGTCTACCTCTAACAACAAACAAATGGGTCGTTTAGTCCGACCCACCGCATTTTTTAGATGGCGGTAACATCCAGGGCCTCCGCTAGTTGTTCGGTTGCAAGTGACCTATTAAGGGACCTAGAATTTCACGGGCAAATCCAAAGTTCGTTGTCCTTGTTTCGTTTGCTGTAAGCAGTAGATCCGTCCGTACCCGAGGCTTGTTGTTGCTTCATAACTTAAGTTTTTCATCTTCTACCGCGAGCATCGAACTTGTCGAGTTGTAGAGGCTGAGTAGGGTCAATGAATCTCGAGAAGAAATTCCTGAAACCAAAGGATGCTCCCCCGCCCCCCCCACCCCTTCACAACTCCCAAAGCACTCCCTTCTTCCCCTGGGCTGGCTCAAGGTGTCATACGACCCGTGTTGAAGATCAACCTGGCTGAGGGTATACCAGTATCTCCAAAAATAGCTCAGTCGCGAACGGAGTATCCGGATACCTGGCGACCTCCGGATTAGCTAGCCTTATTTGTATACAGCGGATCTCTGTATAGATGGACACCCCTTTCTCCGCTACTCGTAGGACCATTCATGGAAAATACCAAAAAAACAAAAACCGATGTCGGTACTCCTTCAATACCGGGCGGTAGAACGGTGACTACACCGATGAGATGAGGCAAAACTGTGGCAGGCCATGGTGCGCCATCCTCTAAAGTCAAACGCAACGAGCCTAAAAGAATTCAGGAAGTCTTAAGACTGTGGCAAGCCATGGTCCTATCACTTCCTCCACCCCTAGCAGCAGCAAGTTTGTGGCAGGCCACGGACTTGTTGCTGCTACCAAAACTCCTTCAGGGAGTGTTAAGACTGTGACAAGCCATGGTCGTCTATGCACAAGCGGAGCCTTGCGGTCTACCCCCTCTGCGGCATTAGATATTCTGCTTCACTTGACACCCCTCGATATCTTTAGCAAGCAAGTAGCTGCGACTGCAGCTATTCGCCTTAAAGCGACTAAACAGTGGACAAATAATTCATTTGGCCACGCCAATATTCTTAATACATTAGGAATCCTCACAGAAAACATCGATTACACCATACCTGAACTTTGGTCTGACAAAAACTTCCATGTAAGCCTCCCCTCTAGATCATTCTGGGTGGAGGATGCTTTCATGGAGGACAAGTCAATCCATCTCTACATAGATGGATCTAAGACCGATAGCGGAGTTGGTGGTGGTGTTTTCTCAGATAAGCTAAATCTAAGCCTCTCTTTCCGCCTTCCAAATCACTGTAGCGTGTTCCAGGCGGAAATTTTGACGATTAAAGAAGCTCTGTCCTGGCTGAAGAAAAACGTGATATCTGCAAAGGATATCCGCATATTTTCGGATAGTCAGGCCGCCATCAAGTCCCTGGACTCGGTCTCATTATATTCTAAAACCGCCCTTGAATGCCGATCATCTCTCATGGAGATGGCAGAGCAGTTCAACATTCACCTTTGTTGGGTGCCGGGCCACAGAGACATTCCAGGGAACTGCAGAGCCGATGAGCTCACCAAAATTGGAACCACTCTACCTATCCTACCGGACAAAGGTAGTATAGGTATACCAATCGCTACGTGCAAACTAAAACTAAAGCTAGATGCCAATAAAAGAACAGACCTTAGATGGACTGCTGGACAAACATGTCTAGCGACCAAACAGTTCTGGCCAAGGCTGGATCTGAGTCGCTCTAAGTGTCTGATCCTTTTAGATAGGAAACATCTCAGCGCCATAATAGGTGTCATTACTGGACTTTGCCTCATAGGCAAGCACGCAAGAAGGCTGGCGCTTTTAGTAATGATTTCTGTAGAAGCTGCATGGACGAGGAAGAGGAGGAGGCAATCCCCCACCTACTCTGCACATTCCCAGCTCTCTCCCAGAGAAAAAAGCTTCATCTAGGAGCTAAACAATCTAGAAAAATTAGACGTTAACAGTCTCCTACGCTTTATTATAAGCTCAAACAGGTTCCAGTAGTAAGAAGATCATAGATCCACGTGGCATCACAATGGGCCAATAGGACTAAGTGGGTTGGTATTTCCAACAGCCACTCTTACCTAACCTAACCTAGGTTTTTCTTTCAATGGCCAGGCTGTTACCCCGGTGGCACAACCCTCAAACTAGAGTACTGGTTACATTATAAATACCCCTAGGACGAGGTGTCGGGTGGATCGAAGCCAGTAACCCGTTCGTGGCTGTGAGCATTGCATTTAGGATCCTGACTTTCGGCCTGAGCTGCAAATATGTTGGAGTAGCCGAGATAAGGTCTTCTTTGCTTTATTCTGGAATTTTATTTCACCGTTGATTCCATCTGGGGAATTCATCCGCTGTCCCGTTTATAGTGCTGCTATATGTATTTGTCTGCCTGAGTCTGAATGGACAATTGATGTGTAGAAACAGTTACAACACTGGGCATCGCCAAGTTGACACATCCTGTAGCACCCAACCACTAAAAGTGGAGAGCTTTGTACAACATATCCAAAATTAATGACTTTTTCGTTTCCCAATTGAATAGCAATAATGTGAAAGAGCTGGGGTTTCAGCAAGAAGGCGCGACATGTCACATAGCGCGCGCTTGTGTACATTATTTCGCGTAATGGGTCTGTGAATTGGTTTCCAACATCGTGTGATTTATCACCTCCGGACTATTTTCTGTCAAGTCGCCGGTCAAGGCCGATGAATCAGAGATGATGGATGACTTGGAAGTCAACATTCGCCGGGTCAATGCCGATACGCCGATATCGCTCCTGTTGCTCCGACACGGAATACAACGTCTCGACATCTTCGTACAAGGTGAAAGATCGGTTTCTGTAACCGAAAGGTTTCAGGTTTCGACTTACTCTAGAAAGGTCTTACAACGCTATTTTCCCCCCACTAGGGTGAGCGTTCATAGAATATACCTTGAAGTTGAGTAAGGTAAGAAGTTCGATAGCAAGTACCACTCAACAGCAAACAAATACTGATAAGCTCTAGTTCGGTAGACCAGCTGGGAGCACTCGGAATACCGGAGTAGGACTGATGATAACTCCAGAAATATTTCAATATTAAAAAAAAACGACACGAAGCAGTTTATATCATAGAAACCTCATAGTGACCAGATGTTAACACCTGGATTCCAGAGCTTATTTACTTACTGAAGGTGGCGCTACAGTCCGGGATGAACCAGGGCCTCAACCAACAAGAGTCTCTGGACAGCTCGATCATTAGATAGCTACCTTCAGTTTCGCATGCTTAGTTGGTTGAGGTCCATTTCCACTTGCGTGTGCCAATTGAGTTGCGGTCTTCCTCTACTGCGCTGTCCCTCGGGGGTGAATTCGAAGACTTTTGATGACCCAATTCATCTCAGTCTTTGGATCTTCACTTTTCGATGTCGCTGTACAGCCCGTATAGTTCGTCATTGTATCTCCTCCTCCACTCACTATCTGGGCAGACCGGACCGAACATCACCCGAAGAATTTTCCTCTCAAAGCTGCTAAGAGCATCCTCACCCATTTCTGATAAATTTCATGCCTCTGCGTTAGAGAGCAGGAATGGGATTATTAAGGTTTTTCGAGAGAGGGTTTTGCTAATCAATTGCCTTCTTAGCCCAAAGAAGCAGCGATTGACAAGAGTTCTTCTTCGTTTGATTTCAGCGCTGATGTCGTTGTCTGAATTGATAGCGGAGCTTAGGTAGACAAAGTCCTTAATTGTCCGAGACGCCGGTATTGGATGTGCTTCCTGGTTGACAGCATACACTTGGTCTTGCGCTCGTTGACTGTTAAACCCATCTTTGCCGTTTACTTTTCGTGAAAATGCCACTGATATCACGCTGCTTTCTTCCGATTATGTCAATTTCATCGGCGTATGCGAGGACTGACTTTTAAAAGATTGTGCCTCTTGTGTCTACATCGTCCAGGTTGAAAGGGTCATTCTGCCCGACAACCGTTATATAGTCTACAGAAATGTTTTTCCTAAATCCTCAGGATCGATGCGACTCTGCTTATACTCGTATGTTCCCTTGTTCGTCTCTATAGGCTCCGGTTCGGGCTTTGTGTCCGCTGCTTGTTGTTTTACCTTTTGGCAACATTTCCGAATCTCAGTTTCGGGATAGCATCTCTTGATTTCCTCGACACCGCGCTTCTTATGCCCCTTCCTTTCCACGGTGCTCTTCAGTGCTGCTTTGTATGCATCTTGCTTAGCTTAACGTGCTTGCCGGCACTCGTCGTCAAACCAGGGATTTCGTCAAAGAAATTAGCGAATACTTGCGATTTTAGCTGTGCGACGTCGAACTTGCTTGCCTTTATGATGTTCGGGATATCTGCAACCGTACCTTGGCTACAAAAAGGTAATGATCCGAGTTGATGTTGGCCTCTCGAAATGTTTGGAAGTCTACAATAATGGAGAAGTGGCTTCCGTCGATCGTAGTGTGGACAATTTATTTGACGGTTGATTGATCAGGAGTTCTCCAAGTCCCCTTATGAATACCAAGTTGCGGGAACCACGTGCTAGCTGCGACAATATTTCGCCCCGTCCATTAGCCTGAATCCCTTATCGGAGGTTAAGTCGTGCAGGCTGTACTTTCCGACAGTACTACCAAAGTACTCTTCTTAACTTTGCAGTAAAACCAGCAGAAGCTATCTTCGGTGTCGTCATCTTTCTCCTCCATGGGGGCGTGCGTAAGGCTAATATTGGGAAATTTAGCCTCAATAAGGATCGTTAAGGGGTGCTCGTTAACATGCCGGAAACTTAAGACTTCTTGCCTAAGTCTACTTCTAACAACAAATAGGCGAAATAGGCGCTGCTTTTGATGTCGATAACAATTGCCGTAGTAAATGCTGCTGTTTAGTTTCGTTTAGTCCGACAGACTCAATCGCATTTTTTAGATGGCGGTGACATCCAGGGCCTCCGCTAGTTGTTCGGTTGCAAGTGGCCTATTAAGGGACCTAGAATTCCACGGGCAAATCCAAAGTTCGTTGTCCTTGTTTCGTTTGCTGCAAGCAGTAGATCCGTCCGTACCCGAGGCTTGTTGTTGCTTCGTAACTTAAGATTTTTTTTCAATGGCCTGGCTGATACCCCGGTAGCACAACCCTCAAACTAGAAGACTAGTTACATTATACCCCTAGGACGAGGTGTCTGTTAGATCGAAGCCAGTAACCCGTTCGTGGATGTGAGCGTTGCCGCCATCATCTGTTTTTACAACCCTGACTTTCGGCCTGCAAATATGTTGGAGTAGCCGAGATAAGGTCTTCTTTGTTTTATTCTGGAATTTTATTTCACCGTTAATTCCATCTGGGGAATTCATCCGCTGTCCCGTTTATAGTGCTGCTATATGTATTTGTCTGCCTGAGTCTGAATGGACAATTGATGTGTAGAAACAGTTACAACACTGGGCATCGCCAAGTTGACACATCCTGTAGCACCCAACCACCAAAAGTGGAGAGCTTTGTACAACATATCCAAAATTAATGACTTTTTCGTTTCCCAATTGAATAGCAATAATGTGAAAGAGCTGGGGTTTCAGCAAGAAGGCGCGACATGTCACATAGCGCGCGCTTGTGTACATTATTTCGCGTAATGGGTCTGTGAATTGGTTTCCAACATCGTGTGATTTATCACCTCCGGACTATTTTCTGTCAAGTCGCCGGTCAAGGCCGATGAATCAGAGATGATGGATGACTTGGAAGTCAACATTCGCCGGGTCAATGCCGATACGCCGATATCGCTAATCGAAGATGAACCCATCATTAGTTGACTAGTTCAATACACATTATGTTGCGGCACATTGCATGGCTACTTAACCATAGGTCTACCAGTCTGTAGTCCGATTACTTTTCAACTGCACTGTGTAATATTATGAATTGTATGTACGTCGGGGTTCGATATTTTATGATGCATCGTTAAATTCCATTTGACAGATGACATTCCCCATTCTCTGGCTATTCCTGCGCCAGTTACATGTACTCGTGCTCGCCTCGTATCATTTTCCACTTTATTTTATTTTACGATCAATGCTGTCATCGAACACGAAACATGATTAAGATTTTTTATTTTTTTTCCTTCTTTACTTCCGAGATTAAGGGAAGACGAATCTCTGTGAAAATATTCCGCCAAAGTTAAGCAAGAAAAAGAGAAGAAAAAAATCCCACCAAACAAGCAATAGCAAACGATGTGTGAAATGAATTACCGTAAAGTACAGGCGAACTGATTAGAAACAGATTTAACAATCCAACTGACAGGTATTTGGTTTTGACACCTGACAAAACAAATGACATGACATAGGTACAAAACGAGAAAAGCAACCTCCACGTCAAGTTAGTGTCATGTTAATTGTTAATTAAAACTCCCCCACCATCTGTGAGCTTCATTTATTATCTTATAAAACATCAATTTAAAATTGTTCGTTAAAAGTTGTCAGAACCAGTCACTATTTGCGTATGTTATTAATGGATAGATGGACCGTAATTCGGACTTGGTTTTCTTCTGGCGTTGCCGAGAGCAATCAAACAGAGGGATGCCAAATTAAATTTGGAGTCAATGAATGGATCTAACATTGTAGCACTATGCATTCTCACATCAGGAGGCGGCGGCTAGATGACCTGACAGTAATATTATGGCCGATGCCAAACCGAAGGCAGACCAGTAACAGTAGCAGTAGCACCACCAACTTTTGGTAAGTGGGAATGAATGATGAAAAGCTTTCAATTAAATTTACTTTTGAAACTTAATTTATTTTGCTTTTAAACGAACGGGAGGGGGTCCTGTCCCAAACTTGCACTCGCACAAGGTGGCAATAGGGCAAAGGGAGAGACCCCCGGACTCTTAATTTAGGATAGAAACCGCCAACTAAAAGGTTGACCTCCATAGTTCGTTGGCAGTGAGGAAAATTGTATTTTTGATAAATTATTTCTGCACAAGAAATTTTCATTCGACATTGTGCCTCATTTTCCATTCCACATGACGTTAAACGAGCACCAACCACTAGCAACCACCAGCCGATGGGAGGAATAGGATAGGATGTAGGATGTAGGATGTGTTGCGTTCTGTGGTGCTGGACGAGACATAAGTCCACCAGCTTTTATCCTTACCATCATTATAGTGAACAAGGTGTATAAGCGCACCACCAATATATATAGTATCCGTTTCGTACTAGGAAGGGAGAGAGCCTTAATTTATGGAAGTTAATTTTTCATTCAAGGCAATAGAAGTTACCACGTCGTCCTCTTTCGCAATGTAAATTTCTAAATTATACTCGTCCAGAGAGAGGTGGCCTCTGCAGCTTACCTCGCCCCTCAAGTAGGAAGTAGAAACTTCAACAGAGAGACCAAAAGGATTTATGCACGTTTTGGCAAGGTTTAACGATTACGTGTTTTTTTTTTTTTTTTTTTTTTTTGAAAATTAGCTTTTGGGTTACTACTCGTACTCGTATGTATTTTCATTTTTATTTGTCGGTTGGATTTGGACTTAATCCCTCTATCCCCAGAGAAAGGGATGGTCGACAATCTTTCTTTTGTAAGAAAACCCCGAGGAAGTACTCGTATTCGTACTCCAATTGAGTTGTATCTATGGGTAGATTGCGAAAGAGAGTTGCCAAGTTTGTTGGTTTTGAATTGAATTTAACTATTTTTTCATGGAGCGTTTAGTATTAATAATTTAAAAAGATTTCGCAGTGAGTGTTAATCTTAATTAATTTGTAGTTATCTTGTCATCATAAATCTGGTATTCCCTCTAGTGAATGGAGTGAAGTACTCGTATTTGCTGGCGATAGAATTTGGCTAACCTCTTTGATTTGCCTCCGAGAAAAGAGTATATGCTGTGCTGGCAAGGAACCAAAACGGATTTGAAAAGGCTATGCAGGACTTTAGGGGTTTTCAACTCCATATGGAGTTGAAATGCTTATGGCAATATGCTGTCATCTGGCTGGGTGTAGAAGTGTCTTAAATTTAAAAATGTGTTGCAAGCGATTTGGCAAGTTTCCGAGAGATAAGAAATAAATGTTGCTCTTAGATGCAAAATTTATATGTTACTTGCTGTTGAATGTTTCATTTCTTTTTTTGAAAGTTTTAAAGGGAACCCATATACCAACGTCGGAATATGCTTCATCAAAAAGGGGTTTTGGTTGTCAATCGCTACATCAGTATTCGAAGTCATTTTCTCCCTATCACTTCCCAGTGGTGATCCCGGGTAACAGCATGAATAAATCGTTACTCATGCATGTTAAAGTGACGGCCATCTAATAGCCTCCGGTAATAAGGGATTCACTGTTGACGACCCTGTTAAACGAGTGAAGGACAACAATCTTCGGATCTGAATGTGAAATGTTCGAACCCTTAACAGACTGCTTGCAGCTGAATTAGCGAATATCCTCGACTGCTACAAAGCAGACACAATCGTCATCCAAGAAATGCGATTGGTTGGACATGGATGGATGGACAAAAAGAGGAAGAAAAACTGTTATTATGAGGAAGACTTAGGGAACATATCTTGAGCTTCAGGCATGTAAGCCAACGTCTGACGACGATTCGCATATAAGGGAAATTCGCCAACATTAGCCTCATAAACTTCAACGCCCCGACTGAGGAGAAAGACGACCTCACTAAGGACTGCTTCAACGAGTTCCTAGACAAAACCTACGAGCTAACCAACCAAACCCAAGATTTGACGTAAAAATCGTTTTTGGTCGTCGACCTTGACCGTCAATCAAATTGATCATATTGCGATCGACGCAAGGCACTAATCAAGTGTTTTGGATGACCGAACGTTTTGAGCAGCTAACATCGATTCGGACCATTATCATGTTGTAGCCATGATATGGATTCGGATATCTGTAACGAACGAAACCATCCAACCATTCTGAGGCAGTTCAACTTCGACGGCTACAATCACAAGAGAACACCAGGGCCTTTTCCGATCTAGTTTCCCTGAACTCCTCGAGGAGTCCGATGTAGAGCAATCAGAGAGGCCGGCTGTGATATGCACCTATTCAACGCGCCCCAACAAAGAAACGCCTGGTTCGATGACAAATGCAGACAAGCAGTATAGAGCGGCCCTGCAGAAAAGAACGAGAGGGGCTTGACGAAAATTGACAAATTTAGATAACTGTTTGTTGGTTCCTGCGTTGATGTTATGTGTGTATCTGAGACGTGGTTTGATCCGAGGGTAAGCGACGAGCCATACTCCATGTGCGGTTATAAGATCTTTCTCGCTGACAGGAAAAATAGAATCGGTGGTGGCGTTGCTATTTATGTTCGTGATAGTTTAACTGTAAATCCTCTGTTTGAGTCACCGCCCGATAGTGATTTTCAGTATTATTTTATAGAAATTGAAAAAAGGAAATGCCCGTTTGGTGTCGTTTATAGACCCTACAATAATATTGACCTGTCATCCCTCTTTGACTTATTAGAAAATTATTCGTCGTTATACTTGCGAACTATTGTGTGTGGTGATTTTAATTGTAATATTCTTGAAATATGAAAATGCTTGGTCTTGATGTTGTAAATTCGACCATTCCAACGCACTTTACTGGTTCCAACAGCACACTCTTGGACATCTTTATTACCAGTGACTGTCAAGAAGTGTTCTTTACCCAGGTTTCGACTCCTGTTTTTTCTAAATATGACCTCATCTTTGCCACTTTTAATCTAATCACCAGTAACAAACAATCGGTCTATACATTCAGGGACTTTAAAAATCTTAATGTGGAGCAACTTGAACAAGACCTTATTTGCCTTGATTGGCATAACGTATTTTTTGTTGAATTTCTCCATCACGTAGTTTTACAGCTCTTCGATAAACATGTTCCTCTAAAAAGGAAAGCTGTCAAATATAATAACATCAAGTGGTTTACCTCTGAAATTGTTGAGCTAAGAAACCAGCGTGATGCTGAATTCAAAAAATGGAAACGATTTCGAATTTCCGAATACTATGACAGCTATCGGTTGTTACGTAACATAGTCAACTCGAAGATTAAAGAAGCCAAACGTCGCTATTATGCTAAGCACTTCGATCATAAACTTCCAACCAAAACACTTTGGACAAACTTACGTGAATTAGGTGTAGGTAGTAACTTGAAGTCCATGGTAGACCAGGTCGATCCTAACGAACTAAACAAAGAATTCACTAAAGTTCAATCGAAATTTCGCCCAAATGGAAACAATATCCAAACGCCACACGCTGGATTATTCGAGTAGAACAAATCGACGTTGCTAGAGCTGTGCTAAAAATTAAATCTAACGCTGTTGGTGTCGATAACATCCATCCAACTTTTATTAAATTAATATTACCCTATATACTTCCAGCTTTAACATATATTTTCAATAATATAATAACAAGATCCACTTTTCCGTGTGCTTGGAAGCAAACCAGGATTATACCAATCCCAAAAAGGAAAGCAGTAGGCAACTCGTCAACTGAATATAGACCTATCGCTATACTTCCATATTTGTCAAAAGTTATACACTATGAAATATCAAGTGTTCTTCAGTAAGAACAAGTTCTTTGCGCCTACCAGTCTGGATTTCGGAAACACCACAGCTGCACATCAGCGCTTCTAAAAGTATCCGACGACATGAGAGCTGCAATAGACAAAAAACAAATCACCCTTATCGCTCTCCTAGATTTTTCTAAGGCCTTTGACACCGTTGATCATGAACTACGAGTACTTGTATCAAAATTGATGAACTTCTATAACTTCTCTGCATCAGCCGCTAATCTCATACGGTCCTATCTGGTTGAAAGAAAACAAGCAGTTCATGTAAGCAATGCTGTGTCAGATTATATTGCAATTTCAGTTGGTGTTCCACAAGGATCCATTTTGGGTCCCCTACTTTTCGCAATTTTTATTAACGATCTTCCTAAAAGCATTAAAAGTTCTAATTTTCACATGTTTGCTGACGATATCCAGTTCTATTTAAGCTTCGAGAATGATCTTATTGATCATGCTGCTTTGAAATTTAATAATGACCCAAAACGTATCCATTGCTGGGCAGATGAAAACCTTCTGCAGCTTAACCCAAGAAAAACGAAGTGTCTTCTCATAAATAGAAACCCCTTATCTTTTATCAACGTTCCTTCAGTATACCTTGGTAATGAACCTATCGAATTTGTAAACAAAGCAAAAAATCTTGGTATTTGGTTCAATACAAAATTAACCTGGGACGACCACGTTTGCTCAGTTGTGGGAAAAATATACGGATGTCTTAGAAATCTCTCCCAAACTCAAAGCTTCACACCAATAAATACCAGAATGATGAAGTTTCGGACTGTAAAGTCTGAAGAATAATCTGCAAAAATATAGACGGACACCTCATATTAGAACCACAGTCGGTGCTGAGAACCTGGAATGATTATTTCTGCAGAACGTTGATGTTGAATAACTTCTCATCGTTACTCAGAATGGACCATACAGGTTGGACGAAGATAGATAACAATTCCGCCCGTCCAACCATGATTAAGTCAGGAAAGCCATTACCAATTAATCGAATTAGGCCAGGAAAGCCCACTGGAGATCAAATTATGACATCTTGGAAAAAATCTAGGAAATCATACCACCTCTTCATCCACTTCAAAGCCACATATCACAGCCTCTAAAGAGATGAACCATATAGAGCCATGTCTAGGTTTGGCATCCCTGGCAAGACAAAACAAAATCTTAAACAAGGCACTGCGATGTCATGTGATTTTTTCAACATCGTTCTTGAAAGAACGATGCAAGACTCACAAGTCAATTCCAAAGTCTGTTCAGTTACTCGCATACGCAGACGACATTGACGTAATAGGAAGAACACAGCGAGCTATCAATGGAGCGTTTGAGACTATTAAAGCAGAAACGGCAAAGATGGGTTTAGTGGTAAAGAAAGGAAATACAAAGTATATGCTGTCAACAAAGAGGGATACACAACCTACCTCCGCCAACGACACTAGCCTGGAAATCACTTAATCACTGGAAATCACTGCAATTAAGTAGTGACGCCCTCTTTCGAGTAACTAAAAAAGACACTGATCATCCCAGTCCTGTTTTACGGGGCAGAAGTGTGGATATTGACGAACGCCGATGAAAATGCTCTCAGGCGCCTTGAGAGAAAAGTTCTTCGGTTAATTTTTGGTCCCGTTTGCATCAATGAAGAAGGGAGGGGATGTTTCAAGAGGGCTGTAAAGCATTGCCCGTCCATTAGACTAGCTTAACTCGGCTTAGATGAGTAGGCCACCTTCCCGGCCCGGAAGGGACAACGCAGTAGAGGACATCGCAAGGCGACCTCAGCAAATTTCGTGTGCTCAACTAGAGACAACTACAACTCTCAGAAGATCGTACTAACTGGAGAGGCCCTGGTTCACCTGGACTGTAACGCCATCTAAGTAAGTAAGACGTAAGTTGATAGGCCTTTAAATTTCCTATTTTCTTGCCCATGCAATTGATGCAATCTTTTGATAGGCTATATGCCTCGCTTCTTGAACATGCTAAGATTTGAGGACCATAACAACAATCTTTCTCAATAAAAATGGTGTTAAATCGAGTTTCTTGGGGTTACACCCATCCTTCGGTCAGCCTTTAAGACTCAAAATAATCAAATCTATGCATGATATACGTTTCAACCTCCGCTTTAACTCGAAAAGCAGTAGAAGAAGCTGTTTAGAGCCTCAATATGTCCTCATCAAAGTTTACGTGCGTAGGTCAGAAAACATACTGTAGATCATCTGTTCTGTTAGAAAACCAGAAAAGGATATAAGAAGCATAATCGAGTTCCGCAGAAGTATTTCTTTAAAACCTTTTGCAAAGAGACAAACGTTTTTGGTGATACAAGGAGCTGAGAACTGGTTGGTGCATCAGAAATGGACTTCCAGACAACCTTGTTGTGCTCTCTTCAGGAGGAAGGAAAAGGTTAATTCGCCTGACTTAAGTAGTGCTAATAGGCGTTGCCGTCCCTTTTTTCCGATGATGGCAAGGTATCTTGGTATCAGAACTATATTTGCTTCTTCCCTTGACATTCATATCACGGGCTGCACTCTCAAAGCCATCTTCCATATAAAAAAAAATGGACTTTGGTATAACTTGATGATCTTGCGCATTGACTGTCTTTTGACTCTGGTCTTATGGTCGAGAACTCTTATTGCGAAAGATATACTAGATCGGCTTTCTATGCGCCTAAGACTGGTTTCGGACAGAATCTGAGGCTGAATTTACGGAATATTGTTTGGACACCAGGTCACACTGAGATCAGGGGAAATGAAATCGCCAATGAACTCAAGGAAAAGTTTTTAAGAACCCGAACCTGCGTTAGGACTACCTGGTTGAATTCCATATAGCATCCCGACGTCTCGAAGAAATCAAGGACTGTCCTGCTGCCATTAAACAGGAAGGACTCCAGGCAGCTGACAGCAGTCGCTACTGGCACTAGCCTTTTGCTAATCACCTAAGTGCGCGGAAGCAGAGAGTCTCGGTTTTAGACTGAGTGCAGGTGCCATCGAATTTTCTGAGTGTTTTTGGGTGACTTGCCCTATTGAGGACTTTGACGAATCTGCTGGTGTCACCTAGTGCTTCCATCCTTTCACAAAAATCTAAATAGAAGCCTTAGAAAGCCAAATAACTCTAAAATAAAAGGACATCTCATGTACCCTAATGACTGCAGCAGGACGTAGATAATTATTTTACCTCTTTACGAAGTTAAGCTACTGAAATTGAGCTCTTTACTGTTGCTAGGCCGATTATATGAGTCTGCCGACTTGTCCTTTAGCATTCTGCCAACGTCTCTCGTCCTCCATGCCATTCAATAAGTAAATTTAATTCCAAATGGGATGCAAAGCCCCGGCCAAGGTATCCGAAAAGTACTAACTCACTCCTCACACGGATGCGCCCTCCCATTGTCCATTATTATTTTTTTATGTTCCTCTTTAGCTCAGAAATTATTCACATTTATCCTGCACCAGTGAATGTTTATGTATGTTGGTGTATGGTATGATAAAGTAGACCACCGTGGGACATTTTCAGAGCACCATATACTCGTAAATATCCCCGTTCTAGGAAATTAAACTTATGTGCTCGTTGTGCTGTTTCCTGCCTCCGGCAGATGCGTCTGCTCAACTCAGCAAGGCTTCGTCTTCTGATTAAATATGGTATGTGAAGGGATCATTTTCGTTTTTATTTATTAATTTATTTACTTTCCTCCAATCGGATTAGAGCCGAGGATACACTGCTATTGACTGGTACTGTCTGCCTGACATCCTGACTGAGGGATTTCACATACACAGAAGCGATGGAACAAAGGAAGAAAAAGGCAAATTTTCCTTGTTTGCTCATTCACACCATTTCTCTTGCTTTAATTTGTAATGATTTTTGTTTACTATTTAAAATTCGGGAAAAATATGTAAGAAAGTGCAGAAATTCATGGAAATATTGTGCTTCATCTACTTGTCCATATTTAAGTAGTAAAGGTATGCACTTTGTTACTTCTTTTCCATTTATAGCAATTTCTTAAATTTTTTGTTAAACACAAATTTCTGACCACTTTTTCGTCCTCCATTTCTAAACTAAAAATTATTCGGGTTTCACTTCATACGACATGGAAATTTCATTTAGAAAAAGGATTCCACTTCTATCTCATCTGGTTTCCGTCCGAATCCACAGCATCACCTTCCTTCCCATCTAACCGAATGACTTTTAATTAATTCTATTTTGTTGGGCTTCATTTTCATTACTGTAGAGTGTAGATACTTTGTACTTCTCTTTTAGTACTGATACTGACACATTTAGGCTGTGCATTTCATGGACTTCGTTTACGCGGGATGCTTGGCATATTCGTTTATTTAGCAAGAATAGGCTACGAGATTTTACAGAAGCAACTTCCGTGAAGTGAGATTGAGTATGTGTATCTTGTACGAAAGGGAAATATGTAGAAACAGTGCGACATGATTGTAAGTGGAAATTAAAAGAGTTGATCAAATGGTTCCCGGAATTTATTCAGAAAATTAAAAATACAAATTTATTCCTCTAAATCTATATTGTCCCCTTCAAAGTAATCCCCATCGACTGCAACACACTTATGCCAGCGCTTGACCCAATCCTCGAAACATTTTTCATATTCGGTTTTCGGTATGTCCATCAGTGCTTCCTGCGATTTTTCCATTACTTCCTCTCGCCTGCTGAAGCGCGTTCCCCGTAGTGGTTTTTTAACCCGATTGAACAGAAAGAACTCACAGGGAGCCAATCAGGTGAATTCGGTGGCTGTTGCATGGTATTTGTTGCATTTTTCGTCAAAAAATTACGAATAATGATGGCACTGTGCGACGGTGCGTTATCATGGTGAAAAATCCACAAGTTTTCTGCCCACAATTCTGGTCTCTTTCGGCGAATTGGTTCACGCAAACGTCTCCTAACACCCAAATAATACTCTTTGCTTACTGTCTGGCCTTCTTGCAAAAATTCATGATGCACTACACCGTTGTAATCCATGAAAACCGTGACCATTGCCTTCTTTCTTGACTGAAAACGATGTGGTTTTTTGCTCGGCCCATTTGGTGAACGCCATTCACTTGCCTGATGTCTGGATTGCGTGTCGTACTCATAAACCCAGATCTCGTCTCTAGTAATGATCCTTTTGATGAATGTGGGATCGGATTCAGCCTCGCAAATCATCTCTTTTGCATGAAATTAAGGTCTTTTGGCACCAACTTTGCTGCTACACGACGGAAACAAAAATCCTTAGCCAAAATGTCTTGGGCGGATCCATAGGCAATGTTCAAGTCCTCCGCTATCATTTCTTTTACTCCATCAATGTTTTCGTCGGTTTTCGATGTCGATGGTCTGCCACTGCGTTCATCATCTTCGATTGACTCACGATCACTTTTGAACCGCTCGTGCCACTTGTAAACGAGCGTTTTCTTTAGAGAATCGCTGCCGAAACACTTGTCCAACCTTTCAAACGTTCGCGCACTATTAAATCCGTTTTTTACGCAAAATTTAATACAAGTTCGTTGTTGCAAATTTAAAACCATTTCTGAAATTGTAAGAAAATCGCCAACACACACAGAGATAGACTCTTGGCTAAGTAACTCTTGCAAATATCAAGCTATGATGCTAAGATTTAGAGGGAATGTCAACAACAGATTTGCCAAATTAACAAATAAAAAATGAACTTAAATCGGAACAATGGGAGTGCCAGAATACCTACCTTAGCAAATGTTCTTTTGATTTTACCAACCTCAAATGTCATTATATGTGAGAGCTCAAATGGATGATGACGCAAAGACCTATCTCCTGTCTTTGGAACAATGTAATATTTTTGGCAGGTTTTGGTCGTATTGAAATTAACAATACGACTTCAGCTTGGTCTTGTAGGATCAATATATACCCTCTCTACAGCTACGAGTAGAGTCGATGAAAGTTGGAGGATTTTATTCAAAAGAGAAGCAAACAATTTTTGAATACGTATACACTTGTCAGAAGGAATATCGCGTGATGGGTACCTACTGATGGTATACTTCCAAAAATTTTCCGCACAACGCACAATTTTTCCAACCACAGCACAATTGCAACCCATCATAGCAAGGATATGAGAAAATGGGCGTTTCCCTGAAGAGCCGAAGGAAGGAATAACCGTGTCAAAAGAGGGCACTGATAAGCCATGGAAATTGGCGGCTGTAACGAAAATAATTCCAAACAGGATGGCAGGATTTGAATCTCTTAAGTGAATTCCTTGAAAATCATTAAAAAGCAATGCCTTGAAAATAAATCTACGCATTACCTGGTGTCTATTGATTTTAAGAAGATTTCGACATGTGAATCGTGAGTTTATGTTTCAACCTTTCTGCTGGATAGACATTTGTGATGGGAATATAAGAGGCTACTTACCGAGATGCAAAATGTGGCGCTTAACACAGCAGTACGCTGTCAGACACTTTTCAAACTTAAAGTTGTAGCTTCATTTCCTGACATTTCCGGGAGCGGTCTATGTTAGAGAAATGAAAAGAAATTAGTAGACAGTGACGTTATACTCGTATCTATCTGCTTACACATGATATGGTGAGGCTTGTGTGTGATGACCGCATGCAGTATATCCAGAGCGTTGATGATGGATTTCGAAGAGCCTTTGAAGGGAAATGAGGACGAAATAAAAAAGCTATTGGAAGTGTAGTGATAACTGCCCACATATCAGAGGAAATAAATATCATTCGCGATGAATTTCTCTCTAAAATTCAAACCATTCAACAGTTCTGTTCGAATGGATTTGATGCAGTAAATAAAACTATCGCTGATATAGTTCAACGTGTTGAAAGAGATGAAGTTGAAGCTACTGATAATACGTTAACAATAAGAAAAGAGCTTCTCTCTTTACAAAAACAACATGATATATTAGAGCGCAAAGATATTGCTGCTGATGCTGTTCTATTTGGTATCCCCGAACAACCAGAGGAAAATCTCAAAGAGATCTTCAATCGACTTTGTTTCACTATCGACTGCAGTCCTCCCAAACTGAAACAAATCTTTCGTCCACGGCAACGTAACAAAACCATCTCACCTATAATAATTAAATTCAATAGCCTACAAGAAAGAAACGCTCTTCTTGGCTCAGCTGCAGGTTATCGAAAACAGAACAACAAACAGCTTTGTCTTCGTGATGCTGGAATAGATGCGGATGGGATAGTATATACGAGTATAAACGACAGCTTAACGAGGAAAAACCGTGCGATTTTACAACGTGCAATGACCTTCAAACGCGAAAATCAGCTGTGTGGTGTTTACACAAAATTCGGCAGTGTATTTGTAAAATCAACTGCTAATGGGAAGAGCAAAATGATTGACCACATAGGGGAGCTGAATGATTTAGTGAAAATCAATGCCAACAGAAATTATAATGACAGAACGAGGGTATGAATATTGCTGCTGCGGGGGAAAAAACAAAAAACAGCATCGTAATTAACTATGAAAGAAAAAATATTAAATCTTATTTCATTTTTTTATTTTCGTATTTTTATTACAACCACCTTCAATGGCGTGGGTAATAATACTGTGCGCACTAGGATACGGATTTTATCTAAGATTCGTCCGGGTTTCTTGGTGTGTCACCTCAATGCACGTAGTCTTAATTCTGATAAGCTAGATTACTTAAAATTTGTTTTTGAGGCCTCGGATGTTGATGTCATTTGTGTGAGTGAAACGTGGTTTAAGCCTGATATCTATGATCATATCTCCGACATGATTGAGCCAGAAATGCAGGATCATATCTTCGATATGGTTGGTTATAAGTTGTATCACAATGACAGAATAACAAACACAATTGGAGGTGGGGTAGCAATCTATTGCAAATCAACATTAAGGTGTTTCGAGTGACAAATCAAAGCGATCGGACGTGTTCTCTATAAGCTCCCTTGTTTTACTCATTGCAAAGTTTGTTCCAAATTGTAATTGAAATTATCAAAATTATCAAAATGTCATCGAATCTGTGTGGTACATGCAATACGATAATTGCTGATCCAAATTTTATTCAGTGTGATTACTTTTGTAAAAATAAAATTCATAAAAAATGTGCTAACATCTCGGCGCCAAGCTATAAGATTTTGGTTAATAATGCGAATTTAATGTGGCGATGTAATTCTTGCACTGTGTCGCGGCATACTGCTAACGATTTATTCAATTTAATTAATAAGCTCTCATCAGAGATCCTAGAATTAAAAAATCAAATAAACCTACTAAACAATTCCCTTAATGCCCCTAGTGTCTTAGTGAGTGATGATTCGGAGAATCAATCATATAAAAGTTTTTCAAACGTTATGCCAGGTCAATGCACTTCAATACCAACAATATGCAATGTTTCTGAAGAAATTTCAAATGAAGAGAAAAATCCGACTATCGAGAACAAAATCCCCTCAACCCCGGCGTTGGCCCGAAGCCATCAAGATGATAGACCTATTCGGAATAATGTTGTTGTTGGAATACATCCACATTGCTTGAAGGTGTATTTGTCCCCAAATCCAAATGGTTACTTATATCATACCTTAGCACTAATACAACAGTGGATTCTCTAACATCATTTATCGCTGGCATAATTGATATTTCAAAAAATCGCATTAAATGCATTATGCTTGTAAAAAAAGACGCTGACATGTCTGATTTCTCTTTCCTTAACTTTAAAGCTGCAATTCCGGAAAATTGCATTGATAAAATAATGCAGGCTTCCATTTGGCCTTCTGGTGTTAGGGTAAGAGAATTTACTCAGCATTCAAAAAACGATCAGCGAATGAAACCACCTTCACTCTCTGCATAAAAAATTCAACAACAAAACCTGTTCCTCCTGCTCCTACTATTTACGCTGCCGATGAGCTTGCTGCTGCTGTTGTTGTTACTAATATGGCTATTGATTCCGTATCAACAACAAAACCTGTTTTCGCTACTAATGATCTTGCCGCTGCTGAAATAGCCTTTGATATCAAATGCAACTCATATGTTTTGCCTGTCAACGTTGCTGCTGCTCCTGTTGCTGTTGTTCCTGTTGATGTTCCTCCTGCTTCTCCTCCAGATATTGGTATTATTGCTCAAGACGTTCTGTCTCTCTATTATCAGAATGTGGGTGGTATGCGTACTAAAACCAAGCAATTTTATTTATCTGTTCTGGATTGCTCGCATGACATAATTGCTCTCACCGAAACATGGTTGTACAAAGACTTGCTATCAACAGAATTATTTGATTCTAGCTATGTTCCATTCAGAACAAACCGTAATGCTACACGTACTGGACTGGATAGAGGAGGTCGCAGTTAAATCTATTTACGAGAGCAGAGAAATTGAACTATCAGACTGTTTAATTGAACAAATATGTGTTCGCGTTGTAATCTTTTCAAGTTCTCATGACAAAATTTTAAAAAAGATCAATATTTATGTTTTCGTTTCTTATATTCCACCGTGTTCTGAATTTAATGTTTATAATGCTCATATCAATAATATTAAGAGTGTTGTTTCGGACTTTGATGAAAATTGTTTTGCCCTTATTTTAGGAGATTTTAATTTATGTAATATTAAATGGGTTTTTTCTCAAGATGATAAAGTTTTATTTCCAATTAATGTAAAAAAAGATTTTGAAGCTGTTGTAACAGATACTCTTTCTGCCTTTAATTTAACTCAAGTTAATAGTGTTGTAAATGAATTAGGAAGGATTCTAGATTTTAGTTTTTATTAATAATGAGCTTGATGTTGAAATTTTTGAAGATGAAAACCCATTGCTAAACAATAGTATTCACCACAAAGCATTAAAAATTGTATTAAATTTATCAGTTACTCAATCTTTATCTGATCCATTATCTTATATAGATGTAAAATACGACTTTAACAAAGCCGATTTCATTTGCATAAACAATTATATTAATGAAATAGATTGGGATTCTATTTTGTCCCAATCTAGTTTAGCTCTATGTTTTTCTTCTTTTATTAACACTGTCCAAGAACTGTTTGATAGGTTTATACCTAAGAAGGCAAAAAGACGTAGACTGAACAAGCCGATATGGTTTTCTAGAGGCTTACAACGTTTTAAAAATTCTTTAATAAAGGCCCAAAAAAGAAGTAAGACCGATTCAAGTTTTCGAAGCAATTATTGTCGTTTGCTAAAAGAGTATACATTTTTAAAGACGTTTTTATATAACCAGTATTTATGGTCTATGGAATCGAAGATCAAGAAAAACTCAAGATCTTTTTGGAAATTTTTTAATTCAAAACGAAAATCGGTGGGATTTCCTACTAATATGAATTACAATGGTAATGTAAGTAGCGATATATTAGAAATCTGTAACATGTTTGCAACTTTTTTCCAATCTAACTTTGTTGTTGATGACTCTAACAGTGATGTTTTGCCTGCATATTCCGAAGTAGTTAATATAGACTCGATGTTAATATCTGAAGATGAGGTTTTTACCGAACTTTCTTGTTTAGATATTAATTTAAGTTTGGGACCAGACAATATTCCTGCTAAGTTTTTAAAAGAATGTGCATGTAATTTGTCCAAACCTCTATCTTACATATTTAATCTTTCTCTTCGAAGTGGTGAGTTTTTAGAATGTTGGAAAACCTCCTATATTACTCCCATTTACAAATCAGGTCCAAAACAGAACGTGCAAAATTATAGACCCATTGCGAAATTGCAACTGATTCCAAAGATTTTTGAATCAATCGTTAAAAAGAAAATGTATAATGCCTTGAAAAACCATATATCGGTTTACCAACATGGTTTTGTTCAAGGGCGTTCCACTGTGACTAATTTAACACTGTTTGTAAACACTTGTTTAAAAAATATGGAAAATAGATGTCAAACAGATGTTGTCTTCACTGATTTTTCTAAGGCGTTTGATAGGGTAAGCCATCGAATTTTATTAAAAAAAACTGTCCTTTTTAGGTTTTCACTCAACAATCCTTAAATGGCTTAGGAATTATTTATGTTCTCGATCACAATTTGTCAAAATTGGGTCTAAAATATCTTTCAAAATTCATAACTATTCGGGTGTGCCGCAAGGCAGTCACCTTGGGCCTTTGCTGTTCTTAATATTCATAAATGACCTACCAACAGCAATAAAATTCTCAAATTGCCTTATGTTCGCAGATGATGTTAAGATCTTCATGTCAGTTAAATCTGTTGCTGATAGCTTAAATTTTCAAAAAGACATAAATAATTTAAATGTATGGTGTTCTATGAACTCGTTGAATTTAAATATTAAAAAATGTTCAGTCATGTCCTTTTCAAGGTCTGTCATGCCTATATTATTTGACTATAAGATGTCTAATGTTTTGTTGCAAAGAGTTGTAAGTCATAAGGATTTGGGTGTCATTTTAGATCCACATCTTTCCTTTAATTTACACATTAATTACATTATTTCAAGAGCTAATGCTATGTCTGGTTTCCTGTTTAGAAACACCCGTGATTTTCGGGACCTCTATACACTGAAAGCTTTGTTTGTTGTTTTAGTTCGTCCTATATTAGAGTATTGTTGTGTTGTTTGGTCTCCGCTTTTTAAGAAAGATTCTAATCGCATTGAAAAAGTTCAGAAACGTTTTACAAAATACGCGCTTCGTAACTTAAATTGGTCCGGTTCTTTGCCTTCATATGATAATAGATGTTTACTTATTGGTTTAAAGCCTATTTCTTGCAGAATAACTTACTATTCTGTAGTATACGCAAGAGATGTAATTACAAATCACATTGATTGTTCACCTCTTTTGGCCTTATTTAGTATAAATGCACCTTCTAGATCCATAAGACCAAGAAGCAATGCTCTTTTGTATATCTCAAGGCATAAAACAAATTATGGCCAAAACGAGCCTATGACCAATGCGTGTGTTAAATTCAATCAATATGCAAATGTTTTCGATTTTAATCAAAACAGAAATGTTTTTAAATCTATACTCATGTTTTGTATCATTTAATGCTAATGTTAAATCTTGTTATTTTAAATTTAGACTTTAAGAAATTTAGATGTACATTCACATTTTAGGTTAGTCTAAGAGAGTTTGTAATACTTATAGACATAAATAAATAAATAAATAAAGTGATTGGTAAATCCGAACATAATGGAATTGAATATTTAATGTCAGAGGTGTCAGATGGTTGTGTTCAATGTATTGTATCTTGTGTGTATAACCCAAGTAGACGCTTTTCGACAGATCCGTTTTCCTCGGCGTTAGCCAATTTCGCTCAGTTATATGAACATATCATTGTATGTGGAGATTTTAACACTGATCTTGGTAGACATGATGCTCTATCACACAAACTTTTTGACCTGGTGGTATCCAATGGTCTTGTTGTTATAAACTCTCATCCTACTCGATATGCTCCAAACGCCAATCCTAGTTTATTAGATTTGTTAATAGTCTCTGATGCATCTAAAGTTCTCCTTTTTGATCAACTTACTCTTGAAGGAATATCTGACCATGATTTGTTGTTTTGTTCTTATACGTAATATTGATTTTTCACATGTTCCAATCCCGCATACATACACCTACAGGGATTTTAAATCTATTGACGTTCACTCACTACATAGGGAAGCATGTGCAATACCATGGGAACCCTGTTTGTATCTTGACAATGCTAATAATAAGCTTAACTTTTTTCAGTTGAAAATTGAGGATCTTTTTAATAATCATGTGCCGCTGCGGATAAGACAAATAAGAAATTTGAAATGTCCGTGGTTCACTCACGAAGTACTGAATGCAATAAATAACCGCAGAAAAAAATTTAGAAATTGGAGACGAAGCCCTACTTTTAGAAACTGGGAAATTTACTGTCTATACCGTAATCAATGTACTTTCGTCACTCGCTGTGCTAAGCGTGATTATTTTGAATCTACCAGTACATTCCTTCCAAACAGCTTTGGACAAACTTACGTAAAATTGGTGTTGGTAAAAATGGTGTTTCTGATTGTCGATTAGATCCAAATATTCTTAATTGCTCTTTTCTAACAAGTACAGATAACAATCCTAAGTTCTCCTTACAAGAAAACTTCTACGCGATCTTACTCGTAATTATGATTTTGAAGCAGTAAACGAGAATGATGTTGAGGAAAGTATAGTTGCCCTTAAATCGAATGCCGTGGGTGAAGATGGCATCCCCCTCCGCTTTGTAAAAATGATTCTCCCTCACTTATTACGTACACTAACGCATATAATTAATTATTGCTTAGCTTCTTCTACTTTCCCTGATAATTGGAAGGCTGCTAGAATTATACTTGTTGCTAAGAAATCACGGCCCTCACTTCCTACTGATTTTCGGCCTATAAGTATCCTTCTTACCCTGTCAAAAGTTTTTCAGAAGATACTGGCAAAACAAATAATCGGTCATTTAAATAGAAATTCTCTGCTTTGTCCTTTTCAGTCAGGTTTTAGATCCCAGCATAGCTGTGCTACTGCAATAGTTAAAATTCTTGATGATATAAGGCAACAGTATGATCAAAGCAACCTGGCGGTCCTATGCTTGCTAGACTTCTATAAAGCATTTGACAGGGTTAACCACAGCATCTTATGTAAAAAGCTCCGCCATTATTTTGGCTTTAGTGATAGCGCAGTCAAATTGATAGGTTCGTATATAAGCAATCGTTCCCAGAGAGTTATGGTTGGTGAAGATTTTTCAGATATCAGATATCTGCGTAAAGGTGTACCTCAAGGTTCTATCTTAGGTCCTCTTCTTTTTTGTATTTTTATAAATGATATAACCTATGTATGTAATAGTGTATCTTTTCACCTTTATTTGTCAAGACCTATTGGACTAGTAGAGGATCTTTTCCATCGAATAAATGAGGACCTCAAAGGTATACACAAATGGTCTATCGAAAATGGACTTACTTTAAATCCATCTAAGACCCAGGCAATTTTAATTTCAAAGAAGGTTTATAAGCCAGAAATATTACCTCCTATTATGTTATCGAATATACAAATTAAATTTGTTGATAAAGTCACCAGCTTAGGTTTTATAATAAACTGTAATCTCTCTGGTAATGACCATATAAATTATATAATAGGCCGTATCTATGGCTGCCTTCGCAAGTTATGGACATGTGCCCGCTTTATCCCCCGTGCTATTAAGCTAAAATTAATGAAAACGTTGTTAGTTCCCATTATAACTTACAGTGATGTACTCGTAATATACTGCAAGCTTGATTCTCCATCGAAAAACAAATTGCAGGTTGCTTTTAAAGGAATGATTCGATATGTATATGGTCTCAAAAGATATGATCATGTATCTGTTTACCAAAACAGTATTTTAGGCTGTTCGCTGACACAATATCTAGATACCAGAAACTGTATTTTCTTGCATAAAATCATATATTCGAAATCACCACGGTATCTTTATGAAAAACTACAATTTACACAGTCGGCTAGAATATCTAATATTATAATTCAACCTTTTAATTACACTTATTCGTCGCGTCTTTTCTTTACTTACTACGCCATTAGGCTATGGAATTCCTTGCCTGAACACATAAAACAAGCAACGGGAGCGACTCAATTTAGGATAGCTATATTTAAATATTTCTCTGAACAGCAGTAGTTTTCTTTTAGTTTTCTATTATCGTAATTCCTTCTAATGGAAGGAAGTAATGAATAATAATAAGTCTTCGCATGCGGAATCTGTAAAAAAGTAGACGCCTCTGATGGTTGGACCAAAGTGTCCCAAGATAATAAAAAAAACGAAGGACGATATTAAATACAAAATAAATCTATCATCACTGTCAGTGAAAGTGAATGGCGTAGTGAATAAAAAAGACGGTCAACTGTGATGATAATTAATCAATCAAGGCAGGTTTTGAAAAGAGAGGCTGAACTACAACTGGGAAATGAATACGCGTGCCTGTGAGTGAAACGAGGGATGAATGGGAAGCAGGAGACTTGCAGGCGGCAATAAAAAAGCAGAATAACACCATTAAAGATGTTTAGTGTTAAAAAAGTTAATACTATGTGTGGAGACCTACATATATCGACGCATGAACAAGAGCGGGGAACGATATTAACAGAGGATCATGAGTATTCCCCGAAGCAGCCGTGGAGAGCGGGAAACAACGGGGAGAATAAACTAGAGCATACAGAAACTTGTTTGGTTTAGTGCGGTCTTGTGGTGAAAGGGAATTATGATTTAATTTGGTATTTAGTCACCAAGTCGCAAGAACCATTAGATCATTATACATATTGTGGTAAAGTATTTTATTTACACGCACAGATGAAGACATAAACAAATTTCTGGTCAGGCTAAGTAATCTAGCGGCAAAGTGCTTTTTTGGGAAAACAAAAGAAGAGATTTTGGAGATATCGCTAAAAGACAAAATAATTGATTCGTGGGCACCGAATGAGCTCAAGAAAATGCTGCTAGAAAAAGAATATTGCCTAACAGAGATAGTTGAGATGTGTAACATCCACGAACAAATCAAAGATCAATCCGAAGGGGGGGCTACCATCAGTTTCGAGTACTTTCGTTAACAGGATTTCTTCTCGCTATGGACCCAGAAAGGAGCACGAAGAGTGCAGTAGATGCGGCCTTCAGGGGCACTCCCAAAATTATCCTAATTGTCCGGCGAGAAATTTGAAATGCAACAAGTTTGGTGCGATAGGGCATTTTGCACGCAAGTGTAAAACGAGTTCCACAAAACGTAAAGTAAATGAGAGATCTGATAGTTTCACTAAACGGCGGAGGACAAGCGCGGCAAGGATACATTTCATTCGAGAAGAAAGCACCAAATGTGGAAATGGTAAAGAAACTCAAGCTGAACATGATTGTTTTCGCATTGTGGAAGGGTATAGGGCTAATAGGATTGAAATCATAAGTTGTGATATCGGTGGCCATCAAATATCAATTGTTGTTGACTCAGGATCTCGTTTTAATTTGTTGGGCGAATCTGATTGGCAGACGCTGCAATCTGGGAACGCTGTAGTGATGAACACGAGAAACGAAACAACAAATCAAAATGATTGCAGTATTTGAAGCTCCCATACGCATTGAAAAGTGTCCAGAGAGGATTGCTTCATTCCACGTTGTCGAGAATGGAAGACAATCATTGTTAGGACGAGAGACAGTAATTGAACTTGATGTTTTAAAACTGGGTTGGATGTTAGCCGCATTGAAAATACCAAGCCGTTCCCAAATATTAAAGACATAAACATAAAGCTGTTCATCGATGAATCGATCAAACCTGTTCAACAGCCACTGCGTCTAATTCCCGCTGCTTTAGAGGAAAAAGTTGAGGCAAGACTAAAAGAAGCTATGGAACAAGACATAATCGAGCCGATATCGAGACCAAGTTCTTGGATTTCGCCAATCGCTGTGTCATTTAAAGCGGATGGTGAGATTCGACTTTGTATAGACATGCGTAGGGCAAACATGGCGATATTAAGAGAAATTTTTCCACTTCCCACATTCGAAACTGTAATGGTTTGATTAGAAAGGGCAAAATATTTTTCAAGACTGGACCTAAAGAAAACATACCACCAGCTGCAACTGGAAGAATAGAGTAAACACATCGTAAAAGGCTTCTCTTTGGGATGAATTCCGCTCCGGAAATATTTCAAAAGGTAATGGAGAACCTGCTTACCCCGTGTAAAAATGCATTTAATTACCTGGATGATATTATAATATCAGGCCGCAGCGAAGAAGAACACGACGATGCAGTGAGAATGGTGCTAGGCATCTTTAAAGGCGTTAATGTCTCACTTAATAGAGATAAGTGTCTATGAAAGTTCAGAAACTTAAATTTCTGGGGCACATACTCGTACATACCTGGTTACAGGTTTACACACTATGAATTACAGAGCAATTAGAAAATATTAAGGTGGAATGGGATAGTGTGTCTGAGCATGTGTCGATTAGAGGGTGCAATACAAAATTACAGCAAGCAACAGAAAATATGTATAAAATATATATATTGTGTTTTATATAAAATATAAAAATATTGTGTTATATAATATAAAATATTGTGTTTTATACTGAATCTAAATCTATTCAATTCAAAATGTTTTTGCGGATGTTTTATGGGGATATCTTTTCCCTGTGGCATCTCGGAGTTATGTCCGGCAGTAATCAGCAAGCATAGGAGGACTCCATTTGACTTGGTATCGCTTTTCTCCATGTTCGTCACTTACTGCGACTTTACTAGAAGAACCGTATGGCAATAAGAGAAAGCCAACTGGAGCGGTCTTAACAGCTTCTTTAGGAATTTTAATTAGTCGTTATATTTCCTCGATAACGACGTGGATGCCGCTGGTGATATGATTACAGACACCATTCTCTTTGGAATGAGATCCTTTATCCCTCATCGGATGAAGAGTAGCAAACCAAAAGAAATGGCATGGTATGACTCGAGCTGTAAAGAGGCTGTCAGGGTTGTCCTTCAAGACCAATCCGACAGAGGAAAACCGAAAAAAGTTTAAACGAGCCAGAGGAATGACTGCAACGTCTTTCTTAAGCGTGTAAGATTCCAATACGGCCAAAAACTGAGGCAAAAAATACTACAGTGTCACAAAGGTAGTAAAAATTGTTGGTCGTTCGTCAAAAACATTAGAAATTCTGCCTCATCCTCCATCCCAGCGCTCATTCACGATGACATTCTAGCAGTCAGCTCTTTAGACAAGGCCAATCTTTGTCTCCGTCTACACTCGAGTGCGTCGAATCTTCAATGGGACGAATACACTTTCTCACTCGTGTAGATCTCAACATACATAGATCCGCTGGTCCAGATGGTATATCTCCTCTTCTTCTGAGGAGGTGTTCTTCCACGCTGGCGAAACCACTGTGTAAGCTTTTTCATCAATTCTACTCTTGAGTCCTAAAGAGCAGATGAAAAACAGCAATTGTCCAGCCCGTCCCTAAAAAAGGCAAACATGTTCTCTCTCCTCCTACACACCCATTGCACTTATGTCCCTTCTTTCCAAGGTCATGGAAACACTGATAAATCGTCAGCTCATGAAATATCTCGAAACACGAAAACTTCTCAAAGACCGGCAATATGGCTTTCGTAGCAACAGGCCCACTGGTGATTTGATGGCATGTCTCACCGAAAAGTGGAACCAAAGCGTACATCAATCTGACGAAAACAACGAAGTTGCCAACAGAGTTTGGCATCATACTCTTTTGTCGAAAATGCGTGCATTTTTGATCGATGACTGTCTTCATCAATGGGTTAGAAATTACCTTTCGGAACGATGAATTCAAGTTCTCTAGGATGGTTCCAAGTCTGATATTCACAGAATAAATGCTGGTGTGCCCCAGGACGCCGTTCTGTCCCCGACACTCTTTTTAATTTTCATCAACGATCTTTTGTCTGTTACTTCTAATCCAATATATTCCCTTGCTGACGACAGTACTGTCTGCTTTTCATATTCGTTCCCTGACCCACGGCCCTGCTCTTCGGTTGTAGAATGGGAACTTTAAAGCCTTAAAGCGTCGTTCACCACCTTGCCATTGTTCATGAATGGCACATGGATCATCGAAACCGAAAAACTTTCCATTCCCGGTATGTGTGTCAATGTTGGAATGACCACATATTCGATGTCGTCAAAAATGCTGCGAAATGTCTAGGTTTCCTCAAGCGATGTAAGAAATATTTCGCCCCTCTGATCTGGTCTCAATATACCATATAACGCGTTTATCCGCCCGAAATTGGAGTAATGAAAAAAAACCCCTGCTGGTGTCATTTCTTTGCGCTTTCAGTTTGTGCCATGTCTCCTCCTTTCTTAAAGCGCGTCGAGTTTTCCATAGGAAGAATCCGATCTCCAACTCTGAACTGAAAAATCGTAGAACACGAGTACTCGCACATTCTTTTTCTGAAGAGATGCTCTTCCACAATACTGGCCAAGTTTTTTCATCAATCGCACTCTTAAAGACTCTTTCTAAGCTGAGAGAAAACAGCATATGTGCAGCGGCGAATCTTCTTCGGTATCAGTTCATGAAATATCTTGTAACGTGTGAACTTCCCAAATGACCGGTACTACGATTTTCGTAGCAACAGGTTGCTCGGTGAACTCACTGAGCAGTGGAACCAAAGTGTCAACATGTATTTGTGTGATTTCAAGATAGCGGGCTGGATCTAGTAAAAGGCTCTATATATTCTCAAAATACATGATGGCGTGCCACAGGGCTCTGTTCTGTCCCCGACACTCTTTTCAATTATCGTTAATGGTTTCCTGTCTGCTATTTTCGTCCCCAAATTCTTGGCCCCATGGTTTATGTCTATGATCTCTGCAACACGGTAACGATCACCGAGCGAGGAGAGAATATCTGAGATGATACCCTGATAGGACGGCCCCAAATGGCAAGACATTTATGAGAACATATTCCAGGTTGAGGAGAAACTATCCAAATACCAGTCTCTTAGGCAACTAAGCAGGGCTTACATCTGGAGAATTATATCATACGAGTACATTGATTTCATCATATACCAGTACAGGAGCTACAAAACCTACAAGGACTCAGATATGCGTTTGGAATTCAAAAGAAAGACCCTTTGGGGAAGACAACTTTGTTGGATGGATTCTATGGACGAATGAGTCCCAATTTATCTGGGATGGAACCATAATTTACATACCTGAGCAGAAAGCAACCCCCACTCCATGAAACTCAGAGTACTTCAGCATCGGCGCCTATCGACTTCGACTAAGGCTTAATTCGAGTTTTTGAGAAACAAATAACCAGAACTATTAGGTTATTTACCATTGCAACAAAGAACAGCCCTTGGGAAGCAGTACTTTCCCGACTCTGTATACTGTGGCCAAGCAATTAGAGAGCGGTTCGATAGCGTGTATGAAAATTCATGGATAGGGAGAGATGGATCCATTCTGTGACTTCCAATGCCCCTAGACTCATTAGAAATAATAACATTGTATGACTTAAACCATAGAATTGACGAGGCAGCTGGGAATAATTGGTGGGATTCATCCTTCTTAAATTGAAGTACAAAGTTCACATCAGGTTAGATGGTCTAAAACCTCTCTGCCTTTGCTAGATAGGATTCAAAATAATGTGGTTAAGCTCCAAGGTGGCACTAAGAGTTCGTTGTCAATTGACATCTTTCTTTGACATCACATCCTATCGCTATTTCTGTTACTGGATGTCTAATGAAATTGACAGTAGCATTCCTAGTTGTTTGCCTACTATGATTCTTTCTTTAGCAGTAAAACTCACTCATGAAATACCCTACCGAGTTCTTTTTACTCTAGTCATTGCAATCTGCGAACATTCAAAACCAAAGTACATCTGTATTCTTGGTAATCTGATCTAAACTTCTTGGTAGAAGCATACTTCAAGCTTTGGATAAAATATTTACACTTGTCACCTCTTATAAAGGATGTTATTTGATTTCATGTCACAGGGCACTGAGACTAAAGTTCAGATCTCTTTAATTTTAAGGCGGCTGCAATAGAAATTTTGAGTAAGATACAAACATCGATCCATCTGGATGTCTGCTGATGGCCATGTGTAGTGCTTTTTCTACCTCTTACTGACATTTTTCATAGATTTCCAATAATCTCTAACAGTAGAGCTGCTGATTGTTGCGCCTCTAGCTTGTTGGAGTGGTACAGGAGTCCGAAATCTGTTGATGTTGTCCTTGGAATAGCTATCGTGTTGATCGAAAGAAAAACCAATCGTCATGCGATGTTTCCTTCTTGTGGCAGTTTTAGTTCTCAAAATGTTTTGCACCGATGACTCGATGGATTGCAACCTAGAAATTGACATACTGTTTGTGATTATCACTTCTGTCTCCGAGGGTATGTCGCTTCTACCCAGACTGAATTTTCTCATCAAAATAACTTTTGACACTGTTAAGCGCAAAGCTGTAGAGGACGATAAATTAACCATAAAAGGTGTATTTCTGATCCTCAACCGAGGTTTTGTTACCATTGTCCGATTCCAATTTGTCCGAGGCGATTTGTATACTCCACTTTGGAGCCTGGTCACGAATATCCTTTCTTCCGAGCTGCATAGATGTCTTAACAGCTCAATTGAACTCATTACAATAAGGAGATTGAATTTCAATGTAACTAATCTTGTTGAGAAGAGCTCCTAAAGCTACATCAACAAGTACTCGTAAATGGTGAACTTTCAAACAAAATTATCTTCATCCATCCTCATGTTGATGGCTATGAGCAAAATTGCTGCATTTGGGCTGTCAAAACCCACGTATGTTTCATGATAATGGAATTCATACCGAACGTGCCACTGTTTGTATGCTCTTGTCCTGCGACCAGAATTATTCGTGTAGATAGATTTAATGTCTTTGGACTATCTATTCTTGGTTTTTAAAGTCTTGACTTTATATCAACAGACCTACGATTACCCTTGCCTTAAAGAAGGAGATTAGAATCCGTACCACTAAAATCTCGCAACATTTATGCCAAAACGTGCCTGAAAATTGTGTCAAAATAACGCAATCATGCCAAATGACACGCAAAGCAAATGAGGACATTCAACAGATTGTTCCACATGTCTATCTCCTCAAAAACCTTCTGTTTTATTTGGAGTTTAAATTTCTCTTGTGAGACACCCTTTACAAGATAATCAAAGGTCGCCAACAAACTATCAGTCATGGGGAGGCATCCCTCGGTACATTCTCATCTAATTGTCAGTTGATGGCTGTTGTCCTAGGTCTTCATTCCCTATTCTTCTCGTCTTGTCAAAAGTGGTGGTGACACCAAAAATGATTTTCCGGTTTTTCTATGTATTACCTAAGAATCGAACCCAAACCTCTGTCGTAGTAGTCGACAAAGTTAATCAACTGCTCACACCGGATTTGAATGAAACCTACTGTTTCCTACACGTGTAAAAAATCTTAGGGCAAGAAATTTCGGTCCAATTACAGGATCATCTTAAGGATATAAGCAGTTTGAAAGATGACAACCGTTGATATGAAAGCTTCACTGACATTTCTACTAAGAGCAACCCAAAATCTGCTACCTTAATGCCTTTAGGTGTGGAGAGATAATTGAGTAATGTGCGTCAGTCAAACTAATATATTCATCAGACCCAAAAGCAACCAAATAAGAGTATTATACCAGATGGAGCAAAAAGGTTTCTCGCACATTGGGGAGGAAATTCAGGACACGACCTATTTTTAAATTCATTTTACGGATTTCTGCCCCACAGCAAAGAAGGACTTCACCACAAACATGTTCAATTACACTAAAAACGAACAGCACGAAGAATCAGGGAATCACAATGAGAGGATATCACAAAGGATAGAATAGTAACGTAACATATGCATGTAGACCTAACGAATTTGATATCTCTTTTATCTACTCATCAACCCACGCAAACCTTCTACGCTCCAAGACTTCTTCTTCTGCAGATTGCTATCCCAAATTTGATTAAGTAGTAATATCATGCGCCTACCGTTAGCTAAACAGAACAAACAAACAACATTGCCTGTCGAGGTCTATTTATCAAAATCGCTGCGAATAACGCTTGACCTTGGATTCTTCCTTGACCTTTACGTATTTTGAAATTACATGTGTGTGCGTGTGTATGTATCGGAGTTTAACTTTCATGCTCACTCCATTAATCTTACGAATGGGAAAGGAAAGTAAAATGAAATTGGATAATTTCTGACCATAAGTGTTCTTTTATCCTCAGGTGATTCTTTAGAAGTGGTGAACGAAAAGAGTGGGGGTGGGGCAACAAATACAAATTCAAAAGCCCCACCAATATGTCAATCTGCCGAAATATTGGCATTGCCCCCTGACCTTGGCCATTTTGATTGATTACCCCATACAGCATCTTACCTTCATCCTTCAAAGCAAACAGAAACTGACGGCACTCAATTTGTCTTCGCACTCAAATACCTGGGAGGCTGCAAAAACAATCAATAAATGCAAACAAACGTCAAAAAAGCAAGGTGCCAATAAATCTTTCCATCCCTCAATGTACGGATATGGCTTCCATTAAACCCTTGAAGGATATCGATACATGGATAAGAACCAAACACAACTGCCCACTCAATTATGGGATTTTTCAAGAGTTTGACACATTTGACACTAAGATTATCATCACCCACACCGCCGCTGTCATCGGGACAGAAACGACCCACCTAACTATCAGAGAATCGTCCAACATGGACATACTCGTATGTATTCATCACACAGCGGACTTTCATGTGTGGCAAAACAAATCACCTGCTTAGAAATTCAATTTCTTAAAAAACAAAAAAATAAGCCGGTAGTCATACCTTTCAAGGATGACGGAGGAGTAGGAATCAGATTAAGAGTCAGGATCTCAGCCAGCCAATGGTTGGATCCAGCCTGAGGTAAATAGTCAATTGCTTTGCATCAGTCACCATTACCTTGGCAATAAATCTTCCAGCAATGCGAAGATATCCAGTGGGGTCTGCATCTCTGTGGGAATATCTTTCAAAAGCACAAAACTCTTTTGACGAACAAAACAAAATTGATTAACAAGGAAGTGACCGACCTTCAGTAGCTCTAACTTTACTTTACCAATCCTAAAACGGATGCTCTAATATGCACAAAGGATTAAGCCACCCAGAACTGTTGAGGTGTTTAGATTGTACAGTGACACTTACTCGTACTCGTACACACCCCAACACTTCTGGTGTTACCAAAGCCAAAAAGGCTGCTCTGTAATGCTATGAGTAAACACCAGGATGCTTTAGAAAATTATGCGACATTTGTTAGCTCTTCTCAAACCGGTAGGTCGGTTGCTGGTTGTTCCGTGCGCCGCTGTCTTCATTGAATCTACCGAACGTCATACTCCTATTCTGAGGTTTTCTAAGGGTTGAATCTACTGAATAGTATCAGATTTACGTGTGCCAAATGGGAAGGTGCGAAATGAGATAAGAAAATATCTCTAATAGTCGCCTGTGCTTGTGTGGTGTGGCACCTTTGGTAGATTGTTTGTACTTTGTACACCTTGGTATGCAGTACGAATACACGTATCAGGCATTCAACCAAAAATAGGATTACGGTGATATGAAGTGAGCTATGAATCATTTAAAGAACCAAGGTGACTGGCCTATAGGTACTCGTAACTAGCTCTACTAAAAAGGCTTAAGAGATGCTCACGTGAAATTTGGATTGAGTGCCATTTCATATGTGACATTTGAAAGGCTTGCATGCGGATACGACTTTCACATATGCTCGTAAACAGGAAGATCCCTTGATCCCTTGACTGTTGTTTGTGTTTAAAGGGAAGACAAGTATGAGTATGTACACTCGAGGACTGGAAAGTATGTACACTTTTATTTTATTCGTCGTGAGATCAGACAGACAAACAGCTAGAACTTCGCATAGCGATGACCGCGATGACCCCTTAAAGCCACAGTATAGAGCTTCGGAAAACGGGGCGTGTGAACTGGTGTATACACCTTTGTATACACTGATATATGTATATGTTTCTTAAATGCTAACCTAAACCTATGTAAGCTGGCCACCGCTATTCACAGAGCAAATAAATTGGTCAGCTCTGCCTCATTAGTGAGGCTGGTCCGTAATTGACGGAAACGATGACGAAACATCTTCCCCATCATTCAACCACCAGAAATGCTGGTGCTGCCGAACGACATCCCTCTTATCGCGATTCCCCACAGCCCTACTGAACCACACTGCCGTGTGCGACGTCTCTGCTGTAGTTGAGTCGCCTGTCCCCAGCTGTCCGAGCAACATGGAAGATTAACGGCACCGCTGATCTATCCTGGATCAACCCTATCTGATCTAGGTAGAGGAATGCTTCCGGTGGAACGAAGCCGTCAAAGCGCACACTCTCGTGGTAAAGGTAATTGGGGTAGTAAGCCCCAGATATCAGGTTACTCGTCGAGGTCATTGCTCTTGCAATGTGCCTTCGAGTCAGCTTAATTACGAAGTTGTCCACTCGTATTAGGTTCGCCCTGTTGTAAAGGACCTCATTAGGATAAAATTTCTTGTACTCCGACTCTGGTGTTCTGTACAAGCGAAGGCAAGCCCTCTCAAACACCCGAATCTTTTCCATTAAGCTTGCTCGTACGATGAACCACACGGGACAACCAAATACCAGCATGGCCCTGATAAGGGCCATGTAGCAGATTACCTTTACCCTCGCATCGAGTTGGCTGCTATAAAACAGTCTCTTTGCAAGGGCAAAACCACCTCTGGCCAGAGCAGCATCTACAAAATACAGAAACTGATCTAGCCAGATTCCAAGGTATCTGACTACATTTCGACAGGCAAGAGGCCGCCCGTGTTGTCCAATGATCGAGAACTTACGCCAATTTTTTCTGGTATCCCTAGAGGCTCCAGACAACGGCGTCCTAAAGAGAATGGTTTCCGACTTCTGAAAGTTGATTTTCAACTTCCAGTCATCGCAAAATCGTCTTATCTTGTCGAAGTCACGCTGCAAAAGGGTGTTAATGACCTCGATTTTTGGGCCTGTTCTGTACGCTACCAAATCGTCTGCGTAAAAATGTTGAAAAATGTTGAACAGGATCGGCGAATTGACCGCGCCTTGCTGAAGACCATTTTTAATTTGAAATATTCCAACAGAAGTCACATCACCATATTTCACGATGAACTGCCTGTTGGTTAGCATATTAGAAAGAATGTACAAGAGTAGTTTACTGATCCCCAGCCTAGTCAGCTTATAGAAAAGACCCTCTAACCATACGGTGTCGAAGGCCTTCTCCAAGTCAACAAGACAGGCACCAGTACATTGTTTTTTGCCTTTATACCATTGGATATCGGACACCAGTTTAGACGCGGCATGTGAGATATCATGTCCCGCCTTAAAACCGGATTGATTATCCGGAACTATATGTTTGTCCTCAACCCACCTAGACAGAGCTCTATATTCGGAAGGAGACCTATCGACCGGAGATTCGCCGGATTGGATATATCCTTCCCCTTTTTGGGGATAGCTTGAACCACCGCCGTTTTCCAATGCACTGGATAATGTGAATTATTCATTGCATTATTAAACAGGGTGGTGTAGATGTCCACCGCTTCTAGAGGAAGATGTCGAAGCACGATGTTCGGAAGACCATCGGTCCCCACTGATTTCTTAGCCTTGATTGTGTCGAAGATCTCATGGAGTTCTTCCTTCGAAATGAACGGGGGTAGGTCACACTCTCTGGCAATGACATTATTGGCCATATTTTCGTCGCTGAACCGGGTGAAACCAGAGCCCTCGGCACCAAGACGCAATTGTCCAGGTCATAATTAGAGCCAATGATATCAATGGCCTTGTATACTTCCTGGAAAGTCGCCCCTATGGCCTCAACCTTCTACTGTGGATCCTCGATCACAAAGAAGTCGTTATCATCAGCGGCCTCATTTGGATCAAAACCTGCTATTGTCAGTAACCGTTCGTTGTCTGTTGTCCGGGCTATTTTAAGACACTGAAGTTTTGATCTTTTCTCCGAAACAGTTTATTGATTTGCGGAAATATATTCGGGTTGCTGGTGTTTAAAGCCCGAACCTTGTTGTTCCAATATGAACTTACAGAAATTCTGTAATTCTCTTTTATTAACGTTTGCACATTTTTAAGCGACGACTTCAGTGTCCTAATCTCCGGGTCCTGTCTGTCAATTAACTGTCTATACAAGTTTTTGAGTCTTGACAGAAGTCTACTTTTCTGTCGGTGCAGTGCGTCAATAGTAGGATTGCGGAACAGGTCTTCGTTAGTCGTACGTCGATACCGCGGTATTGTAGTGTCCATAGTTTGTTTAATTGTCTCGTCCATTTGTTTTAGGTAATTGTCGATCTCCTCGGAGAAGCGTGTCCATCGAGTCTTACTGTAGTTGTAAGAATATCTTTGGACAAACTCCTCCAATTCCGCAATTTCGTTGCGAACCGTAATTTCGGTGCTAAAACCGCAATGGTCGCTGTCATACACGAATGTGCGCAGACTGTATAGCGTATGTAAATTCGTACCGGCAGTCGTATGCGTTCGTCGTACAGCAGTAGATCCAAATAAGACCCGCCTCTGGGAAACGACGGGTTATCCGTCGCTTTAAGACCGAGTCTGTACATGACATCGTGCTGACGAGTAGTAGGTTCCCTCTAGTATTTGGCAAATTATTTTCCCAATCTCTGTGTCTAGCGTTGAAATCCCCGCCGATTATAAAATAATTCTCCCCCGATTCCAGCCTGAGAAGTCGAAAAAGCGTGTCCAACTCTGTAATGAATAGGGTGGATTGTGAAGTATCAGGTGCATAAACAGAGGCCAAGTACAGCCGCTTTCCACTGCGGAGCGGTATGTAAATGACAGCTGCCTCCAACACCCGGAACCTGCGCAACACTCCCTTGTACACTCTGTGAAATTTTATACCTTCTTTAATGAAGATCGCGACACCACCTCCACGTTTGGATTTGTGCCGGTTTCTTCTTCTAACAATATAATTATTGTACTCCAGTTTGTGCTTATCGGTTAGCTTGGTTTCGCTAGCGAAAAGCACATCAGGAGTTTGGTCTTGTAGCAATTTAAACATCGCGGCTCTTCGTTCGATCCTAATCAGTGAATTAACATTCACCGCAAGGACCTTCAAAGTTTGCTCCACCATGTGCGTACCCATTACGACATGTGTTGCGTTAGGCCCGGCAGCAGCGAGTAGATCCGGTCCACCCGCTTGGCCTGTTCTTGCACCTGCTTTTGCAGCTGAGCCATCTGCCCTTGGATTGCGAGCAAGATGGCCAGCATGTTAGGTGCAGCTTCCGTTGTTCTCGGCATTGGCGCTGGAGAAGCAACGGTCGCTTGCTGTACCGTAGCCCCCCTACCTCACACCATTTGGGCGTAGGAAATTTGGGACGTGACGGCTGGTGTTTGAAATCTAACAGGTGAACGTTTGACCTCCACCTTCTGCTGCCGAGGCAATTTTGCTTTTTTAATGTCGGCGAACTTAGGACAACCCCGATAGTTTGCGGTGTGTCCCACGTTCCCGCATAACACGCACGAGAGCTGCGTCCTATCGGATGCTCCGTCCCTACCTAGAGTACACTCCTCGGAACTGTGGTTCTTTGCGCACTTCACGCATCGAGGCTGCATTTGGCAGTTCGACGCGGCGTGCCCGAACCTCTGGCAGCGAACGCATTGTATAACGCCTTCGCTCCTTTTTAATTTTTCCCAGTGAACCACCTGGTAGTCTAGGACATTGATACTCCTTAGACTATCCAGACGGCTTTCGGCACTGAGCTGCACCAAGAAGAATGGCAGACTCCGTTTCTCCCGCCTAGCTCTGGCTGTGGTAAATGGCTTTACCCCCACAAACTTGAGTAGTTCGCACTCCTTCTCTTTGAGCAGTGCTAGGATCTCCTCAGGATCAGAAGACGGTTCCAACCGCTTCAGCAGCATAGATTGCCGCTTTTCACACTTCGGTGTGTATGAGTAGTGCTCCGTCGTCGTTTCCTTTAGGAGCTCTTTCACTTTCGCGTAGCCCTCCACTGTATTACAGTGGATGGCATGGCGATCGTTCCCCAATCGCTTAATATTAAAATGGTTACCAATGACCAACTTACACAGGTCCTTGGTTGCATTTACCTCCAATTTACAGGTGTTGATAGGAGGCACCTTCTCCTTCTTCTTCGTCTGCTGCTGCTGCTGATGTTGTTGTTGTTTTTGTTGTTGTTGCTGCTGCTGCTGTTTTAGCTGTTGCCGTTGTTGTGGCTGCTCTTGTTGTGTTAGCACTTGTACTGACTGTTCTTTTTGTTGCGACTGATTTTGAGCAAGCTGCGACTGCTGTTGTTGTTGGGATAGCTCATGCTCTTCCCTCTTGCTTCTGACCATTTGCTGTTCTTTTATGGCCTGTGCCCTCTGCTGCAGCATTTTGATGCTGCTACTTATGGACAAGATTTCCTCCTCTTCATCGTCCGATTCGCTTGCTGCCAATGAAGCGAAATTGTTTAATACCTTCAATCCACCAAGCTTTTCAGTGGACATTGGCAGGGTGGGACGCTGTAACGAGTTAGAGGTTGGCTTTAGGGATCTTTCTCTTTGCCTTTGGCGTTTGGTTCGAACCACTCGAAGCCTCGCCTGGTATTTTCGTTGGTATCTTCATTTATTTGGAACCCCTGGTTTTGTACACCCTTTGTGGCGAATAAGTCTACAAGATCGGGTGGCTTTGTTATATGCGAAGGCCATGAACTTATATGAAATTTGTTTTCAGAGGCAGTGTATCTATTTGGGGGACTCGAAGTGTCATTTGTTTGGAAATAAGTAAGGGAAGCCAACAGGAAGTTTCCACCCTTATGTTATTTCTTAGTTTCTTATTGACACCGACAACCCTTGGCCTTACCCCCTTGGCCCGATATCCGCAGCTGGCATTACTTACGAACACTTTGGCTATTCCCCTCATTGCAGTAGTTTAAATATTTCCCAACAATTTGTTAGCCTGCTTCTTGATGTTGTCTCTACAGACATTCCTGTACAGTGTACATGCCTATGGATGTATTCGTATCCTTTTGGTTTTGGTTTGATAGTAGCTAGACAAACGGTAAACCATTTACGTTTGCAAAGATTGTGTTTATCGAGTTAAAACAGGCCAAAGGAACCACAAGAGAATCTTTAATTAGACTTGATTGTAGTTTTTATGTTCTAGGACTATTGCTAAGGACAACTTTTCTTGTTCAATATACAGAAAGAGTTGCCTTAACTGCGATATAAGATCACAATAAATAAGAAAGCTTTGCTTTGCTTTGCTTTGGTACCCACTTTAAGAAAAGAATCCGCATTAATTAAATCTACAACACTCAAGTATCGGTCTGTAGTTGTGGATTCTTGAATTTGGGATGAACAAAACGAGAAAACAGTGAAAGAAAAGATGGTAGAATGGTGGAATGGAAGTAATTCTGTTATAGTGATTAAACCCCTACACATTCAAATAGTGCTAATCTTATTGAGTTGGGGATAATCTCTTGTATTTGTCTTAACTGCCTCCAGTAACTCCGTAGAAGATGGCTTGTAGTTGCAATTTATTCAGGAATCTCCAGTCAGATACAGATTGGAGGAATCAGATAGTGTCCATGGTAAATTGATTTCATTCAGTAAATACAAATGCTTGACATCTATGAAATCCAATTTTGTAGATTTCTTGTACTCGTATAATACATAAATCGATGGAGGGGTGTTCTTCTGCTCTACCGCCTTTGAGGTAATAAATAGAAAATAGCATTTACGAGTAATTGGGTCAGTTTTACATGATGAGGAACTAGATGTCCTTTGGCTATTTGGATATAATCCTTTGAGAGTTAACAAAGTAAATGAAATTGTAAATTTGTAATGTTTCAAGGAGACTATTCTCGGATAAATATTTCGGTTAAATATCTCTGCTATTTCGAGTCCGTGTCATGAGGATACTGTTTGTGATAGAATTTACCATGTAAATCGACGACAATGGAAATCATATTTTTAATTGGAAAAATGCAAGGATTGTTCATACTGCATACCCTGTCGGTGTAAGAATCTTCATCATCTGTTTCTAATAAAGTCCTGGAGTTTGATTGGTATACTCGAGACGATCTCTACTGTATTCACCTGCTCTGCCAAGCCGCGGTAGATAATTCTTCTCATGTGCAGAGCAGACTTGTAGTAGCTTGCTGACTACGTGCTACGTAATTTACGGTGTTTTACAACAGTTTGTGTACTTCTAACATAATTGGAAGTTGGCCACTTCAGGAATTTGTCATATAGTGTGTCATATACGTGTACCGCATTTTCTGATACCGATTCGCAGTGTAGACGCTTTGAGATGGTTTTATTTTAGTGTACATCCGAAAACTGATAAAAGTAGTTTGACCGTGATTCCGTTTAGTCCATGATTGACATTCACCCATCTTGTGTTAAAGGATTCCGAAGCTTTCGTATTTCCTTTGCCGGACTTGATGGTCTCTTAGTCTATCGAGAGATAGCCTAAAAGATACGACGAGTATACCATCGTTCACAACTGTTCTAAATGCACTAGCTACCCTTAGTGCGTAAAGACTAAATTTTTTAATCGCAGAATCCCATCGTGGTACAAAGCCTTATAACATGATTCCCTCAACAGGTATCATAGGACTCTATCCTTAGAAAATTTCTTACGTACAGGTAGGCAGGAAGAAGTGACTATTTGGTACGTGCCAAACTCAATAAACGACTATGTCCAGTTTGGACACTACAGGATAATGTGCTCGAGTCGAACCTGCGAAATTGATAAAATTGGTTACCCGAGAGGTCATAGAAGAAGGTTTTATCAAGCGTGCGTTGTGTGATCTTGACTGGTGCTGCAGATATACACGTGCAGTGATTGTAGTTTTTGGCCTACAATAGCCCAATAGCCCAGTGCTCTTTGTGTTCCCTGTGTCTCATCACTCAACCCCTAACACACCCTAACACACACGTTTTTCCCTAATTTCGACCTCAGAACTAGAGCTAAGTATTCCTTCAGAAATCCTATTTGTTGCGACATCAAACCCCTCTTCCTTAACCACTCCCTCTTCTAATGACCGCCTTTTGCCACCCATTGTTAAATTAACGCAGCAACGAATGTCGCTCTGCGTTCTCTAGGCTTAGGGATAAGAGGATATATGAGAATACACGTCTATATCTCGACTATCTTCACTATAAATCCGGCTCGGTGGGCTACGAGGGTAAAACAAAAATAAGCGTCATGGTTTCCATCCAGCAGAAAGGCCTCCCTACCGATGTTACCAGTCTCAGGAAACTTTATATAAAGTATCACGATATTTTCAGTATGCCTCTTACCGCTCTTCGCCACTATGTACAGCCTAAAAGAGTCTCACACCTCCAACGCAGTCGACTTGACCACGATAAATATTTTCAGTCTTAAAAAGTCATGCAAAACCTTTCTCTTACCTCCTATTACCAGAACATAAGAGGACTGCGTTCTAAAACCCATGCCGTTTTGCGTCAATCTCATGCTCTCCTACTTCCCCGCAGTTCTATCTTCTTACAATTTTTAGAAAGTTAATTTCCGTAAAATCATTACCGATCTAAGCAGGGCTTTTTTCAAGTTTACTGCCCTCCACTTTCTACAGAGAAATGTTCAAATCCATCTCCCTCTATGTGCCATATTCCCGCCATAAAACATCTTCTACATCCCCTTCTTGGTATAATCGTAGACACCGCTCTCTACGAAACAAAAGAAACAAGTTGTGGGCGGTATTCTTTATAGCACACACTCTTCCTCCGACTACTCAAATTATCTCGACGGGATAGACGAATAATGCGCTGCTGGAATTGCAATAAAATAGGACACCTTCAAAGGCAGTGTAAAGAACCGGTGCGACGAAAAGACTGCCCTCACTGTGGTGACAAGCAAATAGAGGAAGAAACCCGCAGAAACAGCTATCAAGAAGCCGGTCAACCTTCCCGAAGCCATCAGTCGGGAAATGCTTAAGCACCAATTTCGCGGGGCAGAAGTTGATAGCAGGAGTCGACGGCCCCAGGACCATCATCCAAGTCTCGCTGGCAAAACGATGCAACGAAAGCTTTCTAGTAGAAGTAGTCAGTGGAAAAGAAAAATGGATGGCAACAATAGACACCTGTACCACGGCCTCAATCATCAGGAGAAATCTTGTGCAGAAGTGTTGGCTGCATAACACTAGCAGTTGCAGCTTGCGAACAGCTACAGGAGCAACGATTAAGGTATATGGTGAAGTCCGCATAAAAATCCAACTGGCCGGAATAACATTCACTCGTTTCTGGTAACTGACATATGTGACGAGTGCATCATTGGTACAGACTTCATGAGAGAACATGGACTTGTAGTCGACTTGGGGGCACAAACCCTGAAATACGGAAACATGGAGATACCAATGATATACGGAAACGCCAATACCTCAGTCTCCAATGTCGTCATCTGCAGCAATCAGAGTCTAGAGCCTTCGTCCGAAGCAATTTTGTGGGCAAAAGTGGAAGGTGGTCCTGGTAGCCACCGATTCTATTTTATGGAGTCAGAAAAGAGAAGAGACTTCATGGTGGGAAAGACCTTAGTGGAGCCAAAGAACAACATGGTCCCTGTAAGGATTCTAAATCCAAAGACATTCAGTGTAAAGGTGAAAAAGGGGGAGATAGTGGGAAAATGCGTACCTGTTGAGGCTATATCGACCACAACGGAAAAAAAGGGTGCAACACCGGTTACAATAGTTCAGAGCATACAACAGTTCAAGAACAAATATTTTACAATATCTTCATTTCATTGAACTCAATAACTCTCTCTCTATCAATGATATTTGAATAGTGCACAAAACAATCTTCTAAATGACCCCAAGTCCTATTTTCAGTTTGTCAATTGCAAAAGTAAGACCGATGGTTATCCTTGCTCTCTCGCTTTCGAAACCAAATCTTCAAGTGATCCTCCCACCATCGTCAACTTTCCTTCTTCGTAACAAATCTCTCTTACTTCAATGACCTAACAAATTTCTCCGTTGGTCCCTTTCTCACTCACAATTTCTATCCTGCACTTATTCAACAAAAGTTACTAAATCTTTTGTGCCTGGCCCAGATGGACTCCTCGCCGTTTTTGTTAAAAAATTCTCTTCCAACCTGTCTCTACCCCTTTCCTACATATTTCCTACAGATTTGGAAGAGCTCTTTTATGATCCCGATGCACAAAAAGGGGTCTAAGCATGAGGTTACCAATTATTGTCGCATTGCTAAATTCTCATACCACCTTGATCCCGGAATAACCACTGTGTGGCGCTCCCATTGTTCCGATTTGAGTTCTGTTTTTTTTTGTTAAGTTGGTAAATCTGTTTTTGACATTCCCTCTAAATCTTAGCGTCATAGCTTGACATTTGTAAAAGTTACTTAGCTAAGAGTCTATCTCTGTGTGTGGTGGCGATTTTTTACAATTTTAGAAATGGATTTAAAGTTGCAACAACGAACTTGTATTAAATTTTGCGTAAAAAACGAATTTAGTGGTGCGTTGGAAATGTTGAAAGAGTGTTTCGGCAACGATTCTCTAAAGCAAACGGTCGTTTACCAGTAGCACGAGCGTTTCAAAAGTGGTCGTGAGTCAATCGAAGATGATGAACGCAGTGGCAGACCATCGACATCGAAAGCCGACGAAAACATTAATGGAGTTGAAGAAATGTTGGTCAATAACCGCAAATTAACCATCAGAGAGATAGCGGAGGACTTGAACATTGCCTATGGATCCGTCCAAGACATTTTGGTTAATGATTTGGGTTTCCGTCGTGTAGCAGCTAAGTTGGTGCCAAAAGATGTCAATTTCATGCAAAAAAGAGACTGTGTTGACGTCGCAAAAGAGAATCCGATCCCACATTCATCAAAAGGATCATTACTGGAGACAAGACGTGGGTTTATGAGTACGACACGCAATCCAGACATCAGGCAAGGCAAGAAAACCACGTCATTTTCAGTCAAGAAAGAAGGCAATGGTCACGGTTTTCATGGATTACAACGGTGTAGTGCATCATGAATTTTTGCCAGAAGGCCAGACAGTAAACAAAGAGTATTATTTGGGCGTTATGAGACGTTTGCGTGAAGAAATCCGCCGAAAGAGACCAGAATTGTGGGCAGAAAACTCGTGGATTTTGCACCATGATAACGCACCGTCGCACAGTGCCATCATTATTCGTATTTTTTTGACGAAAAGTTAAGAGTTAAGAGACCACTACGGGGAACGCGTTTCAGCAGCCGAGAGGAAGTAATGGAAAAATCGCAGGACGCACTGATGGACATGCCGAAAACCGAATATGAAAAATGTTTCGAGGATTGGATCAAGCGCTGGCATAAGTGTGTTACAGTCGATGGGGATTACTTTGAAGGGGACAATATAGATTTAGATGAATAAACTTGTATTTTCAATTTTCTGAATAAATTACGGGAACTTTTTGAAAGCATTTTAGACAAAGCCTCACGCTTCAAATGTAAGCCTTTTATTCACCCTGACAACATGGTTCTCCAAAAGACAGATCAACTACCACAAACTTAGTTGAATTCGTGTCTTTTGCTCTCACAGCATTAGAAAATGGCAAAGACCGATGTTATTGCAACTGATTTCACTAAAGCGTTTGATAAGATATCTCATCAACTGAACATCTTCAAATTGTCTGCTCTCGGTTTTGAGCCTCTTTTATTAGAATTGATTTCTTCTTACCTGATAAACCGTTATCCTAGTGTTCGGTTTAGATCCGATCTTTCTGTTACATTCCTGGCCTCATCTGGAGTTCCACAAGGCAGTCAACTTGGTCCTCATCTCTTCATTTTTACTATAAACGATCTTGAGAGGGTCAGTAAACACTCCTCTCTCTCCCTTTACGCTGACGACACAATTTTTTTTAAAACTATTTCTTCTCCTCATGACTCTGCCCTTCTTCAAGAATACTTTGATCGGTTTTCAATCTGTAACCCGTCTCCTCACCGACTTTAATGGTCAACCAATTCCCCTAGTTTAGTCTTTTCAAGACTCTGGCATATTATTCGACTGTGAGCTTAATTCCCGCTCGCATAGCGATAAGATGATCCTCAAAGCCAACTCATCACTTGGTTTTATTAAACGGTGGTCCAAGGAATCTTCCAACCCGTATGTAACCAGATCTCTCTATATTACGTTTCTTCGCCCCCTGCTTGAGTATGCCAGTCAAACTTGGTCCTCCAAGTTGATTCCTCCTATTTGCTCTCCGAGGACTGCCCTGTAACGACCCTTTAATTTTACCTCCCTATCAGCACCGTTAGAAGACCGTAGAAGTGTTGCTGATATTCTTTTCATTCATTGACTGCTCTCAGGTTCCATCGACTGCGCATCGATTTTCAACCCTATTTCCTTCAACACCAACCCACGCAATCTACGTTGTCCTCGTCTCTTCTATCTATCGGTTCACCGCACCTCTTATGGCTCAACCATACTAACCATAACTACAGTTGTGTCGTAGTCGTTCACAAGAAGGCGAAGGATTTAGAAAACCCAGTAGATTCTTCGATTGCCGGAGGTTTATTTGGATGGGATTGGTTAATACGGTTTATTATTATTGTGAGTCAGAGTTTTCCATTGCAATCGACAGGCTCCCCAAAACCTTGTCGACTTAAACTTGGCGAACGATACACTGAAGTTCATTTTGTAGTCTGACTCCTAAAGTGCTGCGAAGCAATCAGTGTTAATGGAGAGCAGAAAAGGCGAGTTGATTTTCGATAGGCTTTCTGCCTCGAAGACCGTCTAGTCGCTTGTAAAAATCGAAGTAGCTTTTGCCCATCTATTACCATAGATAGCCTGGAGAATTTCTGACAGTGGGTGACCTTAGACTTAAGACCCACTCTTCGCTACAGCGGAGATAAGGAAATTCTTAGAAAATTTATCCCCGCTTTTGAGCACTTGATAACGATTACCGACCGGACCCTCCTTTCATGCCATAGTCGACCAGCATCAGTGACAGCTTGCTGTCTGACTATGCTGACCCTATTGCCATCGACTCACCAGAGGAGAAATTTTCATACATTAGTACCAAGCAGTTAGGTTATACCCTTGAGGTTGTCATGGTAGTGTAATTGATTGTTGGGAATATAGGCTGATTCGGATTCGATTGATTAGTCCTTAAATATGTGTGCACTCTCGTGCGACTATTCTTTGTTGCCTACTTAGAATTTCTTTGCTCGTCAATCACGTATAGATTTTTTCTTAAAACTTTGGTTCTCATAAGAAACGATACCGGCTACTTAATTCGTGGCAATCTTGGTCAAGATGAAGATGACTTTGCTATACCTGGGTTCATGATGGTCAAATTTTTGTGATCTGTTGGCTCATACCTCGCTACGTTCTGCGCGTAAGCGCAGGCAGTCCTAGACGTGATCGATGAATGGTGCACTAGTAATGGTGTTTTAGTCAATCCTCTCAAAACTGAAGTCGTTTTCTTCACAAGAAGGAGGACTCGCGCAAAAAGGCATCTCCATCCATTCATCCAACGGATTACTTGAGTTTCATCCTGGATAGCAAGCGTTGTTGGCTTCCGGGCTTTTTAATTCTGCTCTAATGAGTATCCCTCCGGTTGATACATAAAATATTGCACTCTCACAGCCGACTTCCATTTAGAAATAAGTGGCCTTTGGTACAACCTGTATTGAGGTTTTGCTGACCCTGTGTGTCGACTGAATTTGAACCTGGCCTTATGGACATACTGTCTGATTCAACGACACCAGAACTCTTTTTACTGCCAAAGCACGAAGTAAACTGGTAGAGTGTTCACCGATTGCTCTAAAATTGGTCTGTTTTAGGGCGCGGCGATGATACCTTTATGAAGTACCACAACGTTAGATTCTACTCTTTATTAGGAAAATTATGATTGTCCTCGAAGGGGAGATGTAGACAATCCTGACGGCAATGAACTACGAGTATATTGTGAAGAATCGGCGGTGAGTGGGTAATGTGGGTAATATCTGCCAATCTGCGCTTAGCGCTTTGCTGAACCTCTCACCACTTCCAAGGTGGTTCGATAATGTAATGTTTCTATGAACGCAGACGCAAGGCAAAATTCGCTGAAACTAGATCACAATGGGACCAACAAAAATGAAATTGCCGATTTCACACGGCTCAGGGCGAGTTTTTTAGGATCCGAGCCTGCATTAGAACTCTCTGCGTTATTGGGTTTTCTGTCTCTAAGAAGTCAGCGACTTTCTTGCTGTCTCTCAGTTGTAAAGACTGCTCACTACCATCGGGGTACTACGCTTTTACTATCTCTCACTTCCTCTATGAGTCCCCGGATCGATTAATTGAAAGCCCTTGTCACGAACACCGATGCCTCCGACTGTCCGACCAAAAACGTCTAGGATTAGACTTGTCACATACAACTTCGATGTCGTTTTGAGGACGTATAAACGTTTTCGGAAGAAGTACGAAACGTTACATTTCATGTGTATTCACCCCCCTATCCATTTGGGAATATACTGTGCCTTTAGGCGAATAGTAGCCCAACGTTTGCTCAGATATTTGAGATGCATGACAGTCAACCGTGGTTATTGAAACATTTGCCATCAAAGGTGTTTCAACACTTCGTGGGCCAAAGCAAACCAAGCTTGACGTGTGCTTTACATAACATAAGCCCTAAATCAATGCAAAAAGGACAAAGTTACTTTTTAGATTACCAACACAACTTTAAACTTAGACGGAAGTACAATAACACATAACACAAACCACTGCGGCATTGTTAAACAGTTGTTCTTCCTCGTTTTGCGCAGCATGAGCCACTTAAACTTAACGTAATACCGCGCGCCTCTGTGAAAGAAGGAGCAAAATATTCTTTACATTTACATATATTCTAACACTTACCACGCGGCGCCAAATTTGAAATTCAAAGCGTCATGCCATTCGATTTCTTTCTGCTGAAGCTACAGAAATCCATTCGGTTGGTCTACTTTCCATACATGAAGAAGGAAATTCCCTTTGATATCCTTCTTCCATTTGCTTTTGTTCTCCAACTAAAAGACGCGAAACGAGATATTTGCATATCTACAGTTTCGGTTTGTGTGCCTTTATGTAAATCCAAAAAAAAAAAAATTCCAATCTTTAACACCTGCCCCAAATCAACGTGAAATTCCCTCCTATTTTCCGCCTCACGGAGCTCAAGCTTAGTCCCATCGGCGTATTCCAATTGTAAAAATAAAAATATCGTCGGCATTCAATCACACACCGATGGTCAAGATCATGAATGTCGAAACATCGATCCAGAATAAGGCGGCTGAATTTTAAACGACAACCACCCTCGAGTTCCTCTTCAAAGTCAAAGTCTCATTCATATTAAAGGGGATGATGGTTGGATTTCCTTGGGAAAGCAAAATACAATAAACCCAATCAACAAGTACCAATGAAATGAAATTTAATAAGCACAAGGAATTTCACAAACAAGGAACAACCAACACACATTCCTTCATCCCACCTCCGACTACGGAAGCACTACGAGTATATATAACTTTCTATCGCCAATCGATGCTATCCGTAGAACATGGTCCATCGTTCAATCCTCTTCCACCCTAGTGACCTGCTTCGAACCAAATGGAATGGAATTCAAAAAGGAGAAAAATTAAAAAATTTATTTCAAAGTGAATAATTAATTAAAAAAAAAAACAGGAAAAGGAAAACCATCCGGACGACTGTAGGGCATAAAACGAATAAACTTCTGTTCTGGCAGATACGAGTTCTAAGGAATCTAACCATACCCAACCGAGTATAAAATTGCTTACGTACTCCATTAAGGGTGAACAAGAAACCAATGTCCTGTCACATTGTGTAGGCGAAAGGACATCAAATGGGCCAGCCCCAAACCAATAAAACCTTAGATCTCATCCATAAGCAGATGATGACCGAATGACAATGAAAATGAGAATTCCTTGTGAGTCCTTACTCCATCACACGAAATGACACAGGAATATTGGCCAATGAATATAAAAATAAAAAAAAATTAGAAAACGACAGTAGATCCTCGGTGGGGTATACAAATTATATTTTAGGAATTTTGAATACGAATATGATATGATACGACAGCTCTGGAGTAGTCCTTCCTTTGATAGTGTATCTCTGAAAGGGTTTTCCGCTGAAACCGACTCTATGAACATCTCAGTGCAGCGCGGTATAAATTCGTCTTAGTTGGAAAATTATGGAATAACTTGTGGTAGGAGATTTCAAAGGAGTGTTGAAGATGATGACGTGCATTACCATTAGCATTACTTAGAAAATGTAAAATTATTTAGCAGAGTGAAATGTGTTGACCTAGATTTTGTAGAGTTAAGACCGCCTAGCAATGAACTCATTTTGATTTACTTTTAATCGTACGAGTATGTTTGCCTTGCAACACGACCCCCATGTGTACGTGTTCCTCTGACACTGATAGTCGGACGACGAATGGATACCTTCAAAGGCACTTGGCTTTTATGTGAACTTATGAAGGATTCTTCTTAGATGCAATTCACTTGTTAACGTCATGGTTTACTTGAAATTCTGAGAAGTGGAAAAGAGGTTCAAAAGCTAACCCTCTCTGATATTTGAAATTCTGATAAGGATATTAAAGGATACTCGTTGCACTGGGAGACTGCAATTCCAGAAGGAAAATCCTATTACTCGATTCATAAAATGCAATACATTGGAATTTTCATTTAGTCTTACGAGTATATGAGGTCTCGATGTTGAAAGGAATGATGGTTTTGCCATTGTGAGGAGAATGTGAGTAAAAGATTACCTTTCAATCCACTTGGCTACATGTTTCTTTCTCTAGAGGATACTGTTTTTAGATCTGATCTGATCCCCATCTACTCGTAGTTTTCCTTTTAACGTTGGCATCGGGGTTAATGGCCAGGAAATTATTATCCTGATCAATATTCTACAATATTTGGTAGTTATACCCTTTCTGTGTCCTCATTACGGTATATATTTTAGCACTATGTACAGTAAGTAAAGCCATATATTCGTACGAGTATGTACATGTATCGGAGACCTCATTAGTTTGCCTGGCTTTCATGATTTCTTTCTGGGTCTATGGGACATGTCACGGCTCAGGATTTCAAAATGGATATATCAAATATACGTCCGCGTCTGTAAATACAGGCCAGCGGGCTTGGCACTTATTGAAAGACGCCTCGGATTACCTAGATCTGAAACTGTCTGGATACAAATAAGTGCTATGTCTCTTTTCTCGCCACAGTCCTATCATTAACCAGCGTAGTGATGTACCTTACCAAATTCCACCACAATGTGATCTCTGTTCTATTCGGGAACCCGACGGCAATTCGACATTTAACGAGTTTGAAGCGCTGTTTGATGCCACACAAAGAATTGTATTTCTATATTCTTATACTGAAAGTGTTATCGCGAGCGATTCCCTTACAATTCTGTCTCATGCTCCATCTCAGTTCCAGTTGCCAGCCCTTTGGGAAAGGCCAATCTGCTTGTCGTGCACTCTTGTCTTGTCTCCACCTACACTAGAGCGCGTCGAATATTTAATAGGACGAGTCCACTGGTTCAGATGATATTTTCCTCCATGCTAGCGAAACCACTGCGCCAAAAACGATGGTATGCCTCAGGGCTCCATTCTATCTCGGACACTCTTTCTAATTTTCGTTAATACTCTCTTGCTTGATACTTTTCGTCCAGTACCAGGTGTATGCATATGTTTTTTTCGGTTTTTTTTTAGTGAAAAAGATATGCAATTTTCTAGGGAAATTAATTTTTTTTTATTCAAAATGTTGACCATGGGGTTCTACACATTTTTATGAATGACATGCCAGAAAAACTGCTTGTCTTTTAGGGCAAACCATTCGTCGAGCCATTTTCCAAATTCCTCGAAATCGCTGAAGTGCTGGAGAAATGGAGCGCGTGCCCCATTGATGCGAAGAGGTGATAGTTAGATGACGCCAAGTCTAGAGAGTACGGCGGGTGCAGAAAGATGTCCCATCCAAGCAATTTCAAGGTGTTTTTCCCTAGTTTTGCTGTGTGAGGCCGCGCGTTGTCGTGTAACAAAATCACTTTGCCATGTCTTCTGGTCCATTCCGGTCGTCTTTCGATTAATACGTGGTTTAAATTAAACAAATTAATGGGACCGCTGTGGTCCCACCCGACACAGAGCATGGTCTTTTTGCCGAAGCGATTTGGCATTGGTGTTGAAGGACCGGCTTCGCCAGGTGAAATCTATGATTTCGTCACCCGTAACAATCCGATGCAAAAATGATTTCCTTTCGTTGAAGCAGCATTTCACAAGTGGCTTTGCGATTTTCCATTTGACGTTCATTTAAATCGTGTGGAACTCATTTACAAAGTTTATTGATCTTTTTCCCATTGCTCGTAAACGTCTGCTTATTGTTTCTTGTGACACATGTAATGCTTCTGCAAATTGCGGTTGAGTTTGAGTTGGATTATCACCCAATAACTCCTGCAATTGCTCGTCTTCGCATTTTTGTGGTCTACCAGACCGCTCACTGTCTTTCACAATGAAATCACCACTTAAATTGCCGAAACCATGTCTCACATGTTCTAATTGATTGAGCGTGTTCACCATATGTTTCTACCAGCAAATAAAGACTTTCAATAGGCTTTAAGAAAAACAATGCGTGACACAAATGCTCTTTTTCAGGCACAAAACTCGACATGATCACTGAACGATAAAACAAAGACGCTAGTTTTTGGCGGGTTCAACTTGTGTGAGTTTGTAGTTAAATGTCAAACGAATAAAATGACGTATGTGTTAAATTAATACGCCGCATACTTTTCGCTGGCGCCATCTCTTAGTTAAACCTGAAAAAACTTATGATATATTCCATCGCTAATGACTCTCTGGATCATGTTCATTCTCGTCGGTAGGTGACCGGGAACGGCAGCGTGTGTAAAGAGTGGAATTGGTTGCTTATAAAAGACAATACGGTGTTCTGACGTTAAGTCGAAATCTAAATGCCCAGCCATTAACCATGAATTACACTTGCACCCTCAAAGCCGAAAAATATTCCATCTTCTCTTTGTGTGTTTCCCAAAATGTTTGCAGTATGATTAAGTTCGCTCAAGCGTTGTAAGAAATACTCTCCTTCGTCTGGTCTGGCCTCAATATATAGGGCTATATATAAAATTTGAGTACAATGCCCACATCCTTTTAAATGCTCTCTTCACTTTTTTGGTGGAATGATTGCCTATGGAAAGAATGATAGATGAGAAAGTTATAAAGTTTTTGGGCCCATATAGGACCCATATAAGGATTCAACATTGCATTGAAGCTTATATAGGGTTTTCCAATAAGGACTTGACAACTTTTTTTTTAAATAAAAGGCAAACCATTTGAGATACTTCAACAACTTTATTATAGGCTTGAAGTACAATCAAAACATTTATGAGTGGAACTCGACTTCATTCATATGGCCACCGCGGGCACGTTTGCAGCGGTCGATTCATTGGACTTAATTTTCAACGACTCGGCCACACATTTCGGGTGAAACGGCCGCTATTTCGCGTTCAATGTTGGCTCTGAGCTCTTCCAACGTCGTCGGCGTGTTGGCGTAAACCAATGACTTAACGTAGCCAAACAGAAAATAGTCAAGTGGCGTTATATCGTACGAACGAGGCGGCCAATCAACTGGCCCATTTCTTGAGATAACACGCTCACCATACTTACTCTTCAATAAATCGATTGTAGCGTGTGTGGCTTGTGGCATCATCTTGTTGAAATCACATGTCGTCCAAGTCCATATCTTCCAATTCGAGCCAAAAATAATCGGTGATCATGGCGCGATAACGCTGACCGTTCACAGTAACGTGACGATCATTATCGTCGACGAAAAAATATGGCCCAATAAAGCCGCCGGCATGCAAACTGCACCAACAGTTATTTTTTGTGGATGAAGTGGTGACTCATGAAGCACATTGGATTTTCACCCGACCAATAACGCCTATTTTGCTTATTGATGAACCCATTGAGCCAAAAATGAGCTTAGCCACTTTGCGATGAAATTCATCATCTTGACGCATCTTCTCCAGAACCCAATTGGAGAACGTACGTCGCTTCAAATGGTCCATCGGCTTCAATTCTTAATCTTGTATGTGTGTAAACCAATATCCTTATGCAAAATACGCCATAATGTGGTCTGAGCGATGCTCAATTCTTGAGAACGCCGTGGAATTGACTGATTTGGATCGTTTGCTACGGACGCGTGAACGGCAGCGATATTTTCGACACTTCGACCAACCCGTTGTCTCACTGATACGGTAACATCACACAACGAATATGTAGACTCAAATTTTTGCACTAAACTTATTATTGCCTGTCTACTAGGGCGAGAATTACGACCGAAAATTGGAATTAACGCTCTTTAAGTTGCAGTCACCGACTCCGAATTTCGGTAGAAAATTTTTATAACTTTACCGTGATGAAAATGTTGAGTTTACTGAATAAATTGACAGTGACAGTTTGATGACTAGTGAAAGAGTGCGTTCACAAATTAAATTCAAAGTTGTCAAGTCCCTATTAGAAAACTCTTTAGAATTGCTTCTTTATACGAGTATCTTGGACATCATACAAAACCAAGTTCCGCCCTTGATTCACAGCAAGCATCCCAGGAGGTAGTGCCATTTATGCCTATAACAGTTAGGTGTTTAGAAAATGCAAACAGTGTTTGTTTTTCTACAGGCGGACCGCACGAATGTCTATATCCTGAAGAGACATGCCATCGATTGTGCTCGCGAGAATCTTTACCAAAGATGCGAGTAGTTTTATCACAGGTTGAGGTATTGAAAAATCCTCTCACATTCAATCGTGACCTCGTACCCAGACAAAATTTAGTGAATTCACCCTTCAGACACCTAAAGAGGCAGCAGAAAGCCACTAGATCTCTCAAAGCACTCTCAAGTGTGTCTTTCCCCCGAGTTAAGTTTCAACCAGAACTTCAGACATGCAGTACAGCTAATCTATTACGCCGGACACGTAATTTCCTGCGGTGTGCCTCTATAGGTGATATTTAATACAAGGACTCCAAAGTTCAACCCCTATAGGGTACTTAAAACCAATTCATTTCCAAGGCTGTATAAGGTTCTTTCGATTTCGTAAAATGCCCACCCTTAAGTAAAGCAGGTCAAGTATTATAGAATCCACTTCTTGCAGAAAACACAACAAATCAATCCTTTATCCCTGGCATGCGAAACCACTTGCCAATTTGTCTAATCCATTTTTAGGGCTTAAACTTAAAGCAAACCCAATGGATGTCAATGTCTACTATCAAACGTCTATGGGCGACCTAAAATGAAGCACTTAAGCCACCCACTTATGAAAATTAAATTGCCTTCACACGGTTAGGGTTACCGAAATGGAAACCCTAATTTATTTTTGAAATGAGCCTCCGCACCTGTAAATATCTTGAGTTACAAATTAAGCAAACAATCTGCGACTGATCCCAAATTCAGGCATCATATGTCAATGCCCATGCCAACCATTCCAGTTCAACAAACGTGCCTAAATCAGCTAAAAGAAATATTTCACTATGGAAACACAGTAGACTAGGGTTCATCCCAATTGGAGCACATTCAAGGGCCAAATGAAAAAAAAAAGGTACATCAGTCCCCGGGGCGAGCTACACAAAATAAGGGACACCCTTTCAACATTTGCATCGTCAGCTTGGATCAATGTATGGTATTCACATGTCAAACAGTCCAACAAGTAGATACGAGTATACTCGTATCAGCGATACACTGTCAGGCTCTATAATTCGTTTTCAATTAAGCAAATTTCGGGATACAAAAAAAGGATCAAAACAAAACAAAAGCTCCCTAATGAACTTCCGCCAGCGGATGGAGTCATTTTTCATTCTGTATCGTGTCGAGGGGGTTTCTCAAAACAAAAACAAAAAAATATATAACAACGTTACTCGTACTCGTACACGTATTTGTTGGTTTGGATTGGTATCGCGTCCTGGTTTTTTCTACGTACAAAAACCATTAATTGGTAAAGGAAAGTATTCGTATGTGGAGGTGCTTAGAACGATAAGTTCGGAACCCCTCTTGCACTATGGAAAAAATTGGCTACATGCATACTCTCACCCGTACAAATCCGATCCACTTCAACCTGATTCCTGGACACAAGCTCCACAGCAGCAGATACGAGTACATGATAGGAGTACTCCTATATGCATATGTACAGAGGTATGCCGTAATCTGGGAAATCTGTTATTCATTCGTACGGGCGATGTTATACCAGCTCCGGCCTCCCCGTAGAAACACAACAAATTTTCTGTTCATTGCGAGATAATCACGGTGAATGTTCTCGTTGCATTGAAAATGTTGCGCGTTTTTCCCCCTCGTACCTACAGAGTATCTACTCGTACTATCCAATTTCATCCTCTACTCGTACAATATAGTATGGGTATCCTCCCTGTCGTACTGACGGCAATTGTAATTACGAATTCGAAAATTTGCTTCCTAAATTACGGGTCCTACGAGTACAACTCTGCCGGATTTGATATCGCAAACAGTTTCTGTATCATTTCTATGCCATGAACGATGTTCTCCCTATTTGCCGGACGACTTTGTCAAAAAGTGCAATTGAATCCGATTTAATTATATCGAAACGAGTGCATTCAGCCGCGCATTCGGTAATTCATACAGAGCCGATCCTGTGAAATGGATTTTAGGACAACTGGGTCCGGTTCCAGTTCCGATTCTGTGTCCACTCACTTGTTGTTATTTCCTCTACTCTCCTCGTATTTGTAATAATTTCTTTTTATTTATTTTTTTTTCTCTTAATTGCAAGGAGAGGAATGAAATTTAATTTACCAATCGTTTGCATTTGGTATGCCACTAGTGTACCGCTAGTGTTGTCGAACGAAATAAATTACGTTTGCTTAGTCGTACGTTTGGTGGCGTTTCTGTTTGTTTGTTGATCGGTTTTGACTGCCCAAAAGCAGAGATACCATATTCGATAGGGTATACACATGTCATATACTTGTATATGTATGTGTGTAATGTAGGTAGCTTTTGTGGTTGAGGTTATTTGGACTTTTCCTTCAAAGTGTTAAAAATGGTTAACTTCTTGCCGTAGTTCGGTTTGAGCTCATAACTTTTGATCAAATATTTATGATTTGGTGTTTACTTGTGTCTATGGTTTTGGGTTCTCTTTTGTGGGTATCTACTCGTATTGTCAAGATGAGAATACTTTTGTGTGTGTACTCGTATCATGTGCCGGAGATTGATACCACAAATCATCTATCATCACTTAAGATGGATTGAATTTCATAAAGTTTCGAAGGTCAGAAGAGTACGTTGTCGATGAGTGGGTTCTTATTAGGATGCGGCTTTACTATTCTGTTTGTGTTTAGCTTTTCTGATTATCCTTTAATGCGGGGAAGGGGAATTATTAGTCAGACAAAGTCTCTCGTTCTCTAATTCAATTGGTGATAGGATATTTCGCGCATAATTTTGAAGAAGCGTGAGATGTGGTCGGATGAAATGCCGAAGCATTGTTGTCCTATCCACAAGAAAGTGTGCTCTTTTGAGGAATATGTTTCCAAAACATGGCCTATGAGGTCTTTTCTACCGTATTACGTGAGCGTCTTGAACCGTCCATGAACAAACTTGTTAGCTCGTATCAGTGCGATTTCAGACTATTGTAAAGGGTGTTTCTTTTTAGAGGCTTGTTTTTTAAACTGGCAGCACTGTTTCTACAGCTTGTCAATTTGACAGTTGAAAGTTGATTTGTGGTTAGATAAGCGCCAGGAAAACGCATGCAAATTGTGCAAACTTATTTTGTAAACCATGGTTCTGTTCGTCAAACTTATTGTGCGCTACGTCCATTTTACGGTCGACATAATCGTCCATCTGAGCAAGTTATTCTGAACGTTTACGCACAGAAGAAGTTATTGCCGTTGTGGAGCGCAGAGTGTTGAGCAGAATCTAAATGAATCGATTCGCCATCGTGCACAGCAGTAGGAGTTATGCTCATTCGCTTTGTGGAAGATTTTACGGAAAGTTCTCGGCTTAAAAGCTTATAAGATCCAGCTGGTGCAAGAGTTGAAACCGCGTAACCATGATTCAAACTTGATTCAGCTTGATCCTCATTTTCAACGCAAAATTCAGTTCTCCGATGAGGCCCACATGCACAATTCGCAACACCCGAATGTTCGATGCCAGGAGTGCGCCTACGTACTAATCCACACCCCTACGACCTTCAACCACTCTCCCCGCGGGACTGCCGTTAGGTATTACTTCGCGGGGCTGGTTATGCTCTATTATGCTCTATTCTACGAGGCCGCCTCTTGAGCTCTTTTTAGGGCTTCTGCTCTTCGCAGTGCGTACTGTACGCGCACTATAAATGAGCAGATCTCCATCCACTTGTCCTCTGACTGCGTCATGTGACTAATGAGATTGCCTGGACTTGGCAGATTTACCCTTTCTTCTGCAAAGCGTCTGCAGTAAAACACTGCATGCAACGCATCCTCTTCCTCATTTTGGCATTCTGGGCACTGGGGCGAACTATCGTGTCCAAATCTGTGGAGGTATTTCCGGTAACCGCCGTGCCCAGACAGGAACTGTGTGATATGGTAGTTACAGTTCCCCCATGATCTCTTTGTCCATGTTTCTATGATGGGAATAAGCTTATACGTCCACCTGCCTTTTGTGGAGCGGTCCCACCTGGTTTGCCATAGCATTGCGGATGCTGCCTTTTCTTCTTCCTTAACCCTCTTTGCCTCTTGACGGTTTGATGATCGCCTAAGGTACACCCTCTTCATCTCATCCGCGAGGATGTCTATTGGTATCATTCCAGCTAAAACGCAGGCTGCATCATAGGAGATTGTACAGAATTCACTGAGCACTCTGATTGCACAGAGCCTGTGAGCTGATACTAACTCTCTCCTACACTCATTTGTCACCAGCGCACCCGCCCATATAGGAGCAGCGTATAGAAGTACCGTGCTGACCAATGTGGTCAGCAAGATTCTTCGGGCGTATCCAGGTCCGCCGATGATCGGTAGCATTCGGGCGAGTGCCGCCTGCATCAGCGATGCTTTCTTGGTAGCATATCCGACGTGGGTTTTAAAGCGCAGCCGATTGTCGATCATGACTCCAAGGTACCTTAAGGATTCTTTAGATCTAATTGTCTGGTTTCCGACGCGGAAGTTTGCGTATTCCGCCGCCTTGCGACTGGTTATTAGGACAGCTTCAGTCTTGTGTGCAGCTACTTCCAGACCCGTAGACTCCAGCCATTCCTTTATCTTTGCAACTGTCTCGTCTGTGGCAGACTCCACCTCGTGGATGTGCTTGGCTACTGTAACCACTGCTATGTCGTCAGCGAAGCCAATAACCTTAACTCCCTCAGGCAGGGTTAGTCGCAGAACTCCGTCGTACATAATATTCCATAGGAGAGGTCCAAGGACCGACCCTTGCGGGACTCCCGCGGAAATACTGTAGTGTTTAGCACCATAGTCCGTATGGTACTTTAACGTCCTGTTACTGAAGTAGTCCGTGACTATCCTCAAGAGCTAGTATGGTGTATACATCCTGGCCAAGGATATCCTAATAAACGACCAGTTCGCCGAGTTGAACGTTAACGCTCGTTTTTGACGTCGAGCGTTACTACTGCGCAGTATATTTTTGTCCCCCATTTCCATCTTTTCCCTTGTATTGCTTCAGTTGCTGTATCTACTACCGCCTTTATTGCATCGATGGTAGAACGAGATTTTCTGAAGCCGTACTGGTAATCTGACAGCGCTCCGTTTTCCTTCGCCACCGCCAGCAGTCTGTTGTATATAATACGCTCTAGGATGTTACCTAGAGTATCAAGCAGACATATTGGGCGATACGATGATGGTTCTCCGGGTGGCTTATTGCCCTTTCGAAGCAGCACAAGGTGTTGCAGCTTCCATGGCATAGGGAATATCCCCTCCTCTAGACACCTTTGCATCGTCGCTAAGAAGATGTCCGGTCTCGTCTTAATAGCCATCTGTAATGCCTTATTCGGGATGCGATCTGGTCCAGGTGCTTTGGTGTCTCCAATTTTTTTGCAAGCAGCAAAAAGTTCTTCCGACGTGATGGCAGAGATATCTTCCATATTGGTCTCCCTTGTTATGGTGACCATAGTAGTTGGTCTATGCGGGAATAGATGCTCTACTATAGTCCTTAGCATTGCAGGGTAGGTTAGTTGTAGGGACCTGTTGCCTTTGAGCTTCTTCATCACCACCCTATACGCTAAGCCCCAGGGGTCTAGGTTAGCCTCGTCGCAGAGCTGTCTAAAACTCCTTGACTTATTCTCTTTAATGGCAATTTCCAGTTCCCGTCTCTCCAGTTAAAAGTTGGTTAGTCATTCTTGGAAATCTTCTCTTCCTCTGGATCTCTGAGATCTTCGTCGTGCTTGTAGACACTTCGCTCTGAGGCGTTTAATCTCGTCGGTCCATCAGTAGCAAGGCTCGCCTCTTTTACTGACAGATCTTCTGGGCATTGATGCTTCGCGTGGGGCACAGTCTGCGTTACTCTTTGCCGACATTAAATAAGATAGCCTGGTGATCGCTATGGGTATATTCTTCACTGATTCGCCATTTGGTTTTCCGCAGGAGTGAGTTGCTCATGTATGTGATGTCGATGATTGACCCTCTGCCTGCCTTTCGGAACGTTTCAGCTGCGCCATCGTTGGCTAGAGTTATATTCAGTCTTGCGAAGGATTCGAGGAGAACTCTCCCTCTTACGTCTGTGGTTTTATTAGCCCAGGCGTTGAAATCCCCAGCAATAATAACTGGGTGTTTTCCTCGTGCGTCAGGGCTATGACTGTGGCTGGCTGTAAGCGGTTCTTGTGTTGCCAAAGAGTCGCCTTGCTTGGGTGTTTACCTGTGTGCCACACTGTCTCCATAGAGGCAATATAGGTGTTATTGGGAGTGCCACCTCTGGATTTGGAAGCGATACGACGTGGTATTGCTTTCAAGATCAGAAAAGGTCCCCCTCTAAATGGGCGAGATTGGGTATCCCCGGAAGAAGTGGACGGCCTATTACTAGCGTAAGACCTAGTACTGACCGGGCATGGCTCTCTTAATGCATTTTTGAATAAGAGAGGGCTTAGCGGGGTTGCGAGCTGCTCATGTGGAGCCAGCTATGAGGACTGGCTTCATGTCCTATGTGAGTGTCCCAATTACTACGACATTAGGGACTTGCATTCTATGAGCATTACCTTTAATGGTGGGGCCTACGATGTCAGTGGAGTTATCACTAATACCGTACGGTTCGAAAGAATCCGTAGTTTTGCAAAAGAAGCGTTCAATAGAAGACGTAGTAGGCAGATAGCGGCTAGAATTTAAGAACGTAGAATTTTGTCTAAAGGCTGCCAGTCCTGGGCAGTAAGGTGCCCAACTGGAAGCGAGCGCAAGATTGTGAAGCTCGACCGGAAGCTATATTCTGGTACCACGGGATGTTAGGAGTCCCCGGAACTAAGGTTCCGGCCTGATCTAGGAGTTGGCCCCTTTGTGGGAGTATCGTGGTGGCTGTAGGTTTGTACCCAAAATCGCGGAAAGAATAAACCTAATGGAACTTGGACATCTCATGGCTTATCATATGTTGTAGTGTACTACGACCTGTGCTAAACCATGGGATTGCTATGGAACCCTTTGGTGAAGGGAAAGTTCGTGCCTTACACACGACTTCGAATCTGGTACTGGTGGTAGTTCTTGTACTACCCGAAGGGAGCCTATCAACGCATTGTTTTCATATTGTATGCGAAGACGCACCATAGGCCTAAGCTTTCACGGCAGGTACCTACGTAAAACACTGAGATATCACGCCCCGCTTAGTCAGGAATCTATTAATCACCTTTTCGAATACCTTGCTGATATACGGAAGGAGACTTGTCCATCAAAAATTCATTGGATTCGGCTTTTCCTTATTCCTTCGGATCCACCACCATTGTCTTCAAATACACAGTGTGGTATAAGTGTCGACCGCTTTTAATAGGTGCCATCGGTTCCCACTTCTTTCGACGATTTCGTCATAGAACTTATTGAAGCGTGAGTTTTTAACTTGCCAGTAGTTCTTATCATTTCTAAGATACAAGCACCCGATATTCCAGACCGCGTTTCGAGCCTATCTATGGCATATATAGGAGCATACCCGTTCGAGCGGATCTTCGACTACAAAGAAGTTGACATAATCGACAGCTTTTTCTGCCTGCAAAGAAATCACTTGCCTCTGAATAGAGAGCAAAATAGGCAGCAATTTCGGCTAGTAGAACTTTTCTTTTCTGTTGAGCTAGATTTACTATTCTTATGCATTGTAACCAAGGAAAAATCTATAGTGAGTTCTGTGTTCCCATATAAGGGGCTAGACCTATAGAACTTTCCTTAGAAATTTCCTTTCCTGAGTATTCCGAAGGGGTGCACCCTCTCCTCTTTAAAGGAAGCTACTGCTTAATGGGCTGCTTACCGAACAAGAGGACGCAGTGTGGTGTGGCAGCTTATGCAGACACTCTTGTAGATTTTCTAGTATGCCTTATGCATACTCATACAGCAATGATTTTTAGTATAGGTGAAGTCAAAACGGAGCTAATCTTTGCATCATCTCACCTAACTTATATGTCAGCCCCCTGAATTTTGCAAGGACTGTCAGGTATCTACGCCTCATTTTAGAGGTAAACTGAAGAGTAGCAGGAGGCCTGTAGGTTCAAGGTGGGGTCTACTACGGAAAGGCATTTACTGGTTCCACACTACATTCGTGTGATCCATTCTTGCTTATACCGTTCGGTGGCTTGCAAAAGCTGGACTACCATCAAATTGATAAAGCCTGAGCGTTAAGTACCTCTCTAACGACGGCTGTCAAACTAGATTTTTGCTATGCCTCATTCCACAAGCTATGCCCTTAAACTGAGAATATAGGACACACCAGTCTATTGGCGCTGGATCGTGGATTCCCCTAATTAACCGAATTTTAATAAATTGAAATTGACTTCAACCTTGAATTCCATCACACGATTCGAGAAAGAAACGCGGTCTATTTCCTCCTCATAGCCGACTCTTAGAAAGCTAAAGGTGTTGGTGTACAATCCTTCATTTCACCCACATATCGTACCATCTTCCAAGCCCAAGTCTTAGCTTTTCATTAAGTTGCTGCATGGATCAGCCTAAATCTAATGCCTGCGTCAGATAGTGCAATAAACATAGACAGTCACTTCGAACACCATAAATTCGAAAGAGGTTAGAGACAGCCGGCCATTTCTTATCGAGATGGCTAACCAGGAAACTACGTTGAAGATGAACTGGTCGGATTAGGTTTTGAATTCTTTCAGTTTCCTAGTATTGGTTTAGGTCCTTGTGGCATCGTAGAAAATTTTATGGATGGGACTGGAAGATGAAGAGACTTTCCTTATTAAAAAAAAAATCACTAAACACCGTCTTCCCTTGATGTTTTATATATGCCAGTCAATGCCAGACGGTCCAGTTTCAGTTACTACAACATTGCTAGGCTGGAATTGCCGGTCCATCGAGGGTGATCGAGCTAAAGAATCATGCCAGCATTGGGCATTGCATCCTGAATTGGCTTATGGGATAGGCTTGTATCGTAGCAACTGTCAAAATGGGAAGGAAGAGGAGACGCGATTTGTCTGTCCTACACCTGCAAACTTAAGAAATGCGTACGTATTTGTTGGTAACAATTTTTTCTAATGATCCGCGCCTGGATGGCTAATATCTTACATTCTACCACCCATAGTGTTGGGTTCCTCAAATATGAGTGCTCAGTCATCAGCCCAAGAATTCTTCATCGAAGGTTGCAATCAAACTAACTCACACCTTGTGGATATCATAGTTTTCTGTCCGAGAATCGAGAAAATTCCTTCGACAAGTGGAGCTATATCTGGCCGACTACTACGACGTCTTTTCTGCGTACCACCAGTAATGTCTTTTACTTAATCAATTAGATTTGCCGGCTTTTCTGCTACATTGACTTTATTGCCCCTCATAAAACCTAATTACCCCATACAGAATGATACAAGAAAGCGTAAAGGCATAGTCCTTGGATTACACTAACTCTGACATGGCCAATAAGGCCCATTCCTAATCTAACAAAGGTTCATCCAATTTTGATGATTCGCGCCAATTAAAATATACACACACCTGGAAAATTAATACTAACGCACAGCTCATACTCGTACACAGCGCAAACAATAAAAACTGCTAGCCTTACCTTGACATCATGTCATCATGACACTGCCATCATCAGCATTCTACTAAGATTACTTGTAACGCTACAGTTGCTGATGCCTGATGTTGATGCTGACAATGCTATTGGTACTCATCAGTTCATACCCCTGGCAGCTCCGTGTTCCATTAACTGAAATGACTTCGTCTTCCTCATTTGCGTATACATTCACACTGACGCCACCACCGTCCGTCCACTCGTTGTTTTTGTTATACGCCATCGCCAGCTGCTTGGAAAGCATTTTTTCCTTAACATCCGACAACAGCACAACCAAACACAGTCACCCCCTTTGACCCACTCCCACATCCACTATCGCTCACATAGTGAGTCCACAATGACATGGCACTTTTTGCATTTGGAATTATCCATTCCCCCGCTAAGCAACTCCCACACCGTAATCACAGGGGATAAATCAAGAATGTACAGAAGACAGACGTGGAAATCAAGGCTCAGTTACCATCAGAATGATGCAAAAGGGGGTAAAAGTTTATAAATTCCAAAACCTAAATGAATAGTTGTGCAGCCAGAGATCCTTCTTGCTGCATTATCGTCAACATCTCGGAACGAGACACAAATTCAAAGGACGACTTAGAACGGATAAGCTACCCACATATACACCCACACAAACAATTGCAGAGCGGAAGGAAGGAAACGAAATAGTAATAATCATTTGAAATACGTTCACAGGGTATTACGGGTCCTTCGTAGTGGCATTAGTGACGGCGTTGCAGTTGCTCTTAGTCTACTTTATTTAAAAAAACCAAAAAAAAACCCGAGTTAAGCCCTAAAAAAAACAGAACATAATGAAAGCACGAAAAGGACGAAAAATTGGGGGAAAAACCATTTGAAAATACTTCTTCCGGAAGAGGATCTTTAGCGCTGCCATTTGAGGTTCTAACTTTTGCATCTCTCCCTACCAGAGGAGCGAAAAGAAAAAAAATAAGAAAGAAATCAGAAAGACCGACAACTAAAAATAGTTGCATTTGGTGCGGCACGCTTTGTTTGCGTCTTCATCATTTTGTCATTGCTTTGGCCCCCATTTTTTCGTGTCATTCTCTCTTGTCTTGTCGACTGTCTGGAGATGCCCTAGGAAGAAGTAAACAAGATGTATTTGGTTTTTCATCGTTTCGTCGTTGGATGAAAAATCCTTCCTCCTTGAAAAGTGCAATCGAGAAAATGTTTTTCAGTGGCTAGTGAGAAAAGTGGAAAAGGTGCATAAAAGTGAAACTCTACAAACGACTTGAAATTCATTTGTAAAAGTTTGACAAATGAATCTTGAGAATGTCTTCTGCAGGATGATGGTAGGATGTTGGGGGGGTATTTTACATTGAGTCATGAACTTAGTTCTGTTCTGCTGGTGGAGTTTTATAAAATGTTTTTCGGGGCGTGAATAACTTGTTGGAGAATATTGAAATTTCAAGAAAATATCGCCCTCATGGTAGGTGGGTGTAATAAGGATGTTTACAGAAGGCCGTATACCTTTAAGGACCTTTCTTGTTAAATATTTTTAATTGGAAAAAATTCATGTTCTGAATTTCTTTTCACAGCGACAGTCTGTCTACGAGAATGAAATATTTTATTTACTAACCGGGGTTCCGCAATGAAGTCGACTCGGACCCATTATCTTAAAGATCTTTTTATAGAGTGTCTTATGTAGCTTACAGTAGTTCCTCCTGCAGAGGAACACTGGATTAACGAATTTGAGTTGTCTTTGACAGATTGCTTTGGACATTTCGATGTCTAGACTATCGGTGACAGTAAATTCGTTGGGGCGTAACACGTTTTCCTGGACAAATTGCCCACCCCCCTTTAGGTTGGTTAGACTGTTTAGACAGGTAATGAATTTGTGATCACTACCTAAAAGTTTGCAGAATTGTTCTCCATGAGTGTTTTGTGAGAAAACACCAAACAGAGTGAGCGCCTAGTTGACCAATTCGGCATTTTGCAGCGGGTGTGACTTTCCAAGTGCTGCACCTATAAAGAAGCACGGATTCAGAATTGGAGCGGAACAGTCGTAGCTTGGTCTTTAGGCTGATAGAGGTGTTTCTTCATATTTTGTACAGAATTCCCAACGCAGCCTTTGCCCTCCTCTTTCGGCTGATTATATCTAGTTCGATCCCGCCATAAGTAGACACAATACTCCAAAGACATTGAAAATTCTCTACCATCTCTACTGGTTGTCCAGAAATCTCTACTTGGGTACATGAGGAAATTCCAAGGCTGATCCTTTTTGTTTTTGACGCGTTGATCTTTAGCCCAACGATTTCAGCTTCTCTCTCCAACCTTGTTGTCATTTGATGGAGATCCATGTTCCTTTGAGAGTGAAAGGGTGTGATTGCAGAGTCTACTGAATTCTTCAATTTCCAGTTGACAAAGCTGCTAATGCATGGACTTATCACCAACAGAAACAGTATTGGTGACAGTATACACCCCTGTCTAACACCACCACCAAACTCCTCTGACAACCTTCCTTTATATATTGTATAACGTGACATTTGGATCCATCATACTCGTATGTAGGCTTGATAATATCTCGATTTATCTGAGATGCCCCTCCTGCGCAAAGCAAATCAGATAAATTCTCTATTGTCACTGTCTTTTGAAGTCGATGAGCAGTAGGTGAAGTGGTGATCGATAATGATCCTCAAGGAGGTTCACACAGGAAGATCCAGTGCGGAATCCTGCTTGCTCGGCGTCGAGTGTGTCTACGAGGTGGTTTTTTATTCGCTCCAGGACCATATTTGATATTACCTTGGGTACTGAAGGCAGGAAGCAAATTCCTCTCCAGTTTTCGCACTGCGTAAGGGCTCCTTTCTTTGGGAAATTGACATTCATTTATTTTTTCCACTCCTCAGGAGAACTCTCTGTTTCCCAAGCTCTCTCAATGAGTAGGTGCAGGAGCTCACTCGATGTTGTTGGCGCTATTCGTAGGAGCCCTGCGGGAATACCGTCAAGTCCAACAGCTTTGTTGTTCTTCAGTGCTTTGATTGCGGTAAAGATTTCTTCTCTACTGGGGGATTTGTTACTACGGACGGGTCATTGGACGTTGGGTACAGAAGAGTGCTCCTGCCACCTTTTTAGCTGGTCCTCAGGAAAGAAAGATCTAGGAAAGATCTATCTGTGTCTTTTACCAGGTGCTGTTTAGAGCTTTGGGTACCTGTGAGCTCTTTGGTAATGGTGCAGACGGCCACACATACTAGCAGCCTCTTCTGCTTCTGTAGCCCATGCGTTTATATAGTTACGCTTATCACGTCGCAAGCTAGTGTATCGGTACTAAACTTAGATATTCGGGTGTTTTCTTGTCATCTCCGAACTGCAGCTGCACGTAATCTTACATAGGCTCTGGTTTTTAACGTAAATACCTGCCGTGAAGACTTAAGTTTATGGGATGCCCATACATTCATGGGAGCGAGGATACGCCTTGCCATCGCTCCCAGTCATTCCATTGATACCAATTCGGAACTGTGTTGCCGGCACAAGTTCCACCCTTGGTAAGAGTCGAGGCCGACCAAAAACCTTTTACTGATCTCTGGGTCACATCACCCAGTACTTATTGCAATTCTACATTGGGCCGAAATCCTTCCGGCGACTTTGGGTTTAAACCAAAGTCTCCATGACGCTCCCGCAAGGGGGCATACCTCTAACAAGTCAGGGGTTCCTGACTCCCATGGTACCATGATTTCAGTCCTGTTAGGGACCACCGGTGGTCCAGCCACCAACAAGATCTATGACAGCCAAATCTTAGCAACCTTCGGTATCGTCATCTGAAGATGTTTACGATAAGACCAGTACTTTGTTCTGCCCCCGCTTTTTATTAGACAACGCCATTGATGATCGAAGCCTTGATAATTGGGCGTTGGCCCATGTAATCTTACGGTGGCAACCATCAGATGGTGGTCCCGAGACTGCTGGAGACGATGGTGGAGACTGCTTCTAAATCGCGAAGTGATGAATTTGGTGGTTGGAAGTTGCTTGTCTGTCCGTCTTGTGCTCAAACATGGTCCCTCCTATTACAAGGCGGTTGGCTTTTGCAAAAATCGACAAAACGCTCGCCATTGTCGTTGCGGTCGTCAACACCATGCTTTCCCATAACAAGCCTGAGTCCATCATTGTCAGTGCCAACCCGGGCATTGAAGTCTCCCATTACCACTATGATGTGTCCGCGTGATGTACTATCATAAGCAGCCGGTTATAAAAGTCTTAATTCTCCTCGCCAGAAGAGAGCTCCGTCGGGGCGTAACACTGTATAATGGCGACGCGAAGTACTCTGGTCCGGAACCTGGCTTTCAGGATTCTGTCGTCTAAAGGCTCCCAGAAAATTAAGCTTTTGAGAGCTGTTTTCTGAAAGCAGTAATCCAACGCCGGATTTTCGACAGCTTCCAGGTGCCTTCCCTTCCCGGAGTAGAGTAGTACAGTGTTACGAGTTGGAGACTTAAACTTCCACGAGCCCAACCAACTAATCTAAATGTCCATCTTATACCGCATGAGGACCTTCAATTACGTTATCGAGAAGGGTTTTCACATTCCAGAAACCAATCTTTGTCCGGGCGTAGGGTCGGTTTCGATAGCGGTTTTGATTTTAGTTACGAAGAATGCTAACATTCGTAACCTATCAGGACCACCACGAGGAGGTAAAACAAGCACTTCATCGTGACTGATTGTTGCGCTACTGGCCCAAACCAAGTTCTAAGCAATCAATGGTTTCTCTATCAGGCACCATGCAGGCCGCCCATACGCTACATACTCGTACTTGAAAAGTTGAATTTTCCCAAAATACTGTGCGACTTCTGGGATGGATAGAATCTAAACAACACAATCGCGTTGATCCATCCGTTTTTTATTTTTTTGTTGTCGGATAATTGATAAATAAAAAGCAATTTACTCGTAATTGTTCGAAAATAAACTTTGCAAGGACTTTCTTTCTGAACAGAATTATCTTTCCATCCGCAACCTAATGACATTTTGACTCGCACATGCTTTGAAGTCTTAAAATGGTTCATTGCCACTGAAAATGAGGGCTTCCCGACAGCTTCCGAGAACAATTAACAATTTTTAACTCAATTAAACTTGCGAAGCATTCAAATTATCTCCTAATGGGTAAAAGATGAGCCCAGCTCAGCAAATATTAATTACATCCGTCTTTTCTACACGATGTCACACACGGCCCTATTTCTATTCTACCTAAATACGAATCCTTAATGCAAAAGTTCTTCTTCTCCGACGACGACGACGACGACGGGGGTAATTCAAAAAAGAGAACGAAATTCATTGTCCTTAATTCCGCCATTCTGGCATGTTGTTCTGTCAGTTATTTGTATAAGGACGAATAATCGGCGTGTGGTGTGGGTATAGTTGTATAGATGACAGGATTTACATATACTTCTCAGGAGCTATTTGATGAAATACGTGCAAAGCAATAGAAAATAATCCCACAACTCCTTATGAAGTTTTTTCTCCCCCCTCATCGAACCTAATTAGAGAGCCTAATTAAGTGAATATCTTAAGCACATAAAGTGAGGAAGGAACTGGCGGTAAGTCCCTTTAGTTGTGGTCCTAATAGGATTGTAACTGAGGATTTATATAAATGGAGTGATTCCAGGGGATAAAAATCCTTAATGAGTCACGAAATTGTAGCCTGGATGTTATGGCTGTAATAATTTAAGATTTAGAGTGATGGGTGTCTTAGTCTGTTGTGGAAAGGATGAATGAATATACATAGTATCTAGGGCGGTGCACACATGATATTGGAAAATTTCATACGCTACACTGGCCACTGTCAGTGTCCAGAGGGTCTTTTTCCAGGACAACAATGTCGGTCGTCCGATTATTCAGTTGTCCGGTTGCCAGGTTGTTCGTGTTTGGTTCGATTGTTCTTAGCACTACCTGGAAAGTGAGAATATACCCCTAAGGATATCCTTCTCTTGTAGATTGTCATTTTTTTTTTTAAATTTTCCAGAATCACCTACCTATGGTCGTTCGCCTTAGCTTGAACAATTTGATGTCCTGAATATAGAACTCGAACTGAATGTGCATTGTGAATTTATCATTTGAGATAAGGGGACACCTAGAATTGTTTGAGTTTGTTCTTTTATGGGATTTTGCAGCTTTCGGTTGGCGTTTCTCAATGGATGTGCTACTACTTCTGGTCGTAGTTATGTGTCTTGATGTGTTTTGTCCCCGATGGAGTGACAGATTTATGCTTCGCATGTTCATTTCTTCTTTGGTTTAGCTGCCGGTAGCTTTGGTAAGGTGGTTGGTTGTTTGGGTGGTCGGTTGGTTGGATAGGTCTGTTGATCTGTCAGCTCTTGTCAGGTTTATCCTGTCCTGTTGTTGTTGGTTCGGGCAATGTCCCCGGTTTTCTCAGTTATTGTGATGCTCTGATGCAACTGTGGCACTGCTTTTGGTAGCTTCATGTGACTGGAATGTACTCGTATGTATTCGTTGTGTTCGTTGGACCAATAAATGACATCGCAAAGTATTTTGCTTCCCAGAAAACCTAATCTCGACGAAAGTATGGTACTGGCATGTCATGGTGGTGATGCTGTTGTTACCTTTTCTGTTGGCATCCATTGGTTGTGGTATAGTTGGTGGCCAACTGAAAATATGAATTCCTTCGATGCAGCAGCAACATCACGTTGATGATGAGCTTGGATGGACCACGCACGTTTGGTCCAGTATCCTGTGTAGTCTTCTTCAAATTGAAGCGTTTTTGTGGAGGTTTGTGGTGGTGTGGTTTGAGTAGTTTTTATCCTTCATGCAGTTTCCTCTGTAATCACTCAGTGTATTAACCAATTGAGCTAGATAGAGTTCCTTCAATTAATATTCCTTTAAAAAGGATTTTTGTTTTATTAGGCAAAGTTGGATTATGACTGTTTTAATGCTCTCCGTATGCTTGGTAGGTAGCTAACTGCTTAGTTTGTATCTATATAGATATGTATCATCCAATTGGCAGACAAGATCCCACCTATGGCTACATTTTTCCTAACATATTCGTTAGCTACGCAGTGATAGAGAATATGTCGTTTTCACAAACAAGACCCACTAAGCTGGGTTACTTGAAGAGCAGTAGTCTCGGACGTGGCACGGTCCTAACTTCCTGCCTTGGTCGACATCCCGTATGATATAATATATCTGGAGAGGGAGGACTGGGAGGAAAAATTCAATAATCAGGCCAAAAACAGAGGAAGGAACGGGTTCTGGTATATTCTCAGAAGACTCAGAACTAAGAGTTCTAATACTACCGGATGCAAGCAGTGTCTTTCAATCAGAAGTTCTGGCTGTCCTCAGGGCGGCTGAGCTAATGCGGATATCTGAAAGAGATATCGCTATCTACATCGATAGCCAGGCCGCACTCAAGGCAATGGAATCAACCAACGTTAACTCTGATACAGTCAGCGGCTGTCGAGGCACTATGCAGTCAGAACTAAGTAACAAGCGGACGTACTTGCAAGAAAAGGAGGGCTACTCGACAATAGTGAGATTGCCAACATCAAGCCACCCCTTTGCATATTGAGGGGCACTATCGAGGAAAAAATCACAAAGACTGCCAACCTAAGGTGGTCAAGTCTGCCACTTTTTGACGGCAAAAAACTAAGGAAGTTAATAAAATTAAACAGGGATAAGCTTAGGACAGTAATAGCAATTCTGACAGGACACTGTCTCCTGCGACAGCACGCAAAGAGACTCAAATTGTTAGATACGGATATCTGCAGATTCTGCGGTGATCTAGAAGATGTTAAGGACATAACACTCATACTGTGTGAATGCAAGGCAATATCGTGTAGTCGAAGAAAATTTTTAGGGAAATACTTTATCGAAAACCTAGAGGAAATAGACGGCACGAACTTCAAAGGTCTTGTTGGCTTTTGCAGGGAAATTGGGTGGTTGTGGTGATTGTTTAGGTCTCTGCGATTTGAAGGCAAATTCAACTGGTTCACAGTCGCGATGGGCCCGTTTTGGTGCCTTGTGTCTGTCCCCTGTTTAACCTAACCACACATCCAGCATCACATGAGCTGTCCGAGTATATGCCAGTCACATTATAATTCTTAGAAAACTTGTAGTGGACCGCTTTCTTTTGGCAGAGAGAATATATGAATCTGGCTTTTCAGATACCACTAACAAGCATTAATTTGGTCAATCCGTGATTGCACAATCCTAGGGTAGATTAAGGTTCAAAGCTCCAAGTCTGCCCCTGCGTCTGTATGTTGAAAATGCAACGAAAACCTCACATAACATCTATACAGGAACAATTGGTGTGGAAAAGCGTATCTGTGGTTTCGCAGAACTACGATAGGAACGGCTAAAAACCTGTCTTGCTTTGCCGAATTCACTCCCATCATCTTAATCTGGGCAGTTCTGCAAGTAATTGACACTGTCAAACCGTAGGTACATTGAGTTCAGAATCGAATACGAGGTATCGACTTCCTTGAATAGGATTTCTCCTCAGTCAATACGTCAAAGCTCCAACTAAATTCAGAAACAGAAGGCAGAACAAGCTGAACGGTGACACTACCAACTGTTTTGAACTAACCTGCCCAATCAGAAAAACATCCTGCCGATCGATCGTTCTATGAGATGGCTTGATGACATGATATTTACTTCATAGGTAGCCCGATCAGAACAGGTTGACAAACAGCTCCTACTCGTATTGTTGAGTTACGTTTGCCTTCTGGACGCCTAACCCCGATGGTATATGTATATCCAGTTATGCTACAAAAAGATTTAGACCACCTGGTTGAAGAAAATCTTCACTGATAGCATGGTACAAAGCAGAAGATCCTGCGAGACTGCTATTCCCCGGAGATGCTTCAGACAATGCGGCCAGACAACGTAGAATAGGTGAACATAATCCTAATGTAACTTTACAGTCTGCTGTAGTCTCATCTAAAATGAAGGCATCCTTAGACATAGAAAACTTTTTGTGCACTAGAAATGCGCTTCCAGTTAATTCTTCACCAGAATGAGAATACTGACAACTAGTGAAAATGCCCAAGTATAACGGTATCATCTTGGGTGACAAGCTTCTTTGGACAAAATATGTCGCTTCGAAAACATTTATGGCTCTCTCGACTCTCTGACAGCCACGAGGCTTATCACCTAAAACTGTCCCTTGGATCTGTAGTGCTATGATAAGACCAATTTCATCATTTCTGTCGGTTGCCTGGTGGAATAAGTTTTCACGTAAAGACGTCACTGTTGCTCTTACCATATTCCAAACAATGCTTTGTTTCAGCTAGGTAGAGGCTTTCCGTATCTGCTATACGTAATCCTGATTGCAAAAAAACTACTTGTTTCGTTGAAGTGGGCTAGGTAGCCTCATTTGTAGTGCTGGCTTAGCGATGTTTAAGACACTTTGAACACTCTCACCATCGCCAAGTCAGTTAGAGAATGAAATACATCTCTGAACGCTGTTGTAAGGATAAATTAACTGAGTCTTGTTTGAGTCTAAAGTCGCTATATCAGGCTCAGAAGTGAGTTTTTCAGGACTCAAACCCGCGAAATTAGTACCTGAGTTTTTGATCAGAACTTCCATTGATGGTTGGATTTGTTGTGAGCCCAACTGCAGGCAGCGTCACTCTTCAAGTTGCCTGCAGATCAAACGAATGCTTCCCGAAAAGTCTCCTGTCCCTCCCAGTAGAAAAGACTGTAGACGCTTACTGGCGTCGCAACAGGGAATCTCGCTTTTGATAAGCCACTCTAAGTGTGTTAGGCATAATAAAACAGCGTCCTTCGACCCTTATTATGCGAGTAATGACACTGTGGATCAACGTAAGGCCTATGCTTGAGTCAAACTGTAGAGTGCTAGTATCATACTTCATCACTGAAGCGTTTAGGTGAATTTTCTTCAAAAGATTGAGCAATTTAGGGACATACATACCTTCATAGACTAAGAGAAAAAAATGCATCTGCCTTTAAAAAATCTGTCCTATCTAAGAACTAGGACTATACCTGTCCTACAGGTTTGTTTTGACGTTGTTTTCGAGGCACTAGATGTGAGAATACATAAGCTAGAGGTTGCTCGTTTTAATTGTAAATTTCTTAAATCATTGGGGTGTACATTGCCCTGTCAAATACCTCACAACTTACGACCTGGTTGGCCACAACCCGTAAATTGTGGCTACCACCTTCGGGTGGGGGACTTCACAAATCCAAGTGGTTCCATAATCCCTGTTCACCTGGGACTTAAGGTGAAGAAGCGATCGATCCTTTTACAAAAGCCTCAATTGAGTTGCAAGTTAACTTTGCTATCTAACATGATTTCAAGTCCTTTTGGACTATTGAATAATTGGAGGGCTGCCTTGCCAATGGAAGGAGGGTGAAATTAAATTCTTCATTTAGGACACCTGTCGGATAGCGTCAAGTCGACTCGTTTTCTTACTTACAATTGTATTTGCTCACGTTACATTTGCCACTGCCTCGAGAAAGTGGGCTATCGGCCGATTATCAAGACTCCTTCCATTAAAAAAAGGCAAGGGTACAGCAGATACTGCTCTTATCGAAACGGTTGCTACGATTTGATAAGTTACAAGCAGCCGGTCATAGTGGTAGTATTTCGGTAGGCCATACCATGACTTAAAACTCCTTACCATAGGTGTCAAGTGTCAAGGCCCTAGACTGCGGTAGGTCCATCATAGTGGCTGTGGTTTAAATCTAAATTCGCAGGAAGGGTCTTCCACTTATGGCTGACCCGGAGAAGAGTTGCAATAAATACTGTGTGCCTCGACCCTAAGAATAGTAGCGACCCATACCAAGATGGATATCTCAGCAACATCCAAATTCCGTGAACCCGACCTGCAACCAGGGTTGTTGCTCAGGATAGTTATAACCGTATGCAGTAGAACTATGAACAAGGAGCTTTGCTAGTAGTAGGGTCTGTTTCATCCGGATATTGTGTGTGAGTAAGTCCACCGATGGTTTTTCTTTCGTTTGGTTTCCGTCCAGTGGAACTGCACGCTTTACTGATTGCACGCCAGTTTCAGCAGCACATCGGTAAAGGAAATCATCGAAAGCAGATACTCGTATGTCAGAAGCTTTCTTCCTCTTGGCCCTGTTTGGAATGGAAGAAAGGGATTCGGTTACGAGAGCCTTGTAGCGTGCGAAAGGTGTTATGTTTGTATGGTGATAGCAATAGTAAATATTTTAAGTTACTAGGAGAACATCTATCTATCTATTTGTGACCACAACGGCAAGCAATTACTTTGTTCCACAATTGAATAATAGTGCCGTTATCTTATCCTATTCCTAATCTCATCGCTTACTAAACACATCTCCCCCCCTTCCATTATTAATTGAACCGCACTCATCCCACAGGCGATTATGTTAATCCCTGCTCAACTGGTTCATGGTTCGTCAACAGTTGTTTATCCGAAGATTACCAATGTATTCCCATTTCTCATTTGAACTACGGCACCACTTGAATGCTCAACCCTAAAAATATTTTTACTTCCACTTGCCAGTTTTGTTTGGAGCCAACTCTGTTCACAGTGAATTAAACGACGCAAGTTTAAGCCTTTCAGGCTGAAAAGTCAACTCTTTAACTAAAACAGATCCATCAGGGCTAAATCAACCCCAAGTTCTGGATTTAACCGAAAACTTTGCTGCTGTGACCCTCACCTCTAATGTCTTTTTCTATTCCAAAATCCATTATCTATTCCTCCTTCCAAATTAGAGAGTTTGCAAAAGTTCACAAGTTCAACATTGTTTCTCTTTGTTGTGTGTATGTATGTGTGTGTGTGTGTTGTTGTTTTGTCATTTTTTGTTGTTGTTGTTGTTTGCTTTCATTTGTTTCTTACCATCAAGGACTACGTACATTCAAGGGTCCTCCTCGACAGGAACCCATCCTCCTTCCTGATAGACAAACTGAATGATTTAAAGTTTCAAATCAGCTCACAATCTGTTAGCTTTTAGTCGCTCGAATGATGATGTTGTTATTGTGTTGTTGCCTCAGCTTCTGTTCCTGTCTGTACTCTACTCCTCTGGCCATTTTCAGATAAGGCAGATGATGCCAAAGCTGATGGTGATTGGTGAAGCCGTAGCTGAAGCTGATGCTGATGCTGATGCTGATGATAATGATGACGATGATGAAATAAAAACATTCATCGATTATTATGGTTCGTTCCACTTGGTGAGCATAAGCAAAATCAAACAATTTCCTATCCCAACCAACTCTGTGCTTCAATTTGCCGCCTCCCCACCCAAAAGCCATCCCATCCACCCCCCCATCAACAATTGCAGGAGAGGTATGATATTTTATGTATTCCTCACGCTCACTTCAGATGTTATCGGAGTGCAGTTCCGGTAAATGGGGCGCCATCAACATCATCATCATCATCATCATTAGGATGATAGTAAGCTAGCCACATCTACCCTTAAGTTATGGAACAATTGTTTTGCCCTTATGAATGGAAAGTATGTTTGCACTTCTAAATACACCCGCCACTCGTCACCCATCACCCAACATCCATGGTCTAGCGTCGTACATCGTCATCTATTCGTGCGTCCTCAGTGGGAGATGGTGTGTGGTCGCACGTCACCCACATCACGGCCAAGACAAAAGGAAGCATTTTACCACACTAAAGTGGTCTTGGTGATTGTTTGAAGTGCCTGCACTTCATAAATACATCCTAGTACTCGTATTCGTACTCGAATCTGAATGTGAGTACCCTGATGGTGCTACTTGTGGAGGGACGGTGTGAAGAATACCGTAACAAGTGTCCTTCGCTTTACTCGAATATTACACCCGGTAATCCCTTATTCCAATCTACCTACAAACCGAAAAGAACTTCGAACGATCCCTTGTTTCCCTTCTGTTCCAACTTCAGTTAAGAACAAGATTAACGTGAGTATAAATTGTAACGCGACCGCCCCATAACTCCGATTTCAAAGCGGTGGGACAGCACAAAAACGAGCAAAAATTACGGAAAATAAGGATAATGGAGAAAATCGTAACAATGTGTGGTTTTGTTGATGATGGTTTTTGGTGGTCCTTAAAAAATGGATCGATAACACGGATGAACTGTTTGATAAGCTTTTAAGCGTATCGTAGTTCCACCTGATCATACTGTACCACCATGGGGATGTCCTTCGTTGGTCGGGGAGGGATTCCTTAATTTTCGCCTCGTCGATAATTGATAAGATTTCAGCAGGCTACTAGAGGGTCTGAACAGAGGTTCCAAATGTTTTCCTAGGTAATTGATACGTCACCAGCATCATTCATCGCCGTCTTGCGTTCACTCTTTTGGATTAATCTTTCCCCCCCTATGTAGTCCTGGTTTGTATTTTTCCTTTGTCAGACATTTTTTGCGGTTAGATGAAGCGCTTCAACCAGTTAGCTCAAGTGGAAGGTAATTGATAAATGGTGTCTTGTCAGTTCGGCTATTGACTTGGTTTACCCTCTAATTCGTGCGGAATCGCTGGTGACGGCTAGCAATTAAACTTTAATCACTTGGTTCCTGACTTTCGCTTCCTTCGGTCAGAGATGTCTTTAATTTTATTACGCGACAAGGGAGTCAATACACGAACGTGGCAAGGCACAGTTGGTTTCTGATTTCACCTTTTCGTATTTGGGATTCTTGTCTTTCGGATTTGTATTATCTTATGTCTTTGTGGAGTTGTTGTCCTTGTTTGGAATTGACATATGACATGCTATCTATCAAGTGGATGTGACGCTCCAGTTTGTCATGGAATTTGGTATAAGATTGAGGCAGGAATTGGGCTTCCTACTATTTAATGTGTTCAATGACTTCAAGTGAAAGATTAGGGATAAGTGACAGCTGTCGTAAGTCATCAAGATGTGCTGTTTCTAATTTGTCAACTGATGTGGATTTTGAACATCTAATTGGATGTAAGGCCGTATGTTCCACTTAACAAGAAAGGGGGCCGTAGAGGATTACGCATATTCGTAATGAACTTATGGAAAGTCCCTTGGTGCCTGGCCTATGATGGAGTCAAATTTAAGGTAGGTGCATTGTTTTGAGGTCATTCGTGTGGTCGGACATTGTTAAGGTGAATTATTCGATTTGATTTGCCGGAATCAGTTAATAATCTCCTTCGGAATTGGGGTGGTGGTTAAGTGTTGTGCTTGTGTGTTGAAGTACGTAATAGTTAGTCGTGGTTCCATTAGGATTGAATTACTCATTGCACGTACACGTATTTTTATGATATCGGTGCTTGTACTACTTGTAACTGCTCGTGTTTGTGGTGTGGAAGTCAATCAGTGTTTAGACAGGACGTTTAAGAATTGATGGGAGTAATCAACGCGAGCCAATTACCTTTGTCGAAGCCATATTATACCAAATAGGTTGCGTGTAGAAGTATTGATGGGCGACAACGGGGTATTACTCTGAAACGTAGGTTAATGTGATACTTCAAAATTGTCATGTAATTCGTAGTAATTTCGTAGTAAATAAGGGTAATATCAGCACCTTGGACGGACTAATTTCCTCTTCGTTTCAACGTGACTACTCTTCTTTGCAGCAGAGCAGCTCCTAACATCCATACAGCAACAATGGTCACGGTCTTGGATGCTTACGGGGTTTTAGACTACTCTACGAGACTATGAAGAGTTATCCGATTGGCCAGCAACTTATCTGGATATTGCCCCGCGATGACGACAACAACTACGGTTTCCCACGATGGCAACTATGCACTGTCTGGCTCCTGGGATAAGACTCTTCGTCTCTGGGATTTGGCCGCTGGTAAGAGCATCGGAACACTTTGACCCGCTGGATGAGGTGTATGGAATACAACATCGCATTGTGTCCCCCCTTGAAAATTTTGAGGCATCCCTTTCTGTGCACACAGAGTCTTCATTGTCACCTGCTATTGAATTACATCGAATCGATGATTTTGATGGAGAGGCAACGTTGGATTTAGGAAAGGACCCATCAAACGCCATCAGACTGCAGAAAATGGAACACTTCTTAAGAGAGGAGGCCAGAAAGGACGATGAGCGACGCGAGGAGATGGTGGAACTGGAATGGTAGAAATTAGAAACTGAAAATGAGTGTATCAAGGAAATGCGCGATTTGAGAGAAGTGTTGCAGCAAATGGTGATCTTGTGATACGGAATTAAGTGTTATTTTAAGGGTGAGGATCTATCGCTTGTTTGATGAAAATGCAAATTTAACGAACCTTTTTCTCTATTTATTATAAAATTGTACAGAATACTGCAGGCCAGAACTGACGTCAGTGGTTCTGACGTCTACATGTATATTTCAAGGTTCGGAATGTTTTTTTTTTAAATTTCGAAAGATTGTTCAATGAAAACTCCTGTTGAGCTGAGACAGGTGTTCAATTTTTGTTTCTCCCTAGTTAGGAAGAGGGTATACGTAAACTCCCAATAAGTGTGCATTTTCGTCGAACTCAATCGTTCCACTTGTTATTGCCTTATACCGGTGTATCTGGCTATTTACCCAAGCACGTGGCAGCTCCCAGGGTATCCAATTATAAGTATATATGGCCTGAAATATTAATGATACTAAATATTCCTTTCAGTAAGAATTACTAATATGTAGTGAGATACCTGCGTGACAATTGAGAAAGCTCCTTTTCGGTCTTAGTAACTACTTGGATCTTTATTTGGAGTAGGTATGTTGCTGTCTACGCAACCCACGACGAATGGGAAAGGATGTTCTCGACTCTTGGCAAAATCGTCCATGATGAAATTTTGTTGACCGTTTTATGCAAAGAATCCATAATTTTCCCAAGTTTGCCGGAGCTATCTAATTATAGGAGCATACCCTTGTTAAATGGTTGCTACAAAATCTTCACGCTAATTCTACAGAGACATCTCAACCCATGGATCAACGATAATAGGCTCTTGCAAGAGTAGCAAGCAGTTTTTAGACCAGACTATTCAACGATTGACCATATCCTTGTTTTGAAATGTTCTGCGGATTCATTTCTCAGCAGAAAGAAGAAGTGTCAATAAAATTTGACAGAGTCATGCAAGACTTATATATTGATACAATGGCGGTAGTTTGGAACGATGAAGAGAGGTCTGAGTGGTCTAAAACTGAATCAGGCATCAGACAAGGTTGTATTATGAGCCCAACCTTGTTTGCTTTGTTCATTGATGATCTAGTAAGCTGTTTACGGTGTTTCGCTGCAGCTAATGATATACCGGCTTTCTGTGAACTATGGAATCTGGTACTGAATTTGGAGAAATCAAATTTTTTTAAGAACGGGCTAGGCAGATACGCTGTAAATGAAAAATGGTATTTTAATAGTGAGGCCGTAGAAATTGTTAAGGAATTTAAATATCTCGGAGTTTATTTCGCTTAACTTTACTTACTTACTTATGTCCTATATCCCCTTCCTAGGGCCTCTACAACGCCTACGCGCCATCGTGTACGGTTTCTGGCAATGTGCCTCAGCTCTCCCCAAATCATTCCCAGTTGCCGTGCTTCCTTTTAGACTGTTATACGCCATGTACTTCTAGGACCGCCGCGTATCCTGCCATCCAGAGTAAGCGGATTCCATTGCATCGCGTGGTTAGCTATGGATCTATCACCTTTTCGGGAAGTGTGACCAATCCACTGCCACTTTCGTCGTTGTATGGTTGTGTCAATAGGTTCATGGCCGGTTCTCTCATAAAGCTGTTCGTTCGAGATACGGTTTGGCCAGAAAATCCTTAAGATATTACGCAGGTACCAAGTAACGAACGTGTCCATATAACAGAACGGACTCAACGTTGGAACGAAACAATCGTAGCTTGGTGTTTAAGCTAATTGCATTACTTCGCCAAATTTTAGATAGCATACCAAACGCAGACTTCGTTTTACCTATTCGGCTGGCTATATCTAGTTCGGTGCCGCCATTGGTTGAGACAATACTAACAAGGTATTGGAAACTCTCTCAACCGTTTGTCCAGCAATGCATATCCGAGTATGAGTTGATGAGTTCGGTTCCAGGCTAATCATTTTTGTTTTTGCCGAGTTAATTTTCAGCCCATGACGTCTGCTTCCCTCTCCACATTTGCTGCCATTTGGGAAGTTAAATTCTGTGAGATAGTAGGCATACGTCGTCAGCGTAGTCAAGGTGTTTGAGTTCAGATGTAAGAGTCCATCGAATTCCTCCATTTCCCATCGATAAAGCCGCATTTAGCACATCGCTGATCACTAATAAAAACAATATTGGTGAAAGAATGCAGCCTTGCCGATCTGCACTTTGACTTCGAATTCCTCAGACAAAATGTGACATGTTTACCCATCGTACTTAGCCTTAATACTCGTAATTGTTATTAATTTATCTGGGATTCCTCTCCTGCGCAAGGCACGCCAAATAAATTCCCGATTGACACGTATCAAACGCCTTTTCGAAATCGATGAACAGCAGGTGGAGTGGTGATCGATATACAATGCACTGCTCGATGATGATCCGCAGGCTGTTGGTGTGGTCGACACAGTATGTGTGTCTTTAAGGTGTTGTAAGCCACAGCAGGCAGCACGCAGATGCCTCTCCAGTTTTCGCACTGCATTAGGGAGCTTGACGATCATTCCCTTCTTCCACTCATTCGGAAAACTCTCGGCCTCCCAGGTTCTCCCAACAAGTGAGAGCAGTAGCTAAGCCGATGCAGTTGGTGCAGCTCGAAAAAGCTCTGCGGTCCTACCGCCTTATTGGTTTTCAGTGCTTTGATCGCGGTTCCTTACTGGGGGTAGTGATGCGAATTCGGGCATTTCTTTCCACGGACTCCTCAGTCTGACTTGGGTGCATATTGCTGGCGAATACTCGGTTCAAAACCGAAGCAAAATGCTCCTTCCATCTCTTGAGCTGATCCTCATCCGATATGAGCAACGAACCGTCTAGGCCTTTCACTGGGTGTTGAGTAGAGTTTCGGCTACCTATTAGCTCTTTGGTGATTCTGTAAATCGTTCTGCTGTCGCACCTAGCTGCTGCTTCTGTAGCCAACGTATTGATGTAATGCGCTTGTCACGCCGTACGCTACGCTGTAGTACTCTCATCTTCGTGCGATATAGGGACTCTAGCGCGATCCTCTCTGCTGCGGCTCCCGATCGACCGACAATCCTTTTTGCACCTGATGTGGAAACCGTTTTCACAGCATACCAATGATCTTGTATGGTGGTGGGCAGTGAGCTGCTGATTGTTTCCACTCCACGTGAGATATGGTCTCTTAGTTCTTGGCGCACTGTTGGATTTTTTAGTCGGTCAGTGTTGAACCTGGGCATTCTCGTTTCGTTAGATCTTCGAACGGCAGCAGTGCGTAATTGGACAGTTGCTGTCATAAGATGGTGATCTCGTACCAACCCCATGTCCGCTCCTTTTCTGTTTCGGACGTTTAGAAGAGAACTTCTAAAACGGTGACTGATTGCAAAATGGTCAAGTTGAACAGGCTTTATGCTCATGCCTATGACAAGGTGATTTGCGTTGCAAAAGTCAACGAATCTTTCGCCGTTATCATTGCGGTTGCCTAGTCCGTGACGTCCCATCACATATTTGAGCCCTTCGTTGTAGCTGCCTTCACATTCAGGTACCCCATCACTATGACCATGTCGCCGTTGGGTGTTGCATTAAATACAGCTCCCAACTGGTTGTAGAAGGTCTCCTTTTCTTCCTCAGACGAACCATCCGTAGGGGCGTAACACTGTGCAATTATGACGCGACGTACTCTAGTCCGGAATCTGGCCGTTAAAATCCTATCACTGCCTGGAGATTAGGCCTCTGCGTGCTGTGGGTGTTAACAGCAGTCCAACTCCATATCCACGGGGCTTCCGGAGTAGAGTAGTACAGTGTTACGCATTGGGGATTGATACTCACCCGCATCTAACCATCTTATCTCGCTTACTCCCAATATGTCCAGCCTACTCGTATATCGCATGAACTCATGTTCAAGTTGAAGAAATCTGGCGTTCTTCACTCTGTAAGTCAAGGAGCGTCTTCACATTCCAGAAACCAATCTTTGTCCGGGTACAATAGCCAAAAGTCGTCAACGAGTTATCAGTCCTTATCCGAGGCATTGTTTCGGTTTTCGTAGCGTCCGAATTTCGGTAACGCGGATTGCTGGCCCAGGTTACTGGCCTAGACATAAGACTCTAGACAATCTCGCACTTGCAGTTTTAGCCTACATGTATAAGGATTTATATATGCAGTTGCCCGGGGATCACCACGAGGAGGTAAAGCAAGCACTACATTACGAACTTGATTGTTGCGCTACTGGCCCAATTCATGTTTTGGGCAGTCAGTCCCGATCAATCGCCATGCAGGTCCAAATCGAGTTTATTTCACTGAAAGTTTAAATATGGAGAAGCATCAGAAGGAAAAGCTGGCAAAGGCTAAAAGAGAAATCAGTGCATCGTGGAGTAGATGCTTTTGTACTAAAAGATTTGCACGCAAATGCAAAATGCAAAATTGATTAAGTGCTTAAGATTATGAAGATGGAAAATCACCGGCTTCCGAAGGTAGTGGCCCTCCAAGTCATACATAATGAATCGAGCTGGTATGCTGAATGGATGGATCTAGTGGAGTGTTCGCTGGAAGACTTTACTCTATCAGCTTATTTCATCAGTGGATTTGAAGTGCAGAGAGAGATTTCTGAGCTCCACAGAGCAATATATTCCCAACTTAACCACAATTTGGAAGAAAGCAATTATTTTCGAGATGAAAATAGCGTCGATGAAATAGCAATGATGGTCAGGCTACGGGGAGATCTGATACACCTAAACATCCAGTAGTCGCTGGGAGCCAAATCTGGAGAATACAGTGGATGCGGAAGCAATTAGAACTTCAGTTCATGTAGTTTTGTCATTGTTTTTGTTGACTTGATATCTTGATGAAACGAAATCGTTTTTGATCCATTATTTTGAAAATAACAAAAGTAGCGTCATTCTTAGCACAATAACTCACCCACTAATGAACAGATTGTCATGAGATTTTAGCAGCTATATTTTGAGGGTTAGTACTAATTCAACATGAGGTGAGTTCAAAAAAGTAGCGTCATCTGTGTGTTAGGCTTGGGTCTTTTCATCCGATGTGTTACATCATTAGACAACTTTAACTGAGCGTCAAGTTGGGTAGCACTTGCGAAAACGGTTTTTAAATACGTCATTGCGATGTTTTTCTATTATTTTGAAGTAATTTTTAATTGTTGATATACTTCGTTGTTGTGTACTCTTAGCCTCCTCCCCGATTCACGCGTTTTCAAAACAAAATTCCAAATTTCTCTTCCACCAGGACAATGAATACGTACAAGTCCGCTGTCGCGATGGCAAATTAGCATGAATTAGGTTACATGAATTGCTCCCTTATCCAGCATATTCTCCAGATATAGCCCCCTGTGGCTAATTCCTGTTTCGGAACATGAAAAAATGGCTCAGTGGTAAGAGATTTGGGTCGAATGAATGAAAAAAGCCTCGAGAAATCGTATTATTTGAAGGGATGAAGTGTATCGAGCTAAAAGGAGAGCGACTTATTGGCCCATCCTCGTAGAAAAGACCATGTCCCTTTCCTAATGCCCCAATTCTTTGCAAAGTGTCTACCTATGTATGTATATGACGATAGTAAAGCTGCGCTTAAAGCTTTTCTATAGCCCCGGACCTGATGTAAACTATCATAGTTTGAGAATGCAGACAAAGAGTTACCCTTGATATAGCCTCTTGTTACAATAGGATGGGCATTTTCAGGACCTGAGCCATCGTCAGGAGTAGCTCGTAGCCCCTCATGCGATACTTATTGTGAAGATGGAAATAACATTGTAGAATATTTTCTCCAAGAAGGTTTAACTCAAGTTCACATCGCACTGCAGTTACGTACACATGTGGTGGGTGCTTGCTTCATAGCAACTTCGTCACTAAACCTTCAACAAAATACAGAGGAACTATTTACATTAGAATGAATATATGTATGTATAAGGAGAACAAAGGACTCGCCTATGTAAGTGTAGGCTAGCCAGCAACTCTTCAATGCGACTTGTTCTGAATTACCAATTAGTACTCCACATTTAAAGTTGCTGCGAGGTATTCTGCTCGTTGTCTCCTTACCGAATGATGGTGTCTACGACAGAGCAGATGGTCCCACCAAAACCCAGATCAAATGGTCATACCAATACCCAGAGCAAGCGCCACGTCATAATCAAGCAAGGAGAAACCCAACAACAAAATCTCCGACGATGGATAATACCATCGTTCGAATAGCGGTGGTTGCGACCGAGAAATACAGCAGTGCACATACCATCCCTTTGTCAACAGGAGCAGTGGCTGTGGAAACTATCATCATTGGAGTAGCGGTGGTTGTGACCGAGAAATACAGCAGTGCACATATGTACGATCTCTTGAACAACGACATCTCCGAAGATTCAAAATATCATCGTCGGATAGCGGTGGTTGCGACCGAGAAATAGAGTAGTGCGCATACCATCCCTTTGTCAACAGGAGCAGTGGCTGTGGAATATATCGTCATGTGAGTAGCGGTTGTTGCGACCGAAAAACAAGGATTTTTTCATCGACCACTGCCTATATAATCAAGGTGACATCAAAGAGCGGGTACAGTGTTTTGGGCATACATCAACCAGTGCGGATCATTTTTGTAGTTGAGTTTTAATAAATACGGTCCACTTCGAAATAAGTAAAATAATTGAAGCCGTGCAATCGTTGCGTTTTATTTTTGAGCTCTCCAGGTGTTATCGAACGATGGAGTTTGGTCAGATTCCTCCTTGATCCTTAATTCTTTTGAGCTTGAAATCCTCACTGACGAATTTCAGCTGTCAGTGTTCCCGTAAATACAGATTTCTACCCCAACTGATACAACGATTTATAGCAGCAATTTATTGTATTTCCGCGTCTACAAATCAAATACCGCATACTCAAATATCTGTATCCACACAATCGGCCACAGCGAACACAACAGTCAATAGATCCATCATCATGATGTGTCAATAGGGAGGTTCGACTTTAGCTGGAAAAGCCATTTCCCTCTCTCCAGCGGATAATTCAAATTTTTTGCCTTCCCCTATGAAAAAGAGTATTTATCCTTCCTGCGGTTCGGTTCATTTCACATTCAGACGAAGAGGCACCTACTGCACTTGGTCCGGCCAACTATGTAATCACTGCAAGCCAAACAAATCATTTCATTTCATTTCATTTCATTTCGATGGTGGAACGAAGTGGCGTGTCCGATTTAATTAACTTTTGTTCAACAAGTCCACCCAAAAACGCATATCAATTACACATCTCTCACACACACCCTCACACATGAGGAAATAGATAAAAAAAATTCTCTTGCAAATGACATCGAGGCTACACGTAAACGGCTCAATTAAAGGAATTTTAAGCGCCAGACCGAGTTCCAGAGTCGAGTAAGTGAGTATCGACGATTAAGTCGACTTATTTCGAATTAAACGACCACCAGGAGCAGTTGCTGGCCCAGAGTAAGGTGAACACCGAGACCTGCGATTCTGGGATGTCGTTCAATTTTCAATTAGTGAAACACTCAACCGAAAATCCAACGTTTCATCCTTTCGATTGAAGTGAAATGAAATCCTTATCCGACGGGTGTCTCCTCCCATATCCGATGTCATTGTCATCGGGTAACATTATTATGTCATATGCGCACGTATCCCTATCAAATGTTTCCGCCCTTACACCTTGCTGTCGCCGCAGCAGACGCTATTACGAGCTACGAGTATACGAGTAAGTATATGCCATGAGCTATCGCCATTTATAAAAGCCATTAATCACTTATTTCACTTTGAGGCTAATTGAGTTTTATGAAAAGGCCGCTATTAATTATTATTCAACGCGGATGGGTGGGTAGAAGGACATGGGAGCGCCTTTTTTCGCTTATTTATGCTTCCCAGGGCAAGGAAGGGCTGGGCTGCGACGAGCACAATATAACAACCAATCGGGTCCAGTGGTGCGTGTATTTTTTTTGGGTGCTATTGGGTCATTTGTATCCCTTAAATATTATCATTCGTAAAATCGATGATTTCTTGCCGGTAACATGGGTAGAAAGGGAGGGGGCTGTAGCGAAATACCACCAACAAAAACATAAATGTTGGCAAAAAAAAAACAATGGTCTTTGGTTTTATGGGTACTTTTCCCCCCTGTATCGCACCGTTTCATACCGTATCGTATCCTTGGCTAATACTCATGTTGCCGAAAGCGAAAGCAATTAAAAGCAAATGGAATCGGAATCGTTTTGTGGTCTATCGGCGCTTGTTGGGTAATTGAAAAGTAATTTGCGTGCAGAAAATGTTAGAAATGGATATTTTTGTGTGGGTTTCTGCTATTTGTTGTCCTTGAGCTTTGACCAGGGCCCTTAAAGGTTACTCAGATAATGGAATTTTAGTTTATGATGGGCAGTTAAATTGAGAGGATCCTCGAGGAGGGTAATTCGAGATAATTGCTTGTGGATTAGGTCGGTAATTGAATGTTGATCAGATAAAAGTGGGCAGCGATGCGTTGGTGGGTAGTCCTGTCCAAAGCTGAGGATTTGGGGATTTCCATAATCAAAGTCGTGATCGAATTACTCATAAATGAAGGGCCGACTTAAATTTAAGTTACCAACTTATCAATGCGGAATACATAAGTTCATGGCCAGAAAAGGGAGAAGGAAAAGTGAAGTAATGTTTGCCAAAGCAGTATTTTCAGCAGAGCTGTTCAAGGATGCTTTACAGCGATTACCTGCACATATCCGTTGTTTATGTTACTCGCAAAATACTATCAACTATACTGTGTCAACATTGTAAGGAGTTTTGGATCACACAAAGCGGCTGACGGACCAAACTTTCGCTAGATTTGGAGAGAATCAACCAGCTCCAACCTGAAATCCACTACCCAGGCATAATATTGTTTCATACAAGGAAGAGAGGAGTACAAGCGATTTCTTCGATATCCGTTTCTACTATTGGAGCGGCTTACAAATATATTTCCGTCAGAGGTTCTATCTTCTCTGTAATGTTTCATAGACTGCAGGACTTTTCTACTGGAATGCCCCTTCAAAAACTATTAACAAGTTACATGGCAGAGGTCAAGAGAAGGTTTATGACCCTTCAGAATCTCTTGAGAAAACGATGTTATTTCTGTAAAGGAGCATACGGCACAAAACAGCAACATCCTCAGATGCTTGAGGTTCATGTCACGGGGTTGGATGATATGATAGTAAGACGGAAACAAACCATAGAAAATTGAAACATCAATCCGTTCAAGTTATCATATGTCCCTGGAGCCATCCACATGAGGACTTAACAAAGGAATTAATCCTCCTTCCTCGAAAGGGGAAGGTCAACCAGGCTGAACCACTCAGAAAATCTGATGGTACCTACACTGAGTCGAAAGAAGTGACTTTTCGTGCCACGTTTGAAACTCACTTCCCAAGTAACCTAATCAGAATCGGCTCACAACCAGTTCCTATCAACCAAGCTGCTAGTGAGCTGTATAACTCAACACGCCGTATTGGTATCCCATCCGTTGTGGGGTTTCAAGTGGAGTGGCAACGAAAGCATATACCCCCAGTTATATTACAAAAAGTTATACATCATTTCTGTAGAGTATCTTCACTGCTAGCCTGGCACTGGCTTACCGTACATACTCAAATCCTGGTGAACAATGAGAGTAGCCTTTATACCGAAAATCGGAAAAGAGGACTATACGCCCGCCAAGAGCTCTAGATCTATAAGTTTGACTTCATTCATGTTGAAGAGCATGGACAGAATGGTCAAGCAAGATACGTTTGCGCAAAACTGCCTGGGAATTTCTGCCTGCAATACAACAAGCTTATCAATGCGGAAGATCCTGCGAGAATGCGCTTCAAAATCTGGTACACAGAATGGAAGGCATACTTGACAGGAAGGAATACGTGCTCGGCATTTTCATCGACAATGAAGGTGTTTTCGACAACACAACTTTTGAAGGCATGTGTAACTCGGCGTAAACGAATCACTAGTTTTGTGGATAAAAGCACAGCTGGTGAAGAGGACATTGATTGCGGATGCTGATTGTATGTAGTAGCGGGGGTAAACATATGCGGCGTTCTGTATCCACTGCTGTGGTGCATGTTGGTCCACTTACTATGCACAAGCATACGGGGAGGATGTAGCTCTACTGCATGTTGGACCATGTCTAGTGACATGATAGATAATTGGTGCACTAGAAATGGTCTTTTAGTCAATCCTCTCAAAACTGAGGTTTTTCCCTTTAGGAGGAGGAAGAACCTGTCTGGTGTGACTCATCTAATGCATAAAGACATCATCCTCCATCTCTTCAAAGAAACTGAGTATTTGGGTGTCATCCTGGACAACAAACTTCCATGGACCAAACATTTTACATCGGAAGCCCCTAAGTCGCTGTCTGATAACTAGCAATTCAAAGAAGCTGTCGACAAGACATGAGGCCTGCCGCCGAGAAGGGTCCTTTGGATCTACATACGTCATTGGATCTACATACGGACGGACTCCTAACTCCGCTCTAGACCCTTTGGTACAACAGGCACTGGAACTTTGGTGACCTTACGCGCCGGCTGTCTTTTGACTTCGGTCGTATGGACATGCCACTGAAGTAACGACCCCTTGCTGCAGAAAAAATACGAAATCAACTCTCCCTGTGAACAGGACTGGTTTCGGCCAGAACCTCGGCCAGGAAAAGAATGCAGTTGGGTCTTCACGGATGGCTTAAAAACGGGTATCGGATCTGGAGTCTTTATGGAGGATGAGAACGTTAGATTTCACTACTTGTTAGAAAAACTTGTGTCTGTCTATCAAGCGGAAATACACGCAATCCTAATGCAGCGAACTATTTTGTGAAGGACCGGTGGACGGGGCGAAGCCTTTGAATCTGTAGTGCCATCCAAGTTGCGCTTAGAGACTTCCTGTGTACTTTTACAACTTTCAATCTATATTCGCTGAGTCTTGTTTGAGTCACAAGTCACGATGGGATCACGGGAAATAAAATCGCCGATAAACTTGCCAGACACGGGTTACAGGAGAGTTTTTTAGGACCCGAACCTACGTTATGTCTGCCTGGGTGCTCGGTTAAGACAGTTGGGTTTCATATGAGCACAATGAGTACTTCCCGACGTCTCTAAGACGTCGTCCTGCACTTCAGCAGGAAAAACTGCAGGTTGCTTACAGACGTCGTGACGGGCATTACACTTTTGCTGAGCACTTAAATGTGCTGCGACGCTTGCTGTGAAAGCGATGACGACACCGCTGAGCATTACCTCTGTGAATGTCCGGCTTACGCTTGCATCAGGCTGCATGTACTCGGCGTTGACGTGTTGGGTGCTGGTACTATAGGCATTTCATCACAGAATCGCTTGCTCATCTTTCTTCAAAAGACTGAAAAATTTCATAAAAAGGAATTTACAAGGAGCACAATGGACTAGTTCTTTGTCTGAATGTTACTTTAAACATTTAAGAAAATTTCGTCATTACAAACATTTTTTTCAATATTTTACTTCAAATTGAATAAGTGAATAAAATTGAAAGAACAGGAAAGAAAATGAAAAAAAGAAGAAATATTTAATCGTCGGTTTCTTCGTATGTATGACTGCTGGGTGAATAAGCTGGACTTGTGGGGCTATATCCAGTAGATTGTACCGTTGGTGAGTACATGGGACTAGTTGGGGAGTAATTCTTTGAAGTTGATGTGAACGTTGGACTGCTAGGCGAATATTTCGGGCTACTCGGTGAATAAATCGAATACCGAGGACTTGTTGTCGAATAATTACTTCCAGTAGGGCTGTATTGATTCGCCGGTGAATGTTGCGGAGAACTTGGTGAATAGAGTGGTGAAGTTGGAGAATATTTGGGACTGGCCGGGGAATGTTGTGGCGATACTGGAGTGTATTACGGGCTACCGTCATAAGATGCAGACTGAGGCGAATAAGTTGGCGAAGTTGGTGAGTACTTGCCGTTAGTTTGAGAGTAAGCCGGTGGAGCTGGTGAATAATGTGTAGATGACGGTGAATAAGAAGGTGTGTGAGGAGTGTAATTTGCCGATGAAGGTGAATACGATGGAGACGCTGAGTAGCATGGCGAAGTGGGAGAATAAGAAGGACTTGAGGGCGAGTACGAAGGTGATGTTGGAGAATAACTCGGTGAGTTTGGCGAATAATTTGTGCTAGTCGGAGAATAAGCACTATTTGGTGAATAAGTGTTAGTTCCTCCTCCAGAAAATGATGGTGTTGAAGTGGGAAAGTTTGATGTTGGAGAATAATTCGGTGACGTTGGTGAATAGCTACTTGATGTTGGAGAGTATCCAGTTGATTGTGGATTGAAATTGGGTGTGGTCAATGAAAAACGAGGACTTGCTGCATAAAAGGGCCTAGTTGGTGACGCTGCACCAGGTGATGATGCAGTGTAATAGGGACTTGTTGGCGAATATGCTGGAGGAGTGCTGGGTGAAGACCCTGGATGTACTGGCGACCAACTCGGTGACATTCCAGAAGCATCTGATCCTGCGGTTGGTGAAAAACTTGGTCCACCCGGAGTCATTGCGCTTATTCCACCCGTAGGCGAAAAGCATTGCTGGGTTTCACATTGTGCCCATGGTGTCATTGGCGGAGTCATACTTGGGGTCGATGCTGCTCCAATGTGCTTGGAATTTCTATACCGAAGCGACATTTCTCAGCATCAAGGAGCAAGTCAAAGCAACCAATTCCCATTTTTGGTAGCTGTCCCATAATAATATTTTTAGATACACCTCTCATTGGATCTGTTTCAGCGTGTGCAGATGCATCCATCAACACGTCGACGGTTTCTTCGAATGAACAACGCATAACAGCACCGGTATCCTGTCTGTTAATACCGTGACGGGTAATAGCCATCAAATGACCTTTAACTGTCATTACATCACACAACAAGGCTAAATGTCGATAGTTCACGTAAAGCCCATAGAACTGCAACACAGCATTCATTTCCTTTTCCACCGACTTTCGCACAGCTTCTATCCCCAATACTTGGAAAATTTCACAAATATCGTTAGAAAACGTTCGCACTGGATCTACATCACGTTCACTTAAAACCTTCATCATTGATGTACCATCAGTTTCCAGAAGCCACTCATCGATGGCTTTGAATTCTCCTGTTTCTGTTTCTGTCGATACGTTTCTTACTGTCTGTTTGCGGTAAATGCATATACACCTTGCCAATTGCTTCGATACCTTGCAGTGTCATATCAGACAACATATTAGCCTCGATATAACGCAAGAACATATCGTCCTCCATTTTATCGACTGCCTCATCTTCGTTGTCTTGGAATTTATTCTCTTCATTGTTCATAATTCGAATTCGTAGAACAAGCTTCTCAGCATTGTCGTCGTTGAAAATGCAATTCAAATCATCCTCAAAACCTGCATTGATCTTCTCTACAATCTGTTCCATGGTCAGTTTTTTATCTGTCATACGTTTACGATCTAATTCGATACGTAATAGCCATGGAGAGATTCGTGTTGGATCAAAGTCTGACATTTCGTAGTAAACATTGACGAATTGACAGTGACTTTTCGAAGTGTTGTATGTTCCAAACGGCATAGTACATTTTTTGCTTTTTCTGCGTCACGAGCGGCACCACCGGTTAAAAATACGGTTAGTGATGGAGCTTTAGGTCGTTTGGAAATATTGATGATTTCTTTTAGACGTGGTACTCCCAATGTTACGTTCTTCGAGGATACACCAGCAAAATGGAAAGAAAGTATTCAATGTCATCTGTGTGGCAGGCTCACCAAGAGATTGAGCAGCTAACACACCCACCATTTCACCCGGATTAGCTTGAGCTTGTTGAAAACGTGTTTCAATTTCTCCGATCAACCACTCGAATGCCTCTGTAGAAAGGCGAAATTCTTCTGCGACATATTTCGTACATAAAGTCGAACGCACCAAACAGCATCGCCATCTATTTCGACAGAGAAAAAAGCTTCCTTCGGCCCTTTATTTGAAACATGAAAAAAACAGGAGGTAACCGACAGGCTTCCTAAACAACTTCTGTAAATCAGATTGATATACATGCCTTCAGAAAGTTCACATCCTCTTGGTGAAGATGTAGTCACTTTCTTCGATTTTCGGTATAAAGGATACTCTCACTGTTCGCTAGGGTTTCAGTATGTATGCCAGTGCCAGGCTAGCAGGGAAGTTCCTCTTCAGAGTTACCAGCGCTCTCTTCGATCCATTTTGATAAATTTCTTTCGAAGATGCATACGAATCCTACAAGATGCACAACCAGTACTGCTACGAGTTCTAGTGCTAAATTTGACATCGAAGCTCTGACGTAACCAATCATATCTGAGATGCTTGTGTCAAATAGAATCACAGAGTATCTCCGAGGATGTTCAAAGTAGGGTTTCAGTGAGCCTGAAAGTTATCTTTTGTCCTCGAAATTCCCAAGGCTGTGAACAGAGCTACTTTTTTTTTTTTTATAATTTACGCGCGCCTAAGGGGTTAGATACCCTTTTACTGTTGCCAGGGCGCGAGCGGAAAGGTAGAAAGGAGGAGAAAGGAAAATTGTTTTGTAGTGGTTTGAAACTCAGGTGTGTTTGGTTCGGTATTTGCTCTCCAGGGGTGGGAGTTCGAATAGGACGTTGAGTTTTTTCTTCACTCAGAGTGGAAGGTTAATAATTCGCAGTAATTATTTGTGCTTGAAACTCTACAACAGCCAAATCTACGTGTCAGTGTTATGCCTTCACACGCAGAATTTTTCTGTCTGAGTTCCAATTACACAACTGAAAAACTTGAAAGACTTGTTCATGGGCAGGATTCGAACCTAGACCCCTCCGAGTGAGAAGCGATTGCTAGTACCACTACACCACGGCCACCCCCCACTTCTAAATTTAAATCAGTGGAGCGTCGATATTGGAAATTTATGAGACAAGAAACTGCAGGGACCATTGCAGCTACAGTAATTGTAGACCAAGAAATTGAAAACACGAATAAAGGATGAGAATACGAGGCACTCGTCTTATACGCACAGCTTAGACTTAACACCTTGTGCCTAATCGACTTAAAAGGAGTGAACAGTAAACGTGTTGGCAGTGTCACTTACAGCTATGTATCTAGAAATGGATTCACTCATATAATTATTCAAATTGGATGTGTCTGCTCCATTACAACAATGTGAATCTCGGTACTGACTTATCCCGAAAAAGGATGCAAAATAGTAGATCAAAAGGACACAATGATTTGGGGTTCCCTAGAAAATCCCTCGATCCCTTATTTACAAAAAACAGATACTCGTAAACACAAAAAAATATCTCACCTCAAACAAGCTTAAAAAAAATCCATCAAATCCATACAAGGACAAGAAGAAATAAGGGAAAAACGTCCAATTGTACTCGTAACAACTGAATAAAGCACCCTCATACACAGCCGCAACCCTACTTATTCAACCCTACGAATTGAAAGCATCTTTTGCTTTTGTGATCTTATCCTATTAGTGTTTCAAATATTCAACGAGCACCCGACATAAACACCCAAGCATATTTCCTTAATACCCCATTCGTTTTCATGCATACCCTCCATAAGGCGAAAGTAATCGATTTGACGACAAGGTCGATAAGGAATGCCTTTTTCCTGTCTGTCACAAGCACATCAAGACGGGATTTCTTCACAATTGGAAAGGAGGCAAAAATCATCGAAAACAAATTCCCGCCCTCTGTCGACAGATGATGTATCTTTATTCGATCTTTTCATTTCTCCGAACTTATGCTGGGAATAATTTCAAGAATACTTCAGCTCAAGCTCATGACATGGAGAGTGGTGGATTCTTCTATTGTCCAGCACTTTAAGTCATGTACCCGAACTGACAAATGAACAGATCCGAATAGATAAATCACTCACTGAAGTGTTGGTAGTTTTTGATGTCAATTTGGGAGTGTGTGATTCCTTGCGAAGGGTTCCTTTGACATGTTGGCATGGATTTCGAGGAAAGGATGTGTTTGTTTTCCAAAAAGTCGTTACCACAAACTAAAAGTAATCAACAAGAAGAGCTTAACCGTTCCATGAGTAGATACACGATACACTGATGGTAGATACTCCATTGGTCCAATTAAAACACTTGTCCGTATAATCATAGCCCTAGGCTGTTGTACTCTCTATGGATTATATTCAAAGTTATGGCAATTAATATAATCACTTCTACACAATATCCTGGATGATTTTCATTTTTCTTTTTTTTTTTGGTTTGGACTCCCGTTCCGCTTTTTTTGTTGCGCATTTTCCACAGTCAGCCACAGCTGGGCTCAGCCACGTGAAAAATATAAAAGGGTATCCCTATGCCGTAGTCGTATCCCTTGTTTTTTTTTTATCTACAAAGCATTATCCCGGGAAAAACAACAAACCTTGTCTGTTGAGCGTTTACCTTTGTTTATGTGGCAACAAATTCCAGCACTTCAGTGGCCTGTAATGTAATTTTAATCTCTCTTCAAAGCACAATCCAAGTCTAATTATTAACCTTCGTAATAAGGGATTAAATAATATAACAAAAACACCCCGGGATTAGGTTGCCGTTGAGGGGGGTAGAGTCTTCATTTAAAACCAACCGAACCACATCACACCCACACCACAATGTGCTAAATGGCGTTCAAGAACATTCCTTAAACCCAGAGCACACTATCTTGTGTTATCTTGTTCAGCGTGTGCTTTCTCCCCCACGGTTTCCCCGTCGAGTCGGTCGTATGTTTGCATAGATACTTGTTGAATTGAATGTGTGTCATGAGATGGGGGCACTTGGGTGGTTGCACTGTGGGACAATTGTTTCATTCCCCTCATTTGCATGTGTATCGTATCGTATGTGCGAGGGAATGGGGTTTGAAAATTGCAAAATGTCCTTCAACCCCAAGATAAATATGGCTCACCTACATCGACTGAAGGGAGGTTTTTTTTTCCTTCGGAATTGGTTGTTGTTGTTGGGGATAGTGATTGTGAATTTTGAAAATTGTTAAAACAATCGCTTTTCATGACACATAATGATGATGTGAATCATCGGCGCAATCGGCAGATGACAGATGCCTTTCCTTTCTTATGGGCACCTAAAAATCATGCGAAAATGTCCACTCAACGCGTGTTGAAGATGCTAGGGACTCAAGAGTACTAATGGACTGGCGATGACGTGAGTGTTAGATACATTAGCTAACAGAAGCACACATCAGGAAATGCCAATGAAAAAAACTTTCTGTTGACTTAAGGACTCCCAACTGCACACCCATTGCGGCAGCCGGCGGTCACTCACATGAATGGATTTTATTTGATGAGTCAGCAATCCCGGCGAATCCAAACAAAGTTAGGATAGGCCATGAGAACCATAAGTCTGGTTTGGGGAAACGTGCAGAAATAAAGTCAATATTTGTCATAAGATTTGGATTTTGTTTTACCTTGCGCGTGTCGTATTCCCTTTTGTGTCGAGGCTCGTGTTTCGTAATCATTTTGAAAGTGTTGTTGGGTTTTGGTGGAAGAATTCGCACATGATTGAGCATTATTGATGTGGTTCCAGAAACGACCCACGAGTGTCCTTCCGATTTTGCAAGAAACGTGTGGGATTAATCGGCCATAGATTCATCTCCAGTGTTGGTTATTGTTTCCACCACATTGAACAGAACTACTTAAGCGGCCCTGATGATTATATTAAACATGATGACGTCAATATGTGCTTAATATTTTAATCAAAACAAGGTGAGGAGACAGAGTTTAGCCAAACGAATCAACGGGAATGTGTTGGGAGAGGTACACCGCACCACCTGAGTCAAGGTCTTCTACTGCACAGTCGCTTTGGCATGGCGTTCATGCACTCCAGATACCCGAAGAATTCTTTACCCAAACAACTTTGGCCAGCCTCATCCATTTTTGAGAAAATCAATGTTCCTGCGTCATGGAGCAGCACTGGGATGATTACGACACGCTTCGAGAGAGGCATTCCTCCAGAGTTTTGGATGTTCGAATGTTTCGAGCAGCTACATCGACTCAGACCATTACATTTTTGTAGCCAAGATACAGATGAGGGTATCCGTAACAGGTTAAAGCCAACGAAACATTGAACGGGGAAGTTCATTTTCCCATCGAATTTTCGAGCAACGAACCTAGAAGACCAGTAGCATCACTACCACAGAGTAATCAGTGGGGCCGCACCTGATATACTGGGTGTCAACTCCCCACAACAAAGAAATCTCCGGTTCGATTACGAACGCAGACAGGCAGATCTAGAAAAGTACAGAGGAAGTACAGAGGAATACTGCTGAAATGAATGAAAGGGTCTCGAGCTGAACAAGCAGAACAAAAGCAAATCGATTTCAAAGCCGCATATGACAGCATCTGCAGGGACGAACTATACAAGTACAGAGTCACGTCTAGTTTTGACACCCATGCCAAGCTTGTTCTACTGTGTAGGATGGCGAAAGAGGGTGCACGTTGCTCCGTGAAGGTCGGTAATAATAAAATTGAGACCTTCAGTGCCAGAAAAGTTCTTAAATAAGGCTATGCGTTGATGTGATTTTTTCAACATCGTTCTTGAAGCAGCACCATCTTCATAAGTCTATTCAGTTACTCACATACATAGACGACATGCTCTTTCATCAAACAGCGGTCAAACTGAGCGGACTTTGATACAATAGCATAAATGGAACCCTTGGGGGGTCTCTGAAACCGTGGAACTTCAAATCGGTTTGAAGAACTGTGCATGCTCGGTGATCAGAAAAATTGTGACTAAGCCAAGACTAATGGAGTCGAATGCATGGATGCCGAAGCACTGAAGAAGTTGAACAAGACCGAAAAACAACGCTTTTTTGGTATCTAAATCCTCTATCAAACAGATCAGACGTTTGTTGGGTCCCTTATCTCCTCTCTCACCAAGAGTCCATGATGGGCAAAATCGATGAAGCCAAGGCCACCATCAAGTTCCAGATGAAGAAAGTCTTCTGTTTGTCGGTCGCCGTTGGACATCTTTACATGAAACCATGGGACCACCACCACTCTGGAGGACTCTTAACAAGATATACAGGTGCTTATATGTATGGGTATATTTTTTTAGATAGACAACATTGTCGTAATGAGAAGTATTGAAGCAGAAGCGGCAACAAAGATAGGTTTAGCGGTCAATGAAGGAAAATATAGTATATGCTGTCAACAAAGAGATTTACACAACATAGGCGTGCCTAGGACAAAACGTGACTATAGGTAGCCTCAACTTTGAGGTAGTAAAGGACTTTCTCTATCTTCCCTTCGCTATCAACTCGGAGAATGACGCCAGCGCTGAAATCATGAGAATCTTGCTAATCGCTGCTTCTTTGGGTATTGAGCAATTGAGTAGTAAATCCCTCTATCAAGCAACCAAAGGCTAGAAGCTGATCATTCCAATTCTGCTCTACGGTGCAGAAGCTTGAACACTGACGAAAGCAGATGAAAATGCTCTCGGGCGCTTCGAGCAATTTTCAGAGCGACGTTTCAACAGGGAATACAGTTTACATGTGTATGCCACCTTGTGCGCATGGTCACCAATTTTCGACTAAATCTGACAGCAGGACGATCTTATTTTGTGGGCGCCAAGTGGAAGGGGACTTTAACCAAATTTGTGTGCTCAACCGGAGGCAGCTGACAAAAAACAAGGCGCGAATTGAAGAAACATGTAAACTGAGGCAGTGGTCCACCCGACACTGAAGCTCGGTACAGATGCCAGGGCATGTCAGGTGTATATCGTTTTGTTGTACATTTCTTGGGTTTTCTTAACGAACTGCGCGTTTCTCCAACCAAATCGTAGAAATGTGTTGGAACATGTTGGAACTTCCGCCTTAAATAGCTGAGCATGAAACCCGTCTTAAGTTAAGATATTGCTATAATTACTTCACATTTGTTGGGTGGACGAAAATCTTGGCCCAGGTTGATGTGTTTATTCTGCCTCATAGCGAATTTTGGGGTAATCAACTCAGGCTAACAGTCAGAGATGTGCTTTTTTCATATCGTTAGCACCGACTTTACTCATTTCTACTCGGATCTTGTTGGTTTTACATGTTCTTTTTACTACCGAACGTGCCTCCTAGAATAGCAGTTCTCCATTTCCTCGACCGCTCTCGACGCTCTTCTTTTCCCTCCACAAAATCCAATGTTCTTGCCTGCTTTTTCACTCGTAGAGGGTACGAGCTGTTTTTTTCATGGTGCGCAGCTTCATACTCCAGTTGTTTTGCTACATTACATGAGCTTGCCTGAACTGTTCTTCGAATCGGAATTTCTGCGGATAAGTGGACAAAGGCAAGGTCCAGTTGAGTTATATGAAACCGACTAAGATTTGGCGATTTATTGTGACAGCACCCGTCGATTGACGCTTTCGTTGTTAAACTTATAGCACGGTAGTGTTAAGGCAGGTAACCCAAAGTCTTCGGGCTTGTGGCACTGTCACATAGTCACACTGATCCAGCAAAAGGCACCGCATTGCCGAAATGATAACCACATCCTTTTGAAACAGACCTTGAGGAACTCTGATTTCACTTTAGGGGTTCATATGTACATATTTCGGACTGACTGTTGGTTATGTTTGGATAAGGCTTTATAACTAAGACAAGGAGTAGCAAAGTCACTTACAGTACTGTAGTTCAAGCGCCGGAAAACGTCGCAAACTTAGATATAGCAAGTTTATTTGATGTCAGACCGCTGCTATCATAAGAAACTGTGGCCACTTTTAGCGACCAAGAAGTGTTAAACCTTTTAAGTTTGCATGCACATTGGCAGCTTCTAAGATGAGACAATGAGTTTGTAAGGAACATTCAACAGTTCCTGGGTAAAATCCGATTAGTTGTGAGGACGTCTGGTTAATGGATATATTACCGGCATCAACCGCCGAGGTATAAGACAAGATCTTATCGGAACTCCTAAGCCATTCGACAATCACTTGACTGCTCATCATCGGAGATGATTTAAACCGGAAATTTCACGTTTGAGCAAATGTAAGGCAAGAAGAGGTTTGAGAATTTCCGAATCCATTCAAAAGTGAGAGTTCCATGTTCTCTTTTGTGAGAACAAAAAAAAAAAACCATAACAAGATAACTACACGCCTAGTTTACCATCCGTAACCATAGCGACATCTTTCATGGACCGGAAGGGAGCTAGATATGCGATTTATGTGCCTTTAACGGCCTGAACAATTGCACGAACAAGTAGTTTGGCAAAAGCCAATAAATAAAAGATACGACCTCAATTTATTGGGAAAGCCTTCAAAAAGTCATTCATCTATTCATGTCCTTTCTTTACACAAATCTCACATAAAACGATCATTAAATGAGAATTTGCTGAGCTCCACCATTGTCGGCCAATCAATAGCATAATACTCCAACGGTGTAACCTAACCCCAAGGCACAAAGCACAAAGCACAAGGCACAAGGCACAAGGCACATGTCAGGAAGAAAGGTTTAAAAATAAATTTTAACGATTTTCCCTCCATTTAACCATTCCTCTAGTTATACCGAACCCTGTCATGCTTTGTCTTTCCAAATAAATAGAAAGGAACCAACAGACGATTCTTCGGTTTTTGTTGTATGTAGTCGTCCTTAAGCGTTCCTCTATGAAGAGAATCGTTAAACCAACGAACACACGGTAAGGTAAGGATAAAAAACAAAATATATAAAAAAAAAATAAAAAAAAACAGAATCCTAATGGCACATTAATTTGGAGCCACAAACATGTGGCATTGTGAGTGACTGAGTTATGTGTGAGTGTCTACCTCTATAGAAATTCTATCTACGCCAATTGTGGAAATTGAGAACAGAAAATAATTAATTAGGAGAACATGAAACAGGTTCCACCGCCACCGCCACCGCCACTGCCACTACCACTGCCACTACCACCGCCATCCTACCGCCAACCAACCGTCGTCGTTGCGTCGTACCTAAGAAAGCAGAACGAATGCTTCTTGCTTTTTGTTGCTCTGGTTTTCTAGTGAGTGTTCCAGTGTATCTGTGTTTTTGTGGAACGTGTAACTTGAGTGTTAGAGCACTAATTGGGGAGTGGAGAGCTCGTGAATTTATGCTCTGAAATATAAATCATTAGCTTTCAATTGAAAACCATGGGCATGGGCAAATACAAGTTAAAAGCCTTTTAAGATGAACTCTACGGGAGCGTTAATATACTTAATGAAAAGCCAGCCAAATGCTTTCAAGAGAATATTAAAGGTGAATGATGTATTTCAGGGATGTCTTTTGTCCACAGAAATGGGAGTAACTCCTTGTTAGATAGACTGTGTGTAGGATTGTGTGTAGGCTTGTCAACTCGCCTTTGAGCCACCTGATTCTTTGATAGTTATAAGATTTTGCTTAATTATAGGTACCCTAGAAACCCGGAAGTATCTTCAAAAGAATTAAGCCCTGCCGTGAAAGTTCTCAGCGAATCTTTGTCGATTCACGTCAAAGGATTTAGCGCTATGCCAGGAAGTAAACGAGTTAACGAGGAGTCAGTTGGTCTTGTCAATGTTGGTGAGTTCAATGTAAAGGGTCTTTCATTAAGCGCTTCCTATCTTTCAATTTAAATAGAACGAAGTGTGTGTGAGATATCATCGAAGTAAGGCCTATCGATGCCATTATGTGTGGAAAATATCATCATTCAATGTCCGCCGCGGCTTCTCTGGGTGGCGCGCATCAGAAATGTCCAATTTTCCACGAATCTGACGCATAAATCACGCTGAATTTGAGCGATGGCATGGGTTGTCTTGGATTTGAGGGCCGCTGTGGTTTGTGGCTTATTCGTATAGACCTGCGACTTCAGAAAACCCCACAAGAAAAAGTCTAACGGGGTCAAATCGCACGATCTCGGTGCCCAGTTCACATCACGTCGTGCTCATGCAGAATTTTCAATGTGGCCGTCCTGTTGAACCCACATGTCGTTGGTGTCCATATCATCTAATTCAGGCCAAAAGAAGTTGGTAATCATCGACCTATAGCGCTCGCCGTTGACGGTTATGGTCTGGCCAACGTTGTTTTCAAAGGAATATGGATCGATGAAGCCCACACCAAATAGTGACTTTTTCGGTATGCAGATATCGTCCCAAATTCGACAATTTTATTTGTTGACGTAGCCTCATCGCTGCAGATGATTTTTCGATGAAAATTAGGGTCAGTTTCTAACTGTTCCAGAGCCCATTCAGCGAACACACGTCGTTGTCTATGGTCGTTTACCTTCAGCTCCTGGGTCAGTTGAAATTTGTATGGGTGCAGGCCCAAGTCACGATGCAAAATTCGCCAAGTTGTGGTCTGCGAAAGGCCGAGTTCTTGTAAGCGACGCAGAAATCGACAGTATCGGATTCTTCTGCGCACTCTCACGGACAGCGACGATGTTTTCGGAAGATCTAGCGTTGGTTTATCGTTTACTGAACCAGTGGACTCGAATTTATCCACCAAACTGCGAATAGTCCTCTCGGTAAGACGATTATGGCGAACGTTAAATGGGCGAAGCGCGCGGAACGATGCATGAATTAAACACCCATCCACGGTGATTTGACAAAACAGACTGAATAAATGACAGCAAATTTGACAGACGTAGCTTCAACAATATAGCCGTTATCAACTGTCAAAGTTCGGAAGTCCCTATTGGAAGACCCTGTACATTTGGTCGATAAATTGTCTTAAAGTTGGGATCCTCAAGACACGCAATTGGCTGTGTACCGACCTTTACAAATACTTGAAGCGGAACAGTAGTGTTAAACTTCATGACAAATCGTTTTTTTTACTCGAACATCTCTGCTATAGTCCACGGAAATGTATAGGGTTGCCTTACTTATGTTGGACAGCATTCTAGGTAACCGGGATTTATTTGCTGACGAAGCCCACAACACGACTCGACTTAGAACTACTTCAACGATGACTAATTTTGACCACTGTACCTAGACTTAGACGGGTTTCTACTTTCCTCGCCACATAGGATGCCTCTACTGCCTCGACTACCATGACAATTCTGCATACTCCCAACCCAGACGTCAGTTTATTCGGTGTGAACGTGCATTTTTGAGAATAAGTGAGATGCTATGGCTAGATGTCAGCAAATTTGAATTCCCAAAAAGCCGGCTCAAACCATAAAAAAGAACATCTGAACGCTGTCCAAAAATGAAATGCTCCAATGAATCTTGCGTCATAGGACCAAATGCACAATTACTACTCAATTGAGCGGGAACTACAAAAAAATACTGTGTAGTGGTGACTTTGGACATCAAAAATGCCTTTAACTCGGCAAACTAGGCGTTCATCAGAAAATCACTAGCCAGTTTGAATACGCCATATTACTTGCTGAGGATAGCAGAAAACTACATTACCAACAGGAAACTGAAGTATGAAACTGACGAAGGGTTGAAATACTACAGCGTTTCAGCTGGGGTTCCACAAGGATCAGTACTCGGTCCACTCCTATGGAACATTAGGTATGATGGAGTGCTAAGGCATATGTTGCCGAGTAATCGGAGAAGAGAAATCTGTTGTCTGCATACAGGTTCAGTGCATTAAGAGCGATCTGTGGATTTCGAACAATCTCGGATGAAGCAGCCTTCGTGATAGCAGGAATGGTTCTGATCGACATTGTCGCGGACGAGATGTTGAGAATTTATAATAGAAGAACCCCAAGTCGACAAGATGCAGGTGAAATTGCAAGAATAAAAGGAGAAGAGCGACCGGCTTCAGTAGCCCTCTGGCAAGCCAAGTTGATCCCGAACATCGAGACCTGGACAAAATGAGCACATGGGGATAACAACTACCACCTTACGCAGTTCCTATCTGGTCACGGCGGCTATCGCAAATACTTGCACCGATTCGGACACGATAGCTCCGCTTTGTGCCCAGAATGCTCAAACGAGGAGGAAGATACGGAGCACGCCATATTTCATTGCCGGCGTTATTCGCAGTGGAGAATTAATCAGCCCAGTCTAATACTACTCATAGCCCAATGTTGCAGTCGGAGGAAAATTGGATGGAAATCGGCACATTTGTGACAATTGTGCAAAACGAGCTAAGAAGAATAGACAAAATTAGAAGAGCTGAACAAGCAAATACAGGAAGAATGGCATGATTTGCTAACCAGCCCCGCGAAGTAATACCTAACGGCAGTTCCGTGGGGAGAGTGGTTGAAGGACGTAGTGGTGTGTAATCGCACTCCTGGCATCGAACATTCGGGTGTTGCGAATCGTGCACGTTGGTGGCACGGGCTACCGCATCTGTGAAGATTACTACATCCATTGGCGCAACCAAGAAAAAAAAACAAAAAATGTATGTAACCCCTGGATCTCACCAGACCTAAAGGACGGTTGACCGTTCCAGGTCCCCACATTCTGAAGAACAATATAGAACACAACATCCGACAGTTCAATACAGAGCTCAACAGCAAAGAGTGAGAAGTTATTGAAATGGGAAACGACACCAAAGATTGCATAGAAGTTGTGGTTAAACTAAGGAAGAAATCTGTGTCAAAACAACGCCAATAAAGTCCAAGATCAGACCTTTCACAATCGCCTTTCTTAGGAAGACGAAAGGGAACGCGAACCGCCATGCTGAAGATAGTTTAAATAAATTCTCATCACAGTAAAGTGGCCAGCTTTAAGCTTGTCTACCTTATGACTACGGATGACCACGACACCGCACGACTGAAATCAACCGAATTGGTCACCTACAAGACCGAATCAGCTAATGAAAGTAGAATTAGGGCCTGTATAGTTGCAAAATCTAATATCAAATCATGTATCTCCCAGTTTCTAAGCAATGACGACCATGTAGACCAGCGTGTCTCAACTTCATACGCATGTATAAACCGACTGACGTACCCTCTTGAGCTATATTTAATTCACTTATCAACAAGGGAGTACACGAAGGGTCCGATGTGATTATTTAATGTGACGCTAACTCCCATCACACACAATGGGGTAGCACGGATACAATCTCTGGCAGGGAGTCCCTATTCCGATACATAGTTGACCATAATCTTTTAATCGCTAACCGCGGTAATGAGCCAACGTTTGTAGTGAAAAATAGACTGCAGGTGTTAGATGTCACTCTATAGAGCAACTCTGACACTCTTGACTTAAGCAACTGGAAGGCATCTTGGAACATATCGTTCTGTGATCATAGAATGGTCAAGTTCAATGTCAAAGACATACCCATATCAACTCCACAGTACAAAAAGGACAAACATACTAACTGGAAAACTTTATAGCAGAAACAGATAAAAAACTTTATGTCCTCAAAATGGTGATGATCTTCACCCAGATATTTAACCAAGCATTCCCTGTGAAGATCAGGGAATCCAAAAATTCCCCACATTGGTGGACTAAAGGAGAGAGGCAATAAATGCAGCCAAAAGCTCAAAGTCTGGGAAAAACACAATACAAGGCTGCAATCTGCAGCACTAAAAGGAAATCATGGAGAAAGTTTTGCTCCAACAGCACAACAACATTAGCACCAAGTACCGATATGTGCTAAAATGCTGGAGTGACGTTAAAGTAGTATTCATTCCCAAGGCAGGTAACCCCCAGCCATACCCACCCAAAAGACTTCAGGCCCTTAAGCCTAACATCAATCATTTTAAAAACTGATTGATGCTTGACACTCACACTCGAAGTAATCTGCACCCAAAAAAGGCTACGCTTCAAACCAGCATGTCTATACAAAAGGTAAAATCAGAGAAAATGGCACTACAAAAAGTTGTCAGCATGATTGAAAAGGGTCTTTCTGACGAAGGGCACACATTAGCAGTCTTCCTTGACATCGAAGGAGAGCCTTCAATAATGTCAACATTTCTGCTATAAGTGGAAACGTAAGAAATGCTGGAGTTAATCCTTCAATAACGAACCTGACAACCTGTATGCTTCACTAAATAAGACGATATTGAGGGTTATCACATAAAGGGGCGTGATATCACCTCTTCTGAGGACCTTAGTTGTTAATGAAATACTTTTGAATCTAAGAAGAGAGGGAATAAAACCATTGTATACGCGGATGATGGGGTTGTTATGGACACCGGCAAGTTCTTCCCCAGTATCAGTGCAAATTCTAGATTATGGCCTTTGAATCCTTGGAGAATGGGCCAAGCACTCGCAAAAAAACAGATGGGACAACCGTTCAACTACCCAAAAGTGCTAAATACCTAGGTGTCGTAGTAGATAGTGAACATGTTGGAAGCTGAAAGTCGAAGAACGTGCACAGAAAGCAACGATAGCCTTGCAGCCATACATTTGGGAGAAAATGGGGGCCTAACCCGAGGCCTATCCTACGGATGTACACGACTATCGTCAGACTCATCTTAACCTACGGCAGCTTAGCATAGTGCCAATCCACAAATAAAACTAGCACCTCTAGGTTAATGACAAAATTACAGAGGATTGTATGTATAGGCACGATTTATGCCATGAGAGCGACGTCAACTGCGGGACTAGAAAATTGCCCCCGCAGAATTTTGCAGCGAAAAGCGCTCTGACTGACTCAATCAGCTAAATTGTTGGAAACCAAACCCGAAATGTCACTCCTCAGTCCTTACAAGTTAACTGGCTTTGTGCTCCAACACGGCCCTTTTACTTTACTTTTAAATTCATTTTTATTGTTTCTTTCGCTATTACTTAAATTCTAGACAAAACTGCTTAAATCTAATTTGACAATGTATAGTCAGGAGGAGCTCCTGAGCATTGGCGACATACCTGCCGTAGATGAGCCGCTTGTCCCTCGCACCGCGGTGGCGGTGGTATATTACCGAGATACCATCCCTGCTCTGCACTAACCCTTTAGCATCAATATGGAGAAAAGCCTCTGGCGGGATAAAGTCCGATAGAAGTGCGCTCTCGTGGTACATTTCATTGGGGAAAATAGCCCCAAAGATCAGGCTATTATCGTTGGTCATTGCCCTCGCAACGTGTCTTCGAATCACCTTAATCAGGAAATTGTCAACCCTATTCAGATTTGCCCCATCGTAAAGGACTTTGTTGGCATAATATTTTTTGTACTCTGATTCTGGTGTTCTGTACAAGCCGAGACAGGTCCTAAGACACTGCCTTTCAAACACCCGAATCCTTTCCATCTGATACGGCGCTACATTGAACCACACGGGGCAACCATACGCTATAGCTCACCCTGGAGACAAGTTGACTGCTGTGAAACAGTCTTCTTGTCAGAGCTAAGGCCTTCTTGGCCCCAGTAAGACAAGCATCTACATGTTTGTCAAAATACAAATACTTGTCGAGCCAGATACCAAGGTCACTACGCTTCTTACCGTGCTGTCCAATGATGGCCAAATTTCGCCAGTTATGCCTGGTATCCCTAGAAGCCCATCTCAATGTCAAATCACGCTGCAGCAGAGTATTGATGACTTCGATTTTTGGACCTAATCTGTACGCCACTAAATCATCTGCGTACGCTATGGCATGATTGAGGGACCCTACTAGATCATTGGTGTAAATGTTAAACAGTATCGGAGAAATCACAGCCCCCTGTTGTAAGCCGTTTTTAATGTCAAAGATCTTACTCGAAATAACGTTGTTACATTTAACATCGAACTTCTTTGCCATAAGCATGTCGTAAATCATATATAGCCGAGGTTTCGGCATACCCATTCTCGTCAACTTATAGAAAAGCCCCTCTAACCATACGGTGTCGAAGGCCTTCTCAACGTCAACGAGGCAGGCACCCGTACACTGGTTCTTGCATCGTTCAATCGTTTTTCATCGCTTCAAATGCCAACTCAGCTAAGGAATGTCTCTTCTTAGATCGCTTAACAGACTCAAGTCTATTCCAAGTCAGTGGTGTATCCAATTATATGGGCAGACAATTAGACCTTATTTTCACAATAGACCCAATTAACTCCTCAGTCTCACTTTGTCCCCTATCTCTCTCAACAATCGATAACTACCATCCCCCCCTTCTACTTTCATTTTTTCATAACTCTTCATTCCAGTCCACTCCCCCCACAACTCTCTCATCCCACGACTTTCTTAAAGCAAACTTTCACAAAATCAGTGAAGACCTCAGCAGATCCCTCTTTAACTTTCACAACCTAAGTATAAATGATGCCTTATCCATTTTTTATAAAGAAATCTACTAGTCCTCCCTGGTATAATCGCAAGCTTCGTTCCTTACGAAATCAGAAAAATAAGTTATGGGCTGTTTTCCTGCGTACCAGATCCTTTACCGACTATTCCAACTATCTTGGTGGTTATCTTCATTTCACCGAACTTTACGATTCCCTTTACCAGCGCTACCTTAACTATGCGCAAGTCAACCTTATAAACTACCCTAAGTCCCTTTTCCAATTTGTTAACTACAAAAGAAAGTCCGATGGTTACCCTCCTTCCCTCTCTTTCAACAACAGGTCATCAACCGATCCACTCACCATTGCCAATAGAATAGAATTAGAATTAGAATTCACGAACCCATACGTGACCAGGCCCCCTCCTAGAGTACGCCAGTCAAGTATGTTCCCCATATCATCGTGTTCATATCTCGAGAATTGAAGGCATTCAGCGCCGTTTTCTTCGATTTGCTCTTCGAGGTATGCCCTGGGACGATCCTTTTAATCTGCCCCCCTATCAAAACCGTCTCAACCATATCAACTTAAACACCCTTGAAGATCGCAGAGATGCAGCAGACTTTCTCTTCATTCATCGACTCCTTTCAGGTCACGTTGAATGCGCGTCCCTTCACAACTCCATTTTCCTCAACACTAACCCTCGTAATCTTCTATCTACCAACCCACCACACCTCCTATGGCGCGAACGATCCTATCTCACGTATGCTACGTAAAATCAACTCAAACCCTACCGTCTTTGACTTCCACCGCACCACTCCCTACCTTAAATCCGTTCTCCTTCACCACTCCAACCAACCTTAGTTTTAAGTTTTAGTTAAGTTTAATTTGTAAGTTATAGCTTGTATTAAGCCGAATAAATGGGGGCGTTCGCCCCCACCAAAATTGAATTAAATTCTCGAATACCTTGCTAATATTCGGAAGCAAACTAATTAACCGGAGATTTGCTAACCCTTAGTTCTAACTTTATTCCTTTTCGGGATTGGATGTACCATTGCATGATATGCATTATTCAGCGCATTGTTAAACAGCGTAGTAAATATATCCAGTGCTTCCAAGAACAGGTGTCTTAATATGACGTTCGGAATACCGTCTAATCCCGACGACTTTTTGTTTTTCAGATACTCAAAGATGCACAGGAGTTCATCTTTTCGCACCAACAAGTGCGAGGAGGCTCGTTCATTGACGATTGTAATGACCGGTGCTGAAACAGTAGAGAGTATAACAAAGACAAGTGGTAATTCCGATAGAACTTCTTTATTTATATTTATTTAGACTACCACGCTCTGGCACGATCTCTAACAGACTAACTCGCATAGCCGAAGTTGTGTGGAGGATTAGCGGCGAGCTAGAGGGCGCATCGTGAGTGTGCAGAGCACTATGTAGTGAAGCGATGAGTGGCGAGAGCTTAAACCTGCGTTTCAGCTCAGAACTCGTCCTCGCTGACAGGTCGCCACATCTCTCCGATTTTTTTTAGCTTCCATGGAAGAACTCTCGGTCCGAGCATCATCTACGACGTCTTCTTTACGTTCACCAGGTGATAGACCGTGAGTGTCCTCAGTTGTTGATTGTTCTACAGCAGTCTGAGATGGAGTTGGATTCTTCTTTACATGGGTTACATTTCGTCTGAAGGTCTTTCCGTCTTCTGCTCGAACAACTACTTCGCTCGGGCCTCGTTGGACCACTTCAAACTCGGTTGAGTCAAAAGTCGGTGTTGATTTATTTGCAGGAACCAGATTCATGTTCTCCACCTCGCCGTTCTCCTGTGGCCAATATTGTTGGCTTCAAAATAGTCTTTGAATTCGCTGCTAACGAATCACCGACCGTTGTCCGCCTTTATCGACTTAGGGTAGCCTAACCTGCAGAATTTTTCCTCCAAGTTGGCAATGATATCCGCTGTTGTAAACTTTGTCTCTTGATATCGGGGGTAATAATCAATGATGACAAAACTGAAATCGTGGTTTGGTAATGGCCCCAATAAGTCGATTGCGATACATTGCTAAGGTCCGTCTGGGAATTCATGTTGTTGCATGGGAACTGGTGGTGATGGTTTTGAAACTAGTAGACATTCACGACACTGCTTCACGAATGACTCTACTTCCCTGTCCATTAGCGGCCATCATACTTTTGACCGAAGTCTGCGCTTCATGACTGTTTCTCCTGGATGGCCTTCGTGCCCTAGGTCTAGTACTCTTCGTCGTAATGCCGCTGGTATGACAATTTGGGCACCGCGAAAGAGAATTCACCAGGGTGAATAATTCCAACCGAAATGGGAAGAACTTGTTTTTAGCATTGGTCGTCCAATCATCACTCTTTACACTTTTTACTGCTTCTACGAGTTCTTTATCCGTGTCGATGCATTTTACTATCTCGTTTCGAAACCGTATTTTCGATGAGTGCACAGACACTGTCACAATGGGTGTCAAACGAGTCAGTTTCTTCAGTTTTGTACAATCTTGATAACGAATCGGCTATGTTCAATTTACCCGCCTGATACATTACTTTACGAGTAAACTTAAAGGATTGAAGTCTAAGTACCCATCTTTCAGTCCGAGCTGGATACTTTGATGTTTGTTTGAAAATGGCTTCTAGGGGCTTATGATCAGTCACAAGCTCAAAAGTTATTCCTGCGAGATAGTAATAACAGCGTTCTACAACTCAAACTAACGCCAGGCTTTCCTTTTCAGTTTGCGAATATCTCCTCTCTACAGTAGAGAGGTTTCGCTGGCAAATGAGATAAATTGAGAGTTTCCATCTTGAAACTGCAACAGGACTGCACCCAACGCGACTGGACTTGCATCGGCTATTAAACGAGTGCAATTCTTGGAGTTAAAATAAGTTAGAATGGGAATTTTCTCAAGAGAATTCTTTAATCGCCGGAACGACTGCTCTTGTTTTTCGCCCCACGTAAAGGAGACGTTTTTTTTTTTTGAAGGAGACTCCATAATGATTCCGTAGCGTCTGCCATATCCGGAATGAACTTCCCTAGATATGTCACAATGTCCTATAACGCAGATGGAATACGACGTGGATGTTGTTGTTCCGGCTTGACTGACTCACCTCACGATAGTTGAACCTGTATATCTCGTATTTTTGGGAATGATCGATGTTCTTCAAAATGATTAATGTCAACCCAAATTTTAAAAACATTTAATTTGATGGCTATTTCACGGCCTAGTAACGATTGTTTGCCGTTCTTAATAACGTAGAACGAAGCGATTGCTTCTGCTTGCTCATTCACGCTTATGGGGGCTTCAAAAACTGATATTATTTCAAGCAGATCCTTACGTGCATACGCTCTGAACCGGTGTGGTGATTCCTTTCGGATGTTCAGCAATACTCTCGAATTGTTATAAATAATTGTTTCCAGTCTTTTTCCCATATAAGATTGAATCGTGACCCTGAATCCATAACCATCGCCAGCTTACAGCCAATTTTCCCCTGTTATTTCGAAGAAGTCATGTTCATGATCCCTTTCCCCTTTGGTTACCTTTTCCTCTTCCTTTTATTAGTCTACAAACCTTATATTTGACTGTCCAAACCTTTTCCTTTTCGAACTCCACCTGTCTTCAAAATTGTTCTTTCGTTTATCTGTTTTAGTCCTAAATCTTCTGGCGAAATGTCCCACAAACCCACACTTATTACATCTGACATATCTGGCCGGGCAGCCACTACTCTCTCTAAAATGACCTAATCGCCCACATCTCTGGCATTCTCTGCCATGGTTTGAATATTTCTCCTTGTGCGCAGAGAAAATGTTATTGATCCCACTCGACGATGGTGTAGGGGCCATAGTTTCCATCTGGCTCGCGATTTGCTCATGTACTGAGCACATATCTATCACCTATGTGATGACCGATACCATCTCTCCCATTCTGATCGGATCAAAGATTTGTCGATCGTATAAACTCATCCTTCTTTCCCGGAATGCCTTTGCCCGGAGTGATGCTTTACTCACTCTTGCTCCTCTCTATTCTCTTTTAGGAAGAACAAGTGGCGAGAGCGTAAACCTGCGTGTCAGCTCAGAGCTCGTCCTCGCTGACAGGTCGCCACAACGATGATAACGTCTGCCGCGTTTCCTTCACTGAATACGGTGACACCGTGATTCTCGGATCGCCAATTTTGAAGTTCGTTGCGAAGAGCTCCAACACGGCCACTGTGGACATCATTCACGAAATAGATCTGATAACTGATAACTGAACTGTCGGATCTGACTGATAAATTTGAGGTGCTCTTCCTATATGAAACTACAAAAATTCTGATGGCATGAACAGTGCTCATGTGGCTATAGTCACAGATGACCCTTTCAACTGCGTTGAAGCTGAGTTAACTAGCAGAACATCTTATGTATGTACCGTATCGTATGTATGTTGTCCTTTGTCCCGCGATTTATTTGACCGCCTAATTAAGTTTTCGATAATGAAAAAGTGTAATGAGACCATTACAACTTCAAGTCGCACAATATATTTAATTTTGAATAGAAATGTTCACGTACAGAGAGAATGGCTTTCACCGTTCTTGCTCGGCAATATTAGCAAACTTTTGCAAGAAATCTAGGGAACATAAACAGGAGAATAGAGCTACGTCCTTATCCTAACAACGGCTCATACATTTTACATCGCAGATTTCCATGGCTAAGCGAACACAAATGAAATTTGTAAAACTCAAACAACTCAAACTTTCCCAAGGGCCCAGTTTTTCTTCACTTCTGTCGCACAATGCTTGGCTTCATAAATAATAAGTGAATTTTCAACAGACCCCAATTAGGCACTCATGATCCCAATAAACCTTTCAATTACCCCAAAAACCTAAGAAACTTCTCTCAAAAAAAAAAAAAATTAAATAAAACGCGACTCGCAACTTCAAACTCAACAAAACTCTGAATAAGTAATGACGACCAAAAAAAAAAAAATCTTCAAACTTTGCTTTTTTACAAAATGCCTAAAGTACACTTTTGTTTCGCGGATAGAAAAAAAAAGAAGAAAAAACCGAACAATTTTTTTTCCGGTCCGCGGATAGCAGTAATGACAAAGTAAACACCACTCCTATTCGATCTCGATGATATCCCTCAAATGGAAAACTATAATATTGAAATAGTTCTTCAACAAACAGACTCGATTCGTCGGCTCTCTCATAAAATCGAAAATGCAAAGAGAGATGAATTTTATTTAACATTTTACGGATACGCCATCCATTCGAAACCATTAGGGCTGTCGCGACCATGATAAACCGCCCTAAACGACCCAAGCCAAAGGCGAACGAATTGAAATGCAAGAGGTCCGGTCCACTAAAAACCGAATCAAAAGCGAAAAAATATAAAAAAAAAAACTTTTTATTCTTTTTTATTTCCTTAAATACTTGAGAATTTTATTTCACCATTCTCGAGAAGAATGAACGAATGCCCTAGGTCCTGTTTGAATACCAAATGTAACCACCATCGGCCCCACCCCCTCCCATCAGCCATCAACGGCCCATCTACCCAGAGTATCGTAAGAAAAGACATGAAGTTCAGCGATAAAAGTGACAGTTTTCCACAAGAACGTAACACCGTTGCTTTTGTCAAAAATTCGTAAAATTCACAAGTGAAATTTCTCAATTTAAACAATCGCATGAGCAGCCCTTAAAAATGTGTACGATTGCCCCGACCATGGCGGAAGAAAGTCGGAGAAGCCCCTCACTTTTGACACCTTATGTCCAAAGTCATAGAACATTGTTCTTTGATTGTTGTGAATGAATATAAAGAAAAAAATTGAATTTATTCCACCACTACCTTGACAATGTACAGGTTTTTCTGTTCTACGTCCTTCTTTTTGGTTTGTTGTTTTTTGTTCTTGTCCTGGGATTTTGTTGGCTTTTTTTGCCTGCCTGTCACTGGACAGGACAATAGTAAGAAGGCGATATGGGGGAGAAAACCACCCGAGTGGGGTGAGGGTTATATTGTACACGGCCAAAGTGTGTGGGGGAAGAAGGAAAATAATAAGCCTGACGTGTTGGAGATAAATTTGATGTCATTTTATCGGAAGAGTGCTATTGAATAGATAAACTTTTGGCGTTGTATTTATTTTTCTTGTTTTTTTTCTGTCGTCTTTTGCCTTCGATCTGATGTTTCTACACGCGACATCTATACTCTTATTCCTTAAGATGGCTACATGTACCCTTGTCCAGAGTTGCCACTCAGCAAAGTTTTGCTGACCCAAATTGGCTTTGAAAAGTGGGTTAATCAAACTCCTTGTAGGGCAAAGCAAATGATGTGACAGAGCTCTAGAGGCACGACAATTCAATCGCTATCCAGGCAAAGAAGTTGACGTTTCCAATACGGTCTCCCAAACTTCGTTTGAGAAGCTACAGTTGTCAAATTTGGACGTCATAGTAATTGTAGTCGGGTAAATCATCATGCGTCGTAGAGTGTTGCGCAAATTATGAAGCTTTACTATCAAATTGAGTGCTCACTTCTAACTACGTTCCGTGTGCTACGTGATTTTACGAAGAACAAAGTCGTCCTTTTGAGTCGTTTATTCGTCATTTGGTGGAGAAATTCTAATCAAACAATCAAACAACACCCGTACGTGGTCGAAACGCGAGTTCTGCAGTGAATGGGTAACTCGAGGCAGTCAATTACTCATCACAATCAAGTCGGGACTTAGGCTGCACCCGTAGGTAAACGATCGTAGCCACAGTCAAATATTCGTTTACTTGGCTCTGGAGCAGTTGGAAGTGGACCCCGACTTCGGTCAGAAAATCATCTTCACTGACGAGTCCCATTTTTGGATGAGTGGCTGTATTAAGAAGCAACATTTTCATATTTCGGTAGATGACAATCCACATGAGACCCATCAGGTGGAGATGTATCCATGACAAGTTGAGGGTGGATTTTGGTCCGTCGTTGTAATTAAACCGTTCTCTTCCTGATAGGGAAGTTCTTGCATTCATCCCGGAAAATGAAAATTTGGTTGCGCCAAAAGTAACAGCAAGTACGAGCCCGATAGCTCTCGATTCCAAGAATATCCCTACGTACTAAACCACACTCTACACACTTCGTCCGCTCTCCAAAGGGGGCTGGCATACCTTATGCTATACCTTCAAAATTTTCTGCATCTGCACGTCTTATTCTTTCGAGCCTATGTACGTTTGCTATGAATCTCTTGGAAAATTATTGACTGTGCATTTGGTATGTCAGTTTTCCATCCCAGTTGTCAGGTTCCTCCAGATTTGGGCAGTCTGAGAAAAAAGGTAAACTTTCGTACCCTAAGCGGTGTAGATGTTTCCAATAGTCACCGTGACCAGATAGGAACTGCGCTAGGTGGTTGTTACCGTCCCTGTGTCGTCGACCTATCCTTGTTTGTTGTATTTTGTTGTATTAGTTGCCTTTTCTTGAGCTTTAATCGTCTTGATAGCGTTGGCGTCGTACTGGCCCGAGATTTTTCTCTTGTATATTCTGAGCGTGTCGTCTGCAAGAATGCCAATAGATATCATTCCAGCTATAATAGAGGAAGCTTCGTTTGAGATTTGAGCGCGGAGTCTGGATGTTGACGATAGTCTTCTTTTAGACGTCTTCGTTCTTAGTGCGTCTTAACTGAGGCATATAGAAGGATTGATGTTGTTACTCTGGAAAGTACAATACTTCTTGTGTATAGGTCCACCAGGTCGAAGCTTTTTCACATATATAATCCAAGTGCAAGTATCTAATTGGGTCTTTTGACGTGATGGTTTGGTTACCGATCTGAAAATTGGCGAATCCAATGGCTTTCCGACCTGTTCTGAGGATAACATCAGTTTTATTGTATGATTGACCGGCGGAGATAAGCCAATCCTTTATCAGAGCGATTCCACTTCATTAATCAGTTTGGCTACAGTCACGGAGGCGAATCCAATTTCGTTACTCTCCTGGGCAGTTGCAATAGTTTGTCGTAAGACTCCGTCATACATTACGTTCAATAACAGTGGCCCTAGGACCCACCCCTATGGCACCCCCTCAGTGATCTTTCTAGGTATTTTACGCCTTTATCCGAATTGTACCTCAGCTTCCTGTTATTGAAATAATTCGTCACTATCCTCAGCAAATAGTAAGGTGGGTTCAACCTAGCAGGTGTCCTTCGAATTAATAACCAGCTCGAAGAGTTAAAAGCATTTTTAACGTCCAACGTAGAGCCATCTTTCTCCCTCGATGGAACCCTTTGCTATATCGACTACCGCTGGTATGGCATCAAGAGTTGAACGGCCTTTTATGAAGCCAAATTAATTGCACCCTTGGGCCCCTTTATTTTTTGCTACTTCAAGCAGTCTATTATAGAGAAGATGGTTCACCAGAAGGCTTCTTTCCTTTTGGTAGCAGAATCAAATGCTGTGTTTTCCATCATTCAGGAAAGGTTCTTTCTTCTAGACACTGTTGCATTATTGCTACAAAGACGGCCGCTTTTATTGCTTCATTCGGGATGCCGTAAGGTTCAGTGTCTTTTCGATCGCCTATCTTGCCGCATGCGTGAGATTTCCTCCGGACTTACTTCTCTTTTGATGTTGCACATAGTGGCTGATCCTTGCTAGAAAAGATGCTCTAATATTGATTTCAGCATTTTCGAGCATGTTATCGAGATGAGCGCTTTAGTTCTGCTATCACCATTTTATATGCTGAATCCCATGGATTTATGCTGCCTTCTTGACAGGGACTTTTGAAGCATGTGGTTTTGCTTTCTATGATGTATAAGTCAGTCTAGGTGTCCAGCCGTGGTTGGAAGTCTGGTCTCCTTCTGGCCTTTATTTCATCGTAACACGGTAAGACTTTCCTGCTATTTCCTCTTCTAGGCAATGATGCATCGCACGCTGCTTTGATGATAGCTTTGATGTGGAGATGCACAGGTTTTCGCTGTTCCACTTAGGGTCAAGTCACCGTTTAACATCTCTTCGAACGAATTGATATCAAAAGATCCATAACTCCATTTTTGTCCCGTAAGTTTTGGGAGATGGGCCGGTTTCATTCCATTGATCTCCATTACTACCGTCCGATGGTCCCTATGAGAATATTCCTCATTGACCCTCCACTTGATGTCGCAAAGGCGATGTCAACGATGGAGCGTTCTTCTGCTTTCCGATTAGTGTTAGCCCTACCCACATTCACGACACTTATTGTTAGGGCAGCAAATGTAATGTTTCCAGTAGGGTATGTCCCTTGATGTTAGTAATTCTGCTGTCCCACTCTGTGGGGGCCACCGCCTAATTATCAAGGCTTCGCCCATCAATGACCTTGTCTAATAATGAACGGGGGTAGAGCAAAGTACTGGTCTTATCGTAAACATCTTCAGAAGTTGCCCATCATAGGTCTTGTTGGCGGCTGGACCACCGGTAGTCTCTACCAGGACTTAAATCACGGTACCATGGGAGTCAGGAGCCCCCCGGATTTCGGTCCGGGCCTGATTTGAAGAGGTAGGCCCCTTGTGGGAGCGTCATGGTCGCTGTGGTTTAAACCCAAAATTGCGGGAATGGTTTCGGCCCAATGTAGAGTTGCAATAAGTACTGGGTGCTGCGACCCTAAGAGCAGTAATAGGTTTTAGGTCGGCCTCGACTCATACCAAGGGTGGAACTTGTGCCGGCAATATAGTTCCGATTTGATATCTCACGAAGGCGGCAGAGCGATGGATTATGGGCATCCCGTAAACATAAGTCTCCATGACAGGTGGTTTACGTTAAAAAGTCAGACACTATCTCCCACTCTGTTGCCCATGCACTAAAGTCGCATCCTATAACCCCTGAGGATCTGTGGACCACCAGCATCAATAAGTATTCGCTGGTCGTCGACCCGGGTCTTGCATAGCAGCTGTAAACACATTTTTAACCGCACGAAGCCTTCCGTTTGTTCGCTTGCTTTTTGGAAGATATAGCATCCACGTGTCCAAATCGCTGTCTGTTTTGCTTTGTTACAGATTCAGTTATTGTTTTGTTCGGGACACTTATAGGGCTTGCTGACCATAACAACGTCCGCCTCTTCATCCTTTGCCGTTTGTACAAGTTTATTTGTACAGTGGTTCAGGTTTATTTGTATTATCTTCATGATCTTTTGTTTGAAATAGCTTTCCAAAAGACCGGATATCTGTTGCTGCAAGCTTCGTTCTTTATATCGTCTGAATGGTCTTTCTTGATGAAGGATCGTTCCTTTCGCAGTTCTTCACTATGTGGCGAACTTCCAGCATTTAAAACATTTTTTTAGCAACTTCTTTTCGCGACTCGGCAGATAATCAAGACGCAACTTCGCCTGTGCAGTGGGGAGGCTGATGGTTGGAGTTTATGTTCCGAGGTACGGTTTCCTCAGCGATAGAACATCTGGGGCGGCATACCTTCACTACTGCATTGCCTTTTTATAACTTCAAAGGTATCCTCCTTTGTGGTGACTATTGACTCACGCTTGCGTCTTGACTGTGATAGGGATCAAAATTTTCGTTCCTATATGGATAATACCATAAAAAAGGCACCTCCGCTCTTGGCCTTATCAAATGATGATATAAGGAATTCTCCAATCCCTATGCCACTAAATCCCTTTACGTAACATTTGTCCGCACTCTTCTTGGAATACGGTAGCCAAGTCTGGTTACCTTACTACACAACACATTTTCTCCGGGTAGAAGCTGCTCAACGTAGGTTTCTCAGATTCGCCTTACGAGGTCTTCCCTGGACTGAGGAAATGATCTTACCACCAACTTATCTCTCTCAACACTAACCCACATCGGAGGCTAATTATTGTTTAACTGCTTTGTTACAAAAGCACACGCTTTTGTCAAAGTTTAAAGGCCCAGCAGATTTGAGTGCCTGATGCCTTGAGAGCTTTTTACAGCATCGGGACCCAATGAAGTTGTTGTCCTAGTATAGTTTAAGCACAAGTTGTACTTTTTCCTGGATGTATTTCTCAAAATTCTGTCAGGTTGGTAACTGTGGTCGTCCTTGTGTCCCTCTACATTCGGCCTATGGTATACCAAAAGCATTTACTAAAGAAAATATACTCGCATTCCTCCTGCCCTATATCATCTCGAATAGCTGATGACACGGCACGATGGAAATAGAGATGAAGATGGCAATGGCAATGGCAATGGCGATGGCGATGTCAACGACGATGTCGATGTCGATGAGGCAATGCGGGTAGTTTTGATACTCTCGTACAATCGGCACGAAATTCAGAATGACAGAACAAGTGGGTGGACGAATGGGTAAACTTGGGTATGGGGGTTGGAACTGAGCAAAAGGTATAAATGCGAAAAGTCCTTTTTTTTTGTTATTTGCTCTCTCGACGAGTTTTAGTGTGCTTCTTTGTGCATGTGGTGTGTGGAAGGCAGAAAACTCACTCGTCTTCGACATGAAAGTCAAATAAAACCACACAGTAGGGTAGGTTCTCACCAATTTAGCAGTCCTCCCTACTACACCCAGTGTCATTTGCAAGGATTTTTATTTCCCGTTGTTTTTATGTGACGTATGCGATACCATTTGGATGGAATATTTAGGCATGCTCGTACATATACATCACTGTAAGTATCTGTGCCATGGCATAAGTATACATTCGGCAGTGCTCCCCGTCAGGAGACGAATGAAAAGTGATTCCGCGCCAAAGTCAAAATTTCAGGATTAACTTTTTTGGTTTTTCCCTTCGCCGTGTTGTCGTCTGTATTCGTATCGTTGTGCTTCTTGCGTTGTGCTCCTCTTTATGATTGTTTCAAATCTGCGTAAATTTCCAACAATTTATTTATTTTTATTGATTCAATGTCGGAGAATATAAGTCCATAGGGGGATGACAAATGATTTAGCACTGATGGGTAAACGGTAGAGGGTTGAGAATGGGTGTACCTACATAAATTTTGTTCGCTTTTAAAGCGGATTTTATTTTTATCATTAATGATGGACGGGGTGTTTGGATTACTAAGGCGAAGACGAAAAGTATAACGAAAAACGGGAGGGAACGAACGAACGTCCAAACGTCCAATTCGTCATTTTGATTTCAATTTGACGGAAGTTTATCTGTTCGCTGTTAGCTGTTAGCTGTTGGTTGAAGCTTATTGCATCTGAGATTTTATTTGATTAGTTATTGGGGGGAAAAAAACAGCAATGAATTGGGTGGCGTACCCATGCCATTGGAGCGCTGAGTGATGCAGGGATTTTGTTTTGACAACAAAATTGATGACGGTGTTATGTTACTTATAATCAATAACATGACTTGAAGCAGTTAACGTTGATTGGTTGTTGGAGGAGTGCGACTTTGTATCTAACACTGCGGGTGTGCTAGAGTTGTCAGCTTTTCGTTTTGTTATTTATGTATTTGTTGAGTCAAAGGATTAGAAATTTTGTCATAAATTATGGACTCTGTCATCGATGGGTAGGGCACCAATCCATAAGTATACGGAGTAGATACAAGGAGGAAACCTATCCGTAAGAAGGGTCAATAATAAAGTGTCAAATGGCAATTTCTAGAACATAACATTCATGAGGTAGTTTGGCTTTTTTTTTCTCGCAAAACTGCACTTTCAGCCAACTGGATGGGGATGGAACTCAAACAGGCAAAAGATCCTTCATAACCAGTATAAGCATGTTTTACTTAGGTTAGGTTAGGTTAGAGTGGTGCTCGTTGAGGTGCACTTAGATCAGTTATCAGCATAGGAGGACGATGCCATGGCTAATTCTGGAATAAATGAGATTTCTTGATAATTGATCTTTACAGAGCAGAGATCATTTGGATCTCGCAAGTGGTAACTGGCTAGGAATTGCATAAGAGTCAGTGCGCGACAGATTCGTCTTCCTCTTCAACTCTGTCGCTCCTGCAGAAATTGTTGCGAGGAATACTCAATCGTTACGTGTATCTTCCAATAACACATTGTTCCACAACTATATTTGTGCATCAAGAGAAGCCTCTAAAGTGTGTGGGTAGACTATAGGATTTCTTTATGCATAGGTACATACTCAGAGCTGACCTCTTCGTCAACACCTTAGCTGGCTTAGACTGCCTGTGAAGATTTCGTTCATTTCGAGGCTGTATGTTCTACCTCTACCTCCATCCATTGTTAGTAGTGTCTCATTAGCTCATTAGAAAATGCGCCAAAGTTTGGAGAGTCGCCTTTGGAAAGGTTCTTGACACTTCTGCAGACAGCTCATACCTTTTTTTTCCAAATAAAAAGCAATCGGCTTTCAGAGTTAGTCACCAGTTTCTTAACTACTGTTGTTATGATTTAATACAGGATATGCAGCGCACCTACATATCTGTCTGTCTGTTTTTCTAAAGATTTTTGACTATATCGACCTACAATACGTCTCCAATTTTTTAAATCTTAACCCCGTCCATAAAAGATCCTTCAGAGCTCTGTCGAACATTCATTTTCTAGAGATAATTAAGATGCGCTAATTTTATGCCGCATTGTGGCTGTTCTTAAGCTTTAAACAGCATTGTACATCGCCGTTAAGTTGATTTAAATGTTGGTCTTAGCTGTCTACAACTTGCTCGTCAATTTTCAAGGCATACGGCATAGTTTTACCGATTGGTGGTTGTTACAGTTTCTCGTGTCGCATTTGCCTTTGTACATCTACACAAGGTAGCAGTCCCCCACTGATAAGCTCGTTCTTTAGTTACATTTTGGCTGTAAAGAATGTATTGACTGTGTAAAGAACTCGTCGGCAAATTTTCATGGTAAATGACGTTACGCCGTGCGGTAGCTGTTACAGATTCTCGTGTCACGTTTGCCTTTAAACAAACAAGCGAAGGACTGCTGACTTTTATAATTATATTTTAGTCTTGACTATCCGGAATTCGCTCGTAAGATTCCATGGTATTAACTTCAACGTTTGGTAGTTGTTACAGTTTCTCGTGTTGCGCTTGCCCTTATACAGCTGGCAAGTCCCTCGTTCCTTCCCTGGTCAATTTATCCATACCAGATAAACCGGTCTTAAGGAAGAAAAAGTTATGCAAGGGCTGGCTCTCCTAAGTGAACATTGTTCTGTTTCTATCAAGAAGCCATCGGAAATGAAGAAAATGGCGTGATGGATTTCACTCTGCTAGGCCCATGAAGTTCCTAGTTTGATCCGCCAATGAAGCGGATTGAAAAACATCGGCTTCCCTGGAGGAAAAAGAAAGAGCATGAGGAGAGGGCGATGAATAACATGGATAGGTGCTACTCTAGGAACATCGTGTGAAAGGTCGACCAAAAGGTAAAAATAACGTTTCCAATCAACAAGACCTGAACAGAAACTTGATGACGGGATGGATCGATGGTCTACCTGCCAAGATATTTAAGGCAGCAGGAGATAACTCCGTATTTCCAAAACTGAGCCTGAGGAGTATGACTGATTAATGAAACCTGAGCATTGTTTGTCTGATCCACATGAGAGAGACATTAGTCTTCTTAAGATCGCGTGCAACATCTTGTCTTACGTATTGTGTGAAAGTCTGAAACTAACGATCTAATTGGCCCTTATCAGCGCGGTTTTACTTATTAAAATGACTCTACAGTCCGAGGATGACCAATTCCTCAGTTACTATGTCTCTCCAGGTAGCGCGGTCTTTTGCCAGCTGCCTCCAATTGCGCACACAAAGTTGAATTTTTTTTAATTTTTATAATAGGCTTGCGCACAAGTGAGCTTATGTACCCTTAAGGTGATTGTACACAGCGCCAGGAGACTGAGGTCCCCTTCCATTTGCGCCACCTAAGATGAGGTTGTTCTCTACTGAGTCGTCCTTCTCTATTGACGTCGAAAACTTTCTGGACTGGGACGCTGGTTTCCGTATGCTCTAGGTGACCTAGCCATCTTGGCTGGGTCTAAAACAATACTGAAGCACCATCGGGTTCAACAGCTTTGTTGGAAATGGTTGTCTTGGCTTCATATGGGTAGGGTTGGATGGAAATATAATCTGTTTCCGTCCAGATTGAATGGTTCCTACTAGCTGATGGTAGGATGTTGTTTTAGATCACCGTAACAGAAATGGTCTGCAGAAATAGTCTTTCCAGTTTCTTAGCACCGAGTGTGGTTTCCTTCTCCAATCTTGCAGATTTCTATTCCCACTTTACAGCTTTGGAAAATTTTCGGTAAAACTTCATTCTTCCGGTAGCACTACTCTAAGACCTCGATCGAGCCCTTCTCGTTTTCTTTAAGGAGTAGGGGTTTAGTTTAAACCCAGTTCATCAGAGGCTTTAAGTATGAGTATGCTTTGGCAGTGATACCTTTGCTCTCCTACGTTCGATGTTGGTGCCAAAGGAAACTCGATCGGAAAAAGGCTCTGACGATCTCTTGTGATTGTCTTGTGATTACAATGGTCCAGAGGCTTTGGGCTATTACGGATACCTTCATCCATATCTTGGCTACAGTGGAGGCGAGCCTTGCGTCAATCAATTTGGTTGAGGTTGGTTGATCAGGAGACACTCTGGTTCCCTTATGGACATCAAGGTGTGGGAAAAGGGTTTAGACAGGATGATGGGCCGTCATGTGACCTCATTAACATCATGCCTGCGAAAACTGTGCGAAAGTTGCAAGGCAACATCAGAAGAACCTTTATTTCCTACGGACATAGTAAGGGAATACTTCGCCTTAGGTGGTGTTCACAATTGGAAAAGTATCTCACCCATCTTAAAGTACACAACTGGAGGCAGCCAAGGATCGGTCTAACCGGAGAGGTTTATTGGTTGAGGCCCAGATCTGTTTCGGAAAGTATGTGAGTATTCTAAAGCGCTTTAGTGGTAAGGATCCTCAGTACGGGTAGTGTTGCTAGGTTTCAAAGTAGCGGCTTAAACTGAACAGGTTGGCAAATCTGATGGCAAATCATATGAATCAAGGCAGGGGCTGTAAAACCAGAACTACTACATCGTCACACGCAACCATAAGATGAAGTTTCTTTAGGGGAAATATTAAGCAGAAATCACTTGCATAGATGCTATGTACCTAAACTTTTGAATATCGGAAAGGTCGCCAAATTTCTGCTCCCGAAACCTTCTTCACCAATCTAATGTGTATCCTCCTGGTTAGTAAGGTGCACATCTATACATATAAACGGCTGTAGTAGGCTATCATAGAGTAGGTATGCCTGCTCTGATCAAATTACGTAAATTTTTTTAAATTGATACCCCTCCACCACTCAAAGAAAACTATGTAACTGGTATTTGGCAAATTGCTTAACCCGGCAACATGTCGTCTACCCGAATGATTCCGATATAATTAAACTTTTCCCAAAACTCTTGACTCAAAGCAATTTATTGGGTATCACCATATCCTGCTGCTCATACCTCCTGACCACAGACCCTAAATTCTTCAACTTTCTATAGTAGGTCGACCGTTCTTTCCTTTGCTTTGGTAAAAGGTAAAAGGTAAAAGGTAAATTTCCTCACACCCTCTGACAGATTGAAAATTGTTTTTCCCATGTTTACCCCACCACGTCTAATAACGCTTCAACTTTGTACGTACTCGTATATCCTTGACTTCCGCTATTTCATAATAATTTCACTTCCTGGCGCGCTCAGATGCAAAGAAGAAGTTTATTACCAAACTTGTTAGCTTATCTCTCACTCAATTTAGGAAAATTAGCTTTTGCGACTATAAATCGATACAAACTCTTCGTTCGGAAGAGTGTAGATGTACTTGTGTATGGCGGTGTATTTCTTCTGATCGCTAAGGGTTGCCTGATGCGCTACCCACATCATCAAGCAGGTTATAGTAAAAATTTCCATTGCAGTCTATCGCCTTCGTCTTCACCTACAGCATTGCTTTTCGGATTCATATTCTAACGTTCAGATACGTACGTCGTCGTTGTTGGTTCGCTTTTGCTTGGCATTTCGCCACAAGCTGAATCTTGTATCCAATTTAATTATAAAAGTTTTCCTAAACGAAGTGTTGGAACGGAAGGATAGGCGAAAAGCAAAAGCTAGGAGAAAGCAGGCAGAAGGCAGAAGGTAGAAGGTAAAAGGCAGAAGGCGAAAGGCGACTTCTGTCGGGTGCTACGCACATCCATTAAGCTCGCCCGTAATGTCCTCTAAATTAAATTTTCTTTCATTGGCCAGGTGCGACATATCATAAAGTTTTCTGTTGTGTCGTTGAAATCGTCCTAGTCGTTGGAATCATCGTCGTCGTTGTCGTCGTCTATATTGGGTCTATCCGGCAAACACTTGCCTAACTTCCTTCTTCCTCCTTTCTCCTTACTCCTCGCAGCTTCTCAGCTTCTCGATGGAATTTAGTGATAACAATTTTTCCCACCATCAGCATAAGTAAACTCCATTTCCTACTCCTATGTACATATTTCTACCTCTCATCCTACTCAACCCTTCAATGAGGGATATTACTATTTCAACGGAATGGAATTTTTCACGCTCTTTCTTTGGTGGCACCAGCCATTCGATCCTCATCCCAGCATGTGTGTATGCATGTTCAGACGCCCGGAAAAGTTAACAACTTGTGCTGTGTAAGGTGCCATCCTAGCAGATAAAAGGAGGTGATATTGAATGAAATGTTGACATTAATTTATCGGCACCAGGAGAGAATGATTTTGTGCGCACCCCAGCATGCCTGGTATGGTGCGAGCACGAGTATGTCCTGTGTTAACGACACAGCTCATACAGGCTTGTAAAAACGTTCAAGTGCTGATCATTGCATTTTATCGCCCTGGCAGTTGTAAATTGCCACTGGTACCGGCGTCGAAGGTGCTCTCCTATAATTTGATGATGCCTTTAAATTTTGCCCGTTTAAGTTTTGAAAGGGGAAGGCTCGTGTGTCTGCCTTCTAATGGAGCTGGAACGGCTTAAATGGATGGATTTTTTTTTGTTTTTGTCTCCCAACCAGAACTGATAAGACTCCCTTCGTGCCACGTTGATAGGGGAAATGCTGCCACTGCTGAGAAAATGCTTAGTGTTGGGTTGAAAACAAATAAATACGTACGTCAGAATCAAACGAGTTAAGATGTTCGGTAATGGGATGCGTTGGTGGAGTGTTGATGTGACATATTGATAGAATCATCATTCGGTGGGTGAAGAATCCACTGATTTTATCAATTTCCACTCCTGAAAGTGGTTTGTGTTGGCGTAGCACCTGGTTGTGGCACAAGTTTTTGTTGGCCAGGTGTAAAAGTTGGATTTTTTTGAAATTTCCCTTTCTGGATTAGAATATAATGATGTGTATCCTTACGTTATGATGTGGATGTGTGTATTGGCGAATCCGCCTTACGTTTTTAAGGTCATTATTTACAACAGGAACGGTTGGACTCTAGACAATCACGGTAAGCCAGATAAGCATCGGCCTGTGTTTGAGTAAATTGAAGTCTCTTAGCAAGAATTATGAGTCTTTGTTAGACTTGGACAGTGTTAGACAACCAGATCAATCTAAAAGCAGACGTGAACTTGTACCAATATAAGCCAAATGGCGAACCTATGGACTTATTTGTTCTCAGAAAGGACTTTAACGAAAGCTGGAAAGAATTTTCATTGCGACGTTGGTAGAAACCTTCGGTTATTACCAGAAACCATCTTCAATGGAATAGATATTATCTTTTGCAACGTTCAATTCGAGTTGTCTTGAAAGGTTTCAATTCTGATATTCAAACAATAAATGTTGGTGTGCCCCAGGAGTCCGTTCGGTGTCCGACACTCTCTGTTTTTTCACATTCTTTCCCGGACTCAAGTCCCTGCTTTTCAGCTGTAGAATAGGAAATGGGGAACTACATGCTTCCAAAACACAATGCTGTGTGCTGTCTTTATACCGAAATTTAAAGACGGAACCAGTATCCATGAATAGCACTTGCGTCGTCGAAACCGGCATGTGTGTCAAGGACAACTTGCTTTAGAAGGACAATACATTAAATGCCAAATATGCTAAGAAATATCTTGGTTTACTCCAGCGATGTAAGTAGTATTTCACACTCTTTGACCTGGCCGAAAATTGGAGTATGCACCTGGTAGATAGGTATAAAAACTTTGCGATAAAACTCGTGGGTAATGCCAAAATCTATCAGTCAATTGCCACCCTCGAACACCGGCGTAAGCCCTCCTATCTCACCATGTTCTATCGCTATTTTCGCCACCAGTGCTCCACCGAAATTCCTAGTAACATTCCGCACTTTTAAGCTATGAACGCTCATCAATTTTACTTTCGAACCTTCTCTGAAATATTGCGATTCTTTCCTAGGCCGTAAAACTCTCTACCGAACTCCTTATTTCCTAGTCACTATAACCTGCAAACATTCAAAACCAATGCACATTGGTATCTTCCTTGCTTTTCTCCCTAGATTTCCTCCGCCCGTGCTGGGTGCAAACCCAAAATCTCTTTAGAGTGAGCCAATTATAAAAAGGCAGACAATAACGACAGGCAACTAAAATTTCGAAGAACGGATTCATCTATCGAGGCTCTTTAGTTAACTCTAAAACAAACGTCATCGTCTCCATACAGCAGGACGGTCTACCTACTGACCTTACAAGTCTGAGGAACTTATATAGCAAGTTACACTTATATATCCAAAAAGAATCTCACTCCTTCAACGGAGCAGAGCTGACAACGACAAATTTGCTCGTGCCTAACGTGCTACCATTGCCAGTATTTCAACCATCCACTCCTACGCCCTTTCGAAATAACATTCCTCTTACCTTCTACTATCAAAACTTAAGAGGGCTGCGATCTAAAACCCGTGCTGTCTTGCGCCAATCTCACGGTCTCTCTTTTGGGGTCTACGCTCTGACCGAAACGTTTCATCGTTTTTCGAGACGACGATCTTACCCGCCGAAAAGATGATTCTCCGTGTCGAGGTGTCCTACTGGCCGTCCACAATGACCTAACCTCTTCTCCAATCGCTGTTTCTACTTCTTCTAAGCTTGACTACGTTTCAGTAAAGATAACACTCCCCTGCAGGTCCCTGTACGTTATGTGTTTTTACATCCTACCGGCGCAACCAATCATCGTATTCGGCGATTTCAATATGTACTCGACTCAATCAGAGGATGAATCTTTTTTTATCGCAAACTCTAACTTGAGTAAAGAATACCTCTTCTTGGACGAGCTTACAGACTCTAGCTTATGCCAAGTTAGTGGGGTCTCCAACTATATGGGTAGGCAATTAAACCTCATTTTCACCACTGACCCCATAAACTCCTCTGTCTCTCTCTGCCCTGTTTCACTCTCGACCATTAATAACTTTCACCCACCACTTCTTCTTTCTCTTTTCAACCACTTTCCTATCCGCCTCACCCCATCTGTAGCTGCCTCTTCTTACGACGTTCATAAAGCGAATTTCCGAAAAATTAACCCATATCTCAGTAAGTGTTCTTTTAATTCCGCGAATATGTCCCTCAGTGATGCTCTCTCTATCTTCTACAGAGAATTATTCAATTCTATTTCTCACTACGACCGCTTTTCCCGCAAAAAAAAAGCATCTTACCTAGATAATCGCTTTTCATTCGCTTCGATTCAGGTCTGCCCTATCGGCCCCTTTCTTGGCCACTTCAGGTGTTCCTCAAGGTAGCCACCTAGGTCCACTTCTCTTCATCCTAACTATTAATGATCTTGAAAGGGTCATTCAACACTCAGCACTTTCTCTCTATGCTGACGATACCAAATTTTTTAAACCCATTTCCTCACAACATGACTCCAGCCTCATTCAAACAGATCTGAATAGTTTTTCCACCTGGTGCATCAAGAACTGCTTAGAACTCAATGTCAACAAATGTCAATCGATTACCGTCTCACGTAAGTGCAAGAAGTCTCCTCAACGACTCAACGAATTTACCATAATTACTAAGGCAAATGCATCACTTGGCTTCGTGAAAAGATGGAATTCTGCAACCCTTGCGTGACAACTATACCTCAGTGTTGTTCGCCCCTTTCTCGAGTACGCTAGCCAAGCGTGATGTCCCTTTCAACGAGTTCATGCATCCCGAATTGAGAGCATCTAGCGTTGTTTTCTTCGATTTGCTCTTCGGGGTCTACCTTGGAACGGTCCTCTAATCTTATCTCCCTATCGAGCCCGTCTCACACTCATTAACCTGAATACTCTTGAGGAAAGAAGGAACGAAGTAAAGCAGCAGACATTCTTTTCATTCGCCGACTCCTCTCAGTCTCTGTCGATTGCTCATCTCTTTACAACTTCATTTTCGTTCACACTAACCCTTGAAATCTACGTTGCACCCATCTCTTTTATGTAAAAATCCACCGCACCACATATGGCTCTAACGAACCGATCTCCCTCAAATTTGATCTCATACACCATCCCTGGCTTTAAAACCTTAATCATTATTAGTAGTTAAGTCCTAGTTGTTAAGCTTGTATTAAGCTAAATAAAATTAAAAGTTCTATAAGCACGGAGATCAAGCGCAGGATAGCACTTGCCATCCGCTGTTTCTATGGGATAACAAGGCAACTGAGCCCTAGATATGGTCCTTGCTCTCGAATGTTTTAATGGAGTGTGAAGAAGAAGGTAAGATGTCATATTGCATGGTCACCAGTATGACAGTCCCGTCCTAACCTAACCAAAGGCAGATGGGGACCTTAACCAACTCGGTGTGCATTACTAGAGGCAGCTAGCTGTGAAATGAGCTGGCTGAAGAGGCATGTTGGTTAGAGCCCACCACTATCCAGGTCTTGTATCAAATGTCAAGTAAAGGAAGACCTAAGACTGTTCTGACTTCGACTGCTTCACTGATACACGATTTTGTTATCAAGGTAGTTATGGTGAGTTTCCCGTATTTTCTACCATATCCAGAGGCATGGATGAGCTGCAACTTAGGGATATAGGTAGAAGGATTTACTTTAAAGTTAAACCACAATGTTCAGCAAATAAATTTCATAAAAAATGTCACAAAAGCGTCACTTCTCATAAATTGTTGACTCAAAAAGACCCATTCTCAGCTTATTTTTCCTCCTTTCCTTACGAAGAGTATGCTCCTTTCAGGCTTTGTTATCAAATTTCAATACTTTACGGCCACTTCCTTCAATGCTAAAATTTGCTCCATTTGCTCCGCTTAAATCCTTTTCTAACCCATCTCTCCCACCATCAATCGTTTGAATACCTCTGCTGCACACACATGTATCCAATCCATAGACACAACAACGCTCCACATACACTTTCTTCTGAAGTAAAAGGAGCCAAAACAAAAAAAAAACGCCAAATTGGTTGACTAAATTTATAGCACAGTGGATAAATTCGCGAATCAGATAGCGGTGATATAAACAATATTGCCAACATAAATATCAGCCTTCACCCTTCTGGAACAGCCCCACACTTTCTCCATTCTCATCGTCAGACTATCGACATCCCATCAATCGTCCGCAAACAAAAATGGTAAAATATTGCAGAAAAAAAAAATTGGAAAGCAAAATATATCTATCATATCCCGCCGTACACATACATAATTGAAATGTATTTCATGTGTGGGCTTCGGGAGGAGATTACATCTTTTTCCATAAAAGTCGAATATTTTTCAGCCAATTCAATAAATTACACGTTGAGAGGCGGGTGTCTGTTGGAACGTCGAAGCAGTGCGTTCTTGTGATCAAGCCTCCTCTGGGAACCATTGTCCTCGTAAATTTCCCTATACGAGTATATCGTGTATCCGTGTGTACATTGGTTTACTCGTACTCGTTTATCGCGATCCTAGTTAGGAGAGTGGCGAATTCGTTTAATTTATTAATAAATAGTTTGAATGCGAACATTGCAATCAACAAGGGATAAACTAGCGTGCGAACTGAACCGAAATCCCAGGGAGGCCCAACAGAACCATGAGTAGCTGTTCAAGTTTTTCCTTTTTAAAAAAAAACAAATTTCTTTTTTTCTCTTATTTGTTTAAGTGTTTTTTATATATATTCATTTGGCTGACGTGATTGCAGTTTTTTTTTGTTGTGAAAAAAGTTGGGAGCCAGGAGATTTTTGTTTTCAAAACTAGCCACGTGGCAAGTAGCAAATGCTACCCCAAACGTGGATCATGAATAGGGGATGCCCTCTCCAACAGGAGGCAAAAGTATATCCTTAGGGTAATAAAATTTTATTAGTGATATAATTTCCAGAGGAATAAAAGGATGAATAAAATCCTACCTCTACACATTGTGTGAAGTATGTACTTTTGTCTATCTTCCAGCCGAGGAAAGGAAGAGGAAAAAAAAAAGAAGAAATTGTAACGAGTTTTCAACGACTAGCAGTGGGAAGATAAGCATACGAACTACCATGGGATGAATGGAAAAGGATAAAGTTAACGAAAGCCCGAAATCCCACCATCAATTGGCAGGGATTATTGACACGCAGAATTCAATTTAAAGGATTCACCACCTGAAACGATAAGTTACATATGTACTCGTATGTGCGCCCGCTGCAAGGATAGCTGCGGTTAAAAAAGACGCGACAGAAAGTGTGAATAACATATGTGCAATGGGATTTTACATGTTTGCATTTACTCGTATATTGCCACATTAGTGCTGCCACTATGATGGGATTGTACAAAGTGAACCAAATGTGTCTGGATAAACTGTCTGCACAAAACTGTGCTTCAGTTGATGACAGCTTGTACAGTGAAAGGGTTTGTGCATATGCATATGGTAGCTGCAATTTGGAGGCAAATGTTCTGTATGACGAATTTTCAGACATCGCGGTGAAGCACAACACTTCACAGACACATAGTCAGTTCCTAGAATTCTAGCAGGTTCTAGTTTGCCGCATCACGATCGCTTAACCTTTGAGCCGAAGATTTGGTTTCAATTAACGTCTCGACTCATGAGACTGGGACTTGAACACTCTCTTAGCTAAAGCTTTCTCGTTCAGTAGCTTAACAGCTTAACAATCCTCATGCAAGAAGCGGTTTTGTCTTCTCTTAAATGGGTACTGTTCATATGTATCGCTTAGCATTTTTCAGAAGAAAAACCCCAATCTAGTTCCATCTTACTGGCATCCGTAAGTTCCAACTAATCTGATAGGAATCAAGGTTTTGGAGAGCATCATCCCGGCCTTTTGTATTAGAAGTTTTGGTCCCGCTGGTTTCGTTTAATTTGGCGAAGCTAATTTCCCTCTAATAAAACTCCTAAGTCATTTCGAAATGATAGCTCTCAGTGGTCGGCATGGTACAGTACGTAAACGCGTCGAATTCTATCCGGTTTCGATCACCAAGCCATACACCGTAAAACAGAAAAAATATTTTCTGACGTCATCATCCCCTCAACAGGCACTTTCAAACTATAGTCAACACTTATGCCAATAGAAAGACCTAGAGTAGGTGAGAACCGTAGGTCCCCCTCTCTTAGCACAAGAACGAGAAGATAAACACGCTCACAAAGTAAAGTAGCTGTACACAGTATAATCAAATCAAGCGACTCAAATTTGGCATGCGGATTACATGTTTTCTTGTCGTTTTTTTACAGTGCCCATAAAGAATCTACGAAATATACAAATCTATTTGCGACCGAGAGAGCAATGTCATCAGCATAAAGAAACTGTTGACCTGCCAGAAGAGCTCTCTATTTCAGTAATCAATTGAAGTAATTGCACAATAGCACATGTCCATATCTTAAATAATTCCGATGTGACAGATGTGCCACGATAATGAAAATATGAAGTCATCCCCTCGATTGGCATCACCTGCAGCTTTGAATAACTCAACGGATACTCCTTTGAAGCTGGGTTTATTTGCCCTTAATACGGGAAGGAGTACTTAATTTTTCACTTAATCTTCATGTCCTTTAAGCAACTGCTAGAAATCTAAGTGCAAAGCTTCATTATGTCAATTTACGATGTAGCTCCTTTCGCGGGACTCGGCGGTTTCCTTAAGTTGTGTGGTATCCTTTATTGTGGGATATTCTTTCCTTTCCTTCTGCCAGTTTCTCATTGGAGTACTGCATCTCAGCCACTTCTATCACCATTTTATTCGTGTGCATGTTCCGTTCGTTAGGTTCAAGGTTTTTGAGAATTACTGCATTTACATGTATGTATGCTAGACTAATCAGGCCTGTAACTGTAGCCGTTTGGAATGACCGTATTTCTAACAAAAGATTCCTACTTTAATGAAATTTCCCGTAGCATTCCGCTCCTTCGAACCTTCAGCCGTACCACCCGTCTCGCTACGAATCCTCATCCTAAGCCCACTTTCGGATGTACTCTGAAATATCGTGATCCATTTCTAAGCCGTACAACTCGCTTATGGAATGCACTGCCGAACTCTTTATTTGCTTGTCATTATAATCTTCAAACATTCAAAACCAACGTAAATCGGCACCTCCTTGAGTGCGCAAAAAACAACATAACGAGTTGTTCATAGGTACTCGTATATCTCAAGAGACGTGTGGTTGGGAGTTGTACGATTAGGGTTGGCGGTGAACGGCTACACCCCGATGGTTTATAATGCTGTAATCATAACTACGCAATAATTGTGCTTATTTTACTTCCTTGTTAAAAACATCTATACTTCAGTTGCCCAACAAACCAGCAAGCGATGCAGAAATAGAGATGGTGGTTGATGGTTCCTTAATAAGTCAACGACAGTACTCATATCCAAAAATCCGGCAACAGGCTCAGGAATATCGAGAATCTTTTATCCAATAAGTCCCTCTAAGTAAGAAGATGTGTTTAGTGCAAACTACCCACAAAGCACATGGACTCCCTGGACTCACGCCACGAGAAGACGGGCAACTAGCCTAGGCCTTAGAATCCCATAAGGCAGATATCACCCCGATTCAGAAGATATAATGAAATGGGCCGGACGAATGGAGGGAAAAAGCTGTGACTTATACTACGGTGACTGCTATAGAGAACGGAATACCATTGATCTTATTTGAGATTTACATAAGCATTGCTTCTAAGCGGCAGACTAAGCAAAAAGGCTTGAGCTTTCGACACGTAAGCGAACGCCTTATAATAATATGTATCAAGGCTCTATTCGTCAATATCACAGAGGAAAGAGTCTGCACTGCTAAAGAAGGTTTCTTCGATCTCTTCGACAAAGCTATAGAGCATTGTCCGATATATGGAACGGCAGATATAATTGACTTTGCTGCAGGGCAGAACACCACTATAAGTAGCACAAGTCCAAACATTCCGAGCGACGAACATAGATCCGGATTACTAGGTCATTCCAGCCAACGTACGCCTGCGGATATCTTAGACACCACAGCAACGAACAATTACTGTGAGGAGATTTAACGTTGAACTCTTGGCAATTTCCATGCAGCCAACATCGAGTATTGAAGACCAGTGGCATGGATGCCAAAAAGCCATCAGAAACACCGAAACCGATTTACCGAGTTTCGTCCGACTTTTACGAAGATACAAGATTTGATGAAGAATGCCTGTGGAAATCGCCCTGCCTGGAGGAAAAAGAATGAGCAGGAGAAGCGCGCCAACGAGGAAATAAAGAAGCGCTACTCCAGGTATAATATTCGAAAGTTTTACCAAGAAGTAAAGAGAACGTTTCAAGGCCACATAACCCGAACAAAAGTCTGTAGAGATGAATAGGGAAACTTAGTAATAGATAAGGATATGGAAAAACTACTTCTGCAGACGGTTAAACGGCGAAGACAACTCAAATTCCGATGTCAGACAAGGGAAACCTGGACAGTGAAGGCAAGAGTTCAGTCCGTCTGTTTAAGTGCGACAAAACAGCTGGAGGCAGTGGGAAATCAGGTAGAGAGCATGTACCAATTCACGGCCAAGATTTGGTTAGCATCGTTGTCTCAAGTATAAGTCTCCTAAACATCGCATATAAGATCTAATCTGCTGTCTTGATCTAATTGGCCCAGATCAGTGTGGCTTAAGGCCCGATAAGTCCGCAATCGGCCAAATATAGAGACTAGCTATGTCTAGCCTTGATACCTCCGCCAAACTCGTCAAATTGTGCAGAAAATGTATGTCGGAAACAAATCCTCAGAAGGACTTAGGCAAGGTGATATGAAAGCGCTGTCAGAATATTGTACGAAACTCGCAAGTCAGTATCAGAGGCACAATTTTTGAAAAGTCCGTGAACTACTTGCATACGCTGATGACATTGACATCCTTGGCAGAACTCAGTGAGATGTCAGTGGTCAGAATGAGGGCAGAGCGAAGTATTTGCTGTCAACAAGAAGGGAAACACAGCAATGGCGAATTTGACAGAAAGTCACACTAGACAGATATAACTTAGAGGTACTCACGGACTTTATATACGTACCTCGCCTCCGCATCTGATAAAGACCTGCTAATCGTGCGCCTTCCGAGTACTAAGACTAAAAAGATTCTACCTACAAAGAGTTATGGGTGGATGGAGCTTGGTGCAATTTAAAGTACTGTAAAGTCCCTTCAAAGTGTCATCACTGGCTTGACTTCCCCTAAAGAAACCACTTCCGATGTATTACCTTACATTTGTTGCTTTTGCTTTTTGTATCGGATATTATATTAAGACTGTTGAAATTGAGGGATTTTAGGTAATGTACCCACGAGTACTCGTATCCGTCGTACGAATAGGAAACTACTCTCGTTTCTAACGTGTCCATTGAAACAGAACCCACTAAGCAGAAGAAATAAAAAGCGCAGTACTTCATACTCCTATGTGACATTTTCGGTTCCATCTTCTAGGTACGTCCATGTAGAAGCTCGTATAATTCATTCGGATGGTAGATACTACTCGTATCGGAAAAATACCCCACCTCCCGCATTCCTTTTCCTTACATTTCTGTGTGTATGAAGAAATGAATGATAATGTGCGTGTGACCCTAATAAAATCTGATTTACGATTGTAATCTAAGGATTTATGTGCATGTATCTGTGTAACATAAGTGACATAAATTTCCATAACTTATTACATTAAGAGCTCAAAGCATTCTCCAGATATGGTTTTTATTTCTTGTTCATCGTTTTCAACGCATTCATCGCCTTCTGTAGGCTCGTTTGGAGCACCTCACACCACATGCTACACAAGTAGGCATTGAGTGAATTTGCGAATTAGTATAAGAGCAGGAGTTGAAAGGTGAGGTGGTTTCCTTTCCACCTACGAGTACATCTCACGCTCCTGTGGGTTTAAATAAATTGTCAAAGTCGAAAATGTCTTTGATCTACAAATAAAAGTAAAATTTCACCATATTGCGCGTCTCGTTAGGAAGCACAATCTCGTCTCAAACCGATGTGCGATTTAATGAAATATCTACATGAATCTGTGCGACAAATATGTATGTATACGAGTATGTGTGAGTACCGCACCTAGGGATTTTTGTCTAAAAAAAAACACAAAAACAACAAAAACAAACTCTGCAGCTCATCGCAGTGCGTGTGGTGTACTCGTAACTTGGTCGGAGTAGACGTTTCCGTTGAAAACAAAAAAAAAACCTACAAGAGCCTCTTGTAATAGCATTTTCGTTTAGAGCACCAAAAGCCGGGTGGCAATGGTGGTGGCATCTAAACTTTTACAATTCAAACAATAGACACAAGGACCGAGTAAAGCATGAATCAAGGCGGCAAGTTCCAAATGCTAGAAAAGCATTCGCAGAGGCGATTATTCCTTTAAGAGGCTTACAAGGATTCTATGGTCTCTATGTGGCTAGCAGTTTATTTCAACATTTCTCGCAAGGCAAAGGGGGGAGGAAATACTGCTCCTGTGTACGTAGCACTTGTGGGCTGGTGAAATTTTATTGTCTCACAGTACACTAGGAGAACACTAGTTCTAACAGTTGAGTAGGACTGTTAATTTGTTGTTCATTTGTGGGCGAGAAGTGGATTCACCGAGTAAAGAGATACAAAATGTTACAAAATGATGTTGTAGGGATGTGCGGGTGAGTGCGTATTTATATTTAAGTTAGTGGAAAGTGGAAAGTGTTGGTCCTGAGATTCCTAAACGACTGTGTTTTATGGAGTTTATGGAACGCTGTTGGATACAAAATGCTACGCATTGGTTATTCTGAAAGGAAATATGACAAGTTGGCCTCCCTGTTGATATGCGTCAGTGGAGTGTAAAAATCTCATAGTGACTGATTTGCTTAAGTGTTTTATTTTTATTTCTTTGTGGATATGTAGGTTACATTGGTTTGCTTTATAGCACCGGAATTGTTCTGATTGAATCTAATTTGTCCATGAGTAGATTCATAAACCGTGTGTTATGTATCCGTTTTCTACAGTCTAATACGCATCATCTAACCACACTGACCCGCAGGACCTATGCCTAACATCTTGTGCTGTTCCTGGCAATTTGCTTAAACTTTTAGGGACTTTTCTCTTAGTGCTGTGAATCCTTTTCGTCGATGCGCAACCACCTGCATAAACCTTACCTTTCTTGTGTCAGTGGATGACGGTTCCTATCATACATCAACACAAACTATTATATTTGTAGGCATTAGACCGGATCAAGTAGCTTTGGGTTTAAATGTATGGCATTGCGTCTCATTTTAGCGTGGTAGAATGTCACAGTGGATAGCTTCGTCGATCACTATGTCAGGAGTTCAGGGTTCGATACACTCATCGTATACCGGAAAACTGAAGAACTAATTTCTGACGTCCGAATTCTTTCGACGGGCAATTGACGGAAATCTACGGAAGTTACAACGATTGGGTGGCATTCGGATTGGAGTTGAACGATACCAGATTTAGAACTGTTTTCAGTTAAGATATCACCTCAAAGGCAATGGAAATACTTCGCATTATTTACCTGTTGCCTTGATAGGGACAGCGATTATCGTAAAGTAGTTTTATCATAGGTCGCTTCTTCCTTCTTCGAATATAGTTTGATACCATTTAGAACAGCCAGTCCTTTGGTGAGACGGATGTGCTTTTGCATCAGTTTGATGCTGCTGCGCCCAAGGCGTTGATGTACGAGGGTTGTCTGAAAAGTTTCCGGCAACGTAAAGATAGCGGCACTCGTCAATAAAAGCTAGTGAATGCTAGTTGTACATCTTTTGACAGTTACTTACCGAAGTTTCAGTCATTTTGGACGCGCAGTTTTTAGTTGACAGTCGTTTGAGTGAGTCGATGTGAGTGTTTTTTTGTGAAAATGGTAAAAAATTGAGTATCGAGCTGTTATTAAATTCTTGTTTTTGAAAGGCAATACGCCTACGCAAATCAAAAATGAGTTGGACTCTGTGTATGGGGACTCTGCACCATCATTTACCACAGTGAAATTTTGGGCAGCTGAATTTAAACGTGGCCGTAAGAGCTTGGGAGATGATGAACGTTCGGGACGTCCAAAAACTGCAACCACTGACAATAACATTGCTAAAGTTTACCAAATTTCACACATTTTCAACGCCCTGTTGGTGCAGTTTAGGCGCAATAAATCCGAGTTTTGGCGAAGATTAATTACTGTAGATGAAACTTGGATACACCATTATGCGCCCGAAACAAAAATTCAGTCAAAACAGTGAACTGCAAAGGGCGAGCCGGCTCCAAAAAAAGTAAAAATTGCTGATGGCGACTGTTTTTTGGGATAGTAAAGGAGTTATCGTAATCGATTATCTTCAAAAAGGAAAACCCATAACAGGAGCATACTACGCATAATTACTTGCCAAGCTGAAGGCAAAAATTGCAGAAAAACGGCCATATTTGGCGAAAATCCATGAATTACGGTTTGAACTGCTTGACCATTCGCCTTATTCACCAGATCTAGCCCCAAGCTACTTCTTTTTGTTCCCTCATCTAAAAACTGCGCTCCGAGAACAGAAATTTTCATCAAATGAGGAGGCAATCACCTTCGTGAACAATTATTTTGCAGAGAAAAACGCCATGTACTATTTGGACGGGTTAGAGAGATAGGAGCATCGCTGGGAAAAGTGTGTTACAAGGAGAAAAAATGTCTTGTATCACTGTTCGGTCGGAAACTTTTCAGACAACCCTCGTAGTTACGCGTACTTCATCTCTATCGCAACAGCTCATTATTCTCTTTCTTTCGCTCCTCGATCAGTGTCCAAGAATCAGTAAAAGCAGGATGTTGTGCTTTCGTCTCATCGCCAAACAATATTTTCTCTAGTAGTTTGATTTGATTGAGGGTGTCAGGTAATTTTTTTTACTTATTTTGAGAAAGGTCTCATGCTGAAACATGGAGCCCATCTACGACAAGGTAATCACCATTGACGAAATCCATAAATCGTCCCCTATCACTATTCCAATGCCCGAGGTGCTGTTTGTCCATCACCACATGGCTGAGCCCGTTGTCGTCGATACTTAGAAACTCCATAAGTATAAGTATATCTCCGACCGATGCTGTTGTTATAATCCTCCTTAGTCGCATGATTTTTTGAAGCGCCCCTTGCTGCTTAGCGGATACAGCAATTTGTTCGCATCTCCCGCTGATGTTACTACCCCCAACTAAAATGTTTGTAACGGTGTCCTTGTAAAATTGCAAGACAAAGAGGAATAGAAAAAACAGATATTTAACCAAAGCTAGGGTCTATAATATACGCACACCCTGATCTTTTCGTTTGCCGGAGTATACCAGTGTTTTCCAGTGGGAGTATCTGTGATCCGAGAGGCCTACCAATCAGTGATATTCTCTGACAATCAGGTACATGAGTCGTGGTATCAAAAAGGTACACCACAGTGCTAATTTTTCTCCTGGTTGAATCTACGACTCCTATCCACCTCTCTTCATTCAGGCCGTATTTTTCTGTATTTTTGGGCATCTTCGTAGCACATGCACTTTAAAAACGTTGACTCATTTTTTGAGTGTAACTCACACCCTAGAGCAGGGAACTCGTTCAATAGTGATGGTAATGAGAGAGCATTTGACGACAGGTGCCTCTTTTCCCTCCCGGAAATAGTAGGTTGAAGAGGTTTTTTGCAAGAAACCGACAGACTGAAACCATCCTAAGGTCATTGTAGTACCATGTAAATCTAGAAATTTCCTTTCCCTACTCCATGAACCAGTTGGAGCTTCATATTCGTCAAATCGTTCAGATCCTCATAGACCCTCTGGTCCTCTACCTCGTTCACGGAGCTTCTGAAGAAATTGTTCAAGTATACGCCAACTTCTGATGGATACTTGCGTATAAGACCAGTGGTGACGTAGCGCAAATATGCTATTATTGAGCAAAATCAAACACTTTGATCATTTTAGATCCGACTTTTCCAAAGGTGAGGTCCTTTGATATCATCTGGCCTTAAAATAAAATCACATGGAATGGTATTGTGATATCCACTTAAAATGCGAACAGTGCCATCTAGATTTGAGTCTCAGAAGATTCATCCATTAGAGGAATGATGGGAAATTTTTGAAAACGATGTTATGTGGAAGATGTGGAAAGATGTACAGAATGTATTAGAAAGATGGTCGTGAGTAGGGTTTAGTTCTGAAGTGAAATTTGAAAGGTGAATTACGAGCAGTGATAAAGTGGTTTAAGTACAAGATACAAGCGATTGAGTTGTAAATTCTAATTGGATTGAATACAGCGATTGTATTGAAAGAAGTAAGTTCTATCATTTGAGTCCAAAAAAACATTTTACAATATGTATACTTAGGGTCCCGTTTTTTGATAGAGTAGGAAGCGTATTACTATGTTTGCTGAATACATGGGCCTTACAATTCGCTTAAATATCCCTATACTCCGGCAGTCATCAAACGTGAATATTGTACCATTCCATCTTTTTAAGAGGCGAACGAGAACGAGGCGAAGAAGCCTAGGCTTACCTAAGAGCTAAGAATTTAGTTGCATTGAAAGATATGGACACACTTTTCTCTAACTAAGATAAGTCCTTTCTTATAGAAAACGGAAGAGGAAATCAAAATTAAGCTTATCTGCGTCTGTATAGAAGTGAATCAATTTACAGATACTTCAAAAACGCTTCTTCTTCCAAGAAATGATATGGTGATTTGGAAGTTTACGTTATTACAGTCGCCCTTCTCCTAAAAATGTGAAGGACAGTCAGATAAAACAGAATGCCTAATGCTGCGGACGGGTATTTCGAAGTTCGCTAACAAACAAACGATTTATGATTTTTCTAAGGCAGTCCATCAGGCAGACACGTATCTAATTGTCTTTCTTATTATCAAGATCTAAGAGCTACCAGTGCATTCAACAAAGTTTTAACCTCCATTTATTTCCAATGTCCTTCTAGAAAGGGAATAGTGCTGCTGTTACTGAGGTGTCCAGCTCAGCTTTATTTCTTGAATAAGGCCTAGCCTATAAGCCTTTACGATTAATGAAAGTAGATCGCATTTTCTTGTCTTTCGCCCAATCCACACCAATCTACCTTGATAGCGTGGTCAAAGTATGTTGACGTGTTTCTTTAAGGCAATGGCAACATCATCCAAACCGCCTGCAGGCATATCAATAGTTCATTAACCACCAAGTTGTAGAGAAGGGTGCATACGACATATCCTTGCGGCAGCCCACTGCTGAGAGATATTTTGGATCCGAGTAGTGAGAAGGATATTAATCAACTCATCAACTGGACCATTTACTTTCGAGTTGACAGTACATTTGTGCTATTAGAAATTCTAGTAGAGAACAGAAGAGATTTCTGGATGGAACATACAGGCTTACGCTTACCGGAGAATTGGATATCTAGTACAAAATAGAGTCATCACTAGAAGTTGCCCAGGGACTTTCATTCATTTGAAACAACTTTCACTTGGTTGAGACGATTTTGCTTAGCCGCGGTGCCTTGCAAAATTCTTCAATTCAAGGAACATATACGAGTAAAGCTAGCAGTGACTTCTAAAGGACAATCATATATACGAGGTGTGTTCAAAAAGTAAGGTGACTTCATATTTATATTTTTCCAATCCTCGAAGCACTTCTCATAAGCACTTTTTGGTATAGCCTTGAGCTCTACCAGCGATGCCGTTTTTATTTCCTCAATCGTTCTCTCAGACTCTTCAGTTTTGGGAGCAGGAAAAAGTCGTATGGGTCCAAATCCAGTGAATATGCTGGCTGAGGCACGATTGTCGTGTTGTTTTTGGCCAACAAATCCCTCACAAGCAACGATGAATGAACTAAAATTCACTGACACACGTTTCACGCCCAAAAGATCCGAACAAATTGCATGACATGAGCCGACCGATATGCCAACGTCCTCAGTAAATTCTTTGATGGTAATTCGACGATTTTCCAAAACAATTTTCTTCACAGCTTCGACGTTATCATCTTTTGTTGATGTGCTGGGGCGTCCAGAGCGAGGTTCTTCATTTTCATTTTCTCAGGTTTGCACCACTTGTAAACATTTTCTTTACTTAGCGCAGACTCACCGTATGTCACTGTCAACATTGCAACCGTTTTAGATCATTTGACTGCATTTTTTACACAGAATTTGATGCGAATTCTTTGCTCCATGTTTTAATAATAATTGGAAATCGCCGAGCACACCAAAACACGTGTAACCTTTCTTTCTATTGGTCAAAAACAAATTAAGTATGCTATATACTTGAGACTCTGAACATATGTTCGGGGCATGTGTACCAACACAGCACAAAAAAAAAATCGATAACCGAATGTACGTTGCCCGCGAAATACACCTCGTATGGACTTCCTTTAAAGTTTCGCTTATACCCCGGAAATCTCTTGTCAAAATCGATGTCTCATTAATTTGAAATTATCTGTCCGGTCTAAATTCATTCAACAAATTTTACTTTATTTAATGAAAATCGTTAATGACAACACAAAAGTATTAAATTACTTGAAACTCAACTCCTCTTCACCCTCTCTTCCTAAACAAAAACATTTCCCCAAGGCATTTGCAATACAAAAACAAAGGAAAAACAAAAATAGAAATAAGTAAAATCGAATCGAGGGCTCCTCCACCAAATCAACAACAACCGTTGTTGTTGACTAATAGCACGAAAGCAATGAAAAAATGAAAAAAAAAATCAAAACGAACAAACCTAGGGGAATGGAAAAAAAAATCGAATTTCACTCTAAAAGTGGGTAAAGCACTCGGCCCTCTCAGTTAGGTTTCAATTTCCATTTAAATTGCTTCAAGGGTTTCAACAGCGGTGTGAGATAGTGGGAATAGCTTGTTTTAGCTCAAAACAAGGACCACCACAGACCAATCCCATCCATCCAGTCAGAGTTCCATTATCATTCAATCAACTTCAATAAAAATTATTATTTACCTCGATTTCCGGGTTCCACAAAAAATCTATCCTCTAACCTTTGTCGGCTGTTAGCATTGTCGGTGTTGATAGTGATGATGTTGATATTGTAGGCCAACATTTGATTGGATGTTGGGGGTGGGGGAAGAATCCTATTTCATTTTTTTTTTTCCAACTCTCGGCAGTTTTTCCCTTGATCACGGAAACATATAAATATTAATCGATAGTGTTTGTGATTCGAACAAGGATGTATGGCAATTGTGCTAAATACGTGTAGCATACGAAAAGAGAGTCGAATTGTTGGAAACTCATTCACTCGTTCATTTTGACATCCTGTAAGCACTTTGATTAGGGTAGATCCTAGAATAATTCCAGTAATTTTTCGGGCGTTCAAAAAAAAAATCGCACAATGACGGGGAAAAGTTTCGAACTAGAAAACGTATTACGACAACGTAAAATCGGTGTATTGTGTAATATTGGTCCATGAAACCAATTGGCGTAACGTCGTCGGAAACAATGACTGCTACAATGACTGAAAGAAAGCATACAAAATAAGAACGTAGCTACAATCATCTTGATTGCAATATTCAGCAACCAACTAATGGCCATATAACTAATAGTTCAAAATGAACCTTGGAATATTTTCCTAGTATGCAAAGAGCACTAGTAAAACAAATTTGTTGGCCTAATTTCGATGGTATTTTCAATGAAACATCAATAAAGGAAGTTCTTTTGAATCGTGATGACTTAAATGGACACGTTAGAGAGTCAAACGAATGCGTACACTGGCATAGAGGAAGAGGTTTTGGATTAAAGAATTTCGGCGGATAAGAGATACTCAACGCAAGAGCCAGAAATATTTCCGTCTATGCTGGAATAATACGAAGCGCCGCATAAAATACGGAACAATTATCATGTCAAGACCAAAGAGCACGGTCTTTCCGAGTGAGAAAAGTCACAACAGGAATCTTCGGAGAGGATACACAGACAGAGGATAGAATCTAGCTCTGCAAAAAAGAGGCAAATAAAGGGGTAGCTAGAGCTGATTTATATGGTTTGTATTGGACCAAAAAGATTTTCCTTCACAATTGATAAACAGACAAAAATTTTCAGAAGTGGTGTTACCTCAAAACACGGGCATACGAACCAGAATTGTTTTTAACCAAAAATTGAAAAACTCGCAGTAGGTAGGAAGATGGGGAAAGTATCCTAACGAAGAGTTCCTACGCAGTAGAAATCCCGCTGATGACCGGTATGTGGAGAAAAGCAAAGATGAAGTCAACACAAACTTTCTGAAGTCTAATACCTTTTGAAGTACGAAGATTTTGGATTCAAATGGCTTGAAACTTTTTTCAATACACTTACGAGTATAAGATCGACGATCGGATGTCCGACCGCAAAATTTTCTTGCTCTTCTGTATAAAGGCAAGCCGACATGAGAAAACTGCAATCATTACCGGCCAGTTCAATTTATGTCGCATACAATCAAAATACTAGGTGGGATGAAAAGTAACCTCCTTGACCGCCAGAATGCTCTGCTACTGCAAAAAATGTTATGGTGCCTTGAAGTCCGTTCATATTTAGGCAGACATGCCAAATTTCAGTGAGACACTGTCTTTAGTTTTGTTTTGACAGCTGATTGTTCTTGACGTGTTTGGCATCTGGTTGAGTATGGACAAAAACGATTTTCGTTCTCTCATAAAACATTATTTTTTGAGAGGCAAACCGGTGAAGGAAACAAAAGAAAAGTTGGATAAATATTATGGGGCTAATGCTCCGTCAGATTACACCGTCAAATATTGGTTTCGAGAGTTTCGTGGTGGCCGCAACTCCACTACCGATCAAGTCCGCAGCGGCAGGCACTCCGATGCGGTTACAGAGGACAATGTCAAAAAAATACATGAAATGGTGTTGGCTGACCGGAAAGTGAAGTGCGCAAGCTAGCAGATACCACAGAGATTAGTACTGAGCGCACACGCCATATTTTGGGCAATATTCATATTCTGCATATGAAAAAGTTATCCTGCCGCTGGGTGCCGCACATGCTCACTCTTGACCAAAAACACGAATGCGAGAGCACTTCGAAAGAGTGTTTGGACTTGCTGATGCGGAATCGGGCGGACTTTTGGCGTCGATTGGTAACTGTTGATGAAACTTGGATCCACTATTACACACCAGAGAACAAAATGAGTGCCAGGCAATGGACTGAAGCCGGCACGAGTGCTCCGAAGCGGCCGAGGGAGGCTCGTTGGGTCGGAAAGATTATGGCGTCGGTTTTCTGGGATTGTCATAGCATACTCCTCGAAAAAGGAAACACCATCAACAGCGATTCAGAATCTAAGAACGGAAAGTCGACGGGTATTCAGTAGGACTATGTCCACCTGTGGATAAATTCTCTGACTGGGAGTTCTATAAGGAGCTCGTCAAAAATTCAAAACTAAACAAGGGTAAACTAAACGAAATTCCTGGAGGCTCTTTCGTGAAAACATAGAACTCCACCGAAAATTCTTGCATCCTACCCAACTACTCTAAGCTATGTACTTAAACCGAATGGCTCCTAGATGAATTTCAATGAAAAAACGCTTAGTTAACGAGAACAACTATAAGCTAAACAAAATTCTTAAGAAAATCTTCAAATAACACAATGTGGCCAAAAAAAATAAACACCCCGGAGCTGAATGACATCCTTCCTTCTAAAATCCATAAAACCCGCGACTTAACCTTTCCAGGGTTAAACGTCATTGAAAAATGCTGTCTTGACTTAGTGTATGATTTGGTTATGAGGAGAAGTCCTTCGTGTAAGGTCCTGTAAGCCTGCCACCACTCCTTCTGAATATGTTGGAAAGAATTATTGACTACCATCTTCGCTCTGACGAAAATCCAATTTAGCTCTTATTTTTTATAATCAGCGCGCGCTCAAGGGGTTTGAGTACTCTTAAGGTGATTGTACACAGCGCGGGCAAAGGAAACTTAGGGAGGAAGAAAAGAGAGGTACCGATGTACATTGTTTTTAAATTTTTGCAAGTTATAACGACCAGGAAATACAGAGATCGGCAGGGCATTCCATAAGCGAGTTGTACGGCTTAGGAACGAATCACGATATTTTAGAGTACTTCCGAAAATGGGCTTTAGGGTATATTGATGAGCATTCGTAGCGAGACGGGTGTTACGGTTGAAAGTTTGAAGGGGCGGTAGAGCACTGGTGGTAAAAGTAGTTATACAACAAGGTGGGACAGGAGTCGTTACGTCTGTGTTCGAGGGTGTCGAATGACCGTCTAATATTGCCATCACCTATGAGTTTTACCGCACCGTTTTTGATCCTATATAGCACGTGCAAAGAGGTCTTAGGGGCACCTTACTAAATGTAGGCATTGTACTCCAATTTTGGGCGGATGAATGCCTTATATATTGAGGCCAGTTCAGAGGGGCGAAATATTTCTTACATCGCTTGAGGAAACTTAGACATTTCGCAGCATTTTTGGCAACATCGAATATGTGGTCATTCCAATATTGACACACATACCGGGAATGGAAAGTTTTTCGGTTTCGATGATCCATGTGCCATTCATGAACAATGGCAAGGTGGTGAACGACGCTTTAACGCTTTAGAATTCCCATTCTACAGCCGAAGAGCAGGGACGTGGGTCGGGGAGCGAATATGAAAAGCAGGCAGTATTGTAGTCAGCAAAGGAATGTATTGGATTAGAAGTGGCAGACAAGAGATCATTGATGAAAATTAAAAAGAGTGTCGGGGACAGAACGGCGCCCTTGGGCACACCAGCATTTTCGAGTATTTTGTGTATATCAGACTTGAAACCGTCCAAGACAACTTAAATTGAACGTTCCGGAAGGTAATTTCTAGTCCATTGAAGAAGAGAGTCGTCGATCTCAAATGCACGCATTTTCGACAAAAGATCCTGATGGCAAACTCTGTCAAATGGGTTAGAAATATCAAGTACAACTATCTTGCTTTCGCCAGATTGATGTACGCTTTGTTTCCACTTTTCGGTGAGACATGCCATCAAATCACCAGTGGACCTGTTGCTACGAAAACCGTACTGCCGGTCATTGAGAAGTTTTCGTGTTTCGAGATATTTCATGAGCTGACGATTTATCAGTGTTTCCATGACCTTAGAAAGAAGGGTCTGTAGGAGGAGAGAGAAGATGATTGGCCTTTTTTGGGACGGGCTGGACAAATGCTGTTTTCCATCTGCTCGGGAAGAGTCCTAAGGAGTAGGATTGATGAAAAATCTCACGCAGTGGTTTTGCCGGCGTGGAAGAACGCCTGTTCAGAAGAAGGGAGATATACCATCTGGACCAACGGATTTATGTATTTTGAAATCTTTAAGTACTCTTGCTACTAAACGAAAGTAAATTCGTCCCATTGAAGATTCGACGCACTCAGGAGTGTAGGCGGAGACAGAGCACAATCTAAGAGTGTTGAGCTGGCCGCAAAGTGTGCAGTAAGTAGCTGACAGCTGAAATGTCATTGTAAATGAGCGTTGGGATGGAGGATGAGGCGGAATTTCTAATGTTTTTGACTTAGCTCTAATATGCATCCTGCAAAAGTTAAGCAGTAAAACCCGCTTTTCTTTCAATGGTATCCCTAATTGCAACAAATTTATGTCTAAAGGAATATGCATTGGTGACCTTCTTCGACAATTCAACAATTCAACTAAAAGCGGCACAGTGTTGATACACATTTGTGCCCCTTTTATCGCGTTTTCCATGGCTTTCCGCATTCCTGTCGAATATTCTCCTTAAAGCCTGCGATTGCCTGAAGCTTGTCGGCATAAACTCGCGACTTCAAGTAGCCCCAAAGAAAGAAATCAGGGATGGTTAAATCGGGCGATATTGCTGGCCATACTAAATCGGCAAAACGGGAGATTACACGACCAGGAAACACTTCCTTCACAATATTCATTTTGACTCTTGTTATGCGGTTGCACCATCATGTTGAAACCACATATTCACCAAGCCCCGCTCATCCAATTCCGGCAGTAAGAAGTCGTTTATCATGGTCCTCAAAAAAATACGGCCCAATCACTCCTCCCGCATGAACGCCGCACCACACAGTGGCTTTGAGTGAATGTAATGACTCTTCGTGCATCACACGTGTATTTTCAATGCCCCAGAAACGAAGATTTCGCTTATTGACGTAACCGCTGAAGTGGAAAATGCACCTCGTCACTCATGATGATTTTCGACACCAAATTGTCCTCTTCGTTGTTGAGATTGAGGATGGCTTCACAGTCATTAAGTGATGCACTGTTTGCACTTTGGACGGGAACATGTGTAAGTCTTTCACTAAAATTCGCTGTATGGTCCGTCTGGTGTTGCCAAATTGCGTGGCCCGTCGTCTGGTTGATGTTTCTTCATTTTCAGCGACATCGGCAGCCACAGCCGCGACATTCTCGGCGCTCCATTGCTTGTCTGTTTATATACTACTGCTGTCGAGTTCACAAATGTCAAATATGATTGACGTACGACGCCATTTGCAAAAATTATACCATCTTCCGATAGGGCGATTAATTTTGCGCGACCTAGTACAATAGAAGCCAAATATACAGCATTGCTTAGTCAAAGTTGGATGGCTCAATCCACATTTCACCACTGACAAATGATTGGACTACAACCTAAAAGCACCCATTTATTTGACACCGCGGTAGTCCGACTTTGACTAATGTAGTGACTATACCTGGATAAACAGATTGGCTGTTACATGCTAAGAAATTAAAGAACTTAACACGCAAGAGGGTATTACTACTCTTAAAATGACGGAGCACTTGTTAAGAATTTTTAGAAAATTGGATAGAGAGAGAGAGAGAGAGAAAGATATTTCGCCCCGTGGATGACAGCCAACATTTAATGGGGAGACTAAATTACTAGTGTCAATTGGCTTGTTGTTATATTTTAGGGAACCATTCACCATTCGGAAGCCAATGCACTACCACTTGAGCCATGGCCACTCACTGGGTATCAGCGGTCGTCTGAGATCTACTCTCACGACTGCACTAGAAAAGTTTTTCATTCCGTTCATCTAGACATCCAAACGGAACAAATGGCAGTCGATACTAAGTGTTCCTAAGAGCTACCTCCCGGTTAATCTGTGTTCAAACAGACCACTTGTTGATCCTTAAATCTAAAACGAATATCGACCAAAATATTGGCTACATCATTACTTCGCTTATAATTCTATGCACAGGGGACACTGGACGGGTACTGTTTTACCGAGAATGATGTCACAAAATTGAATCAAGCCGTGGAAGGAGGTGCATTCTCCGAACAGCTCACACTGAGTTTTTTGTATTTTGTCTTCCAATTTTTTAGTCATATCTCGGGCTGAAATCTTGACAATTCCATAGGGTCTCTCCTATCTACTAAGGGTAGCTGCAAGTGTACTGATAGCTAAAGCAGCTATTAAATCTCTGAACTCAGTTATGACAGGTAGGAATTCAAAAACTGTCACTTACTTCTGTTTCAGATCCTCATAACATACTTTCTTAACTTTCTTAGGTGGCCCCATTCTTGCCCCAACACGCAATTCCAACTCCTGAAATGTGTTTGGAAGGAGTAAGTCTCTTCGCTAACCAACAAGAAAATTACCTCCGCATTGTTTTGTGACATAAAAATGCCGGTTATACGTCCCGCTTTAACGGTGGATGGTGTACGAGAAGTATAAAGGCAAAATAAAAGCGGTGGATTAAAAATGTCACGGATGGCAGCAGGTACATATGTACGTATGTAAACGAAGTTGCAAAGAAGAGACCGAAAGAAAAATCCGCATCGTCTCCACTGATGAGGTGATTCAAAATAGGACGACCTATACAATGGTTTTGAGGTTCGCAACCCCAGCCAAACTACAAGCAACATCAGACGCATTCATATTTCAACGGAAGAACAAGGACCTGGAATCATGTTGAAACAAAAATCTATCAACTGTACAGCCGGACACATCCTGATGTTACATGTTATCACTTTAAGGACATTTACTTGTAGCGACGGCAATTTAAACATTATGTTAGCAGCAATATCTATACAGAACTCACTCCTGTTGACCATTTCCAATTTCCTCTTTAAGTTTAATTTATCGCGCTGCCAGTCAGATAACCATATTCCACCACAAACCATTTTCCCACACTGCTTAAGCAGTTTATGGACTTTTAATGCCTTTTCCGTGTTTTTCTTTCTCTTTTATTCCATTTTTTTTGAAAATCAAAATTTTCCATTAACCCTTTAATCAGCAGACATTAATTAATTTCACGATACTCTTACTTCCACCCCAAGCAACAAGGATAACCATGAATAGAAAATTCCAATTCATTACGCTCCAAATAAAAACCAGATCGATGATTGCCAATTTGGCCCCTTCTGCAGCTACCTTCCTGCATTCACTCATGTACTCGTACGAACACCATCCACAAACGTAGGGTAAAGGATGTTTCATCAATAAAACATCCGTTCTAGGCACCTCTATCCGCCGCCGCTGTCGAAAAACAACACATGCACATGCACATGCACAACTAAATGATTTAAAATGAACTTCAATAGCCTTCCGGCCTACCGCAGTGACACTCCCGACAGATTATCCTGATTCTCATTTTGAAAAATACAAAAATCGAAAGAAGTAAAAAGCACATAAATCGCAAGGAATCGAAAAACTACATCAGCTGGTGAAAATAAAAAGGATTCAATGGGCAAAACAAATGTCCACTCAACGTAATTATCATTGCTGGAGAATTATTTTTCAATTCACTGCGACCGGGGAGAGGAAATAAAAACTGCAAAAATATTCACCACATCGAGGAGGTGTTTTTTTTTTGTAAATTTCTTTTCCCCCCCAATATCGTGCCACACATCCTGCATATTTTGCGGGTACAAGCACACGTATGAGTGTATGACAGGAAGGCACATCGGAGATATCGAAACCGCCAAACGATTTTGTTACTATTTCTGTCAATGTTACCCCCAAATTTGGATTGCAACATAAAAGAACCGACCAGATGCAGATGGTGGACAAAGAACGCTGTCCTCATGTGTGAGAAAACTGTCAAGGATTGACAGCATTTTGACAGCTTGGACATATCGAAAAAGATAACCAATATCTACGTAGAACGATGCCTTCACACCATTGGAAAAACGTTGCATTTTTAAAAGTGTCGCAGGATCTGCTGCTATTGGGTATTTTTATCGTTGAGTGCTTTTTCAGAAAACTAATTGAAATATCCTTTTTCTATCATCGATTAGCCCTACCTCGGGCAATTTTGTAGAACATATGTATGGATTGCCTGTAGTCAAGTCTAACCATAGTTTTTGAAAAAAAAACGAGCTCATGCTACCGAATTGATCCTTGGCCAACACGCTATGTAACAAATCAATCATTGTAAGCTACAGTCCGGGTAGAACCTGGGCCTCAACTAAAATAGCTCTCCAGCTGGCTCGGTCTTTTGTCAACAGCCTTATGTGGCATACAAGAAGTTTGCTGAGGTTACCTTACGCGTATGTCCGCCATCTAAGATGAGGTCGTTCTCTACTACGTTGTCCATCTGGGTTAGAGTCGAAAGCTTTCCGGGCCGGGACACTATAATCTTTTCACTCAAAGCGACTTAGCCATCTAAGACGGGCTATCCGAGCTTTTTTGATGAGGTCGGGACCGAATATTTCCCGAAGATGCAACCTGCTAAAGCACTTAATATTTGGTATTGCAAGGTGGTCGACAAACTGCACCATAGTCGGGCTCAAGGCTGATTAGTGAAGAAGGAGGGAAAACGCATGATAACCTACATTCGTGCCTGCCTGCTTCTCAGTATATTGTGTTTGATCGTGCGAACCTAAGAGAATCTACCCGGGCCAGGTAAAAGCGGACGTATTGACGAAAAAGTTTCTTGGAGAGAGCCAAAGGTGAAGTCAGAGGTCTATTAGATGCAAAATCGATTTAGGCAACTTCAACATATTCGAAGGCAGGTCGTTTAAATTGCTATAGACAGCAGAGCAAGCTCCTATTTGGACGCAGATAGATGATTATAATCCGATTCATCCATTAATCCGCAAAAAAAGCATGATATGCGCTTATACTCCCACAGAGATGAAGGGCATACTTCCCCTGAGTCTATGTCGTCGACCAAACATTGGAGCAATGTACTAGGCACAAACCTATATTCTACGCAACACCACTCTCGAAAATGCACTCGAGTATCGAATCAAGTTTACGGCAAAGCAAAGAGTTTAACACACTATAGATCAAAAGGATCTGGTAGTATAGAAATTTTGATGTCTTTCAACTGGAATCGTTTCCAATTGAGTGTCTCAAAAGTTATAGAGAAATCTTTCGCTACGTTTGATGTACATAGTAAGTAGGAGTAGCGACGAGCACATATAGTGAAACAGGAAACAGGGGGTATACAAGGCTACGCTGCAGAGAATAACAAGAGCTGCTCGCGAGCTCTATTAATGAAGGAAAGGAAACTGCTCTGTCTTAAAGAACTTGTCCATGTTTCTTTTGCTGAAATTTCTCTGTCTTCGAAGGAAGATGAGTAAGCGTTTCGGTAAGTTCCTACCACATCAGCGTAGGGTACCTGTAACCTGATGCGATCGCCACTCGTAGAGGTAGCGCTCCGCTGAGTCGTCTTCACTTTCACAGCAAGCGTCTCAAGATTTAGTGTTAATTATGCCCATCACACTTATGCACTTAGCAAAAGCGTAAGCAGTCTCCAGTCTTTCCTACTGCGTGATAGCAGGAAAGTCGCTGACCTCTTCGAGAAGTCGAGATAATATATGTAGTTAAGCTCATACAGAATTCAACTGTCAATGGAAGCCGTAACCGAAGAAGCAGGCTGTCCTAATATATGTTCAGATCTCTCCTCTGAGAATTGCTTAGCAAGTTGATCGGCGGTTTAATTTCTCTTGATCCCATCATGACCTGGGAATCAAACAAGACTCAATGAATTCAGAACGCATTCGTTCAGTGAAGTGTTGCATTCCCAAATTAGCTTGGACATTGTGAAAGATGTCAGCAAGGCTTTAAACGTCACAGTCCCCCACTACCGATTCTTCGCAATATATAGGGGTTTCCAATAAGGACTTGACAACTATTTTTTTGAAATAAAACGAAAACCATTTGAGATATTTCAAAAACTTTATTATTGACTCGAAGTACAATCAAAACTCGAACTCGACTTCGTTCATATGGCCACCGCGGGCACGTTTGCAGTGGTCGATTCGTTGGACCTAATTTTCAACGAGTCGGTCACACATTTCGGCCGAAACGGCCGCTATTTCGCGTTCAATGTTGGCTCTGAGCTCTTCCAACGTCGTCGGCGTGTTGGCGTAAACCAATGACTTAACGTAGCCAAACAGAAAATAGTCAAGTGGCGTTAAATCGTACGAACGAGGCGGCCAATCAACTGGCCCATTTCTTGAGACTACACGCTCACCATACTAACTCTTCAATAAATCGATTGTAGCGAGTGCTGTGTGGCTTGTGACAACATCCTGTTGAAACCACATGTCGTCCAAGTCCATATCATGGTGATCATGGCGCGATAACGCTGACCATTCTCAGTAACGTGATAATCGTTACAATATGGCCCAATAACGCCGCCGGCATGCAAACCGCACCAAACAGTTATTTTTTGTGGATAAAGTGGTGATTCATGAACAACATGTGGACTTTTACCCGATCAATAACGCATATTTTGCTTATTGACGAACCCATTGAGCCAAAAATGAGCTTCGTCACTTTGCGATGAAATTCATCATCTTGGCGCATCTTCTCCAGAACCCAATTGGAGAACGTACGTCGCTTCAAATGGTCCATCGGCTTCAATTCTTAATCTTGTATGTGTGTAAACCAAGATCCTTATGCAAAATACGCCATAATGTGGTCTGAGAGATGCCCAATTCTTGAGAACGCCGTGGAATTGACTGATTTGGATTGTTTGCTACGGACGTTTGCTGAACGGCAGCGATATTTTCGACACTTCGACCAACCCGTTGTCTCACTGACACGACAACATCACACAACGAATATGTGGACTCAACTTTTTGCATTAAACTTGTTATTGTCCGTCTACTAGGGTGAGAATTACGACCGACAATTGGAGTTAACGCTCTCAAAGTTGCAGTCACCGACTCCGAATTTCGGCAGAAAATTTTTATAATTTGCAGACGTTGCTCGTTCGTGTACTTTACTATGACGAAAATGTTGAGCTTACTGAATAAATTGACAGTGACAGTTTGATGATTAGTGATAGAGTGCGTTCACAAATTAAATTCAAAGTTGTCAAGTCCCTATTGGAAAACCCTTTAGTTCATTGCCTACAGGATTGCATATATCTCCGCTTGAAATACAGACGCATGTACTGTCTGTTGGATCTTAGCAACTCTAGACGTGATCCACGATTGGTGAACTTAAAATGGGTTTTCAAACAATCCTCTCACAACTGAGGTTGTTGCCTTTAGAAGAAGGAGGAAGCTGACTGGTCTGACTCATCTAGGCTTAAAGGCATCACCATCTGATTCTTCAGGTTTCATCCTGGTTAACAAACTTCTTTGGACTAAACGCGTTACGTCGAAGGTCTCTAAGGCTCTGTGGGCCTTCTATCAGTGTAAATGAGCTTTCGGTAAGACATGGGCCTTGTAATCGAGTAGAATCCTGAGGCCAATTATATCCTATTCGTCATATCTAGACGATATGCATATCATCTTCCGTTTAAACAAGGAATGCTCTTTTCGAACGAACCGGAGTTCTGACTACCTTGCACGTCGACTGTCTTTTGACTCTGGTCCTATGGACATGCCGTCTAATACGAAACCAACTTTCCCTGTGCGAATCTGAGCCAGGGAAGGAATGTTACAAAATCGATATAGGATGTCGCGCTGTTGTCCATCTGGAGGACGACAATGTTAGATTTCACTTCCAACTATATTGTGAAGGATTGTGAAGGTGAGGAAGAAGCCAAGCTCAGCTTAAAGCCTTACTTGGGTCCCAGGTCACAATTGGTGCACCGGAAATTAAATCGCAGATTAATTGCTGGGAAAGACGCAGAGGAGAGTCCTCGGTTAGAGCTTCCATTTGAGCATAACTACAGATAGCATGAGTCTCCAGGTTGCCCGCTGAGCAAATGAAAACTTCCCGACGTCTCTAGGAGGTCTATCCCTCAGTAGGAAAGACTGCAGGACGACTGTCGTCATGACGGGGCACTACGATTCTGCTAAGCACTTAAGTGTGTTGGGCATAAGCGGCACAAAATCCTGCGTGGCTGTGCAAGTGATGATAACACCGCGAAGCAACTTCTGTCTAGACTACGCTCGCATCAATCTGTAGGTAATAGAGGCTGATGTGGTGGGCGCTGATACTGTAGGCATATTATCACTGGAGCGCTTATTCATCATTCTACGAAAGACGGACTGAGCCCCACCTACAGTATGTACAGTAAGATTTTCGACATAAGACAAGTTTAATCAACTTTTTTCGCCTTTTTTGTTTTCACAAGGCCAACCTCCTCTGATTTCGAAAACTAAGCTCTAGTGTTCTTGTGCTCATTACAACTTAACCAGATGCCTCTACGTACCTCCATCTAGAGAGCTACTTTATTGGTCATCAGGTGACAAACATTGAGAGGAGTCAATTCGCAGTCAATTTCCCGAAATCACCTTCACATTAAATTATAAATAAATCGTTTGTTTGAGTTACTGTACGTATCGTAGCGCCATCTTCCGAATCAGTGTCATTCATATTTTGAAAGAAGTCTTCCTTGAGCATGGTCCGGTAACTATGTAAGCCGCACCAAACTGCGCATTTTTCTGCATGTACTGGGTAGATTTTGTCCAGGACAAAATGCAGATTTTTGAGATAATAAATCTGAAAATGGGACCTATCGGCGCATTTTCCTACTTCTAGTTGTATAAGCCTGTGTGAAACATTTTCAATTTCAGTTGGTTTTCGAAAATTAGTCTGCAAAATTGCCTAACTTGTCTCTAAATGAAAACGTCTATTGGAATTCTTCATGCCTCATGAGATATTGTAAGACCCCCGAAGCCATTTCTGCTTAATTTCGACAATGTTTCGTAGAAGACCTGTAAAATTCGAATCCAATGAGTGATTCATAATTCTTAATACCCAAGTTAATACAAGGCTCCATTACACTCTATCTATCACATTAATTGCTAATTGTTACTCAGAATGTGAGTCCCCCCCCTACAATTCATGTCCCTAAATCCCAACATCCTTAGACTTCCAATCTACATTAACCACCTAAATTACTCATACATACCTCCGGCTTCCGTAAAACATCTTTCATCATCCATTACAGGTATCATCAACAAATACTCCTCCTTTAATCGCAATTACAGGATCATTTGGGTTTTCTTTACGTTTAAAGTTCCTCAATTATTGACTCATAAAAATTTATAATGCGTTACAATGCCAATCCCATCGGAGAGTCGGATAGTCGGAGAGACATTTTAACGACCGACAAGGAAGTAGGGAAGTCCTAACAAAACTTGAAACTCGAAACACCCATTATCCCATTCAGACTTAGCATACCCTTTCAAAAACGGATTCAAACTTTCATGCACTTTTGATATCCTAACAAATGGAAATTTAATAACATGAATTACGGCCTGACTGTTGGTCCTTTGCACTTTGGAAATAGTCATACCTAGGTTCCCATTAAAAATTCAGGTGTCCTCTGGTGTTCTTACTTTCGGAAATCGTTCCATTCTCGAGTGCTACAAATGCATCTCTAACAGCATTGGGGATTATTCGTAACAAGAAACAGGACCAAGTGACCGGATGGATATCTACACTCTGTATAGATAAAAATAGGCAGACAAATAAAATTATAGGAAGGGGGAAAAAAATGAAAATTTGAAGAGAAACTTTCTCTGCTGCTGGTCCTTTTGGTCCTCGTTCTTCGACTGACACTGATGAGAAATGAAATCCAAGAAAGAAGGTACTTGTATGAACTTTCCTAAGAACTTGTATAACGACTTCTACCTTGGCTATAACATCAGGAGCTACACGAAAATGGTGCAAAACTCCGCTGAACTTTGTAGATGTCTCTTTTCCCACTCCTTTCGCTGTCCTGCCCTATGTTCTATTTCCATTTTCTTGTCTCGCTGTCATTGAATGGAATATAAAACAAAATAGAATGAGAGAAGTTTTTCTTTGTTTTTACGCCGTCGCCGCCATCATGATGACAAAAAATTAAGGAACAACTTATTGTTAACACTTTTCTGTTGTTCAGCCACCTCGGATGTGAGGTGGCGGTGGCTTTAACAGCAGCAGCAACAGTAGTAGCGTCTTCTCTACATATCCTTGAGGGACTTACTCGTACTCGTACTCGTACTCCTCTGTTAGTGTAGGCATTGAGGGGTTAAAAAAAAATTTGTTCAACAACAAAACTCTTAGGCAAAAGTATAAAAATTGACTCAGTTTACGACAATGATGACAGCCACTACGATTGCAACGACAGAGGAAAGACGTCAACCCCAGCCCCAACCTCAACCCAATCTAGTCACGCAAGGATGGGCTTGAGGACTTGGAAATTAAAGTGGAACTGGTAATGAAGGAAGGAGCTGCACAGCCGTCATCATTGCCGTCATTATTCTGTATGCTGACGGAGATGGAGATAACTTTTATGTTTATAGCTGTGCTGTAGAGAATTGTGTTCAGGTAAAACCAGAAGTGGCAACAGCCGGGCCAACTAAACTACTACTATAACTTTGTTTTCATTGCCAGTTAGTTGTGCGATATTGTTTTTTCTCACTCATCCTACTCGATCAAGGCTGACACTTTGGTGGAATTACAATAGTTTTGGTGATTCTCATTTTTAATTTAGCTGTGGTTCGAACTATCATACTTTGGATAGACCATAATCATTTAAAGTTTGACCCAGCTCTAACCATAAGAAAAAGCAAGCTTTGGGCTCCTTTCTCAGCGGCCTTTTTTGTGCTTTGGGGGGATGTATATATTATTTTTGCACTCAACCATCGGCATCTTTATCTATAGTCCCTCATTGCCTTAACAACGTGTTGGGTCTTGGAAAAAGTTCAACTGAAGAACTTCTGTGGTTGAGAAACTGAATTAAGTGATTTTCGAGGGCTTGCCTTGAAACCAGCTTAATTCCAATGAGAGAGTTCTACAGAGTCTGGAACAAATTATAGTCAGAGACTGCAATGTCTGTACTATATGGTGAGTGTAACTAAACTTCCCAATCAAGCTTCCGCAATTTCTGACGGACCATCAATAACTCGTCGTGGTCGAGCAACATATTTCCTGTTGGTCAATTCGTACCATTTTCTTTCAATTGCCTGGCGTAATCTCTCAATTTGTTCACAGTAGAGTTGAGAATTAAACATTTGGCCAGCATCGTTCGTGGCCTGTTTTTCATCATCTTTTATGATATTCATCATATTTTTCGCACTCAATTCATGGGCAACGAGCTTATTTTTGAATCCAGATCTCTGAAAATGCACACTAGGTGTGCCCCTTAAAGCAGTTTTGTAGTCGATCTTCATACCAATATCGACAGTGCTGCCCGTCTTGCTCGACTTTTTCAAGAACTGCATCACTTTCTACTGAAATTGAAGCTTATAATAGTTAGAACCAAAGCAAGTAAACAACACAAACATTCTTATAAAATATTAATTCAAGCTTAATCTATCACCACACCTTTCAAACGAGCGTCCACAGTTGTCAATGTAATGAGCTGTCATTGAGTTTGTGGCTGCTAGTTGTGAGCCACAATGAAAGGAGTGTTGTTAAAAAGACTGCGCAAAAATCAAGCTGCTATTTTCTAGCGATGGTGCTGCTGAATAGTGGGAACTAAAAACATGACACAGATAAGTGATGCCAAAGCAGCCCTTCCTAAGTGTCTCGAGTTTGATGATGAGAGACGAAATAAACTTTTTCCTTCGTCGGATATGTTGGTGACTAGTTTGATGTCCTGTTTATTGATTGAAGATCTTGGTGGTTTTCAATGAAAGCAGGTTTCCATCGACGTTGACGATAAAGACATAATCTGACTGTCTGTCGATTATTTCGTATGGTCCGAGGTAGGGCTGCTCCAAAGGCTTCTTGACTTCGTTGACGCGTATGAAAACATGCGAACAGGTGTAAAGTGTTTTGTGAGCGAAAGCCCTTGCCTTGTTATGATGTAACGTGGGAGTTGAACGTTAGATTAAGTTCTTCATCAATGAATAATTCACCTGTTTAGCGAAGTGTCGTTCCATACAACATCTCAGCCGCACTTGCTTTTATATCTTCTTTTAAGCTGTTGCGAAGTCCTAGAAGAACTACACGTAAAATGGCTGTCCAGTCACCAGAGCTGTGGCACATGATCGCTGCCTTCAAGGATCTATGCCATCCATAGTTCGAGTACGATGCATCCCAATAATTTGGATAGCGAGTCGAAAAGTTTCGATTCGAACTGAGTACCTCTGTCACTGGTTATAGTAGGCGGTGAACCAAATCGACTTACCCAGCCTGCGAAGAAGGCGTCGGCGATGGTATCTTTTAGTGGTATTGCGTCGGGCTAACGGCTAAGGCGATCGATGATCGTAAGAAAATATCTGTATCCTTTTGAGAGTAGCATAACGATTATGTCGGTGTGGACATATTTAAAGCGCTCACTGGGGATCCCAATACGCTGTGGAATGTTCTTCACGTGGCGATTTACTTTACTGCGTTGTCACTGCAGGCAGGATTTCGCCGATCTAGTGACGTCTCGATTCATGTGTGGCCACACATAGTGCTGACTCACCAATTTCCTGGTGGAGCGTCCATTTGGATGAGATGGGTTGTGGATGGTGTCGAATATTTGGCGTCGAAGAGGTTGCGGAATGTAGAGGCGAATGCTGTTTTTTGATGTGTCACAGTAAACACATGGTTCAGCATCATCAATATTGTGTTGACGGAGTTGCAACGAAGTGGACTTGGACTTCAGGAGGTGTTTGAGTTTATCGTCGTTAGCTTGTGCGTCTGCAATGTCTTGGATAGAAATAAATGTCGACAAACTGATTGTGTTAATTCGTGATAATGCGTCTGCAATAACATTTGATTTCCCAGACACATGTTTGATGTCGGTGCTAAACTGGCAGATGTAGTGAAGTTGTTGTTGCTCGGAGATGCTTTATCTGAGTGTTGTAAAAAGGCGAAGGCCAGTGGTCGCTGATCAGTTAAAATAGTAATACTTCGTCCTTCTAGTTGGTGTTTGAAAAACTTAATACCTTTGTAAATGGTATGACGTTCACGATCATAAGCACAATAATTTGATTCGGTTTTACTTAGCTTTTGTGTGAAAAATCCTAGTGGTTGTCTTCTCCCATCACCGAATTGGTCAAGAGCAGCACCAATTGATTTATCAGATGCGTCACATGTAAGGTTTAAAGTTGCGTCTGGTGCAGGGAATGCAAGTTGAACTGCATCGATGAGACTTTTTTTGCATTTTTCAAAGGCACTGTCAGCTTCACTGGTCCATGGCACTGGGCGTTTGTCGTCTTTTATTGCATCAGGAATTAAATTAATTAATGGTGCTTCATGCACCATTCTCGGCTACATCTGGCAAATTTAGGCGATAAAAATTCCAAGCATTAAAAAATCTACGAAGATCTGCCATGGTTTTAGGCTTGGAATAGCTACAGATGGCTTCTGATTTTTCTGCAGGTGGTTTTATTCCATCTTTACTGACGGAGTAACCAAGATAAACCACTTCTTGCTGAGCAAAAATACAGTTGTTGAGGTTTATTGACAAACCGTGTTTCGATCACAATGTTGTCGATATATACTTTACAAAAGTCGAATCCTCTCAAGATCGAGTCCATTGGTCGTTGGAATGACTGGGCAGCGTTGCATTGGCATTACTCTGAAATCGCGAATGTGGGGAATTGGGGAGCGATCTGGAATGGTGATTCGGTTTAAGCGACTGTAATCACCACGTCATTAGCCATTTTTTTTTGCGAGGTGTAAAGGCCTGGTCCACTCGCTCTTAGACGGTTCGCAAATACCCTGCTGCAACATAGAACATGTTGCATGGAATTCGATTTTAGGCGAATGCAACTTTTCACCTGATAAACGCCGAGCTCTCTCTGCTACCGGAAGGCATCTTGTGATTATATGATGTTGTACGCCGTGTGATGGTGATATACAACCGACTGGTCTCGTGATTTGTTCGAATTCCTTCAACAGGTGAAAATATGGATGATTGGAGTTGATATATAGTCTATATATAGAGTAGTCTATATGAAGTTTTGTCTAAGAATTGAGTAATCTCTTGCGACAAAGATCAACGAGTAATCCGTGATGTTTAATGAAATCAGCTCCGAGTATAGCATTTGTTACGTCAGCAACGATGAAGTTCCAAAAAATGAACGTCTGAGACCAATGTCGATTGTGATTGCCTTTGAACCATAAGTCTTAATCACAGAACCGTTTGCTGCAAAAAGATTCGTTTTAACATCTGATTTTTTAATATTGTGGACAATACTAAGCTTGGGAATCACTGAAATATCAGCGCCAGTGTCTACCAAGCACTTGAGATCAGTTTTTGAATCTTTTACTTGAAGGCGAGCATTGGGTTGGCCGTCGAAAATGCTTGCCAGTTGCTTCGACGGCTTTTTTAGTTTAAATGCTGAGGCGAGGTAACAAAACTAGATGGGTCCTTACACTTCCGAGCACGATTGCCAAAACATGTGTGGTAGTAGCAAGTACGACTGGCTGATATGGGACGGACGTGCTTGGGGTGATGTTGCAGTGTTGCTAACTGTTGTGTCAAAGCGTGAACTTGTATCTCCAGATCAGATGCTGAAGTGCTTTTTTGGGATGATGTACCCTCAGTGCTACGTATCGCCATGATGTTAGGACGTTGTACTCGTATATCAAGGATTTTATCGGCTTGCATTGCTATTTTCGCCAGGTCTGTGACTTCACATATTGCAAGAATTCCTCGGACTTACCCGAGCAAGTGCGAGCTCCAAAAATCAAGATGCTATTTTTTTGCGATGTTGCTACTGAATAGCGGGAACTAAAAACATGACACAGATAAGTGATGCCACAAGTTATTTGGATATAACGCCATCTATTGCCAAAAACCACCACAAACTTTTGCCAGAACACATTATTTTATATGGCACCACAGTTCAGGGTGGACCAGAGTCTCAACTAATAAGCCTGTGCATGAAATAGAATGTCCTGCATCTTTATTGGCCAAGTGGTCCGCGTTTCCATTGCCATCGTGATCCTCATGCCCTGGTACCCTATGCATAAAACAAGATGTTCCACGGCTTTCATGGCCTAGTGGTCTCCCTTTTTATTGTCATCGTGATCCTCATGCTCTGGTGCCAATATTAGTGAGACTTACTTTGATTGACAATCCAAAGAGAATAGTTTTGAGTCTTTCAGGCCCCGATAGACACCTTTCTACGCCTCGTTTGTTCGTACCCCTGTTGGGTAGCTCTTGTCTTTCTCTGCAGCATTGCCGTCGTATATGCCTGCAGTTTCAATGCACGCAATTGCAGGCATTCCTCATTCATTCCCCCTTCGTTCAGATGGTTAGGTGAAACACGACGCATTAGATGCAGCCTTTCTCATGGGTTTCTAACAACACTGCCGCTTATCATGAGCGTTTAAGTTTGGCAGAGTATTTCGTCTCAAGAGGGTTCTAGGGATAAGGTCTTGTTCGCAATATTGAGGAAACTTGTACCGCCATACTTGGCCTAGTTGAAGGGGTTTCCTTTTTTGTAGATTGCGCAAACGATACTGAGATTAAATTCATCAGGTATACACTCTTCTGACCAGATCTGCGAAATGATTTGATATACTCGTACATATTCCAGATGCATAGCCGGTATTCCAAGCTATTTGCGATGTGGTATACCCGACGGCACAACTCGGAAGAGATTATTCAAAGAATTGTCCCTATAGCCCACTACGGTAGAATGAGTCCGGACTCATGGTTCGTCTGAAACTCCTCCGTCACCATCTCTATCGGGACATAATGGCTAAAATTGGCAAGCGACGCAACCTCTAAAACCACTGTGGACATATTTAAAAGACACAATCGAGCGTCCAGCTGTGCAGATGCAGATCTGAGTGCAGACCTGTAATGCGTCCTCCTTTTTCAACTGGGCATGTAACGAAATTAAAAATAGCCTCACCCAGTTCCCTCATTCCATAAAAGTGTCATCACTGGCGGTAATTTATGCGAAATGAAGTTTAAAACCGCACATTTAGCCCTCACGTGCGTGTAACATATAAATCTAAAAAACTTCTACTTTTTTCCTGTTCAGTTTTGTGGTAAAACTAATCCTGGCACTTCTCCACTTCAATTGAAAAGTTTTATTTTTATTTCTCCTTTTTCCTTTTTCCATTTTTCATCGGCCCCCATACGAGGGAGGCCAGATGGGAAAACTAGAAACTCCACGTTGAGTATGTGTCGTCGTTAAAGTCCAGGTTTACAAAGGCCCAGTACGGGTGAACATAATTAGTGTACCCTTAGGTGTATCCCTCTATCCATCTCGACTTCTTGATGAGTTTTCTTTGTCCTTTGGCATTCGAGCGCCCTGCTACAACCACTGTAGGTACAAGGGTTCAGCCCATCTTCACGCACGCTCATTTATTCTGGCTTTTCGCACTTTGGAACGTGTACTCGTATACGAGTACGAGGAGGTAGGTAGGTACTCCTTGTGCCATTAAATTTTACTCAATTTTGGAGAAATTTAAATCATCTCTCCTGGCTGATAGTTAGTCACTCATATATTGTACGAGTACGTTCGCGTTTTGTAACAACTTTGGGTGCGATAGCGGTGATGTTGATGCTCGTTCACTAGTGAAGCTCTACACTTGGCGTCACTGTCGTAGTCGCAGCCCGTAATTCGTGGTTAAAATGTAAATGAGAAAATTACTTGCATTTTAATTGAATTTTAATTTCATTACAGAGTTTTTCTTCTACAGCGGAAGAGGGACGTTACAGAGGTCGACATCTACATCAGCATCAACGTCGACATGAGTACAGAGTTCTAGGGCGGGGGGAGGAGATATGTTCGTCGAGTGGAACTATGACTATGAATGTGACTGTGACTGTGACTATGAGTACGAATACGAGCACGAGTAGTGCTTCATTTAAAGTTCTGAATAATAATTCCTTTGGCTTATTCTTCTTTAAGTTTCTTTTGTTCGTCTCTCTTTAGCTTATCTATATATCTGCCGGAGTTTGGTGTTACTTTGGGAATGTGGTTTCAATTTCCAATTGAGTTTGCTGAGAGTAATTCTATTTAGTTTTCCATAAAGTTTTTATCCAACGCATTGCAAGTTTTCAGTGCAACGGAAATAGTTTCTGAAGAAGTAAGTTTTACTCAAGGCTTACGGGGGAAATTTGCTACTTTTTACTCTGTTTTAACACTTTAAGAATAGATAAAATGAGAATTAGGAGTAAAGGATTTGCAGTACCGATGTGCATGGAGTGGATTTGGTTCGTTTTAATGAGGAATTAAGTGGAAGACTCATAAATATATTATCGCCGTCTATAAATACTAACACTGCCTTCAAGCGGGATGAGTCTAGAAAAAAAGAAGAAGCAAATTACTGCGTAGGACGAGAAGATCGTTCGCAGTTTTCTAACTCTGGGAGGTTTTCAAGTTTTTATCGAAGTCGAAGGCGTCTAGACCCTTTAAGATTTTGAGGGTAGCTTTATCATCAACCATTCTACGGACGAGGTACAACATTTTCTGCCATCGTCGCAGCAATTCAAGTACAATAATAGTGAATTTCCAGGGGACAATCATCGGCCAGATATGCCGTGGCTTCCTAGTTTCTATGTTGATGCCGCTGCTGAGAAATACACGCTTCACATTTGGATAAGATCCTCATTTATCATGTTTAGAGAGCTGCTTTTGGGTCTTTCAAGACAAATCGACAGAAGAAAACTTAAAAACGGTCAAACCAGCTGGGAATGACTACAATGCCTACGTGTGAGGTTTTCAGACAACCATCCTGGGGCAAGAAATACTACAATGTCCCATAGATAGTAGAATTTGTTGCCGTCCGTCAAGAGCATGAAGAATTCTGCTCATTTATGATGGTATTCCAGCTGTCAACTCTTTGGGGCGACCAATCTCATAGCTGCGCACTGCAAGGTCAGCCAAATGCTTCCAGATTGTGCCATGTCTCGACCTACGAGGAAATTCAAAGGGATCAATCGACAAAAGTCGACAAAAATCTGGCGAAAGCAAGAAAGTTACTCTTCATGTTTCATAGGCATTTGTTTCGCTTCAGGGCTTCGTTCTGTCACCGATACTACTTTTAATTTTTATTAGTGACTCCTTGTCTGATACTTCTTATCCTTTACTGACGATAGTACTCTTTATTTTTCTTATTCGTTCCTGGACTCAAGTTCCTACTCTTCGGTCATAGAACCGCAACGGTAGCTCATTAAGTTCCGATATAACATCATAGGTAATTGAGGAAACACCAACCTAGTGGAATTTACGACTACTGCTTCCAAAACACTGCTGTCGTAAAGCGGAATTTAACCACCCACTTATTATCAATTAATGGCACTTGGCTCGTTGAAACCGAGACACTTTCCACTCTCGATTATGTGTGTCAACGACGTTATAATGACCACATAGTCGATGTCGTCTAGAATGGTGCGTAATGTGTCCTAGAGCTATGTAAGGAATACTTTATCCCGTTTGATCTCGCATATAAAACCTTTATTCATCCTAAATTGGATTACAATGCCTGGTCAGCTGCTCCTACAAGTAGGAAAGAAGTCATAGGTGATACTAAAATTTAACAGTCAGTTGACACTGTCTTGTTCTAGGGTTGTCGATATGAAAATGTTTTCGAAACACAGGGTTTCCGTAAAAGGAAGATACTTTCGTTAAGAACTTGTACGATTTTCGTCTTGTATGGCTAGAACTTTCATTTCTTCCTCACAATAACGTGCACCGTTGAATTTTTAAATTCCAGTAGAGACCTCAGTCTTCCTTATCGATTTATGCAGATTCTTTGTAATTTCGTCGCGAGCTTGAGCTACATGTTCTGGCGTCGCTGCTGATGTCTATAGTCCCGAAGGAGTTCTGTTACCAATCATCACTGTCTGAACCTTTGCGCCCTCGACCTGATCAATTACATGCTCGACCTACCACTAATTTATCGAATAACAAAGTGAGCACGAAAAACCGAAGAATACAAACCTATGATTCAAGGAAGTGCTACGCCCCCAGGTAGCAGTTGAATCCACAAAACTTGGGCGTTGTTGTCCGGTTACAAATTTAACATGAAAACTTTTCACTCGTATTTGACATTCAGAACACATAAGCAACACAGCGGAGCAGATCTTGGGATGTTTCGTCGGAAAAATTCTACGTCGAATATTTGGTCCTGTCTTCGAGGAGGGCGAATGGATGAGAAGATATGACCGCGAACTCTACGAGCTGTGTAAAGATGTCGATGTCGTCTAGAAGGCAAAAATCTATCTACTGCACTGGCTCGGCTACATCGAGCGAATGGGCGAGAATGCCCCAGCTAAGAGAATCTTCGAAACCTGGTTCAGAAAGATCAAGTAATTGCGGACGCCAGAAGCCTTGGCCTAGTAATGATAGTAAAATGATGAGTTTGTTGTTCTTCTCGACGGTACACGGGAAAGCAAAGCAGTGCTCCCAGTAGATGCCGCCACTCTTTACTACAAGGTTGTAGTAAACTTTACAAAAGTTGTCACCCGTTGTTCTTTGACTGTAATTTTTTTTATGAATGAAAAACTTTGGTTTAGGTTTATTTGATGTCTTAGATTTTTTTTCATTAAGTCAAGAAAATGATATCTGCTGGCCGCCGCCAGAATTGATGACCATTCGGGCCCGATTTGTGGCATTTTCCATCATTCTTGCCAGAACATCCGGCGATAGGTCCTCGCATTCTTGACGGATATTCCCTTTGACGGCTTCAAAAGTCTGAGGCTTGCAACAAAAATGGTTAAATCAGGCGATCTTGGCCGGCCAGTGCAATTGCCAAAACGAGAGATTAGGTGACCCGGAAATACAGCCCTCAGAATTTCGGTTGTGGCTCGTGCAGTTTGCGCCGTTGCTCCATCCTGTTGTTTTGGAACCACAGGTTCTCCAGTCCTAATTCATCCAATTGAGGATGGTGAAAGTCGTTGAGCATGGCCCTGTAGCGCTCGCCGTTTTCGAATAAATATGACCAGCGTAAACAGCACACCATGCAGTAACTTTGAGCGGGTGTAATGGTTCTTCGTGGGTTATACGCTGGTGTTTTCAGTGCCCCATAAGCCATAATTTTGCTTATTCATATAGCCACAGAGATGGAAATGGGCCTCGTCGCTTATAATGATATTCGATGAAAATTTGTCTCCCTCGTGGTCGAGGTTGAGGATGGTCTGAGCGTAAGTTACACGTGCTTGGCGGTCAACAGTTACCAGCTGATGTACTGTCTGCACTTTTCAAGGGAACATCTCACAGTCTTTCACAAAATTCTTTGTAAAAACCGATGAAGATTGAAGATTGATGCCCAATTGCGTGGCACGTCTTTTGATCGATACTCCGCGGTCCTCCGCGATACATTCAACCACAGATGCGATATTCTCAACAGAACGGCTGCTCCGGGGCCGGCAAGACCTAGCAGCAACTTGTGCTGTCCCATACTCTTCTAGGCGAGCGGCTAAACGTCGTACTGTGTGCCCAGTTGGTGTCGGACGACCGGGAAATCTGCGCCGAAATTTAGAAATCAATGCTAAAAGTTTTGTGAAAAAACGGCAAACAGAGTGGAGATAACTGCTACATTGTCTGGGCGCTTAATTGCCCAACTCTACATTTTGCTAAATCGGTCACCTCGACTTGAAGAAGAAAAAACACCCCGGGATCTCTGTAACTCTGGAGTAAGATGTAATGGATATGTAAGGCCCACCTGCCACCCTTTTTTTTCTTAACTTTACCAAAACTTTTCAAAGTTAACCGGTCAGGCTAAAATCTGTAGAAACCGCCCTGCATGAGGTGGTGAGGAAAATAGAGAAGAGACTACACTTCGGAGAGTTTGCAATAGCGGCCTTTCTTGATATTGAAGGAGCCTTCAATAACGTGGAGTGCACCGCCATTAAAAATGCTGTAGTAGGCGCTAACATTGAACTTGGCATTACAAACGAAGTTTACATCATGCTTGCAAGCCGGGAAATAAACTGTTCCATTAGGCAAAGCTCAGCCAGAATGTCTGTAACCAGGGGAACCCCTCAGTGGGGAGTCATATCTCCACTCCTGTGGGTGCTAGTTATCAATGACATCCTCAAAAAGCTTAGTACAATGTGTACGCAGATGACGTGGTCATAATAGTGCAGGAAAAATACTTGAATATTTTAAGCAACATTATGGAGGTTGCTCTGAAGACGATCCACACTTGGGCGAAAATTTGTGGTCTTAATGCCAACTCCCAAAACGGATTGGAATTGTGCCTTTCGGGCAGCACGAAGTACTCGTATCTGGGTGTGATTCGGAACAAAAAACTGAGTTGGAATCTTAATGTATCCGAAAGAACCAAAAAGGCATATAATGCTCTTTTTATCTGCAAAAGAACAGTAGGAAATATTTGGGGCTTAAAACCTGCTATGGCCCATCATTACATACGGCGCACTAGTCTGGTGGAAAGCAACAAAAAGGAAAATGCGGTTCAAAGAACGGCTTCCATAGCCATTAAAGGTGCACTCCGTACCACCCTTACGGCAGCATTGGACACCTCTTTGCACCCAACACCGCTCGATTTAAATAACAAAAAACTTGCTGGCAACAGTGCGATATGACTCACTAATCTGGGTTACTTCAAGAGGAGTAGTTTCGGACCTGGCACGTTCTAACGCAGCTACTGCCAGGCAATCCAATTGTAACGGATGGAATTCCTTCCCTAGTCGATTTCGACATCAGGTACGATATAATTTCAAACGAAATTGCAATTTTCACAGACGGTTCAAAAACAGAGCAAGGAACGGGTTCTGGTATCTTCTCAGATGACCCAGAACTAAGACTATAAGACTACCGGAAGCAAGCAGTGTCTTCCAATCAGATGAGATCGGTATCCGAAATAGATATCACTGCCAACATCGAAAGCCAGGCCGCACTCAAGGCAATGTCATCAACCAATGTCAAATCGGATACAGGGCTGTCGCACAGTGCTCAAGGCACTATGCAGTCAGAACCGGGCAAGACTGTGCTGGGTGCCAGGGCACTGCGGCATTAAAGGATATGGACAAGCGGACGAGCTTGCAAGAAAAGGATGGCTACTCGATAATAGTGATGTTGCCAACATCAAACCACCCCTTTGCACTATCGAGGAAAAAATCACAAAGACTGTGGTCAAGTCTTGAAGGACACAGGGTATTTAAGAGTCTTTGGCCGCTTTTTGACGGCAAAAGACTAAGGAATTTAATAAAATTTAACAGGGATAAGCTAAGGACAGTAATAGGAAGCCTGACAGGACACTGTCTCCTGCGGCAACACGCAAAGAGACTCAAATAGTCAGACACGAATATCTGCGGATTCTGTGGTGATCTACAAGCTGTTGAGGACATAACACGCATACTGTGTAAATTCGAGGCAATATCGCGTAGTCGAAGAAAATTTTTAGGCGAAAATCTAGAGGAAATAGACGACACGAACTTCAAAGGCCTTCTTGGGTTTTTCACGGAAATATGGTGTTTCACCAGGGCGATTGTTTAGGTTTTTGCCATTTGAAGACAAATTCAACTGGTTCCACAGGGAATCTTTATCACGAAGTTCTTGGCGAGACCCATCGGCCGCACCCATTCCGGCAGCTTAAATTGAATTTTTATTTTCCCTTATCGCCATCACTAGTTATAAGATTACTGTCATATCGCAATATGAATTGCTTTCAATTAAATAAAAACAAAATAAGTCCCTTAATCCACGCTGTAGCTTATACCAACCAAAGGATGTACATAGCTCAATGTGTAAGCCAATGGATTTGTAATAAATAAATCCAGTTGCTCTGGATACGCTCTTGTGCCCGATTTCCAGCATCGAGCACCAATTGGTACGAGTAGGGATTTGTCAGAATTATTTTTACAAATTCTAAGACAAGAACAAACAGAAATGGATCGATGGCTGATGGCTCAGGGTCGGAGTATTTTCTGAATTTAAACTACCAACTCACTGAAGTATATTTCTGATGGAAATAATGGATACCCAAGAAGAAAGAGATCGGCGCTAAGTGATACAAATGAAATGATGGATGATGAGTTGACCTGCAATCTAATGATGTGGAATGCATCAACCACTTCGGGTCGAGATATTATTAGTGATAGTTCTATGATAGAAATTATTGTACAAAAAATAGTTAACTTCAATGGAAATTTGAGTTTTCCTATTCATTGCTTTGCAGTGTACTCAAAAATGTACGAGTATTTTCGTCCATCATAAAATATGTAAAATGCTGTCAACTGCGCCAATTTAAAAGGATATGCCCACACTCGAACTCCTTCATAAATCTTCCATCTTCCTTTCTCGTTTTCATTTTAGTAAATGATTAAAATAATCAACTCTCAGAGGAGGACTTCTTCGGAACATGAATTCCGTGAAGCGTTATTTCCGGCAAACATTCCAACCCAACGACTCTCAGACACAATGTCGGTATTCGAATGTAAGCGAAGATTTGCTCCAGCATTTTCTCCCAGTACCGTGTATCGCAATAGAACACCAGCACCAGCATGCTCTGTCATCCCAGTCAACTATTCCCTGTTAGTCTAATGAACTACAAATACTGTCACATATTCTCGTGTACGACATATGTGTATATGGATATAAGTTACCTCCCCTATTCCATCCGTCACCAAACAATGTCCTCATTTGTGTATTTATTTCCATAAAATCCATCACAAAATGTTTCTCTGGAAATATGAAGGCCTGCTTGTGCGAGCATACCATACAACGGTCTTCTGTCTCAGGCTGGCCTCACACAAATCATTTTCTAACTGAAAAGATAAATCTTCCTGTGCTTTCCACTGGTACACTGCCTGGTACGAGTGGTGTCCTTGGGCACATCCAAAGCTTTAAGGTTTTTTCTTTTCCCTTTAATTTCGTTTAGCCGAAGGCTCGGGCTGGATACAATTTCAACCGACAAGGAGGTGAACTTCATTTGTCGCCAAATATGCACGAAAGCACATACTGATTGAAATCGCCTTGAAGCAGTTCATTGACTTTGGGGGAGGGATAATCAAGCGCCAGCGGCTGGGAGAGATCCTTTTTTTTTACGTTCTGATTTTCTGACTCTAGTGGATAATTTAATTTTTGATTAAGGGAAACCACAAGGAAAGGACAAATCGCTGTTCATTTTAATGCGAGGTTCTGAGCACAGCCGGTTTTCGTTTTTTCTTTTAATCGCGTTTTCATGTCCGACAGCAAATTAATGCGGAAATAAAAGAAAATACACAGAAACGCGCCGAATAAAAAGGAGAAAATCAATGAAAATTTAAACATCCTTGTTATGTGATTACAATTACAAGTTCAGCAACATCCTTGGCTTCGTTGGTTGCTCAGTATTTCCTTTAGCCCTACTGGGGAGCTCTACCCGGTCGAAAATGGACATGATGCTACTTAGCCTTGTGTTATGCTTGTCTGTTTTGCTTTCTACTCCGGTTGTTTTTTTTTTTTTTGCTCGTTTGTTGTTTTGTTGCGCCGGATGTTGTTGCGTTTGCGACCGCACCATGCTGCCTCTGTGATCCTTTTCGCTACCATTGTTAATATTCATTTTTAATTTTAAATTAGCGCGAACGCTTGGCAGAGGAGTTACTCATACATCCACCCAATGGCCCTGCCCTATGGCATTTTTTCCGACAATTTGATTCTGCATATTAATAAGTTAACTCATCCACATGCACATCAGCTCGCACAATCTACGGCTGTCCGTGATATGGTTTTGTTGAACTACACATTGCTGCCATGGGCGTTAAAGATGAGCAAGAGGGGGAAGACGAACTGTGCATTGGGTACGAGTGGAGGCTTGAATTTTGAATGCTTCCGTTGTGAAACAGTGGAGCTGGAAAATAAATGGAGCTAATTTTGGAATATCAAGACGGGTTTCATTATGTAGGTCACTAAGGAAGACGTGGCGTAATTTATTTCAGAAAAAAAATTAAGCTCCAGTCATCCAGACCGATAGATACCGTTGTTTCGTTAGTATTCATCGTCAAAAGGACGAAGATGACAACTCTCTGTGTCATTAGTTTAAAGGTGGAATTTTTAATCGCTGGTGTCTTGAACAGGGCCTTGAGCACGCACCGTTGACACCATTTCAAATGAAAAGACGTATGTTCAAGATACCGTTGACCCTTTTATTTGGTTTGAAATATTCAAACATATAAATATGGTCTACCTGGAGAAGGTTATTCACAAAACTTTGCAATGTCCTTTCTCGTAAATATGATTTATGTTTTGTTTCTCTGTGATAGATGTGGCCAGTATGTTTTTTTAGATATTGAGGGAGACTGTTGAATATTTTGGCTCTTGCCGTATTCGTTTAGAAATGAAGAAGGTTGATTCATTCCCTCACCTCGTCCTCTGGTATCAAACTGATGCCTGATTTGTATTCCACTAAATATTTGCTTCACCCTCAGAACTCTAAAGTTGTCGAATATGGCGTCTTTTCTAGACAGTAGCCTACTCGCTGTAATTTTGTACGCTTTGATGCCTAGATCGCGGCTGCCCCCACAGACAGATGTCAAATAACGATCCATATATTATCTTCATAAGAAGAGCACTCCTTCAAACACCGACGCATTTCGTTCGTATACAGTATGGAAAGAAGGGGACCAAGATTTGAACCTTCTGGAACCTCATACCCATTTTTCATTTTTGTACATACCAACGTTATAAAGCAAGAAAGGAGGCCTACAAAAACTAACATGGGACACTGGCAATAGAGTAACAGTCGGTGCTGAGAATATGGAAAGACTACTTCTGCAGGCTGTAAAACGGTGATGGACGAAGGTGACAGGGAATTCTGTCCCTGACCTAGACAAAGTTAAGGCGAACCTAAAGTCTAATAAAGCTATTGGCAAAGATGGACAATCTAAAAGGCTTTTTCAAGCAGCTGGAAATGATTAAGAACATGCGCTAGATCACCTGTAAGATTTGGTCAGAGAAAAGTGTGCACGAAGCACGGAATCTAAACACTTTTGGTTCGGTCAATGAGAAAGGAGGCCTTTTTGACTGCGCCAACCATACGATAATAAATATCGCAAGCATTGGGTTTATATATAGGCATATATAGGGTTTTCCAATAAGGACTTGACAACTTTTTTTTAAATAAAACGCAAACCATTTGAGATATTTCAAAAACTTTATTATCGACTTGAAGTACAATCAAAACATTTATGAATGGAACTCGACTTCGTGCATATGGCCACCGCGGGCAAGTTTGCAGCGGTCGATTCGTTGGACCCAATTTTCAACGACTCGGCCACACATTTCGGCCGAAACGGCAGCTATTTCGCGTTCAATGTTGGCTCTGAGCTCTTCCAATGTCGTCGGCGTGGTGGCATAAACCAATGACTTAACGTAGCCAAACAGAAAATAGTAAAGTGGCGTTAAATCGTACGAACGAGGCGTCCAATCAACTGGCCCATGTCTTGAGATAACACGCTCATCATACTTACTCTTCAATAAATCGATTGTAGCGTGTGCTGTTGAAACCACATATCGTCCTAGTCCATATCTTGCAATTCGGGCCAAAAATAATAGGTGATCAATGCGCGATAACGTTGACCATGCACAGTAACGTGACGATGGTTATCGTCGACGAAAAAATATGGCCCAATAGCGCCGCCGGCATGCAAACCGCACCAAACAGTTATTTTTTGTGAATGAAGTGGTTATTCATGAAGCACATGTGGATTTTCACCAACAACTCATATTTTGCTTATTGACGAACCCATTGAGCCAAAAATGAGCTTCGTCACTGAAGATGATTTTGCGATGAAATTTATCATCTTGGCGCATCTTCTCCAGAACCCAATCGGAGAACGTACGTCGCTTCAAATGGTTCATCGGCTTCATTTCTTGAGTCAGCTTGATCTTGTATGGGTGTAAACCAAGATCATTACGCCAAAATACGCCATAATGTGGTCTGAGCGATGCCCAATTCTTGAAAACGCCGTGGAATTGACTGATTTGGATCGTTTGCTACGGACGCCTGAACGGCAGCGATATTTTCGACACTTCGACCAACCCGTCAGTGTCTCACTGACACGGCAACATCACACAACGAATATGTAGACTCAAATGTTTGCACTAAACTTGTTATTGCCTGTCTACGAGAATTACGACCGAAAATTGCAGTTAACGCTCTTAAAGCTGCAGTCACCGACTCCGAATTTCGGCAGAAAATTTTTATAATTTGCAGACGTTGCTCGTTCGTGTACTTTACAATGATGAAAATGTTGAGTTTACTGAATAAATTGACAGTGACAGTTTGATGATTAGTGAAAGAGTGCGTTCACAAATTAAATTCAAAGTTGTCAAGTCCCTATTGGAAAACCCATAACAGAGTGCATAGGGATGGGCTATGTAACACCATGTTTACTTTTGAAATCTCTACCACAATCGTCAAGTTATGCAGGATGACTATTGAAAATCGTACCTGCTCAATCAAGGTCAGTAACGAATTACCAGAGACCCTTAATGTCATGAAAGGTTTTAGACAAAGCAATGCCCTGTCATGTGATGTTTTTTCTTTTTTAATATCGCCCTAGAAAGAATCGTGAGACACTCACTGGTCAACAAAAGAGGCACATTGTTCTTTAAGTCCGCACTATAACTTGCATACGCAACACATCGGGTCCTCAGTTAAGTTTTTGTGACATCGAAACGGGGAAAATGGGTCTGACGGTAAACTAGTTCAAAACAAAGTACATTGGTGTCTTAAGGAAACGAGACACACCACTGGCGTCTTAGCCAGAATGTTAATATTGGCAGCCTACTTTGGTTTCTGGGATACAAATGTCAAACGACATCAGAGTAGAATTACTCTTGCCAATCGCTGTTTCTTTCGACTCAGGCGGCAACTGTGTAATAGAGCCCTCTCTTGTAAGACCAAACTGGCTTTACACAAACTCTTATTATACCGGTCCTGCTCTATGACGCTTTGACTTTGTCGAGAGCAGATGAAGAAGAACTTGGCCATTTCGAAAGATTTTTTCGGTCCCATTCGTATTGAGAGAATGAAGGTTGGGATTTAAAAATTAACTATATAGCCTGTACAGCGACATCGGTTTAGTTAGGCGTATACAGATCCAACGACTAAGATGGCTGGGCCTCGAAGTCTAAGACATTTAAAGTGGAAGGGGACCTCAACCATTTTGCAACTTGGAGTGTGGCCGGCGAGGCAATTGGATAGGCTTGATGGTTAAGGCCTAGATCCACCCCGGACTGCAACGTAACCTAAGTAAGTAAATAAGGAACTCCGTACTGTGTTTCTTGTTCACTACTACAGCAATCCATGATTTTTAAGCGAAACGATCTTCCGATCTTGGGATCGATCGCCTTATTCCGGCTTTTTGGAGAGCTTCGACCAATTTGTTTTGGTCCGGTGTATGAAAAGCCTTGCTAAAGGCAGTGGTCCAAACTGACAGATGATGTCGTTTGCTTAAGCTAAAGTTGACCATGTCTACCTTTTTGGAAGCTATTTGGTTCCTAACATACTCGTATTAAGTCATACTTTCTTGAGATCGCCTCTTTTTAGATTTGATCCTTGGTTCAATTAAATTTCACGTCAAATGATCGCCTCCATGTTGTTTTGAGTTTCAAGCTTATTGGCATATACCAGGCACTTGATGTAACTCCAAAGAAAACGGCCTAATGGGCGAGGAGACCAATTAACTGGGCCATTTCTGGCAATAAGACGATTATCGAACTTCGTCTTTAATAAGCCTATTGTGTACGCGCTGACTGGTAGGTAGCACCGTTCTGTTGAAACCATTTTTCTCCAAGCTTTTCAGATTCCGTTTGTCCCAATGAAATTGGCCACCATGGGGCGATTGTGTTCTCTATTGACTGTAACAGACTCACCAGTATCATCTGGGAAGAAGTACGACATGGAAGCAGCACCAAATAGTCTAGATTTTCTGGTTATTCTCTTGACCAAGTGCCATTTAACTATTTAGCCAAGAATGTGCCTCCTCATTGACTGTGATTTCTCGGTGAAAACCTGGATCCTCTTCTAAGAGGATAAGAATTACCTATAAACGTTGTTGTAGTGATACGTTTTCATAATTAACTGGTAGCCAATCTGGAACACAAATCTGCCAAAAGAGGGTATGTGTGAGCTCAGATAATCCCGCTTGGAAAATATGACACTGGTAAAAAGTACGAATTTGTGGGCAATACAATTTGTCCCAATACAAGCATCTTCACTTCTGTGTTCATGTCCAAAAGTGCAGCTCCAGTTCTTAGTACAAACCAACACGACAAGGACGATTTTCTACTTACACGTACACGAGTTTTCTTTTACAAAATGATTCCTTAAACAATTTTAAAGAGGAGAAATATTTAAATATTTGCAAAGGGAGTACAGAATTCTGTTTATCCTTTGGGATAATTTTTCATTCACCCTCTTCCTTCCCCTTATTAAACGAAAAGAAGTAACGACAAAACCAACACGAAATAAAATGTGCGACAACATAATGACATAATTAATTGTTCAAGTATTTATTTGTCGGTTTTGTGAAGAGTTGTTCGGTTGTTTTACGGCGCTTAACTACGAATCTGTCAGAGAACAACGGAACCCGGATCACTCACTCACTCACCGTCAAATTGGAATTAAAATTTAATTTCAACCCACACAATGGCGTGCTAAAAATGCAACATTCTGCATCCTTTGCCATTCATTCTCTGCATCCATCTCCCATCTACTTTTTTTTTTTTTTTAATTTTAAATTATATTAACGCTTTTCAAAATAATTAAAATGCTCTGGTTATGACTGTTGATATTGCTATGGCTACGGTCTCGACTCCGGCTCCGGCTCCGGCTCTGGTTCTGGATCACAACAAAATTATACAAAAAAAAAAAGTGGAAGCCAGAACAACGCTCCATTCTGCAGCAGTATGTGTTAACAGGACCTTGAGAGAGAACCAGGAGCAGGGAATTAATTGGACGAATCATAATAACAAAAATAAATAAAAATTAAAAACACAAGTCACAAGGCAAACAAAAGATGATGATAAATTTGCATGCATGCAAGCGAAAAGATTTTTTTTTCCATTTCGAATGTTTTCCCCCGGACCTTGTACATATTTGGCGCGCAGTATTTTTATTTATATCTGCCCCCTTCTGTTGTTTTAAATCTCATTGGGGGTGAAATTGCATTTTCTTTAACGGATCCAGTTCCTGTGTGACACCAAGGTGCCGGTATTCGGGTGAGAGGGCATACCCATTCGCATGAAATTAAATTACAGAACCCAACCCAACCCAACAACTGTGACGAAAGGAACAAGAAAAATGAAATAGAATCTACGAGCTACTCGTACCAACATAGTGCAAAGGTACGTGGAAGGAAGTTAGAAAAAAAAAATAAAAAAATGCGGATGCCTGGTGCCCAAGTGACCTGGTAAGACACTAACGTTAATCTATTTCCGTAGGATAGGTCGTAAGTAGCTGCGGATAACTGAGGAAATAACATCCGCACTTTGGATTCATCCTGGCAAAGAGCACTAATGGATATTTCCATCGTCGGTGGGAGATTCCTTAAATGTCATGCGCTGAGAGTTGGACAAGTCGCATCTCCTGGGAGAGGGCTGAATTTGTTCGACTGAGTTTTACATGGGGTACGTGGATTTTCGGAGTGTTGCATGTTTTACTAAGTTTGAGGAAAGTTTGATGAAAATCTCTTCGGTTCGGTTCGATTTCCCGGATAAACGAGAACCTTACAACAGAAATACGAATTTCAGAGCAATATGTCTGAGACTCTTGTGTAAATGACGGTTTTCTTTGAATTCAAATTTAAAAAAAATTTGAATGAGCTCCTTTGGTGGAAACATGCCCGTATATCAGTTAACAAGGTTACACAAGAATGTAAAGGTTAAAATAAACTGCGTTTTCATGCTTAACCCGCGTTTTCGAGGTAGATGCGTGTATTCCCTTTTGAAAATTTCTTGACGGTTATATGAAAGGCTTGTGTAAAATGTTTGCTTCTTGTATGTGTAGCATATCGGCATCAGAAAAATGATTTATATTTTACTAAAACAGCTTCTATTCCTCAAAATCAAAAAACAAAATCCGATTGTTTCTACAGCTTATTCTGGCCTCTTACTGGTGTTATTACTCGTATATAGTGGAAGTAGCCGTAAGACCTTAGGGACATTCTTATTTCCTTTGATAGAAGCAAGTCGACGACGATTTGAACGCGATTAGTGTTTTTATCTGGCTTTAACACGCACAGAGCCGAGACGAATGATGGTGCTTTTAAAGCTGCAAGTGATAACTACCACCAACAACCTGCAGTCTGACTGCACAAATCTTAGTAAACACTCGGACCTGCGCAAGCACAGATATTTGAACTTCACTCCTGACGTTTTGGTGGAAGAAGGTAAAGCGAGATCCTCATTTGAGAACATATTCGGAGGCTAGGCCATATGAGGATTTTTTCGATGTCGAAATGAAAGTGGTCCTGGAGAAAATTCAAGCGAACCAATGGCAGTGCTCAAACATTCTCAAGTGGGCTACATGCACTATCCTCTGATGGATTTACCCTTTCAGCTTAATGGTCCTTGTCATGCTAAGCAAAAAACAGCTTCGGATATGGATGGATTTACCACATGGATGACAACCATAACAAATAAAAAACGAACAATGACTTGTGGCTTTAAACGTGGAAAACCTGGACCTTTAAGGGTTCACATGCGGCTGAACAATTATCGCCGGCCGTAAAGGTACGATCAGACGGTCATCCAAACTTGTCATCTGGATGACATGCTGACGTCAGAGAACTTTTGTAATTCGGTTGTCATCTGCATGTCATCCGCTAGATGACACCCGATCACACAGTATCATTCGTTCGGTCATCCAAGTGACATTTTGTCCCAAAATGGATGACACGCTTGCTTTGTCATCCGGTTGACATGCCTGGATGACATAGCCGGATGACAGGCGATCACACGATATGACGCTAATGGCACGGATGACACCAATGACACCAATGACACCAATGACACTGATGACAATTTGTAATTAGTTGTTTGCGAAAAACGAAAACGTCAGTAAAATAAAAATAAAGCAAAGAAAAAGTGTCAGCGAAAAATGCGGAGGGAAAACTACAGTTTGTATGATTATATGGCGCTCATTGTTCGATGAATTTAATCTGCGATCCTTGTAATAATAGAAAAATAATCAACGACTTCAAACGGAATGTATAGAGAAAAAGAAAACCAAATAATCACCCTTATCTGGATTTCAATATGTGGTAGTGGAGGATGTAATCCCAGTAAGCGGACGGCCCGCTGCTGATCGGTGTAGAGTCAATCTGCGGTGGCGAAATAGAAGTAGTCGGCATGACGTTCGGGTCGATGACATTGGTGACTGAGAGTAAATCAATTGCATGATTCGACTCTCCAAATTGAAATCGACGTCTTCTGGAAGTCTTCGCAAATGTGATGCGACCAGTTCACCGAACACACAATGCCGATCATTTTGCCTACGTACTATATTTCCCAATACTTCAGCCACCAAATTCCGAAAGCTACCAGAATTGGATTTCGAGGACAACGATGGTGATGGCGTTCCCACTGACAACAGCGTTTTCGCTGTTTCTTTTTTTTGCCTTTTTTTCGGCACTGGTGTTGGTTGGGCAGCATCGAGCAATGGTTCAGCGTTAGATGAGGCCACGATGCTTTCGCAATTTCGCCTGTCCCTAGGCCTGATTTTCTGGCTCGAAATTTGCCCAAATGGGCTTTAAAACGGCTACGAAGTGATTGCCATTTAAGATGCGCCTCGACATCGTCAACACCCTCAATATTTACATTGATCGCCACCTGTTTCCAGGAATCAATTTTGGAGTTCGGAGTTTTGTAAACCTTCCGTCCACTATCCCAAAGGACAGGATTTACCTCAGCAGCTGCAATTAAAGCACACTCTGTTTGACGGTCCCACGAAAATAATACTTTTCTGCTCTTTTTTTTCCTGAAACTGTGGGTGTTTTATTTTTGGCTTCAATATGACTCATTTTATAACACAGAAACAAAACGAAAATTAACTTTTTCAACGATTCAAACGTGTCATCCGATGTTAGATGACAATGTGACAAATCAAGTAATGTCATCCATGGGACCTTGTCATTCGGATGACACTCTGTTAAAAAAATTTGGTCATCCAGTTCCAATAGCGATGACAAACGATCACACGCTCAACCAAATCAGTCATCTGGATGACATAGGAATCGTGTTATCTGGTGTGTCATCCGGTTGACACGTTCAATGACTTGCCGGATGACAGGCGATCACACGGGATGACCACTTTAGGACAAATTCTATGTCATGGTGACGTCAGGATGTCATCCGGATGACGAGTTTGGATGACCGCCTGATCGCACCTTAAGTCGCTGCAACCGGACATCACTGCTACCCAGAGCAATAGCAGCGCCTGCTACCGTCAGCCAAATTGATCATATTGCGATCAAGACAGCACACAGCTGTAGTATTCTGAATGTCCGAACGCTTGGAGAAGATAACATTGACTCAGACTCAGACCACTACCTTGTTTTAGACAAGGTACAAATACGAATATCTCGGAAAATGAGGAGCAGAGAAGCGTTCGATTGAGGCCATGGAGAGGGTCTATGGTTGCAAGACCGATCTAAGATGGTGCGCTGGTGCTGTTTTGAAAGAAGGAAAAATCATAAGGAAAACTTGTGTCTGTCTTTCAAACAGGGATATATGCAATGACTAATGGCAACAATCTATGCTATGAAAAATCGATGAAAGAAGATTAGTATGATATTTGCCTCTATAGCGACATCCGAGCTGCTCTTAAGGCATTTCTAAGCTAACTCACCACATCCTGGTTTCTTCGCTTCTTCAAGCGCAGTCGCAGTCGTAAATCTGATTTCACTGTATCTTGTTTGAGTTCTAGATTTCAATGCTTACTAGTCAAAGCTCAGATGAGAGTTTCCCAGCATCCGAACCTGCGCAATGGCAGCCCCCGTCTTAAGTTAGAGCTTCCATTGAAAACTATGAACATAACTGTGGATAGAATGACTCCCCAAGATGCCAGCCGATGATATGAACGTTTCCACACATCTTTAAAGGGCCACATTCCTGCTTACAGAAGATTATTTTTAATTGTAGAATATATCTCTGCTTTAAATTGTAAATTTTTTTATATAATGCGAATTACTTTTAATTAGTTACTTCAGAAGCGATAAGATATTCAGCATTGGATACTGAAAATTGCCGTGTACATAAGGGTGACTACTTTAAGACGTACAGACGACTACTTTCAGACGTCCGCTTTTTAACAAAATTAAATAATCTATTTAAGAAAATATTTTTTTAAGAAGAAATTGCCAAACTTTGCTGAGATTATGTGAAATTTGTCGCTGAATTTCTTGCTACATAAGCCTCTGACTTAGGTTCTGTAACTACCTTTCTAGTACAAAATTTTTTAAATTATTTATCAGTGTTTCTAGCTGCCCTATAGAGAGCCGATATGGGTGCAAACGTATTCGCGGTTGAATGCGTGCTATGTTAATGGATTTCGATTAGTGCTGCAACAATTTCGAAAGAGTCTTCTATTTCCCAATTTCATTAGTTCCAATATTATAAATTCCTCATCTGAAAATGTGTCTAAAGCCCCTTCAATTACTGCTGCTTCTCACTAAACATCTTCGTCCACTAGCCCCATTTTTGACCCCCTTCTGCCTCCCACAAACTTTTGACGCAACAGAATGTCGTTATGAACTTTCTAAGCTTTGAGAAAAAAAGACGTACGAGAATATACGTCTACTTTTAGCGTAGCTGCATGACAAATCCGAATCAGTTTGCTATGAGGGAAAAACGAAAATAAGCGTCATGGTCTCCATACAGCAGGAAGGTCTTCCTACTGACTTTACAAGTCTGAGAAACTTATATATCAAGTTCCACCTTTCCGACCTTGCTGCTTTCGGTAACTATGTGCACTCAAAAATGATCTCACACCTTCAACGGAGCAGAGCTGACAACGACAAATCTTTACGTCCCTAACGTGCTACCATTGCCAGTGTTCCAACCATCCACTCCTATGCCCTCCCGAAATAACCTTCCTCTTACCTACTACTATCAAAACGTAAGAGGACTGCGATCTAAAACCCGTGCTGTCTTGCACGCTCTCTCATTTGGAGTCTACGCTCTGACCGAAACGTTTCATCGTTTTTCGAGACGACGATCTTACCCGCCCAAAAGATGATTCTCCGTGTCGAGGTGGCCATCCGCAATGACCTTACCTCTTCTCCAATCGGTGTTTCTACTTCTTCTAAGCTTGACTACCTTTCAATAAAGATAACACTAACCTGGAGGTCCCAGGACGTTACCGAATGCTACCAACTCGCTATCGATGCAATTGATCAAATAATTCATTTTTCTGATCCTCTCGATGATATCATCGTATTCGTATTCAACTGCACTGGACTCAATCAGAGGATGAATCTTTTTTTATCGCAAACCCAGACTCCACGTTTTGCCAAGTTATTGGGGTCCCCAACTATATGGGTAGGCAATTAGACCTCATTTTTCCCACTGACCCCATAAACTCCTCTGTCTCGCTCTGCCCTGTTTCACTATCGACCATTAATAACTTTCACTCACCACTTCTTCTTTCTCTTTTCCACCACTTTCCTATCCCCCCTATCCAGCCTCTTCTTACGACGTTCATAAAGCGAATTTCCGAAAAATTAACGCATATCCCAGTAAGTGTTCTTTTAATTTCGCCAATATGTCCCTCAGTGATGCTCTCTCTATCTTCTACAGAGAATTATTCAATTCTATTTCTCCCTACGTCCCCTTTTCGCCTCCATCTACAGCCCTCCGTGGTATAATCGTAAACTTCGCTCTTTACGTTACAAGAGAAACAAATTCTGGGCACCCTCGATCCAATTCTTTTGCAGACTATTCCAACTATATCGAGTTCTCTACCAGCGCTACCTTGATAGTGCCCCATCAAGGCTTGCTTATAAACGATCCTAAGTTTTGTACCAATTCGTTAATTAAAAAAAAAAAATTGGACGGTTTTCCTCCATCCCTCTTATGTGAAAACATATCATCAACCGATACGCATGCCATAGCCAACTTTTTTGCTACTTTTTTAAGCAATCTTTTGCTGATAATTCCTTCGTTCCGGATCCCTCCTATTTAAACTTAACTTCCCCCATTGACCCCTCTATTTCTCAAAGTTTTGATCATACAGTAATAGAAAATAACTCGGCCCAAATGGCCTTTCATCCATATTTCTTAAAAAGTGTTCCTCAACACTTTCCCAAGCCCTTTCAAAACTCCTCCATGATGACTAAATCGGTTCACTCTCTCAATGTGAATTTCCACAGATATGGAAGCCTTCTTTCATAACACCGATACCCAAGAAGGGATTAAAGAGTGAAGTCACTAATTACCACCCCATAGCCAAACTTTCACATATACCCAAACTCTTCGAAAGCATTTTGTACAAAGCCTTCCAGTGCAAATCTCCTATTTTCCCTAATCAACACGGCTTTCCGAAAGCTAGATAAACTACCACTAACCTCGTCGAATTCGTGTCCTCTGTTTTCTCAGCCTTAGAAAGTGGTAAAGGACTTGACGTTATAACAACTGATTCCAGCAAGGCTTTTGACAAATTGTCCGTCCTGGGCATTGAACCCATCTTGCTAAAATGGTTATCTTCTTACCTAGATAATCGCTTTTCATCCGCTTCGATTCAGGTCTGCCCTATCGGCCCCTTTCTTGGCCACTTCAGGAGTTCCTCAAGGTAGTCACCTAGGCCCACTTCTCTTCATCCTAACTATTAACGATCTTGAAAGGGTCATTCAAAACTCAGCACTTTCTCTCTATGCTGACAATACCAAATTTTTTAAACCCATTTCCTCACAACATGACTCCAGCCTCCTTGAAATAGATCTGAATAGTTTTTCCACCTGTTGCATCAAGAACTGCTTAGAACTCAATGTCTCTAAATTTCAATTGATTACCTTCTCACGTAAGTGCAAGAAGTCTCCTCAACGAATATATTATTTCCACGGCCAAGCTATATCCCTTGTTGGGTCTATCCGCGACCTTGGTATATTATGCGACAGGGAGATTAATTTCCGCTCGCATATTGATGAGATAATTTCTAAAGCAAACTCATCACTCGGCTTCGTTAAAAGATGATCCAAAGAGTTCTGCAACCCGTACGTGACCAGATCACTATACATCACTTACGTTCGCCCCCTTCTCGAGTACGCTAGCCATGCGTGGTGTCCCTTTCAAAGAGTTTATGTATCCCGAATTGAGAGCATCCAGTGTCGTTTTCTTCGATTTGCTCTTCGAGGTCTACCTTGGAACGATCCTCTAATTTTACCTCCCTATTGAGGAACGGAGGGACGCAGCAGACCATCGTTTAATTCACCGACTCCTCTCAGACTTGATTCTAATCTCTTTACAACTTCATTTTCTTTTACACAAACCCTCGTAATCTATGTTGCCACCGTCTCTTTTATCTACCAATCCATCGCACGAAATATGGCTCTAACGAACACATCTCCCGTAAACAATCTCCGAAAGGTAAACTCGAACCTTTCCGTTTTCGATTTTAATCGCAGCACTCTCTCCCTCAAACTCGATCTCCTTCATCATCCCTAGCTTAAGCCCTAGTGATAAGTCCTAGATATCACTAAACCTTAATTTTTCTTTTTTTTAAGTCCTAGTTTTTAAGCTTGTATTAGCCCCCACCAAAATTAAAATTAAAATTTAAGATTCGTTCACATCGAAGGTACTCATATTTTCAACAAAGATGGCTACAGAACCATTCAATCTATTCACAGTGTAACTACTTAGTGCATGTACTCCGATAAATCCAACAATATGCAAAAATATAAAAGAGCTTAACGCTTTTTGTTATAGGACTCCGTAGAGGTCCTAAGCTTATGAACGTAGAGCTCAAGTAAAAATTTAAAAATTTACATTAGTGTGTTTTGCCCATCATAAGCTGGCTTTCGAATAAATTAATAAAGAATACAATCTAATAAATATTAATATAAGAATTATTAACATAAATAAATATATATCCATTACATCTTGTTAAAAAAAAAAAAACGAAAAACTCCAGAGTTACAGAGATCCTGGGGTCAAAGAACGAAATTTTGCTTTTCAAATCGAGACGACCGAAGGAGTAAAATGCCGAATTGAGCAACTAAGCGCCCACGCAATGTAATAGCTATCTCCACTCTGTTTGGCTATTTCCCACAAAACTCTCAGAATGGATTTGCAAATACTGAAGAGCGGCGGCATCTATTGAGAGCACGACCTCCCTTTCCCGCGTGCTGCAGTGATGATAGACAAACTCGAACTCGACGAATGACTCTCCATTCTTGTAACAATAATGGAATCGATTCCCGTGCATGCTTTCTCTTACTACCAACATGATCCATTGTGGCGAAAGGCAACGATGAAAAGAGAAAACAAATGTCAAACCAATGATTGTGCACATATACTCATAATGTGTGCCTGTATGTTAAAAAAAATGCCAGTTCAGGGCGGCACAATATTTTATTTCAGTTTTGAAAAATATGTGCTGCGTTAGTTCAACATCATTAAAACTCAGATTCTAACACTTTCTAATGCTTCCTCAGAAGAGCTGCACACGAAGAAAGTAATTGAACGAATGGAAACACCAGTGTTCTAATCGATTTATTGTTAAGTCACCTTCTCGACACATAGTGGATATTGCGTTGGCAAGAAAGTAATTTCAGTTTTTACAACTAGATCACGATGTATCAACTTTATGATTTTTTTCTCTTTTGACATTTGACGGCTGTCACCTTAAGCTTACTATAGGCGCAAATTGAGCATAATTTTGTTTACATCTGTTGACACAGTGTAAATGGAGTGCAAAAATGGCCATTTTTGACATATATTGCAATGAAAACAAGAAAGATTCCAAGGATCAGAAAGAGATATGCAAAGTTTATAGTGATGACTGCTTATCAGGACGCACATGTAAGAATTGTCTCAAGAAATTCTGTCCTAGAGATTTTCCATTCAAAAATGGCCCACATTAGGGGAGACAAACTGAAGTTGATGGTGACCAGATCAAGTCGTAACTGTATCAGATCGTCATATGAGAAGATGGCATAAGGATTGAATGCATAACGCACAACAATTGAAAATAATTTAAAACGTCTTAAACTAGTAAAACAGTTTGATCTTTGGGTTCCACTCCTGGCACAACCAATCAATATTGGCGATATGCAGCTCCAACACATTGATCCTCTCTATAAATCGAATTATCTCTTGTGATAAAAAATCGAAAACGAAGGGGTGGTGAACCTACACAAACCACATCGAACGCTGAACTGCATCAAAATAGAGTCAATTTGGTACGATCAGTTCAGATTTTTACGAGGAACAGCTCATAAATAAAGGGAAATGGCAAACATGACAACGCTAGACCATACGGATCTTTGGTAATTTGTGAACAATTATTGAACCATGGTTAATATTTGAAATCACATCCGACATCGGATTTTCACTTGATTCGAAGTTAGGTAAGACTTTCACAAATGACGATGACTTGAAATCGCACTTGGTTCAGTTGCGTGCTTATAAGGGCTAGCAGTTCTGCGAGAATGGAATCATGAAGTTGCCAGAAAAATGAAAAATTATATTTTTATGAAAAAAAATGTTTTATTCCACACTGAAAAACGAAACTACTTTCTTGCCAACGCATACAAAAAGACCTCATAATCCATGTTTCCTGTCAAGCAGTGTGAGTATGCTTTCGGTAGGACGGGGTTTTTACTTATAAACCTGGCCAAACAGGCCAGAATTAGATATTTTTTTTTAAAGAACTTAACACCCAAGAGGGTATGACTACTCTTAAAATGCTGGAGCACGTGTTAAGTTTTTCCGAAAATTGGATAGAGAGAGAGAGAGAGAGAGAGAGAGAATGATGTTTGGGTTGCATCCAAAATTTAATGGGAAACTAAATTCTTAGTCTAAGCTGGCTTGTTGTTAATTTCTAGTCAAATATTGTGCCTGTGCATTTTGTATTGCCGTACTGGCCTTGTGTATGTTAGATATGGACAGACACTTTGTCGGAGAAGCGATATTTTATTCTCTATCTCCATGCATTTGCAGATACAATCAGCTTGTATGTGTATACAATCATTGACTCGACGTCTGCTTTCTCTTTTCATCGCTCTCTTTCGCTATAATGCATCAAGTTAGTAGAAAGCGGAAGCGTGCGAGAGAATCGATGTAATTTTTTTACTAGATTGGTAGAGTCATTGGTCGAGTTCGAGTTTGTTGATCGCTAGCGCGCGGGAAAGTGAGAAAGTGCTCGCAAAATTTGCCGCCACTCTTCACTATTTAGAAATCAAGAGTTTTATGGAGATAACTACTACATTGCCTGGGCTCCTAGTTGTCCAGTTCGGCATTTTGCTCCTTCGGTCGCGGTTACCTTGGAATTCGACTACTGAACGACGGACAAACCCAGCATCTCAGCAACTCTACACTGAGTTACACTTTGAAAAGATTGAATGGTTCTGCCCTTTCTTGAAAATATGACAGCATCGATATGAATGATTTTTTTCTAGTTTATTTTTGTCGCCCCAAAACCTATTCCCCAAAAAAGTTTGTCCGATCAGACTTGAGACTCCTTGTATTTACGAAAGCATAGATAGTACTCGAGTAACTCAGATGATTCCGCCACGATTTTTTTCAAATTTTCTTTATAACGAGTGGTACAAATACAAGTTTCTTTCGTAATCTACTGTTATTTTAACACTGACAGCACTTTCCCACTCGAAATTGTGACTTTTTTTTGACTGGTGCCTTAAAGATCGATGTTATGGTGACAATCCAAGCCATTCGTGAGATAGAGCCAGAAACAGTCAAAAGAGTCTTGCAAAATTGGGTTAACAGGATGCGCTACAGTGATGTGATGTAAGCAAAATTGTGGGAGCAATCTATATGAGAAACATCAATACAAACAGCCCTGACTGAAAAGTTACACAGGACAAGCGTTCAGCAAATCGTCTATTTTTGACCACCGTGCGAAGTTGGAAATTTCTCTTTTCAATACTAGAGTTAAACTCCTGCTCAAAAACACTCACGATTCCATGTTATTTTGGATTTCGATTTCCTTCTAGATTTTTCTCACTATCCGGATTGCGCACTGTTACGAGAAACAGCCTAAATTTTAAGTTAGAATCATTTTTAAATTTTTAATAATTGGGATACCTCATAAATCCTCTACTTTCATCACAGAGTCTTCCAGATGATGATACTATTACCTTAACTTCGTCTAGATCACGGGGATGGTTCATTTTGCCTGACAGTGGTATTTTGACCGTCATCACAACGGCGATGAGACTACTTTCTATTTTATTAGCACTAACTGCTACTCTACTACCAGTTGTCCATGATCAGTTTTGCAGGCTTCCATTCGAACATATAAAGCCCCATTTACAATGCTCCGAGATCCGATACGTTGTTCAAAAAAGAGAGCGCATGAACTGTCAAAAATATTTCCGTAACATGTACTCGTACTTCAATGTGTTTGCTTACAATAATGAAAACTCTCACATCTCGCAATGCGTGACAGGTAAACTTTTTTTGTTTTCATTTTGAGTTTCTCATTTGTGAGTGGTGTTTCAATTAATTATTTGTCAAGATTTTTGAAGACACAAATTATAGTTTTTCGGGTTATTTTTCCCATGATTAGCACTTCACTTGACGATTGTTCGTTGCGTTTTGACGTATCATTGTAAACAGACGTTCGATGTCCGAATTCTACCCTCGTATCGGATCTCGGAGTATTGTAAATGCGGCTTAACCCTAACATGTTCATTTTATTCTCTGATAAAAATTTCGAACTTCACTTCAGTCAAACCAGAGGCATCTTCCTGGCGGCGCCACATTGGTGTTCCACATTTTGTATTTTGAAGACTCGGATTCGGGTGATAATTCGGGTCAAAACGCTGGAGGAGTATCGAGAGGAGATGTTGAGAAGTGGGTACCGAGTGCTGCCCTAGTAAAAGGTTGCGTCCTATTACAATTAAAACTGGAATCCATTGTCAGCCACGATGTCATGCAGGCTGTGTTTTCCTATGACCCGCTCATAAACGGCTTCCTTACCCAGCCTTGCGTTAAGATCTCCTAGCACAATTTGGTCTCACAGCCGGGAAACTGTGCTTATTTTCGGTATACGAGGTCATAGACTCGTCTTTGTCATCGCTATCTTCTGCAGGAGAATGAAAACAAAACAGGCTTCTATTTGGCTTTGATGCGGATTGTTATTAGGCATTCGCTTTAGTGCCGAAATCTTATGATGTCACATCCCATCGTACTTCCTTTACTAAAGTAATATCTATTTAACAGCAGTCTAGGACAGGCGCGTGTTGTTTGGCAGCATGTGGTCTGTTAAGCGTCCTAAAACTCCACGTGAAAAGTCGAAATTTATTGTATTTGAAACGTTTGCTGGGGTTGTCAACTTTATATCTGCCCATATCCGCGGCTACTATCATAGCTGTCTTTTTCCCAACGGTGGGTCAGGTATTTATTATGACTTCTGGTTATACGGGGTCCGGCTAAATAGTCAGCTGCCGGTAACATCGCTGAGGTCATGAAAGCTGCCGTTGACCTATTCAGGTTTCTTACGAGGCTTTGTCGAAGTAGCTCTAAAGTCTGACTAAAGTCTAGAGCTATGGATGCCGCCGTTGATCTGTACATAGGATTCCACCACCGCTGTTCTGGTGAGAAAGAAATGCCCTAGTAACCTCCCAAGCTTCACCACCTGAAGGTAAAAATAGGAATTGATGGCCAGAGGCTTCTATTTTCATAAAATATATTAACAAACATTGGAAATCCCCGTAGTATATCCTATGTCTCGAAAATATCTGCCTTATTCCGTACAAGGCCCCGGCAGGTAACACCAGGAGTGTATAGAATGTAGAGTCCCAGAAGTATGTTCACAGTTCACAATCTGTAGGCGTTATTTTTATGATCCCGGTAACTCGGTTCCACTTATCTACTTCTGTGATGCTCATCATTGCCAACATATATTTTGAAAAAACCTAAATTTCCTCTGAAAACCCTTACATGAGCCTCGAATATATTTTTTTTTTATAATTTGCGAGCGCTCAAGGGATTTAAGTACACTTAAAATACCTGCACACAGAGCGAGTGAGGTACCGGTGAAGGTTGGTTTTAAATGTTTGAACGTTATGATGACTAGGAAATAAAGAGCTAGGCAGCGAATTCCATAAGCGAGTTGTACGGCTTAGGAATGAGTCACGATATTTTAGAGTGATATTAGTATCACCTCTGAGTTTTATCGCACGGTTAATATCCAGCAGGTGCAGAGATGTTTTTGGCGCCCTCAACCAGATGTGGGAATTGTACCCCAATTTCGGGCGGATAAATGTCTTATATATTGGGGCCTGATCAGAGGGGCTGAAGTATTTCTTACATCGCTTAAGGAAACCTAGACATTTCGCAGCGTTTTTGAGGACACCGAATATTGAAGTGGCTCCGCTTCAAACTTAAATTTGGTATGTTAACTGGGTATGATCAAAATGCCGTAAAGGCATTCATTTTCTCCCCAGAACAATATTTTTAATATATTTGTAAACATTGTTAAGTTTAATTTTATTCTTTTACTATTTTTCTATAATAGATTCCATTTTAAAAAGAAGGAAGGAAATTTTAAATTCAAAAATGCTTCGATGCATACGCTGTATGCGATACGATATTGCGTATCCTAGCAAATATCATAGTGTAAAATGTTTGTGTGGGTACAAATGATAGAACTTATTCTTTTCAATACAAATCCCTTTATTCAGTACAGTTACAATTCACTATTTAATTGTTTCTCTCAATACAATCCAATTTCTCAACCGCTTATACTTTTCTTATCTTTTACTTAAACCACTTAATTACTTCTCCTAATTAACACTTCAAATTTCACTTTAGAACTGCCTTGCATACCTTGGGGATGCTGGTATTTATACTCGAATGACACACTTCGAGAACAATCCTCGCCATCCAGCGTCCCATACAATTTCCAATTTGCTAGAAAATTCGATTCCACTCTCCAGTCGAGACTTTGTTATTCCAGTATCAAAATTTTCTGCTAGATGTCGCTGCTCACATTTAAGTGGTTATCACAATAGTAAGTACTCTTATCTCCGTGTTGAACCCTCCTATTCTGTTGAATTTCAAATTCTAGAAATACTTGAAAGTGTAGGCATTGATGTAGCAAACATTTACTATAAATCGAACTTAGCAAAGACAACTAAGGGTTCCCCTACTTCGAAGCTTATTTTCCAGTTCTATAAATTAAGGGGCAGTGTATTTTAGACTAAAAAGGGGAAGCACTAGTCACAGTGCCATAATTATAACTCACCCAATAATTGCCCCGATTATAGCTAAAATATAATTCACGAAATCAACCCCATTATGATGAGTGTTGAAAAGTAAGGACACGTCCACCAAGGGTTTTTCTATTTGCTGTACTAAAATGGAAAACGTTTTGGTTGCCATCTATTAGAGATTTCATTTTTTTCCTTAAATCGCCATCTAGTAACTCGGTCTAACTTTAACCATATTACTTCTACGAGTGGTGTAAGGGGTTCTATAAAATATTGAGGATATGAGTTGACACCACCAAAAAACCACCAAGGGGTGGTTTACGAACATGTTGCTACAACTACTTTAAAGAGGTATGCGTTTCTTTTATAAATTAGTGCGTTTCGACTTTGTGGATTGTTTCAATTTTAATTTCTGGTCAAACGTATGTAGGTTTGACAATTGGTTTTAAAGCTTAGTTTCACTTAATAGTTGGAGACCAGATTTTGCTCTGCGAATCATTGCATCTGATTAGATGGGAATAGTACTGGACCAAAAGCAAAGCCTTGAGGTAGCCCAAAATTACTAAGTTTTGAAGAAACGGTGATTGACAAAGGCTATGTGACCGTCACATTGTCGTCTTAAAACATGTCTTAGAAGTGAGACCCTACCTGCAAGCTTCCTGTTAGGCTTGGCATGTTTAATTTATATTATGACAGAATTTTTAAACTGTATTTAGCACATCTCTATTTTCCTAACAATGTTGTATAAGGCGGATGCCTCTCCGCTCACATAAGTTTGTTGACCTCATGAAAAATCTCTGCTTGAGACACAGTCTCCTTACGGCATTCTTGCTCGGCGTTCATTATAGCCTGTATAGAATAAATCCATCCTGCCGAGTTAAGGAATTTGTTCAGGTAGCCGAGTGTTATGTCGTCGTTGCGGATAGGTCTTAAGGAGCTGTTGGATGTAAAGTTGAGCTGTGTCAAACAAAATGAAACAACGCTTCTTGTAATCATATATTCTGCAACTGAAACAGTTGGTTTTTAAGGGAATACTTAATTTGTCGGCATGATTGCAACCATTCTAGCAGTATCGAAGCGAAACCTGTTAATAAAAAAAACGCTTTTCTTTTGCTGTAAATACCACCATCAAAGAGGAATAACCACAGTGTGGGGCTCCCATTGTTCCGATTTTAGTTCTGTTTGTTTTGTTAAGTTGATATTTCCTCTAAATTTTAGCCTCATAGCTTAACACTTGCAAAATTTACCTAGCCAAGAGTACATCTATCTCTGTGTGTTTTGGCGATTTTTTACAATTTTAGAAATGGATTTAAATTTGCAACAACGAACTTGTATTAAATTTTGCGTAAAAAACGGATTTAATGGTGCGCGAACGTTTGAAAGGTTGGACAAGTGTTTCGGCAGTGATTCTCTAAAGAAAACGGTCGGTTACCAGTGGCATGAGCGGTTCAAAAGTGGTCGTGAGTCCATCGAAGATGATGAACGCAGTGGCAGACCATCGACATCGAAAACCGACGAAAACATTGATGGAGTAAAAGAAATGTTGGTCAATAACAGCAAATTAACCATCGGAGAGATAGCGGAGGACTTGAACATTGTCTATGGATCCGTCCATTTTGGTTAATGATTTGGGTTTCCGTCGTGTAGCAGCAAAGTTGGTGCCAAAAGACCTCCATTTCATGCAAAAAAGAGACCGTGTTGACGCCGCAAAAGAGATGATTTGCGAGGCTGAGTCTGATCTCACATTCATCAAAAGGATCATTACTGGAGACGAGACGTGGGTTTATGAGTACGACACGCAATCCAGACATCAGGCAAGTGGATGGCGTTCACCAAATGAGCCGCGACCAAAAAAACCACGTCGTTTTCAGTCAAAAAAGAAGGCAATGCTCACGGTTTTCATGCATTACAACGGTGTAGTGCATCATGAATTTTTGCCAGAAGGCCAGACATTGTGGGCAGAAAACTCGTGGATTTTGCACCATGATACCGCACCGTCGCAAAGTGCCATCATTGGCCCTTTTCGAAAACGTCATTTGATCGTCATTTTGATTGTCAATTTGATCGTCATTGCAGCACATAAGGGTTGCAAACGTCAAACTGCAAAGGTTTTTTGCTATCATTGATTTGTGTCGCCTGCATGTTTTTTTTCTGCAATTCCATTTGAAGCAGATATTTATTGGGAAAACTGTATTGGGAAATCTTAGTGAGAGTACAAGTAATAATAATAAATATAATTTACAGCACTTCATTTTCCTCCTCTTTGCGCCCTGTGCTTGCAGACCAACATGGAATCTCCCAGATTTGAATGGGGTGCATTTACGAAATGTTTTGTCAGGGTATACTGCGTCGAATTCTTCGAAATATTCCCAATTGGATGCCCCTCTTCCGGATTCCTCTTTGGACGAAGAAAACTCGTATGAGCTATTAATTTTTTTTTTACAGAAACCAAATTCTCCCTTACTGCCTGGCAAATTTGGTTTACCCATCTGACATTGCGCAGAGCAGATTTCTGACTGCCTTTCTGCAGTGCAAAATGACACTCAAATGACGTTTTCGAAAATATGACAAAAGCGAACTGCGTTATCGATCACCATGCTAATGCAGTTTGACTCTGAAGATGTTCTCGAACAAATGACTTTTGCAACTTGCGTTTACGAATAAACTGCAAATTCAGCTTTGATACAGATGATGTATTCGAAAAGGGCCATTATTCGTAATTTTTTGACGAAAAATGCAGCAAATACCATCCAACTAACTGTGACTTCTTTCTGTTCAATCGAGTTAAAAAAAACCACTAAGGGGAACACGTTTCAGCAGCCGAGAGGAAGTAATGGAAAAATCGCAGTAAGCACTGATGGACATATCGAAAATCGAATATAAAAAATGTTTCGAGGATTGGATCAAGCGCTGGCATAAGTGTGTTGCAGTCGATGGGGATTACTTTATTATTTTTAATTTTCTGAATAAATTCCGGGAACTTTTTGCAATGCAATGCTGATGAAAATAAACTATATATTGTGGAAAATTGGGGGAGCCATCTGCAGCCATCTGTAGCGACAGCCAAGATGCGCTAAAGCCTGAGTCCTATCACCACTTTCAAGCAAGTTAGAGAATGCAAGGCTTCTTTAAACAAACGCGGTCAGAAGGTTGAATTCACTGAGTCTTGTCACAATGGGGTCATGGAAAATGAAAACGCCGTTGGACTTGCTAGACAAGGCTCAGAGTAGAGTTTCAGGGGCCGAATATGTTTTAGAACTGTCTGTGTTGGAATTCTTGTGAGCATAACTGAAGATGGCATGACTCTTCGGGATGCCGGTAAACCAAACACAATTTAATGCTCCCCGTCGTCTCAAAGGTGCTGTCTCTCAATAGGAAATACTGTAGACTGATTACTGGCGTCGTAACTGACCACTATGCTTTTGCTAAGCACCTACTAGAGGTAAGCATAAAAGGCACAACATCCTGCTTTGAGAGTGGGGACGCCATCGCAGACTAGATTCAGGCGGTCGATTTAGACTCCAGACACTTGATGATGTGGGCTACAGTATTGGATCAAAAGACGGGACTCCATTTTTATACGTTTATTTTGTTAAATTTTTCCTCTGTTTACTCTTCATAATTGTTTCATTTTATTTTATTTTTATTATTTTCTTTTTGTTTATCATTTTTTTTACATTAACTCTCATTGACATTTGATGACACTTCGCATCCTTACAACTAAATTTTTGCCTATCAATTCTTATTACAGTTTTTCGTGTCTACGACACATACAAATATTTTTTTTCCCCATAATAATACAATATATATTGTTTTGTTTTTATTTACCTTGCATGTCTATAATTTATTTATTAATTTATAATTTACCAAAAACTAAGGAGTAAACTAAAAAATAAAAATAATATCATATGCGCACTCTGCACTTACTTTAGTTTAGTTTGTTTTGTTTTTTATTTGCTATGAGTTGGTTGTCGTGAGTTATGTACGAGTATTGTATTTACATTTACATTAAATAAACAGAATTGATTTTTCCCCTCTTAAATAACTAAAAGTATGTCTTTATTTTTACATTAAACATTTAATTGTGTTCCTTAAATTAATTAATAAACCAATTATTCACAACGAAATGCCGTTTATTTGGCAATGGCTCAGGCGTATCCTTGTAGGCAATTCTCTTCACTATATTCACCATTCTAAGCCGACAGTTGACAGATTTGATATTTTACAATAAAAACGGTATCGAAATTGTCAAATTGCAGTGATTGCTCTTTAAATGTATCTATTATCATTTATCATAACCTTCTATTCTAGGGGGTGTAGCAAGTGAATCTTTCGATTTACGAGTAAGTAACAATTATTCGACTATGAGTACGGGTAACTGAGTATCATGATTATGTGTTGTAGTAAGAAGAAGGTTTCGTAGATGATTCATAGCTTTTTGGTTTTGCTGTTCTTTTTCTCATTGTTATATTATTTGCAATATTAAAAATATATTTTGGTTATTTGGTATAATTTGTGAGATAAAATGTATGTTGAAATTTTTTTTGTTTTTTAATTGGAGAATTAATCTCTATTTTGTGTGCAGCTCCTGTGTATTGGAAAAAACAAAAGTTACTTAGTCACTTAGGGTTATATTCAGTCCGTCGATCAGCAACCTTTCATACAAAAGAATAACCATTTTGTCTTGTCTATCTCTTATCGTAAAAATCTATAACAATTAGAAAATGTTTTCTGGTTTGTTTTTTTCTTTTGGAGACTGTGTTCTTAATTCACAAGTTCCCAACCGATCTTTTCCTCTCTCTCAGTTATAATGTCTAAATTTGATCAGTCAGAGCCATTGTTGAGTCCGGCACTAGAGCTGTAGTAGTTGTAGCAACTTGCAGGAGCTTAGTAACGATTTCGTCTCCTGGTTGTCCACTGTCAGATCCTGACGCCATGGTCGAGAGGAATGTGGTTACGGTGGTGGGTATAGCGGCCATAGTGGTGACTAAAGTTGTAAGAATAGTAGTAGTGGTAGTTGTCGCAAGTGTGGTAGCAGCCGCGGTTGTTGTGGACAATGGAGTTGGCGTTGTGGCAATCAAAGTTGACAGAAGAATGCTGCTGTTGACAGTTGTGGTATGGTGCAAATTTGAGTGATCAATCACTGGTGATGGAATGTAGGGGTATGTTGGGCATGGGTTTGTCAATTGTGCTCCTAACATTGATTCAAATACGTAACCAATCAAAGAACCAGCAGTGAGGCCGACATTGTATGATAGTGTCATCATGTTTCCTGTTACTTCCTTAAGAGTACCGGGTACCTTTGCTGGGGCTAACATCATTGGAAGACTTCCTGCAAGACCATTACTTACACCGAGACAAATAGTAAATATGAAAGCTGCGGTTTCTCCTGCAATTACAGGTTGTGCCCGTGGAGCACAGCAGAGCAAAAGCAATGGCACCAGTATAATTCTTAGGCCAGACATTAGAATCAATTGTCTGCGGGACCAAGTGTACGGAACCGCGGCCAATATTTTCCCAATCACATCGGCTGTATTGAATGTGAACATGAGAAGAACTGGCAGCCAAGTTCCTAAACTGCACGAAATGATTTCTGATTCGATTCCAGGATAGAGTGAGAGTGTAATGCAGTAAGCCAAAGCGATGCATACCATGTAGGGATATATAGCCTGAGCTACTCTCCATCGTGATCCAAAACCATTTCGAAGATCAGTTAATTTTCCTGGATTACACTGACCTGGAGTTAAAATATGTTCAACTTTGAATGCAACATTAGGTGCCTCTTGAGGTGTTGTAGGCACATCGGGAAGGTTGTTTAGCCCCTCAATGACAGACTCTCCCGCTGTTGGGTTGGACAGCTCATACACCGGATTACTAAAACGAAATATACAAATCAATGAATTATTTTGAAAATATTTACAATCGTTTATACCTGAAACTCAAAGCAGTTGGTGCATTTCCAGTTGCCTGCATGGATGGTGGACTCGATTCCAAGGTTAAAACTCCATACTTGGCCGTAGCTGAATCACCATCTAGAGCATCATTCTAAGGAGATATATATGAAATTGTTACTGATTCCATGGATTATGATCACTTACCAATCGATCTTCATCTGGTCGTAAGACAATCTTAGCACATGCCTTCATGTGATACCTTACGAAGGGGGAATGTATCGTCATCATATGGAGCACATAGCTGAAGGCAATGTACATTGTTGAAGTCAAGAAAAATATAACTGTTGAGACACGATCATTTTGAATCAACAATTTGGTCACAACTCGATTGGAAGACACCAAGAAACCGGCTAAGCTCTCACCAGCCATAACAGCTTGAGTGTATTGCTTTGGCAACATGCTAGCAAAGCCATAAAAGCTGGATTGTTGAACTGAAAGGTGAGGTTTGTTTTAGTAAATTTCGAAACGTATCTGTTGGTGTTGTTTTTCTTACCTGTACAGCCAACTGCAACTAATGAAACAGCAGCTAAATTTACAGAGTATGCTGTGTTGGCGGCAAACATGTGCCATGCCACCTCACAGACTGCCACAAAAATTAACGTCGTAAACGATATGATATATCCAAAAAGCACACGTAATCGGAATGGTGCCAATGATAAGAAAACATTATTAAGCAGGACTGTAGCAAATGCAACGATGATGTATGTCATTGACATATCCAGAGCTACGGAACGTCCTGGAAATCTAGCCTGCCAATAATCTGCAGCTATGATGAAGCTATAAAAATTATACAAATGGACAATATTAGGTATTGATTTTGTTGTTGATTTAGATTTAAAAAGTTTAAAGTGAGCACTTGATCCAATGACCTGTCTATGGTGATTCCAACATGTTGGCGCGATAACTCCATCTTACCCTAACAATCGACCAATACTGGTAATAAATCTTAGTTATGCAGATGAAGTGAATTATGGTCCCTTCGATAAAGACCTCCGCTTTGCCAGCCTCATCTATGTATAAGGCCGGTCATGTCTAGAATTCAATACTTTGTGATAGCAATGCTGAATTAAGAAATGCAGTAGCTCTTCCTGATCTCTTCCACCTTCCAAAAGTCTTGCAGCATCCCAAAAAACCTGGGCTCTAATCTCTGGCAAACCAGAAAATAGGAAAAATATCTTCTGATGTCACACAAGGTCGGAGAAATACCGTAGGTCCCTCTCTCCGTGTACATAATGACAAGACGAGCACACAAGGAGAATATTATTTGTCTATTGTCGTCTCATCAATTTTATTTTTTAGTAGCTAAACCTGGACTATCTGGCATGGGTTTGGATCACTGCGTCGGCTAGACAAGAAGTTTGGTATACAGTGTTTAGGTGAGAGCTATCTTCGGCAGAGGAAAGTGGGCCTGTGACTATGAACCTTGTCTTGGATCTTGTAAATTTGGGTACTAAGGACTGAGCTGCTAATGTATAATATGGTATACGATATTGTTGCTGCCGGAATTTCGGCCTGGGAGACACTGCTATGATTGAGAAGGCTTAGACATGGTCGGATGTTTAAGTCTTTAGAGAAGATTCCAGCATGTTTGTGGTTGTTTCATCTGTCAGTGAAAATAACAATTAGGAAGTAAGAACAGCGTTTGTTGCTGAGGGCAAGGAAATCATAGACTCAAATCGTAATCCTAATGCGTAATCCATCAGTTTCAGTTTCAAGTGAAGATATGTCGAGATCGTTGCCCAAAGCGATACTCAATACAATACTCAATTTGCACATCGTTATCCAACGTCGTGAGCTATTTCAAACCGATTTGCTCCACCATCTATTGAACACTTTTGCCAATATTTTGGTGTGAGTATGCGACTTGGATGCCACTTGGATGCCACTTCAGATCCTTCTCTCTCTGTGAGAGTAAACATCAATTTTCTCACTTCCAGGTGGTTTGCAGATGTCCACTGTCGCCGCCAAAATCACAAAATTTGATCAACTACGTTAATGAGACTCGCTACGTGTTCGAGATGAGCTTGTCAATTTTCAACCAAATTGCGTTGCTCAATGCTACAAACCTTCAACTTCCAGTACACTGGCATGACCTGCATCTTGATCTCTCCCAGCGACAGATTCTTCTTAGCCTTAGCAACACATTTCTGCCGACATCATGACGAGTGTAAGTAAGCGTAAAAAGGTTTGAACGAAAAGTCTTCGTGAAAATATTCATAAGCGCATAGAATAAAAACCTGTTACTTTTCCTTCTTAAAGAGTCCTTTATAATTCACCCAACAGCGAAGCCCACATTTGATATATTCCTCGTCGTAAACACATTTACCAACGTAAATCTTCTGATGGATCAAATTACGAACATATTTCAAGTTGTCATCCATTTCAAACGACCTTGAAAGGAGGAATGTAAACACACCCCCATTTCTATGTACTTTTTCCATTTCTTCTCTCCAAACTACTTTCCCATGTCTACCTCACATTCAGTTTTCTTTACTCAATTCCTACGTTTCCCACAATAGAGGTCAGCAGACAAGGAATAAACATTGACGTGAACTTAATGAAGTAATTACGTAAATAATGCGACCAAGTTAGCACGTTGTTCGTTCCCTTTACTCACACATTGCGGAAGAAGGTTAAAGCAAATAAGTTTTTTTTTTTCTTTCCTTTATAGGAAGAAAAGGACACGTAATATGTGGCAAAATGACAAAATCCTCATAGATTTGACTGACCCAGATCTCGGTTTGATGGTGTTAGCTTGCAAATGCATACTAAGCACTGTGATGGTTCAGTTTCAATGCACTTTAAACCGATTATCAAGCACAGAGAGGGAGACACATTTTCCAAAAAAAATGCATGATTAGAATGATCTGATTTCGAAATCTTTTGAGTATTCAACAAACAGTGTGGGTGAAAAATTACCGGACTAATGATTTGACAAATTTGATTTCTGAAAGGCAGTGAAAGTTAAACAGTATGGATATACCGATATATGTATTATTGAGGCAAGAGTAGAAAGTGATAGCACTCCTAACTTCAATTTAGATTCGTCACGACACATGAAATAAAATTTTGCATGTTGGTATCGGTATATCTAAGGCATCTTTTCTGGTAGAATAGTGTAGTGTCCCCGAAGTGTCCCAATCCCTTGACACTCAATAAAGGTGGATGATAAACTGCTTCGCCAGTCTCTCTGGGAGAACATCGTCTATGTCCACTTTAGAGCGACTGATTCCAAGGATTTGATTTAATTTTTGCTGTTTTTGTAATTAAAATAAAACCTCTCCTCTATCTCCCTAATTTCCGCCTGGAACACCTTACAACAATCAGTAAATACGAAGAAGAATCAGATTTAGCCTTCTTGAGAAAACACATCCATCCCGTGGATCGAAGTCCCTCGAAGGAATGGTGACTTGGGTATGTGGTACTTGAATGACTTATGTAAGTTTCCTGGAAATATTCTGCACGAAGCGTTATCAGTTGATTTACTGGTCTATTTGAACACGTGAGTTTGCTCGTTAAAAATGCCGAGGTGTGTCGTTCGAAGGGCGCTTTTAATACACGAACATCATTCGACTTGGCTTAGATTATCACGATTTTTTGGTCAACAAATTTAGCCAATGAGCAATGACCCGAAATTGTTTCCAATGTTCTTTGTGTAAAAAAAAGTGTTAACCATGTACGAGTACCATGAATAGAAAGAGGGTTAATGTGTGGAGTTTTTTATTTTCCAAAGAAGAGAACAAATTCGGTTTTTCAGAGGTCAACGCCCGATATACATCAATCTGTAAGGTTGTCAAAACCATATTTTAGGAATTCCTTTAAAGTACAATGGTGGTTTGGAAAACTATCTGTAGCAACATTATCTGCATAAGCAATCACCTAGAAGTCGTCCCTTTCCAGCCATGTCAGCAGTTCATTTATCACTAAAATATGGGGAATAAGACATCACTTTACAAATGTCCTCTACTACCAGATCTTCTGGCTTTTTGCTTTCCGACTAGGGTGTCATGGCCATACCGAAATATAGCCCTAAGTCACGGAACCTCTGACTAATAAACAGTAAATTAATCAACTAACCGAGTGAGCTATATTTCTTCGAAGATGACAGTACATTTGCGACACAGTTGACGTTGGCGTCTTGAAAGGGCTTTCTATAGAGTGGGCCAATGGGTATTTAACCATAAGAGTGGACTCACCACTCCGTTTTCGTACAAGCCATTCGGCTAAAAATATTGCTGCACACCAAATCGCCATCTTGCGTGGGAATTAAGCCTCTCAAGAACCACATTACGTCGAATTTTAACAAAAGAAAAATAAATATGCACTCTTAAGTTCAGTTAACGCAGCAATTGAAGCCTCCAGACCATATTTAGGGCCGTACTTTCGCCGATTGGATGAACTAGCAAACACAACTTGATGAAGGTTTTTCAAATGAAATCATATTCAGTGACGAAGTCTATTTTCGTAAATTGATGCATTTTGTCAGATGAAAATCCAAGAGAGATTGTTGAGAAATCCATACATCCTCAAAGAGTCACTGGTGTGGTTTTTGGGCTGATTCCTTCATCATTGAAGCATTTGTTTTTAAATGTTGCCAGTACTATGTTAACTATGCTATGAATGCTATGATGGAGAGTGGTTTGAATAAGACGGCCCACTATATCATAAAGCCAATAACCTTATTCCACGAAAAATTGCAGAGATCTCGCGAAACAGCGACATCAATTAGCAACCGAGTTCGAGCAATTTATCTCAAAAGTAAGGTCCATGCCAATAAGCTAGCGAAAACTCGGGAACTAAGGGACTAGTTAATAAAGCATATTGGTGAAATAGCGGAGCAATTATGCCAGAATGTCATTCAAAATTTGAACAAACGGGTTGATATATGCCGCAGAGTCATGGTGAACTTTTGGCCAATATTATCTTTCACGCATAGTGGTTAGATTATTCAATAAGAAAAAACTCAAAATCACTTAATGCTTCGGGCGGTACACTATCAAAGGCCGGTTGAAAATCTACAAAGAAGGCATCTATAAGGCGTCAGAGTACAAGGTGTCTAACTAACAGCAGAACAGTTTTGAGAAATACATGTTTAACTTCAAACGAAAACTACTAAAGGATGAGTAGTTATCCTTTTTCCCGGTACATCTCACTACCAATGAAGCCTACACTGGTTTCCCTTGTACATCAAAGAAATAATGTCATTCATGTGGTCATTTACCCACTTATCTCCATTTTTATAAAATTTTGACTAAGACCTCTTGTGCTCTGACTCCCTGATATAACAGTTTTATGTGATTCTTCTTATACAATTTATTAGTCCGTAGATATTACTCTTGGAGTGCATTTAACGCCACAATTTCGAAATGATCGTATGATTTTCTATTTTAATGAATTATTTATTCCCGAGAGGTTTTTGACTACTTTGACAGATCGGAAAACCCTTTCTCCTAAACATTAATTATACTTCCTCACAGCAGCCTGGTGTTGTGAACCCGTAAAGTAAGTATTTTAACCCTTTCACTGAATCCTGCTTGGTACTTCGACAATATTGAATAAATTTTATAATTATATCATTAACAGTTCTAGAGTTCCATCTGAAACCGCACCATGATGTTTCTGTTAAATGATAAATGATCGACAACGATAGTGCTTGACTGGCTTCATGCGTTGTGTCACTAATAAAGCCGTAGTCGCAGCTTTAACTGGAGCAAAATAATGGAGAACTTCATTGCTAAGAAAATGAAATGGGAGACCTAATAATAGCTTATTCAAAAGGTTCCCGGAATAGCCATCATGTGGCTTTCTGGTTTGACCGATTTGAATTCGTTTTTGTACGAAAGGTAGATTTCTTTCTTCTCGGTGATTTTTGGAATGGATACCAAAGCTGAACAACGACTTGGCATCAATTTTGTGTTAAAATTGAAATTAAGAGCACTAAGCCATTGGTAATGTTGAAAAAGTGTTTTGGTAAGGATTCTCTGAAAAACAGCGTTTTCCAATTGGCATGCACGCTTCACAAGTGGTCGTGGAGTAGTCGACGATGATGATCATTCTGGCAGCCCATCAAATTCAAAATAGATCGTCAGAGAGCTATCAGATAATCAGATGCATTCACGGCATTTTAATCAATCAATTGGGCTCTAATTTCTCGAAAATGTCACCGCCAGAATGCGCTTTGTACGAAACTGCCATGGTGGATAGCGATATGCCCGAAACTATTGTATTTTCGAATATTAAGTGACGTGAAAAATCATTTTGAATGAATTTAATAAATTGCAATCAAGTTAATTTCTTTATTTAAACAAAAAAGTCTGAACACCCGTCATCGGCCACATTTTGGCATGAAAGTGACTGTAAGTCTTTAAGTTTCAGCTAGTATTTGCATGCTGGTGAAATACTCCAAAGGAGCCGTTGTTAAGTGAATTAGGGACAGCTGCCCTGTATATTTTCTATCCAGAGATCCTAGGTGACGAAACAAGGTAATCGAACTTGGATAGGGTGAGAAGAACAAATAAACTCTTGGAGCTACTGTACACGGTGGACCAGGTCTTAATCTGGACTGACGATTCTTGGCGACTTTGAACGGCGTGAGAATGGAGACTTTTCATAGGCAGAGTATTTCACTATCAAAGTTTTGCCATTGACGGTGATACGGTGATACATACATTTAACAAGCCGAAATGGATGCGACCGGGTCACGCCAACAACTTCTTGACAAAATGAACAAATGACAAAATGTTTTTTCAGGGTAAGCTTGACCGGTTAGTCTTGAAAGGTTTTGGTAAAGCTAAGAAAACAAAAGTATGGCAGGTGGGCTTACATCCCCTTTCCGCCGAGCAAGAAAGAGCTGAATACAAGTTGAAGTGAATTGAAAAAAAGTTACATGCATCCGGAAACTGCAATTAATGATCTGAGCTGAATTCACATATTTCTTTTAGTACATATTCGGTGTAAGGACATCAGTTTGTTTGTTTGTGTTCAGTAACTTAATTTCAGTCATCCTTTACTAAAAGAAATGAGTGGAATTGAAGATCTATAATCAGTCATGCTAACCGTGGATTTAGGCTTTAAAATAAAATAACCGTAAGCCTAATGCTTCAGCGATGTGTGTTTTGTTCAACATAAGATTGCGTCGCAACAAATTAATAAAGAATATAATGTAACAAAGAGTTGGTTATATAAATCCTGGGGTCAGTCAGCAAAATGCCGAATTGGGCAACTAGGGGCCCAGGCAATGTAGCCGTTGTCTCCACTTTATTTTGCGATTTCTCACAAAACTCTCAGAATTGATTTTTAAGTACTGAAGAATGGCGGCATCTATTGGGAGCACTGTCTGTCTGTTCTGCCAGGTTTATAAGTAAAAACCTTCATTGACTCAACTCTGTCCCACCGAGAGCATACTCACACTACCAGTGACCGGAATTCCGGAAAATAGCATCATCCTGCTCCACAGGAAACATGGATTATGAGGTCCTTTTGTATGCGTTTGGCGAGAAAGTAGTTTCGTTTTTCAGTGTGGAATAAAACATTTTTTTTTTCATAAAAATATAATTTTCCATTTTTCTGGCAACTTCATGATTCCATTCTCGCAGAACTTCTAGCCCTTACAAGCACACAACTGAACCAAATGTGATTTCAAGTCATCGTCATTTGTGAAAGTCTTACCTAACTTCGAATCAAGTGAAAATCCGATGTCGGATGTGATTTCAAATATTAACCATGGTTCAATAATTGTTCACGAATTACCAAAGATCCGTATGGTCTAGCGTTGTCATGGTTGGCATTTCCCTTTATTTATGAGCTGTTCCTCGTAAAAATCTGAACTGATCGTACCAAATTGACTCTATTTTGATGCAGTTCAGCGTTCGATGTGGTTTGTGTAGGTTCACCACCCCTTCGTTTTCGATTTTTTATCACAAGTGATAATTCGATTTATACAGAGGATCAATGCGTTGGAGCTGCATATCGCCAATATTGATTGGTTGTGCTAGGAGTGCCTCAAACTATGTATGTAGCACTGAAAGAAACATAATTATTCTGATGGGAAACCAAAATATCTATAAAGACAGTGACAAGCAGATACACACATCTGATGTGGCTGAACATGGTCTTAACAAGAGAATTGAAGATAGGACTGATCAACAAGACCACAAACCAGCATTCTATATGATACCACCTTGATCAAAGCTCACATTGTTCCGATTTGAGTTATGTTTTTCTTGTTAAGTTGGTAAATCTGTTGTTGACATTCCCTCTAAATCTTAGCGTCATAGCTTGACATTTGCAAAAGTTACGTAGCCAAGAGTACATCTATCTCTATGTGTATTGGCGATTTTTCACAATTTCAGAAATGGATTTAAATTTCGAACAACGAACTTGTATTAAACGTTAGAAATGTTGGAAAAGTATCGGCAAAGATTCTCTAAAGAAAACGGTCGTTTACCAGTGGCACGAGCAGTTCAAAAGTGGTTGTGAGTCAATCAATGATAAAGACAGTGGCAGACCATCGACATCGGAAACCGACGAAAACATTGACGGAGTAAAAGAAATGTTGGTCAATAACCGCAAATTAACCATCAGTGAGATAGTGGAGGACTTGAGCATTGCCTATGGATCCGTCCAAGACATTTTGGTTAATGATTTGGGTTTCCGTCATGTAGCAGCAAATTTGGTGTCAAAAGACCTCAATTTCATGCAAAAAAGAGACTGTGTTGACGTCGCAAAAGAGAATCCGATCCCACATTCATCAAAAGGATCATTACCGGAGACGAGACGTGGGTTTATGAGTACGACATGCAATCCAGACATCAGGCAAGTGAATGGCGTTCACCAAATGACCCGAGACCAAAATCAAAAAAGAAGGCAATGCTCACGGTTTTCATGGATTACATCGGTGTAGTGCATCATGAATTTTTGCCAGAAGGCCAGACAGTAAACAAAGAGTATTATTTGGGCGTTATGAGACGTTTGCGTGAGGCAATTCGCCGAAAGAGTTCAGAATTGTGGGCAGAAAACTCGTGGATTTTGCACCATGATAACGCACCGTCGCACAGTGTCATCATTATTCGTAATTTTTTGACGAAAAATGCAGCAAATACCATCCAAGAGCCACCGAATTCACCTGATTTGGCTCCCTGTGACTTCTTTCTGTTCAATCGAGTTAAAAAAAAACACTACAGGTAACGCGTTTCAGCAGCCGAGAGGAAGTAATGGAAAAATCGCAGGAAGCACTGATGGACATACCCAAAACCGAATATAAAAATTGATTCGAGGATTGGATCAAGCGCTGGCATAAGTGTGTTGCAGTCGATGGGGATTGGGGATTACTCTGAAGGGGACAATATAGATTTAGATGAATAAACTGGTATTTTTAATTTTCTGAATAAATTCCGGAAACTTTTTCATCAACGTGGTATTCCTCAAAATTGAAATAAGATATTGTGCCACCCTGTCTGTGTATGACAGTCGCACTGGCATTGCATATGCTAAATACAGGCAGACAATTCGTAGGAGAAGCGACATTTTATTCTCTATCTCCATGCATTTGCAGATGCAACCAATAGTTCGCTTATACGAGCATGTGTGTACTATCAGAGGTTTGACGTAAGCGCTCTCCTTTCATCATTGTCTTTCGTCACAATGGATCATGTTGATAGAAAGAGAAAGCACGCGAGAGAATCGATCCCATTATTGTTATAAGAATGATAAGATCAGCGCGCCAAACCGCGGGAAAGTGAGCCAGTGCTCGCAATAGTTGCCCCCCTGTTCACTACTTCGAAATCAATTCTAACAGTTTTGTGAGAGAACGCCAAATAGAGTGAAGATAACTACTATGTTGACTGGGAGCCTAGTTGCCTAATTCGACATTTTGCTCCGTCGGTCGCCTCGACTAAGCAAAATTTCATTCCAGTGATTCAAGTGAAAATCCGATATTGCTGGGGTTGTACTGGGGATGTGACTTCACTTTTCAACCATGGTTCAGTAATTTTTTCACGTGTTACCAAAGATGTATGTGGTCTAATGTTGTCTTGGTGGAAAACGATTTCCTTACGACTTGAGAATTCTAGCCATTTCATATTTTTATGAGCTGTTCCCTGTAAAAATCTGAACTGACCGTACCAAATTGACTCCATTTTGATGCAGTTTAGCAATTCGGTGTGGTTTGTGTTGGTTCACCACCCTTAGGCTATGACCGCTTTCGATTGATGTTGCTGTAGACGACACATTATTTATCACAAGTGACAATTCGATTTAAAGAGAGGATCAATACTTTGGAGCTGCATATCGCCAATATTGATTGGTTGTGCTAGGAGTGCCTCAAACTATGTAGCACTGAAAAAATCATAATTATTCTGATGGGAAACCAAAATATCTATAAAGACAGTGATAAGCAGATTCACACATTTGATGTGGCTGAACATGGTCTTAACAAGCGAAATGAAGATGGTAGGGCTTGTCTGAGTACTAACATCTGCTATAGAGCAGGACAGATAAAAAGGACCTCAAACCAGCATTCTATATGATACCACCTTGATCAAAGCTCCCACTGTTCCGATTTAAGTCCAAGTTTTTTTGTTAAGTTGGTAAATCTGTTGTTGACATTCCCTCTAAATCTTAGCATCATAGCTTGATATTTGCAAAAGTTACGTAGCCAAGAGTACATCTATTTCTGTGTGTGTTGGCGATTTTTTTACAATTTCAGAAATGGATTTACATTTGCAACAACGAACTTGTATTAAACGTTGGAAAAGTGTTTCGGCAACGATTCTCTAAAGAAAACGGTCGTTTACCAGTGGCACGAGCGGTTCAAAAGTGATCGTGAGTCAATCGAAGATGATGAACGCAGTGGCAGACCATCGATATCGGAAACCGACGAAAACATTGTTGGAGTCAAAGAAATGTTGGTCAATAACCGCAAATTAACCATCAGTGAGATAGCGGAGGACTTGAGCATTGCCTATGGATCCGTCTAAGACATTTTGGTTAATGATTTGGGTTTCCGTCGTGTAGCAGCAAATTTCGTGCCAAAAGACCTCAATTTCATGCAAAAAAGAGACCGTGTTGACGTCGCAAAACGAGATTATTTTCGAGGCTGAATCCGATCCCACATTCATCAAAAGGATCATTACTGGAGACGAGGCGTGGGTTCATGAGTACTTCATGCAATCCAGACATCAGGCAAGTGAATGGCGTTCACCAAATGAGCCGAGACCAAAAAAACCACGTCGTTTTCAGTCAAAAAAGAAGGCAAGAAGGTTTTCATGGATTACAATGGTGTAGTGCATTACGAATTTTTGCCGGATGGCCAGACAGTAAACAAAGAGCATAGTAAAGCAATTCGCCGAAATATACCAGAATTGTGGGCGGAAAACTCTTGGATTTTGCACCATGATAACGCACCGTCGCACAGTGCCATCATTATTCGTAATTTTTTGACGAAAAATGCAACAAATACCATCCAACAGCCACCGAATTCACCTGATTTGGCTCCCTGTGACTTCTTTCTGTTCAATCGAGTTAAAAAAAACACTACGGGGAACGCGTTTCAGCAGCCGAGAGGAAGTAATGGAAAAATCGCAGGAAGCACTGATGGACATACCCAAAACCGAATATAAAAATTGTTTCGAGGATTGGATCAAGCGCTGGCATAAGTGTGTTGCAGTCGATGGGGATTACTTTCAAGGGGACAATCTAGATTTAGATGAATAAACTGGTATTTTTAATTTTCTGAATAAATTCCGGAAACTTTTTCATCAACGTGGTATTCCTCAAAATTGAAATAAGATATTGTGCCACCCTGTCTGTGTATGACAGTCGCACTGGCATTGCATATGCTAAATACAGGCAGACAATTCGTAGGAGAAGCGACATTTTATTCTCTATCTCCATGCATTTGCAGATGCAACCAATTGTTCGCTTCTACGAGCATGTGTTTACTATCAGAGGTTTGACGTATGCGCTATCCTTTCATCATTGTCTTTCGTCACAATGGATCATGTTGATAGAAAGAGAAAGCACCCGAGAGAATCGTTCCTATTATTGTTATAAGAATGGTAGAGTCATTGGTCGAGGTCGAGTTTGTTGATCACAGCGCCAGAGCGCGGGAAAGTGAGCCAGTGCTCGCAATAGTTGCCCCCTTCTTCACTACTTCAAAATCAATTCTAAGAGTTTTGTGAGAGAACGCCAAATAGAGTGGAGATAACTACTACGTTGACTGGGCACCTAGTTGCTCAATTCGACATTTTGCTCCGTCGGTCGCCTCGACTAAGCAAAATTTCATTCCAGTGCCTGTCCGAGGCTCTGTAACTCTGGAGCTTTTTTGTTGAATATGTGGAAGGTTAATAGATTTCGATTAGCACTGCAAAAATTTCGAAAGTGTCAAAATCTAATGGCCGTGGTACGACATGAAGAAAATTCAAATCAATACATTTACACATGAGGGCATACACATACACACACGAATACATTTTCCTAAAATCTGCCTCAAAACATTATAGGCACCTCAAGTCGTAAAGATATCACCAAATTTTCATTTTCGATTTTCAAAGTGAATTACAAGAGCTTCCCTATCAAGAAGTTAAAAAAGACTAAAAGAGGCACAGCGAGGTAAGCTTCTATGGAACAAACTACTTTCAGTACACTGAAAAACTGCGCTATCAAACAGCAACAAGTGCAAACATTTCTAAAGATCCTGATACCTTCAGCGTCTATGTAGCACAGTGGCACTACTTAGTGGAGCAACACGAGAAAAATTAGCTACTTCTTCTCTAAAACAGTACCAAGTGGCGTTTCAAAAGGATATGTGTAATTATTCGGAGAAGTATAATATTTTCCCATAAAGTGTGGCTCATCAAAAACTAAGAATAATGTATAACTTCCGCATGCTTCCCGAGAATTATCAAATTTACTCATGCAGTCATAACGCTACGAAATCAATCAATAACTTGCAAACACAGATTCTCTGCACCACTCAATTATTAGTAATAGTAATCCCTGGATGAGTGAAACGGAGTTATTAAGTCCGGCAACTTTTGGTTGCCACTACCAATTTGTCTGAGTGTTTTTTTTTTTTGATCTCTATACAAACGAGAAGCTTTAATGTCCCAGATTATGTGCACGAACATTTTATAGGGAGACCACCTTCAGGATTAAGTTTGTTTATAGCACCAGTGTACGAGTATATTGATATTTGGAACGGTTCCCAGATTGAAAAGGATAAAAGACGAATGTGAACCATTCATCTAGCCACCAGGGACGAACACCATGCATTGCGTTCTACAATATGTGCGAGAATCGTTATTGATTTTTCTTTTTCTTTTTTTTTTCTTCTCTTTAATTTCTTCTTTATTTTTCATGTTCAAAAACTGAGCACTTGAACTAAGCAGCAACAGAGAGTCCTTCTGAGAAAAACGAATGAGCACAAATCCTTATAGAGTATCTGAGGGAATGTGAAGTTTTTTTTCCTTTAGAAGGCGCCACAAATTTGGGCCATCCAGAAGCAAATGATGAAACAATACTGATACAACATACCATATACCATACATAAGCAAATATTAGCAAAATCTTATCTAAAGACTTCTGTGAATACTCATATATCCGTACTCGTAATTTTCAAAAAAGTTTATTTGTGTTACATCCGAGGGATAGGCAAGGTGAAAAACTCTTGACTTTGAAGTGTAAAAGTCTTTTAACATTCGCAAGGAATAGAAAAAAGAAGAAAGTTCTCTCTTAACAAAAAAATGTCAGCCTCGAAAATAAATCAATGTCTGAAGTGGGTTGGGATTAGGAGGAAACAGAACGGGAAGGGGATTATCGAATTTGATAACTTGTAGCAGAAATTTGAAACGAGGAACTTGGGTCCTGTCCGCTTAGTGGAAATTCCATTCTTTTCTCGATAAACGATGAATAAGGATGAATGAGATTTAATATCTATGAGTGCAAAGTTTTAAATTTATTTATAAATTTCTGGTGTGGAAATATTTTTTTTTTTAATTTCTAAAACTAACATCAAAACTTGAAGTGGTTTCTGGCCTGTGCACACCTGATTCGCCATAAGGAATTCTGTGACATTTGGATAGAAAGAAGACAATAATTTTGCCACATATGGTGAAAAATCTGGCCTTTCTTGTTTCGACCGGAACTGGAAACTCGAACATTTCCTCAGAAAGATCGACTCTGATGGTGTACATTAAATTAGTGCAATTTTGTACCAAATACACTCCATATCTGCAAAGGATATCCGCATATTTCCGGATAGTCAGGCCGTTATCAAGTCCCTGGTCTCAGTCTCATTCAATTCTAGAACCGCCCTTGAATGTAGTTACATTCTAGGGAATTGTAGGGCCGACGAAGGGTAGCATTGGTATACCAATCGCTACGTGCAAATTAATCTTAAAGCTGGATGCTAACAAAAGAACATACCTTAGCTGGACTCTTGGATCAATATGTCTAGCGACCAAACAGATCTGACCAAAGCTGGGCCTGAATCGTTCTAAAAGTTTAACCTGTCTAAATAGGAAACATCATCTGGATACTGCCTTATAGGCAAGCATGCAAGAAGGCTTGGCGTCTTTACAAATGATTTCTGTAGAAGCTGCATGGACGGGGACGAGGAAGAGACAATCATCCACCTACTCTGTACATGCCCAGTTCTCTCCCAAACAAGAAAACTCTACGCTTCATCATGAGTTCAAATTGGTTCCAAGAGTAGGAGGATCACAGATCCACGTGGCATCACAACGGGCCAACAGGCCTAAGTGGGTTGGTCTTTCCAACAGCCACTTTTACCTAACCTAACCTACACTACTTATAATGCAAAGGCAACAACGCGTCAACGTAATGTGCATATAGAAGAAACTATAGCCGCTGAGAGTGAAAATTCGACGTCGATCGAAACAGTGGAAGGACATAGACCTGTTCGTACGTGAACTAAAGGCACGAGGCCATGGCGTTCTTGAGCGGCTTGTAGTCGACCCTTATTTTTATCGAAAAAACGTGTTTAGTGGCAAGGCTCACATTTAGGTCAATGAGTTTCCAAGCCAAATTGCGTGGAAAGAGACTACTGAGACTGAGTGCACATTTTGGTGTGGTCTTAATGATGCGCCATCATAGGCCCTTATTTTTTCAAACATAAGGCCCAAGCTCACGTTACAGTCCAAAGTTAACGGACAGTCAATGGAAAACCTTAAAGTTATTACTTCTTCGAATAGATGACATTGATCAGGACGATATGTGGTTCCAACAGAATGACGCTACTGATGACCAGATTCAAAGGCAAAATTTCATCGCAAAATGGACACCGATATCGTTCGATGTAACGCCCCTCGATAACTTTTTGTGCGCAAATTCGTTGGTGTATGGTAATAAACCGTAATCTGTAAGATAGAACCTCAGATGCTCGAAAAGGAGGCCCAAAATTAGACCGACGACAAAGAAATATGCCTCAAGTCGTAATCCAAAAACAATCTCATGAACTACTCTCAATAATGAATAACGATTTAAACAAAACTGACAATCACTGAAGCCCAATTTCGCCCGCTGATCCTTGAACAGATATCCAAAAATAACTTGGTCCATTGGCTTCTAAAATACTCGTGTGAGAGTACTACTCACAGTACTCGGTCGCGCACACCTCCTGCAACGAGTTAAAAATGACAAAGGAATCAGGATGCAAACACTTTGCTAACCGTTTATCAGTTATTCATTTCCAGCATATGCAAGCATGTCGCAAAGCAGTCGAAAAATTGATCATTGCTTGAAATCGCTGCTTTAGACGTCAAAATTCAGTTCTCACCATATGTTTAGTGACATTTTGCTGTATGCAGCTGTCATTTGTTTTCTGGCATTAACAAAGGAAGACCAAAGAAGACATCTGAGTACTACTCTACTAACAGCTGAATGTGTCCTTCGCAATATTTGAATATAATGGAAGTCAAAACATTATGATGACATTCCGAGTAATTCCGAGTGAATTGGAGTCACAAGTAGATGGCGCTACTAAACTATGTACTTGATACACCAACAATGGCAGGCAGACGTATGACATTTTCCATGGTTTTCTTCAGAACTCCAGGCGATAGGTTCTCCACTTCTCGACGGATGTTTTCTTTGAGGGCTGTCACAGTTTGCGCTAATATAACATAAACTCGTGACTTTAAATAACCTCATAGAAAGAAATCTAGGGCGGTCAAATTCAGTGATCTTGCGGACCAGCGCAAACAGTCAAAACGTGACATCAGACGATCGGGAAACACTTGCTTTAGAACGTCGTTTGTGGCTCGTGCTGGAACCAGATGTCCTCCAGTCCCAAGTCATAGATCCTGGTTCTGTAGCGCTCACCATCCACAGTGACCGGTTGGCCTGCACCATTCAAAAAAAAGAAGCATAAACGGCACACCATGCAGTGACTTTGAGTGAATGTAATCGCTGTTCGTGCATTACTCGTGGATTTTCATTGCTCCAGAACCACAAATTTTGTTTGTTCACGTATCCAATCCACATAGGTGGGAATGGGCCTCGTCACTTATTTTAATCATTTTTGACGCAAAATCGTCCACTTCGTTGTTGAGCTGCAGGAGGACGTGAGCCTAGGTTAAACCCGATTCATGGTCAACACCTATCAGCTGATGAACCGCACTTTGTAAGAAAACATCTTCAAATCTTTCACCAAAATGCTCCGCAGAGACGTGCGTGGAATGGCAAATTGCATGGCACGTCGTCTGGTCTATGTCGACGTCCTCTGTATTCACGGCAGCGATGTTCTCGTACGAATATGAGGTACGAGGTCTTTTAGGGCTTTCTAGGTCCCGTGTTGTTCGGTTAAATCACAAAATCACTGACGAATTGTTCATCAAAAAGACCATGACGATTATTCTGCGTTCTTCAGGAGTACAGCATTTCATTGCTTATTCGTAAAAATTCTAATTCTGTTTGTCAAAATCAAATTGACATTCGACGCCATTTGTAAGGTCTATGGCACTTTCTGATAGGATCATACATTATGGCCCACCTAGTGCATATAGCAATTCCATATGGTAGACCGTCATACGCACAACACAGAACAAACGGACCTGCTGCACAAGTAAAGTGCATTCATCGAGTCTCCTTCTAAAACTTTTTCACATCGTAATATGTTCTGTGCCTCTGATCTAGCGTAAATTTGTTCACTCGTGGTACCAGTCACAAGAATCATTTAAACAGCACAGTAATGATCGACGTCAAAAGAGTGAAACGTGGTGAGTTTGATCGAAATAGAATTAATACAATGGCTCGACAAAGCAGACGTGATTATGGCCATGAAATGATGATATTCTTCAAACAGCGAATACGATATCCTTGGAAATGTACTCGACAGCGCCGAAACAGGAACCTAATTCTCAAACCGTGAGTTAAGCCACTTATTACATACCCACGATGAAGCATTCGGCTACATTCAGCAACTGTAGAATGCTTAAATTGCCTACAGAAATGTTTGACTATCGTGCAAATCACACGGTTTAATTATTCGTAAAATGTTTCGTTTTTGAAGCAGTAGCAACATAAAAGAGAAAAATAAATAATTGACCATCTATTCTGGAATAACGAGAAATAATGAAAAGGGATCTTGATACTCGTAGCCTGTTAGCGCCAGCTTTTCTTGACAGAGTTCTTCATGAAAAACAAATGAAAATCCTAATCAGTTTCAGTGAAAAAGATAAATTTCCACAAATAACCAGGCCCAGTGAAAGAAGATGTTTACCGCGGCATGAATAAAAATCCGAAATAAGCGTCTAAATTTTAATAATTCCCAATCAGAAGAGGAAGCACTCTTTAAAGGCAAAAACGGCACGAGAAACTGTAACAACTATCGCTCGCCGAGAGTTATAGAAACACCAATTTAAAAGCGACAACGTAATACGCATATGAAATAATTATTAACCTTAATGGCTTTATGGAGAGTGATCCAACCTGCGACGCGATCCACAGATTATAGACGATGACGGAGAGACATCATGTCACTGTGAAGGAAATGCTATTATACGAGTATATTCATTTATCTGGAGAAAGCTACCGACAGTGTTTTGGAGGGCAGAGATTTCAATAATCTGCCTTAAAAAAGAAAAGAAAAAAATGTGATATGCAAAGCAGGAATAGCCGAGCAATTTTGTATTACTCGCAGGGTACAAAGCATTCTTCAAAATATCTCTATTTTCTATTGACAGAACACATTGATAAATGCGGAATGACTTAGATTTGTCAACTTACATTTTCATGTGATAGTCTGATAAATTATTGTATGAAAAGTAGATATCATCTCCAAGTGCGAAAATGTTATTAATTTACACACGGATTTCATCTAACAGTCATGCTTCGGAAGTGCCGAATGAGAAACATAAAGGAAAGGGGGATAAATACGTGATGGTTGTCAGAGAGTTTACCAAAACGTGACTACGCTAAGGAACGGATGGTGTTAAAACTCCAGATTGAACGTATCCTTTGTATGTATGTTATGTTGAACCTGTCTTCACTACTCTGTTGTTCATCACGAACCTACAATTTTTCACAAACTCCGTACAGTAAGGCAATAAGAAGAATCTTTCTTCATAGGCAGAAGATTTCGCTTTGATTACATCAGAAATATTTTTTTCTATTTTTTCAGTGTTTTGCTTGAGAATCGAACCCAGATCTTGGGCGTAATACCCGACGAACTTAACCACTGCTCGACACCGATCGCAATTAAACCGTTTTATTGTATATATATTATTATATTTTGAAATCGTGAGACTTGTAAGATTTAGAACTCTTCAAGGCACCAGTCCATCCAGTGCTCAAATATACATAGCTCCGATAATACTACAGTGGATTCTTCAAAGAATATCTGACGAATCTTTGGAAGTAGTAAATTAAAAGTCTTACAGAAATTTGAGGACACGGGATGTATACAGACCCTACAGACGACTCACCACCGGGGAGGGTAGATAGCGTCTAAAGAATCGCATGTCCTACTCCTATCTATCTATCTAACCATTCGGAGGAATACTCGTACTTTAAACAAAGTCAGAATCACCAACGATCCCTTATACGAGTATCAATAAAATCTTTTATACTTAAAGGTTTCAGAATATGTTGCACCGTGTAAATGACGTAGAAGAACCGTTCGAGATTGAAATCAATATATAATTGGTTACAAATTTTTTTATTTCAAATACAAATAAGAGTTCATAAAAGTTTTTCTGCAGAAGGTCACATTACAAATTTATCAAGGACAACGTGAGCTTAGTTCAATTCTAATACATGATTAAATATTCAACAATTGAATATTTGATACATTAATTGAATTCTTTTTGTTTTGTAAGGGTAGTTTTGAGAAAGGAAAAATTCGTTTAGAAGTTTTTTCTGGTTTTGAAATGTCTGATGTTGAAACAGGACTGAGGAATTTCATTTAATATTGTAAGAACTTGAACTTAATTTAACATTGTTGAGGGTCACTGGTATGTGGAGCAGACCTCTTGCTCGCCTTCTGGTAATTATTCGATGATCTATTGGTTTCTTAAGATGACAGTCTTCGAAGTATTCCAGCGCTAATGTCATCTTGTAGATTTGCTGCACTCTCGTTGAATTATCTTTTCTCGGAAGTGACCAATACCTTTCTGTCTTTGATCTTCTTTAGGACGTTTGATTAGCTTTTCTGCATAAGATGCTCCCCAAGCAAATATGTCTTTGGGTTCCACAAGAGCTTAGTACCTGCGGTGTCGAATGATAACCTAGGTGCGATGGGTTGGAATATAGAAGACACGAGGACATCGTAAATTACGAGAGTTAACGTTGAAGAATATTGAATTGTAAAGCAAGGCGCCTTGTCACCTAGGGTTTGCGAAATTTTTTGGAGCATCGTTTCATAAAACCAAGTGATGAGTTAGTTGGCTTTAAGGAGTATTTCATCAATGTGGGAACAGAAGTGTAACTCTCTGCCGTATGACATTCCAAGATCGCGATTGAACCTGGGGTATAGATTGGCCATGCATCAAATAAAGTCGAGGAGGAGATTGATTGAACTTATATGACAAAGTCAACAAATCGACATTTAGAGATATTAAGGTCTAAGAATGAAGGGGAATGAAGTCTTGGAGTGAAGAAATAGTTTTGGAAATCTTGATGTCGTCGGCGTAAATGGATAGGGGACAGTGTTTGATAATCCTCTTAAGATCCCTTATAATTAAAGTGAAAAGAAGGCGACCTAGATGGCTGCCTTGTGGAACACCAGCAGTGGCTAAAAACGGGGTTGAGAAGACTGGCGTAAAGCGAACGCTATAATAATGGTTTTCCAGATAAGAAGCTATCCATTTTAATAATATGAGGTCAAAACCGAGGGACGCCAATTCGAAAAGGATCCACTGGCGAGACGTTTTATCGAAGGCCATAGCAAAATCTGTAGCAATAACATCGATTTCGTTGGCATTTTCTGGGGCTGAAAGCGCAAAGGATAGTAGTTGATCTTCCCTTCAGAAATGCATTCTTACTGGATGCTACTTGCACTGAAAGCTCAGCACTTCATGTAAAATACTTTCGAACATTTTAGGTATGTGAGAAAGATTAGCAATGGGACAGTAGTTACTTACTCCATTCTTTGATCCGTTTTATTGTACCGGGGTTATGAAAGCCGTCTTGCAATGGGGAGGAAAGTGGGACGATTGTAGGCACATTTTTCATTATTCAGTTCATTATTGAGATTTTGTAATATTTCTTCGATAAAAGGACGATCAAATGATTAAGAAAGAGAGCGGCCAATGGAAAAATTAGGAAGGTACTAAAAATGTATGGGGAGCAAAGGTACGAAGAAGTTGATTGCAAAATAATTGGCTATGGTATGTGGGTCTGTAGATGACATATTATCCAACACGAGAGAGGGGAGTTAACCGTCAGATTTTCTTTTGTAATTGACACATTCATAAAAAGTCTAAGGATCGTTAATAAGGTTGTTCTGTGTAGTGTTAAGAAAACGCTGATAGAGTCAGTTATAGAGCTGGGTGAATTGGAGCGAATTGGAGATAGCTAGAGTAGTCAGAACAAGAATTAGTGTGACGAAAAAGCGCCCACAATTTATTTCTGTTGTTTCGTAAAGAGCGAACATTTTCTGCTATATGAATGAATACGAATATATATGAACTGCTTCCTCAAATTCCTCTGCATTGCATTCTGAGGAAATCCAAGAATGGGTTTTGTAAAGACACGAAGTGATCCATTTGTAAGCAACATGAATAAAATTGGACCAAGTTTCGATCCTTGCGGCACTCCAAACCGTGAGCCTACTTCGGTGCTGTAATGGTTTTTAATTTCTATACGAAACGACCTAGCACAAAGGTAATTTCTAAGCCAATTTAACTAATTCCACCAGATTCCAATTTTGCTGAGTGCTCGTAATGGCCATGAACTGCACTAGTGCATGGTGGTTCTTGTTGAGGCTCTCGTTGAGCAAATTCTCCCGTGCGCGGTGTTTTACTTGAAGGTATCGTAGAGCTTGTTGCAAAAAAACTTCTATGACATCACTTTGCTTTTTGCTGTTTCCTAGAAATTTCAACGTTTTTCGAAAAGATGGATTTGAAAGAGCTGATAATCCTTATGGCCGCGGTGTTTTACTAGCAATCCGGAACTGCTTTCACGCATCTCCTGTCGATATTCCCCACACTGACAACTTTGAGTTAGTATGTGCCAACATTACGCTCCCCAAACGATGTCTTTACGTACTTTGCTGCTACATCCACCCATCTCAACCCATTGAGTCTTATCAACCTGTAGTTCACGCAGTTGATTTTTTGACTTATATGGGAGCCTTCCGATGATTCGTCTCATTTTGTCTCTCGTAATTCGACCTCTGAAATAGAAACATTGATGGTGGACTGCCTAACCAACTCAAGTCTGCATCAGATTAGTGGAATACCTAATACAATGAACAGACAACTCGACCTTGTCTTCACATCCGATTCAGATAACTGTGTCGTTTATAGGAGTGATCATCTTCTTTCTACCCTAGACCGCCTTCATCCCCCCCTTGTCAATTATATATTCATCTGAAAATGGCAACACATGTGTCGATTCGGAAAATTCATTTTCATTTGACTTCCGTAGAACCGACTTTAACAAACTTAAAAACCTCATCAGCAACATTGACTTTGACTTTATTGCTGAGACAACTAACATTGATCTTGCCCTGTCAACGTTCTATTCGTTAATTTTCTCCTGCTTTGCCCAATCGGTTCCGTATACCTTCCGAAGGGACTGCATATCAGTTCCAAATTCTTAAGAACTCGATCTGATTCCGACTACAGTAATTATCGATTGGTATATAATCGTTTTTCTGAACTTTGTGAGTCTCTTTACCTTGAGTCCCTCTACCGCATGCAATTTGGCTTGGTCTCGGACCCTAAACGCTTCTACCAGTTTATTAATAACAAAGGAAATTCAGACGGCCACCCATCTACTCTTAAATTTCTTAGTGAATCTTCTGCCGACCCAGAAACCATTGCAAATTTCTTTGCCTCTCATTTTAACAAGTCCTTTTCTAAGAAAACAGCTGAACCCGATCCTGGCTACTTTGGCTATATGAGAAACTATCCTGAGACGTCAGCTATTTCACTAAATATAACAACAACTTTGGTATCTGAAAACATTACCAAACTTAAAGATGATTTCTCGTCCGGCCCTGATGGAATTCCGGCTATTGTAATAAAAGAGTGTGTTACCCATCTCGGTCCTCCTCTTGCTGCCCTGTTTAACTTGTCTGTCTCAACAGGTGCTTTCCCTTTCCTATGGAAGGAATCTTACATCATCCCTATACATAAAAAAGGAAGTAAGGCGATAATTATAAGCCCATAGCAAAACCCTCTTGCATACCCAAACTTTTTGAAAGCATAGTCTATCAACAATTGCTTCCGTACTGTAGGCCAACTATCTGCACAAATCACCACGGCTTCATGAAAGGTAAATCAACGACCACTAACCTAACAGAGTTCGTCTCTAGGACGCTTCATGCTTTAGAAGACGGTGACGAAGTCGAATCAATTTCCACAGATTTCAGCAAGGCATTCGATAAAATTTTTCACCAACTTTAAACTAAAAAAACTTGGCTTTTCCCTTCATTTTGTGGCATGGACCAAATCCTATTTAGAAGACCGAGAATACAGGGTCATCTTCAGATCTTCAATATCCGAACCTATTAAAGAAACATCTGGTGTCCCTCAGGGTAGTCACCTTGGTCCAATCATCTTTATCCTCACGATTAATGATATAAATCTCATTTTAGCGAACTCTAATCTTTCTATTTTCGCTGATGACATGAGAATTTCCAAAGTCATCTCATTGCCTTCTGACTCCCATTGCCTGCAAGATGACTTGAATAAATTTTCGGTATGGTGCAAGCAAAACTTTTTGGAGCTTAATGTCAGCAAATGCCAAGCGATAACCTATTCCCGTAAACGTCTACCTCCCCCTCCAAGAAACTACTTCATCTGCGATGAGCCTATTCCTTCCACTACCCAAGTACGGGATCTAGGTATAATTTGTTGACAGCATTATAAATAAAGCTAACTTTTCACTCGGCTTTATCAAACGCTATTCAAAAGAATTTTCCAACCCTTACGTTACAAAGTCCCAGTACATTACTTTTGTAAGGCCTCTTCTCGAATATTGCAGCCAAGTTTGGTCACCCTATAAACTAACCCACATTCAAAGAATAGAAGCAGTCCAACACAGGTTTATCCGTTTTGCACTTCGTGGTCTACCTTAGACCGATCCATATGGATTACCCCCCTATGAAAATAGGCTAAAATTAATTAGCATGCATACCCTTAAAAAACGTCGTGAAGTAGCAGCAAACAAGAAATAAAAAAAGCGCTGCTCAATATGCCACTCCCTTAACATCTCCCCCGTCCACCATTTCTCCTCGCCCCATTAGGTTAAGTATATCTTTGTTAGTTTTTAAGTCTAGTTTTAAGTTTGGCTTGTTAATAAGCTTAATAAAGTTGTCCGGGGTAGACCCGGCCCAATAATAATAATAACAATAATAATGATAGAGCCATGCTTGATTAACTGTCACAAACTTGTTCAAACAGAAGAATATGCAAATTCCTTGCAAAGTCACTCTTACAAATAGGGACACGATTGAGAATCCCGATTCCTTAATTTTTAGCCTCATCGAACCTTTAGGTGAGATATCAGAATAATCTCTATTCAACTCAGAAGGTGAGTTGTCAGTGCAGACCTGTAAGAGCCATTTCGTTCATAGCAGGGTTAAGAATTGATTGTAGTGGTCCGACTCTTATTCAACGACTTGAGCAGTGAAGAGGGAAAGGAAGGTAAATTAAGAAATCTGCTCTATAGTGTTCGGAGTAGTATTTGTAAGCTTGAAATGGTGCAGAAAAGAGTGATACTTAAGGGATCATGCATGGAGGTAGGGGCCGATTTCTTCTCCTTCTTCGTACCACCAGCTCCTGTTGAAGTAGTAGCCTGGTAAGCAGGCAGTGATCTGGTTCTGTTGCTTTTTATATGTAGAATAAGTTTTGTCATTTTCTGAAGCCAAGTTTCGGTCAGATTTTGCTATGTGATGTGCAGATGTGCTGTCTCACCTAATAATGACGAGAGATGTCAATGAGATCAAGGTTGCCACGTTGTTTGGATAATGCGTGGGAATTCGTCCGAAATATTTTTGTGATTTGGAATGCGATTAATTAAACATCTATCGGCACCTAATCTAGTTAAATGGTTCGCCGATCTACGAGTAGGTAACGTATCCAGGCCAGAGATAGCTGCATGACTGTCTGTATAGATAACGATTGCCTTTCCGCCTATCAAGAGAACGCAAGTCTGATATCGAAGGGCACTTGTAATGCATGTATGTAGTTTGTTAGAAAAAACACGCACCGGAATGTGCTGCGTTGCAACTTTGTAGAAAAAATTCTGGCATGTTTACGATAAGACAATCACCAGAGATCAACAGATCATGATCTAAGCATAAACATCAATGATTACTCATTACTCATTTGCGTTTGTTTACACAAGAGGCCATACATGAAAATACATTGTACTTGCTGGATTCACCCAATAGGACTGAACGGATCTGTCTTCCGCGACATAGAGTAAGCAATAGCTGTCTGTCTTACCTTTCTTATGCGGTTCTGAATATTCAGTTTTCAACTGTCTAGAGGTATTTCGATTCTTTTATGAATTTTAAGCAAAAGAAAAGGCCTCGAAACAACTGAGATTCTATTAATTTACAACATCCTTCAATATGCTACATACACAGGAAAACAAGTATGTCCGTATGAATTTCTATGTCTTCTGTATAAGCATTGAGAAAAAGCGAAGCCGCTAATAGTAAATCCTTAATGGCAAAGCCCCTTCAAGTCGTCCATCACACTGCCATCCATTGCAGAAATTACTGAAAACCTACTCGATGCCATACTTGGATGACATTTGATAGAAAACGATTATACGTCGCCAGTTTCTGGCAGCAACTTATCCACAATCCTGTTCCTCTTTCTTTTAAGAACATTACGTCAACACCGCAAAAAGAAAAAAACACGCACACGTACTACGGACAGAAGGTACGAGTAAAACAAATCCGAATCCGTAACGAAAAACAAAAGCAAAAACGAGGTAGTAGCAAAAAAATTAACTGAAAAATCCCAAATGAACTTGAGGTACACCCTAATTATTTACCCCCTCAGCATGTATTTACACGCGAATTTCTAATCCTGTGAACCTTCACTTTTCACGTTATCATCTTATCCAATCCCCTGACATTTGAACTACGTTCGTTGGAATAATGTAAGCTTACTTAAGATGCCTTTTCCAAGAAGCTTATTTTTCTTCTTATTTTTTAAATGGTACAGAAACCTAACTTCTCCCGAGGGGTTTGTGTTCTATTTTTACCCTAAAAAAAACAACCTCAACCCGTATATCCTTCGACCCATTTTCCGGCTAATACAAGCAATATTCGTATTCGTATTCGTATTCATATTTGGAATACTTGTACGAGTAGCGATCAGATCAGCAAATCGATTGGCAGGCGCTGATATTAATTTTTCGAAAACCTTCTGCCGCACCCCAATAGAAATAACGGTGTGGATATGCGAGCCCACATATCCTCCCACTACATACCTATTGTAGGGTAAAACAAATCCAATTCCTGCTGCCAACAGCGCCAAGTACACCACGTGTTTTCGATCCTTTGGTGGACCAACATCGATTTCTGGACTATCCATTGGTTCATGGTGATTGACACGTCGTCCTTCGAGAGGTTCATAGGTTGTCGCTTGAACTCCCTCCATTGTGCGATGTACAAGCTATGTGGTACGAAAGTACGGGGTACTAGTACAAGTACTCTCCTGTTTCTGCGTTGTAAACAAAAGCAAAGCTAAATCCCTTTTCTAACGGTCGACGGGGATGTAAACGATTTTGGTTTTTTTTTTTTGCCAACTTGCGAAGGCGTCAACACAATAAAACTACTTTTTGTTGCCTTTATTTCGAAAACAATGCTGATGTAATATTCACACACGCACTCACTGTACACTTTTTGGTGGCATAGTTTTCCACAAGCAACTTGCTTCCGGAGTCTAGTGTTCTTGTTTTTTTTTTTTGACGGGGGCTCTTCGCGTTTTTTGCGGTTCACTTTTTTACACGTCCCACTGCGTATGGGAGGAGTAGTGATGGTTTCTTTGAATTATCTATGATTCTCGAACTTGTCACAAGATTTTCAACGCACAAAGCATTTTTTGAAAAAACACTCGAAAAGATTTTTTGGCAAAGAATTCGATTTGGTTTTGATTTTTTTGGAGAGAAAACGCTCAGAGATTAGCGAAAATTCATGGTTTTCGACGTACCACCATATCGTGATGTGGTTTCGGTGGAAAACTGAAAATTTCTCAGCTTCGCGCAGCGCATGCATTAAAAAATTGATTTTTCTAGCCAAGTGTCAGATTGTGGTGAATTTGGGGTGGCACGTGGTGAATTTTGACATATGAATTGGTGAAATTTAACAGACCGGTAATTTTGAAGTTTGATTTTCTATTTTTATTACTCCAAGGACCTTTAAATGTTATGTACATGAGAGGTCCCTAAGTTTTCCCGTATACGAGTACTCTTCGTGCTGCCGGAGTATAAAGTTTTTAAGTGAAGAGTTTGCTAGTTTAGCTCTTGTTAAGTTTGACAGATAGGACTATTTTTCAGTGCGACAGAAGGTCATTTTGAGGACACGATATGAAACTACTGGAGCCAGCTTGCAGTACGGAGAAATGTCGCGAGAAAGGCAAGTGATCGTTAAGTCTCATATTTATTGCTAAACAATTATATCAATCCCAGTATTGAATCAGCAATAGTACAAGTACCAATCTTGCGTTAATTGAAAACTATAGAGGTCCAAGTTCAAGTTGGTGGCCTACATACTTGCTTACTTAGGTTAAGCTTCAACTAACAAGCCTCTCCAGTTAGCCCGGTCCTTAATTAACACTCTCTAGTTCCGCATTCCAAGTCGGTTGAGGTCCGCTTCTACTTATGCGCGCCATATAAAGTGAGGCCGTTCGCTAATGCGTTACCCATTCGAAGACTCTGTGTGCCGGAGCATTGCTGGCCACTGCAATTTCAGTGGGCAGTTTTCGTTGAACACTCTCCTCTAAAATCCGTCAACGCAAAAGTGACCGAATATTTTACGAAGAATTTTCCTCCCCAAACGACCGAAGATATCTTCATCCGCTTTCGATAGAGTCCATGGCACAGGGCCATAAAGCAGGACTGGGATGATCCAGGTCTTATACAGTCTCCTTAATTATTCGGGATAGGGTTTACTACTCCATTGCCTTATTAAACCGAAGAAACAGCGATTGGCAAGAGTGATTCTTCGTTTTATTTCTGCTGAGGTGCTGTTGATAGCAGAGCCATGGTAGACAAAGTCCCTTACTGACGTTTTGCTTTCATTTACCGATGAAAGCCCGGGTTCTGCCAAATAACATCAATATCATCGGCGTACGCTAGTAGTTGCACTGACCTTTGGAAGATTGTGCTTCCACTGTTCGCTTGTAAGTTCCGCAAAATTCCTTCAAGTATGATGTTAAAGAAGTCACCTGGCAGCTTTAGTCAGGTGGAGGGAAGTCTTGGCTATTATCGTCTAAGTTGAATGGACTATTCTGCCTGAGGCGGGATGTTGGTCTCATCGTCATTGTACAGTCTACAGACGAAGTTTTTCCGTATTCTCAGCACCGATTGTGCATCTACTACAAGGTTTTCTTATTCATCTCGTACGGGACCTGTTGCCTTCACACGTTCTTTTTACTTATTTGTAATTGCGCGCTCCTCTCGCTATTTTTTCTTTTTCTGCAGAAGCCGATGTTGTTTTCCCTACTTTTTTTTTTGTTAGTAAAGCTCCCGAACGACTCCCTCCTTCTTTGCAGCGCCGCTTTGTACACGTTTTCTTTAGCATTCTTCATTAAACCAGCTATTTCTTGATGGTGTTCGGATAAAACCCAACACATTAGTCTATGATGGCACCTTGGCAGCGTTGTCACTGGTCTTCGGTACTTGATGCTTTCGGCGTAGGAGTCGTTGATACGCATTCGGCAAATATCTGATATCTTGGCTTCAACAAGGTAGTGGTCCGAGTCAATGCTGGCTGCCCGGAAAGTTCGGACTTCCAGAATACTGAAGCGATACCTTACGTCGATCGTAATGTGATTGACTGATTTGATTTAGCCTTTCATGACCCGGAGACCGCCACGCCCCTCGTGTACATTGAGATGATTAACCTGTGTGCTTGCTATATTTCGTCTCGCCGCAAACTCAATAAGCCAAAGTCCGTTTCCAAATCTAGTGCGATGTAGGCTAAGCTTACCAACTGTCCTACCAAAGATGTCTACTTTCCTATCCTGGCATAAAAATGAGCGCATATTAGATTTATGTCAGCAAATTCAGCCTTGTTGCGGATTGTCATAAGACATGTGTCGAAAGCTAAAGACTTCTTGATATAAGTGACAAATCCGCATCCGAATAAGCGCTCTTTCTGTCCCCTATAGCAATCACCTTAGTAGATATCACAATTTTTCATTCCACTTATGCTCGGTCCATTCCATCGCAGTTCCTGGATGATGGTGTTATCGACGAGATAGCGGTCAAAGGCCTGTGCTAGTTTCTCGGCTGCACGTGGTCTGTTTAGGGTCCGAGCATTGTCGTTGTCCTTCGATTGTTTGCAAGGGTGGTCAACGGTGGATCCATTATTGTCCGAAGCTATTAGCTAGTTTCTCACATTTTTATCTCTTCCATATAGGGTTGTGAGTCTATGGCAGCGTTGGTCAGTATTATGCTACTGGTCAAGCACGCACTTGCCGTTTTAGCCTGTATAAGTAAAGATTTGATCATGCTGTTGCCACGGACTAGCACCGGGAAGTAGGGCTAGCATTACGCTACGAACTGCGTATTGCGATTGTTGCGCTGTCTTCTCAAGTTATAGGACAGTCAGCAGTTTCCCTATCAATCGTCGCGTAGATTCACTACAGGAAAATAATTATTGTAATTAGTGATGCAAATACGAAAACATCAGCAAGTTCTTAGCCTCAATAACGAGGTGATCCAAAGTAGAACGGCCTGTAGAATGGTACCAAGGCGAACATGCGAGTAGTCAAGCCCACAAGCGGCGCAATAGCAACGCAGATTCCTGGCAAATATTCGTATGTAGCATTAGATGTTGTACATATTTCAACGGTTACAAATAAAAGAAGAAGCAGTGTACAACTTTGTACAACTTGTGAAAGTTATGCGATTTCCTTACATTTGGGCCTTCTTACTTATTTTCGTATTGCATTCCATTGGAAAACCAACCCCAATACACCCTATAAACTTCCCTGGCAATAACATTCTGCTACATTTTCTAAACCATTCTTTGGACTAACTGTTCTCTTGACTCTGCAATACATGCAAATGCAAATTGCTAACGTTGACCTGCACAAAAGAACTTTTGTTACTTCAGCCGCAATGAGTGTTTCATTACTTTTTTAAGTTTCTATCTTTATTCAGTTTTTTTTTGTAAATTGATCACTTATGTTGTATTTTTCGTTATTTATTGCTCCGTTAGTTTCACATTTTACCATTTTATTGTCGTTGTTCGCTGGTATGCATGGTGTGCACGGAAGCTCTACAATGAGTCTCAGTGACGAGAGCTTCCCCGAGGATGACCTTCATATTACCACAATCGATCGCAACAAGAGCAATGTATCGTCGTGCATTTCATCGTCGCCCGGTGGAAATGACCAAAATTTCTCGGCTTCAACATCCGGGCAATCTTCCTCCGGCACTAGCCGAGAAACAACCCAAAGTGATCCAATGAAAAATCCCGAACATCGCGAAGAAGAGGACTACCAACAGAAAGTGCGATCATGCCAAGATCTTAACTATGTCCACACGAAGCGCAGGTACTCGCATGTTAAGAGTAAAGTTCGAGAGTTTATCGAAAGTCAAAAAGCCGAAGACCAGATGAGGAAATCAACGAGAGAGTACATTCGTCGAATGTCTATCCCAGAGATGGTAGACAGGAGTAGTAATAGTGAGTTGCAAACCAAAACTCAAGATCCCAAACAGATGTCAGATCAAAAGAAAGACGATCCAGCTGAGATTCAACAAGTTCTAGTTGAGAGAGAACAAGAGATGATGGGCTTGAAGGCTCTCAATGAGTATCTACAGTCAAGTCTGCAGGAGAAAATGATTGAAGCTACCAGACTACGCCGCAATGTGGACAGTATGCGTATTGAGCTAATGCACGCAAAGGACAAGGCAAAACGCCACTCAATGCATAGCATTGGTATGGAAGTTCGCAATCACTACAGTCCGCGCCTGTCATTGCCGACTTTGGTGTACAAATTGCCGCGCAATACAACTGGCACACAAACTGATTTCGTTGAATCACCTCCGCCACCAACAACCGATAGCAATAACAATACGAACAGCATCGGGCTCTACGATCCCAAGAATGTGGCAGCTATTCAGCCAGTTTCTTTAAATTTCTCCAACGATCACATTAGTCATATTCAACGTAAAATCCGTCGTCGTAATAACTCCAATACCTCAACACCAACAGGGGAGCATCATGCATCAACCACAATCAGTAAATTGGAAAGTGATCGCAGCGATTCAGCCATCGACACCGAGGAAGGTGACGACTCCTCATCCGAGAATGTCTTGAGAGAGCAGTTTATGATTATCGAAAAGGACTCCAATAACAATAATACTAACTCAAGTCGCGCTGATACAAAGAAGAAGAAACGCTCTTTCAAACGAAAGTGGAAGTGGCTATTCGGACCGTGCGCTAAGTGTAGCGATCAAAAAAATCACAGCGTTGGAGAGCAGTACTGCCAGGCTCCGTTGTTGGACTCGATGTACGAATATAATTTACGTGTCGCCGGAAACCAGTCATAGGCTGACGTCTGACTAACGCACCGATGGGGTTTCCCCTACTAATTTACCATACATATTTATTTTTTTCTTTTAACTTAAGTAAAATTATTTATTCATTTCTTTAAAATCTATTTTAATTAAACGTGTAAAGCGGGCTTTAAACTTGAGTCTTTCAATTGATTTATGTGATCCAGGGATCTGAGTAGGACGACAGTTGACATTTGAATTGTTTTCATTTTGTCAATATTCTCATTGTTCTTATTTGCTTTCGTACACGATGTCGGTGAATACGGCTCACGCTAATCGTGGTGTTTTGATCCATGCCGGAGAATCGTAAGGGTAGAGCAGATGTGCTCATTGCGTGACCGTGCCAACATTTGTTTCTTCCACAGAATCTTGCTGCACTCCAAATGTGTGACGATCGATTTCGTTTGGCCAAATGATTTTCTTTTTCGAAGAACAAAGCCTGGAAGCGTTTATTTAACATCCCACCGAGTTATTTTCAAGAGCAGAAGCCAATGTGAATGCTTACAATCGTTCAGTGCTCCATTCATCAATATGTATAATGTAAAAGAGTTTGTCTTCCTACTTCATGTTGGTTAAAGACTAAATTTTCAGTTGGAACACCATCAATCTGATTCGGGAAAATCTATTTCGTGTACGGTTCGAGCTCAACCAGGTGGCAACTTTATCGGCGATGCAAGATTCAATTTAACATTTATCGCTGGAGGGAGTTTGGAATTTGCTGAGGCACTTTCTTTTGCTTCATCATTGGCTCTGGGCAAGGCGCACCTCGCTGGAGGGCATTCTGCTACTCTTACTGCATATAGACCACCAAAGGCATGGTATGAAGCCCCAGTGGTTGCATATCAACCATCGTCGGATTGCTACGACTGGCTTCCAAAGCACGACGCATTTAGTAGGCCAACCCCAAATTCTGTGTTTATGTGTGATAACCCTGCACCGTTTCCGGGGATAACCACAGGTATTCCCATGTAATGCTTTTGATCGCAGATGAATCTTTTTTCTATACAAACAGCGTCAAGTCATGAATGTGCAAGTTTTGACGACTTCAAAGGACCACCTGTGTATGGGGTGTTTGGTTGTTCAGAGACACTTGGAAGCTTTCCTCATCAAGCGGCTTTTCCCGTGGCTGCCCCAATCGCTTGTCATGTTGACAAGGAATCATAACATTGAACAGTGCAGAGAAAGTTACATATGAATAAAATTTATGAACTATCGTTACTTACCTTGTTAAGCCGACATTCGACTCCAAAAGAATCTCTACATGCGACCCCGTAGCCTTCCGTACTCGTGGATCTTTTTCAGATTTCGCATTCGTTTCGAACCTGTATATCTTGTCCAACCAATTTCTTTAAATTCGAAGTTCAACCACCCAGCGAAACGCCAGAAATGAAGAGATTACTCGTAGTACAGCTCTACGCGAGCGCGTAAGTGAAAACCAAAATCAATCTATTCCGCGGCGTTCTCAAGACTTCGGCATCTCTCGAACGTCATTCGTTTCGACATATTTTCGGAAAAGACGTGCAAATTTTCATCGTGCAGGTCGAACTTTGCCTGACGGAAGAAGAGGTGAAAGTCCACCGAAAAGTAATCCTGTGACGAGGCATATTGTTGGTAAAATGGACGGAGGGGTTCTTGCTTACTTACTTTCTTAGCTGACGATTCAATCCGGGGTAAACCTGGACCGACCGTGTCCAAAAAATCTCCCCAGCTAGCACGATATCTCTCCAGTGCCCCACTCCAAAATGGGGTTGAGGTCTCGTTTCACTTGCGTGCGCCACCCTCGATGTTAGACTCGAAGACTTTTTTGTTCGGAGACACGGCGTTTCTTCGCTCAATATAGCCCAGCCATCTCATGCGTTGAATCCGTAGATCCCTGACTAGACAGTTACCAGTGTACAGCTCATACAGCTAATGGTTGAATCTCCATTAATGCAAACGGCAAGAAAATCACGCGAAATATCTTTCTCTCGAAAACACCAAGTGCTTTTTCGTCCGCATTCGACAAGGTCCAAGTCAAGGGTCTTGTATAAAATCAATTTGGTTCTACGAGAGAGGGCTCCGTTACTCAATTGCCTCTTAAGCAGAAAGAAACAGCGATTGACAAGAATAATTCCTGCGACTGATTTCCGCGCTGAAGATTTCTGCTTTTAACTGCGGAGCCCAGGTAGACAAAATCCAATGCCAATGGTGATGTCCTGGCCCAGTCGTCTTACGTGTGCGTCTTCTTCTAATAACAGCATGTACTTTGTTTGTCCTCGTTTACCGTCAGACATATTTTGACTACTTGCGCCTCAATACTTACGAAAGCTCGCTGTGTTCATCCAATCACCTCAAAGTCATCCGCGAAAATAATTGTACGGACTTTGCACGATCCAATCACATGGCAGCGCGCCATCTTGTCTAAAACCTTTCTTGACAATGAAGGTCTTAATCTTGATGGAGCAATGAGATTTTTGTGTTTTTTTGCGTTGTATAGTTCTTCCCTATGGATAGTGCCATTTGTGGCTTCGAAGTCGACAAATAGATGATGAGTTCCCAACTGAAATTCCGGGGTCTTCTCCAAGCTCTACAGTATTTTGAATATTTAGCACTGCTACGGACCAACCAGATTGACAGAAAATATCATTTTTTGTGAGTCAGACAAACAACGCTGAGATTCCATGCTTCGGGCATGATTTGACCATATTTTACAGATGAGCTGGTGCATGCTCCCAACTAAGTCATCTCCAGTTGTTGTAAATAGCTGAGGATTGATAATTTTATTTCGAAACGGAATTCGTCTTCGTCCAGTATGAATGGTTCATTCTGCCTGACATGTAGATGCAGCTTTTTAATATTCTCAGGACCGACTGCGACTCTACTACTAGTTGTCCATGATCATTTTTGCAACCTTCCATTCCGGGTTTGTAGCCCATTCGTGTTCGTTTTATCCTTTGATAAAGCATTCGAAAGTCATTCCTGCAGCAACATCTCTCAATTTCCGTGATCACGCGCTTCACGTACTCCTTCTTTTTCTTTCTGGTAAACATGTGCTCTTCCCTTCTTTTCTACTCGTAGAGGTCACGTGGAGCTATCGTTCGTCGATGCAGCATAGCTTTATATGCTTCTCGTTTGCTTGTACATACGAGTAGTCAAGTCAAGTCAGAGATTTCTTTGTGGCGGCTCCTTGAAATCAATCATATCAGAAGCTGCTCCTCTGGTGGCTCGTAGACAGTCCTATTAGAGTTCTGTGGTTCGTGTATGAGGGCTAGGATTTTGAGAGAACTTGAGGGAAACGCGATCGACAAAGATTGTTACGGCCTCTTGCGATTTCAGCTTTTCATCGTCGAACTTTGGTAGTCTTACGTAGTCATGCCCGCATTTCAATTCGAATCAATGTGGGACCCCCGGATATTTCAGGCATCCAGAAGGGGATAGTCAAGTTCCTTTATGGGTGTTCAGATGTGGAAACCGCCTCGTTACAAATCCTAAAAATCTGAATCCATTGTCCAACGTTGCGTTATGCACGCCGTTTTCTGATTACCTACTTCCTTACCCAGATTTGTGTTAAGATCCTAGCCCAATTTCCGTGTCCAGCCCGGGCATTAAACATGAACACGAACATGAACTCAACGCAGGCTGGTATTTCCGAATTTGTCCTTGATGTCGATTGTCGTGAGGCGTTCGCTTACATGCTCAAGATTCTCCCTCCATATCCAAATAAGCGTCATTTGCCTTCTTTATAGCAATCGCCGTAGTAGATGTCGTAGTTTTCCATCCGCTATTACCACTTAGATTGTGGTAATATCTCCTTTATAGCAGTCGCGGGCTCTAACTTTGGTGTCCACCACTGCAATATGTAATCCAGTGTCGCCCTTACCTAACGAATAGCGTATTCAGTGTAACTTTCGTGTGAAAGTTCACTCAAAATTGAACAGAATCTATCAGTTCTACGACTGTCTTCTGATGTGATATTGTTCGAGGCATCTCTCAGCCAGTCAGGTCATCAAAAGAGGTTTCTTTTTGGGCATTATATACTTTATTGTTTAACATACATATTTCTTTACACGAATTCATAAAAAAGAAACAGAACAACAATATAGAAATCAAAAATTAGACACTACCGTGTAAAGGTACCGAAACTAAAGCTTCGTTTGACGTTTTAATACTTTTAATAGTTCTTTCGCTAAGTTATTGTTTATTCATTTAACGGGCTAATTCAAGGTTAATATAGTTATACTTCAGCATGCATGCATAAACGGATATTTATTAGTTCAACCCCATGTACCGCGTGCATTTTGTAGAGATGCATTAAATCAACAGAACTGGTGCAGAGGAATGGTGCCGGCTTACTGGTTCCTCCTATCGTTGAGGGAATTGTAATTTGGTGGGAGGTCCTTCAAAGAAAACATCAGTTTGTCAGGAAAGTTTATAAAACAGAAGACAAAGCATTGTGTACTTACACCGTAAGATGGTGGTGGCATATCACTTGGTCGTTGATTATTTCCTTGATTATCTGATGTGTTAAAGGCGCTGCGAAGAGCTTCAGCTTCCTTTGAATCTATAATTTAGGGATTACATCAAACGTTAATCAAAAGAACGTCCTTTGTGACAAAAACAAAGCACATGACAGAGATACGAGTACGTAACAACTAGCAAAAATGATACAAACAAATAGTGTCAAGCATTGCAAAGCTTACCAACTTAAAACACTAAAAACAAACGCAACGTTACGAATGGCTTAGAGGAAAATAACTGGGATTGGTAGAAAATAAAAGCCGCTACACGGACTATAATAACGGTTATAACGGCCTGAAATAACACAAGAGAAGAACACAATGAGCATAATGTATTTAGAAGGATTGACAGTGCTTGATCTCTTCTCGGCATTTGTTTCTGTGCCACATGGAGTGCTTTAGAAATGAAGTGTTGATTGCTGAAGGGAAAACACAAGCATCAAATACCTTTAATCGGTCTTGGGGCTTAGTACTTTAATTGTAGGGCTTATAAGGCTGTAAATGAAGAAAAGAAAACAAGGTCACATGTAGAAATTTTCGTGTGCAAATGGTTTTAGATATTTGTTTGTCTAAGAGAGTGTTAGAGACGAGAAAGCTCGCCCTTAGAACCAATGCATTCGACTAGTTACGACACAGTTAGGTTGGCCCAAGTTATTTACTAATTTACTCTAGCGTTGGAAGTGCATTCACCTTGAAGGAACATTGCAATTGATTTCAAGATTTTGAAACAAACGGCGGAAACTTAAAACAATATGACAAGGCCCAGACTTTGTTACATTCAGACAAAAACCATGGCCCGTAAGTTATGAACGAGTGCTTGAACAGAACACAAACTAAACTGTATACTTACTTGCAGGCGGTGCAGAGAATCCCATTGCTCCAGAAGGTGCACTATTGCCGCCCGGGTACCCTGGGTAACCGTTCGCCTGGCCCGGGTTAGATTCTCCGTGTGGTGGTGCTGATGCACCTGGCTGTCCATAAGCTGGTTGACCATATGGAGGATAGCCTCCTTGTTGTGGAGGACCACTAAAGCCCCCCTGTGGAGGAGCATTAAATCCTGCGTAAGATGGTGGTGGTCCATATCCTCCCTGAGGGTAACCTCCTGCCGGTGGTCCATAACCACCCTGTGGATATCCACCTGCCGGAGGAGTATATCCGCCGCTGCCGCCTTGTGGTGGAGCATATCCACCACCAGGATATCCTCCGCTCTGTGGCGGTGTCGGATACCCACCAGGTGCAACAAATCCTCCTTGCTGTGGTACACTTGGGTAGTCTTGATGGTTTCCATATGCTGGCGCTGTTTTCCCGTTAAGAAATACATTTTTTTTTTTTTTTTTTAATCAACAAACATTCGTCAATACTCAATGCCGAGAAGGGACAAAATAAGAAAAAAGGAAGAAACTACTCACGTGTACCAATGCCCGGATAGGGTGGAGGATTATCACTGACAAACACCGAGTTCGGTGCCGGACCTGTGAAGGCATCATTTGATGGAATCCATCCGTAGTAACCTGGTGGTGGTTGATAAGCTGGTGGAGGTGCTTCATGCCACGATCCAGACGGTGTGTATGGTGGTGGATCATCGGGATTACCATTACTGCGATGCAAATTCTGTTGGGCAATCGATGCTGCACGCAACATAGCCTGACCGTACTCTATAGCTCCTCCCGATTTAAAATAAAGCTTAAATTTCACCTCACCAATGAAGTTCCCATTCGGCTGAGCACGAACTTTGCCTTTGATGTAGTTTGCTCCAAACACTGGCTGCTCTATATCAACCTAAAGACGAGAAAAACTAAATGAGTACTCCATAAGAGTGGAGAAATCCATTGAAAAGTAAACCCACGTCACTCATTGCAATAAACGGTGCACTAAACGACATCATTGATTCGGTTTGCTTCTTGCTGTTGAAAATCATTCGATGTGACGTCAGGTAAATGTGACCGTGTTTGGTTCCCTTGAAAATCGGGTTGTCTTGTCCAGCAAAATCCATGCTAACATTCTCACTATGGATGAGTATACTGCAAAGTAGAAAAATCAAAAAACAAAATGTGAAATTGAATCTTTTCAGCTCTACTGTGTGTTGACGATTTTAATCCAATTCTTATCGCTGCCTTTTGCTGCGATCAATTATGCAAATTCTTCTTACAGTAATGGAATTCAAAATCAATAAATTTCACAAGAAAATCCACAAAAAACTTTGAAGAAAATCGTTAATTAAAATTAATTTGGATATGACCTCACAAGTGGCAGTGGGTTTTCTTTTAATATTTCCGGGACTTACTATTCTCCATGGTGGATGAGGACTCCACCGTTCGTGTGAGCTGTGTTTACAGACATTTTTGTGATGTTTTACAAATTTTTCTTCTCTGGTTTTTCAATATTTTTGCGACGAAAAACAACACGAAACTACAATTTCATAAAACGGAAATAATTTTTCCAGAAACGTCAAATGTGATTCATGTTCCGGTTTCTAATTTGTTTCACTTCGCAGCAGACGTAAACAAACAAAAACAAAATATGACTGCTGAGACTCTTAAACTGTGTTGGCGATTTATTGAAAAGAAACATCTAATTGAGAGGAACTACTTTGGAATAAATGTTTGCATTTTTAGGGAAATGGCAGCGATCGAATTAGCGTCATTACCATTGCGAAGAAAAGCACTTTAAATATTTGACACTTCTCTTATTAGGTACGTTGCCCTTCAGAATATAAAGTGTCGACGCAATTGTTCGTCTCTTTGATTGGAGTTCTTCAACGCGATTTAGAACTCTCCGGCTCTCCAACAAGCTCAATCCGTCGTGATCCTTCTGATTAAAGGCTCCGGCCCATAGAATCCGTTGCATCCGTTACAATGACGGATAGGTTGACGGAAATGACAGTCCCATAGAATCCGTGGCATACGTTGGCAGAATAACGAACGAAACGAAACAAAAAAATTTAAATGTCATTTAATCTCAATATTTTCTTTCAAGCTATGGCAATTTCTCTTCATTCTCTCAATGTCTCCACCAATGAAAGTGCTTACTCTCAATTTGTGAATACGTGCACCTCAATATGTGAAAGTATGGTCCTCAATGTGTGAATGTGTGAACTGCCAACGGATTGAAAAGTAGACATTAAATCTACTTTATCCGTCCGTTCCGTCATACCCTTTGTTTATGGGCCTGCTTTCATAACAACGTGTATATTCTATCGAGCTATCAGTCGACGCAATTCACGCAACGAATTCTATGGGCCTTGGCCTTAAGTGAGTGAATTGCATGCTCCACAAGTGTGTTGTCTTCATCGAACTCAAGACTTAATAAATCGTTAACCGAGCCATAAAACCCTACGATGGATTGGTTCTAAAGCCATAGACTCGCACTATAAATGTCATAGACAAGAGGACGTTCAATGTCTTAAAGAAGAGCAAACAGGCCAGCAGAAATTTGACAGATCAAATAGCATTTCGGCCAGTTATGCAGGTGTAGAAGACAAATAGCAAAACACTATCAGAAACGACGCATTTCTAGTCCTGCGTTTCTTTACAGCGTTCAAGTTTGATGGAGAATGCCATCGCCGTGTAAGCGGTGCTGTAAAACCGCGGAGGGAAAAAAATAAGCGCGCGATCGAAAGTGTCGTGAGTTGATAAAAAAAAGGTCATATCAACGGGGCAGAAAGACCTCAAACAGAATGGTTTACTTACAGAGCAATTTAAGGCAACTCAGGGCGATTTGTTTGGGTACATAACATACAGTTTATGGCTAAGATTTGGTCGCATGAACGTATGGTTATTGGTTCTGATTTTCGCGATAAAGGGCTGACGGGCTCTTTTAGTTGTGTGCGCCACCTAAGATTAGGTCGCCCTCTACTGCGTTGTCCATATGGGTTGGCGTTGAAAACTGATAGAGCATTTATGTCTATGCGTTCCACGTTACATAACCATCTAAGCCGGGTTATCTGATCTTTCCTGACGAGTTCAGCATCGTTGTACAGCTTGTAGTGTTCACTATTGAGACGGCTTCTCCATTCTGCATTGACGAACGCAGGACCTACCTAGAGTTGACTTGTGAATTTCGCAAAATTCTTTCAAGCATTCAAGAGACCCTGGAAGTCTCTGATTGTAAACATTCAACGTTAACTTCCTCGCAATGTACGACGAATTCGCGAAGCCGCCTCTTTTCGCCGGTTATGACAGAGCTGTATATCTATTTGCTATTTAACACTCTAACGGATCTTCTTGGATAAGAACGAACGACCTTGCAAAACGAAAAAAGCCAACGACGTCTGAATACGCACATGAAATGTCCAGACATGGAATAGGACCGGTACGACCAAACAACTAGCGGAGGCTCTACACTGTTTTCAAACAGATATTAGTCGGAACGCGCACGGGGATGCGCCGAACAAAAGGATGACGCAAAACTGTGACACATATCACGGTGACTACTACGGAGCGCAGAAGTAATTGAGTACAGATTCGCTGTCAGGCGCAGATTAAGATAAGAAGTGCTTAAATTGGCCAGCATCATCCGGATAAGCGCTCACGTCAATCCTGAACTACTTCTGCAGACTGTTAGACTGCGTCCGACAGAAATAACTACTTAACTTGTTTGAAGATGCGCCATAACCTGCCTAAATTTAGGTAAAGAGCAATATCTTAGCTAAAGCATAGCAAGGCCGCCAGGCTTGATGACCTACCTGCTGAGCTCTGCAGATAACTTGGTAGAGAGCAAAGCATGCGTAAATAATGGAACCTCCGCTTCGTTTGTCGGATTCACAAGAAAGGAGACACTTCAATCTACGGCAACTATAGAGTCATCGGTCTACCTCATATCGCGTACAAGTTCTTGTCTGTCGTATAATGTGAACGATCGAAGCCATCTATTAACTATCTGATTGGCCCGCATTAGGGCCGGTTAGCTCCACAATTCGCCAAACATTCACAATGCTGCTGACCCAAGAGGAAACCCAAGAAACCCTGATCGGTACTTAACACCTTTTTATGGATTTCGTATCCGCGTATGGCTGTTTCAATAGAGACGTGCTGTACGAACTCGTCAGATTAAAGATGGAGAACTCTCGCCGCTAAACGTAGGGCGGAAGCAATCTCGTCAAGATCTTTGGCCAAAGAAGTGTTAATACAGGGTGATTCTTTCCCATCATTGCGCGAAACTCGACAGCGAGCACCAAAGGTTTCCTATTCAGGAACGAGCTGTCCTTTTTTTTATAATTTACGCGCGCCTAAGGGGTTAGATACCCTTTTACTGTTGCCTGGCCGCGGGCGGAAAGGTAGAAGGAGGAGAAAGGAAAATTGTTTTGTAGTGGTTTGAAACTCAGGGGTGTTTGGTTTCGATATTCGCACACGGATAGTTTTTTCTTCACTCGGAGTGATTCAAGGTATAATTCACATCATTTTTTTCTGTGCTTGAAACTCTACAACAGCCAAATCAGTGTTATGCCTTCACACGCAGAATTTTTCTGTCTGAGTTCCAATTACACAAATGAAAAACTGACTTTCCATGGGCAGGATACGAACCTGGACCCTCCGAGTGAGAAGCGATTGCTAGTACCACAACACCACGGCCACCCCCCTCTAGTGCGTTGGCAAATATTCGAAGCAAAACTGGGCATAGCTGCGAATGAGAAGGCACGCACAACCTCGACGAATCAGTCGGAATGTCGTAGTGCTCGTAGACAGACGTAACTTTTTGAAAGTTATTGATTTTATCCACCTCGTGTACAGCCTTAAATCTAATGATAACACCTCACCAGAACTCAGAGTTTCAATTGTCAAAAGCAGCGAACACTCTGTGGTGTAAAACGTCGTCAAATTGGTCAGAAAATTGTGCACCCTTTGCCTAAGAGAACAAAGACTTGAATATTAACGCTTCCCGCCCAGAGGGACGACGCAGTGGATAAAGACCTCGGTTTTGGTGGAAGGAGATCTCAAACATTTTAGAGTGGCATTTTTCCAAAGACTGGAGAAGTTTACTAATTGAGGCCAAGGTCCACTCCGGGCTGTAGCGCTGTCTGAGCAAATTAGTAACAGAAAACTGTCCTTCAATGCTGCATTTCCAAAATCGACGTTCGGGTGTAACTATAATGCTCCCGAAACCCTTGGTTTCTATTCAAGAAGTTCTAAACAACGGAAACATCTAGCTTATTGCTTTTGCCCCTCTTTATTACCTTCCCACAGCACGGTTTGATACGATAACTCGTTATTCTTCCCCACGTATGCAAAGACACACAGTTTGTTTACGATCACCGAAAGTCTAGCCTTTGCGATGAGCTCCAGTGGCTGCACCGCAGGCTCTTGCAGCACAATAATGATATGAGATGCATGAAAGACAATAGGATCACCAGGATACACAATAAAATCTGCCCCAAACGCTTCGCCACAAGTAACATATTTGCCGCGTTCCCAAAAGTCCCTAAACACCCTGTACTTCAAAGAGTCGTCTGCGAGAACAAGAACAGGAATTCCCTCTAAAAAGACGAAAACACACAAATTAGGGTGAACTGTGTGATAGGTGAAAGCTTACCATGAATCCTTGGGTGTTCACAATGAATCTCGAGCAGAGCGTTTCTCCTGTCGAACGGTGTACTATCTCGGATTTCTTGGAGGACTTCTTCCTTTGTAAGTTTTATATCTAAAACAAAAACAGATCAAATGTTACTTGTAACTGATAACTGAACTTCTTCCTTACCACTTTCTGGAACTCCAGAAGCCAACATCTTTTTCTTTTTTCCGTACATTATCCTGTCGATGTAGTGTAGGGACTCTTTAACCTTACCATCCTTTAAGTGTTCTTCTTGTTCGTAAAGTTTTGCTTCGTCTTCTTCTACGTATGACCGCAGTTCCTCTGGTTTTGGTTGTCGGAGAAGGTCCATCGATTTTCTTAGAAGAAGCGCGATTCCCTTTTCAAGCAAAAGGCGAGTTTCATATTCAGACAGCTCAACGGGAAGGTCTTCAAAAATATCAGTTTATGGTTTGTTTGATGGAGAATTGATTTTACTTACTGCAAGAGTTTGCCGACCATCCTCGCAAGCAACTTGTTCCCACCATCGAGCCAATCACTCGGTGCTCCATCCGCAGTTTCATATAGTCTTGAGTAAGAATATTTCAATGAGGTTATTTATTTCAATATGTTTGTAATTAATTCTACTCACCGTCTGCATTAAAAACGTAGCCAGTTCCATTTAAATAAGTTAAATTTATTTTGGTTTCGTCGGAGCCCATACGAAATAATTGTTTATTTACTTGCGGAAGAACTGTCACAATTTAAAATAAAATCAGCTATTCTAAAACTGTACGTCAAATGTGGCTTTCTTGAGGTGCAGATGCAATACGTAGATTCGAGTGTGTAAAATTTACGACCTGTAATCAAGGAGGTTGCTGTCGTTTTCTTTTATAGCTGGGCAAAACATTTCAATAGAGGATGCATGCAGGATGATTAATTTGTATTTTTTAAGGAGTGTTTTATTAGGTCCTTGATACTTTGGGTGTAACTTTGTTCTTTTACCACTTCGCTCGTCGAGACTTTCCATGGTGAAAGGTGGTGCTCATTTCGAATGTATATTTTAATTTGTGGCATAGAACATGCTTTGACGTTGTTGACAACTCACTTGTTTTCACAGGGAGTCAATTATTACACGATTCTATCAGTAAAAAGCTGTATTTGGAAAGCCCGAAGTCTTGAATACATACATTATGGTATCGAACATTTACGGTTTGAATGATTGTTGTCTCCTCGGAACTTTCGGGCACTCTGAATATTCGAGTTGTGTCTTGCGTCAAACGCAATCACTGTGATCAATCATTTGTTTCAGTTGTCATCAGGCGTTCGCTCATAGGCATGCGGCACTGGTCATTGTTTTAAAATGGATGTCACCCTTTTTTATCTTTCAGTTCCTCTATCTGTTTCATCGTTCTTCGCGGTCTAAGACCTCCGCAAATTATTCGATAGCATGTGGTCTGTTAAGGATCCAGACATCAAACGGCATTAGCTAGAGTCGTTAGGACAACAATACCCGAACTGAAGATGCAGTTAGTGATGAAATTTTGGAAAAACCACTTCTGTAGATTGTTAAACCGAGAAGAAGGCAAATATACCGCAGGGTGTATCATTCAGGACGAAGAAAATCTCCATCCACCTGACCAAAATGAAATGAAGATAGAAATATTTAAACATGAATGCCTCACATCTGGTAGAACTGCCTGGACAAGGATTGCCTAGCAAGGTCATTTGTAGAATTTTGTCAGTCTACTGAACTTTCCATACGTACGAGGTATTTGACTCGATCTTGCCTACATGTCTTAAGTCGACGTGGTGGATGTCATCGACCTGATAGGTTCATATCATTCCAGTTTTAGACCTGCTTACCACCATTGAACGAATATTACCAAACCGATACTCATCAATCCTTCATCGATGAAATGAGTATTAGCAGGACGTTCAAGGGAACCTAGTCATCTAAGCCGAGTTACGCTGTCTCCGATTCTTTTTGACGAGCTCGGCATTGCTGAACAGCTTGTACAGTTCCCTGTTAAAACGGCTCCTACATTCTGCATTTGTACAAACGGGAGTGAAGATTATCTGAATAACATTTTTCGCGAAACGGGCGCTTTATTCAGTGCCCAAGCTTCTGGACCGCAAAGAAGGACTGGAATAATAAGTGTCTTGGATAAAGCCTTTTTGGTTGATCGGGATAGAGAGTGATCGTTACTATTTTATTGCCTTCTCACCCCAAAGAATCAGCGATTAGCAAGAGTGATTCTTCGCATCGAAATTGTATTTCCTTGATTGACCGCTGAACCCATCTTTGCCGTTTCTGCTTTAATAGTCGCAAATGCTCCATTGATAGCTCGCTGAGCTCTTCCCATTGTCAATGCGGTCTGCATATGTAGACTGAAGAGACTCCTGAAAGACAAAGACTATGATGACATCGTCATTACTGGCCTTAACTAAGCAAGCTCCATCGTCATCCTGCATAGCCGAATGAATGAGCTGTGGATGTGGCAAAAGAATTTATCCACCAAGTCTATGCAATAGGCTCTAGATATGATAAAAGAGCGGAGAACAAGCAAAGAATAGTTCTTGCCAACCGCTGTTTCTATGTGCCGAGAAGGCAGTCGATCCGCAAAGCTCCGTCTCAAGCAACGAAATGACGCTATACAAATCCGTGTAATTCGAAGAAAAGTCATAGGCACTCTCTTAGCTGTTTTGCGCGAAAGTTTCTCAGTGTGATCTTCAGTCCCGTCGGAGTTGACGAAGGGTGGACAAGAAGGTACAACGCAAAACTACACCGGCTGTATGGAGATATGGAACAGGTAGATGGCTTTGCCTACAACCAAGGTCCCCCATGGAGGCAACGCAATTCGAATGTATGAAAGTCTCACCTAGTATGTCACATGCGGAAGAAAGAAATTAAGCTAGTTGGAATGCCACGTTAGTTGAGACTCAAGACCGTCTCGTTCCGTAAGTAATTCAGGCAAGAGTCGTCATAGCAGGTTCCTCAACTCCAAAATCTTCCATATCCCAGCCAGAAGATTTTCACGTAGTCAAGCAGTTAATCCATCAGCATAGTAACCCCAACTTGTGTCACAAGATGTTTCGGTGAATATTGCATTACAAAGCTTTCATATAGCTTCTGTGCTTAAGAGTCTGCAAATAAATCATTGATGGTGTCTTTATACAATTTTCGGACCTTCTTTTGAATTCTCTGTCCTTGAAGGTTGTTTTCGTAAGAATCCTCTTACTAATTATGCAACACACACGTATATGGCATTTTAAGCTTCAATCGCTTGTTTATACTCATCATCAAACCATTTGCTGTAGCAAGACGACGGTTCTCTGAAACAAATATGGTGTTGACGAGCTAATTGAAGGTGCTTACACTGTGCATACATCGAATGTTGCAGAGGCAGCTAGTCGTCCACTAGTCTCCTCAATACAGGAGCTAGATATTCACGATCCGAATTTGGCTTTTCAAGACATAAATATGCATGCACGGCACTTCCCAATACCGTGTCACTTGTCGTAGTGAGCTTAGTTTAGGATGTTGTCTCCAACTGATACTGATTTGTGATGATGAACACCGTGGTCTTGGGCATGTGTTGACAAATCAGGATTTGCTCCACCAACCGCTTTGCATATTTGTTGTCTTGTTGCCAACGTTGGCATGATAAAAGGACTTCAATAACTTCAAGACATCCCAAAGGCGGCCTGTTTCTCATTATGTTTACTACAAACAAATGCACTGTTTACCATCACACAACATGTCACCGGAAAATATTTATTTCCATGACTACGAGTACTTTCGTATTCTGAAAGACTTCTCCTTCTATTCTACTGTCTTAGTAGATTTATGGAAGACCAAATTCATTTCCTTCCTGATTCAAACTCCAGAGAGCATAACGCACATGAATACGCTTCTTCCCCCCATCGGCATGGTATCCTTCATTCATTCATCTTCAAGTTGAAGGACGCATAGATTAGTATTTGCTTGGCTGAAACTAAAAACTGTCACAATTAGAACATCACTCAACCACCAGTGTCAATAGGTGAAGGGGTGAGTACTTGTCTTCATTCATAATTCAGCAGCGAGGAAATCTGAATGAAAATAGCAATAAATTACAGGGAATGCGAATTGAAAAGATTCCAACCCCCCATCCTGACACCCATTCACTTGCTGGTTGTATGTACGTATTGTGTACAATATTGACCCAGTTTTAGTCCGCTTTAACCCTGAAAGGCATTTAAACTAAAAACACAAGAACTTGCAATACACACTCGCACTCGCACTCGTACTCGTACTCGAGCAATCGTGAAAGGCAATTGTGCTGAGAGCTGTGAAAGTAGGTACCTACGAGCAAAAGTTCCCCCAGGGAGCAAAACTGAAGTCAAGTGTGAACAAGGCTATTACCACTTCCAGATTATCGAAAGAAACATTTCTACTCGCATGTTTCCGGCACTCGATTTCCAACAATCAAGACGATGTTTCGATACGTAGGTATGGAAAGGTATCTGTAGGTTGTACTTAGGTAGTATACGTGTGACAATACCTAGTCCAGGTGTGACTGACTGCCCATTGTTTTCGTCCATTCTCAATTGTTTTCACTTCCGAAAATATTATTACTTTTCATGTCGGCTACGACAACCAACACCAACACCGTACAGCTTTCTACTATTTTTGCTTTTTTGTTTTTGTGCAGATTCATCACCGACTTTTGGTACATTGATCTCTGCGGAGCTGGGCTTTTTGGGGAAACTATTCGGCACAGCTCACATACTGGTTTTCATAGAAGATGTGCATATTGAGGCTCCGAGGTTTGCGGCGGCATAGTTCTCCTACAGTTGGTGGGCGCCTTATGGTGAAACAGGTGGGTACGCGATGAGAAGTGTATAAAGCAAACACACAAAAACAAATCTCAGATAAATTAAGAAACCACAAACAAAAAAATAAAAAATCATTATCTCAGCGTGAAAATGTTGATTCTGCTTGGCAAGAGATGGAGGAAAATAAGGCAACGACAAACGTATTGCAGAAGATGCCGATGATTATATTTCGCTTGGGTATGTGTGTGTGTGTGTGGAAGATGATTTGTTTTTGGAGACATTTACTTGTGGGATTTCGTTAGAGAAATAGACGGAGATTAATCGTCCGGAAGGCCTTTAGGGTATTAGGGCAATGGAGGGAAAGTCATGAATAAGGGATTGTTTAAAATTTACACATTTTTTCGAGTACAATTTTGATGAGTTATGGAAACCACTTACACTCACAAATTCTAAGCAATTTCATCTGAACTTCTGATGTACAGTGGTTCTGGTGGCATTGCTCTGGGACAGCAGTTCATTTTTGAGTCCTAGGACAGAAGTTGAAATCGCTTGCAACGTTTCGTGGGTCCCACACACAGAAATGAATTCTTTCAGTGTCCCTGACCATAGGCTGACAGATAAAGATAGACATTAATCGGATAAAATTCATCATAGGTAGGTACGTTCATATTTGCTGACAAACAGGAAGAGATTTTGCTGATGAACCACGAGATCCCTATCTTCGAAATCAGCGATTTGAGAGCCTGATAAATATCCAGGAGCAATAAGCCTGTTACAAGGCATAGTTAGCAAAGAAAAGCACGAAGCCATTATTAAAAAGATTGTCGGTGACAGAAATGTATGACCCTATCGGAAAGAGCCATCGATTTTAGAAATGGCGTCGAATGTCAGTTCGGTTTTGACATTGATGAAGCAAGAAGAATTAGAATTTGTGCGAATAAGTAATGGAACGAGCGGAATAATCGTCAATATGTTTTTGATGAATAATTCGTTTGTGATTTTGGCACATTGACGGGGCAGACCTATGTGAATATGTGAATAAACAAAATTCGCGGTTCTAGGGCATTGAAAATCCGCGAGTAATGCACGAACAACCATTACATCCACTCAAAGTGCTGCATGGTGTGCTGTTTACGCTGTAGGAGTTTTTTTTTTAGAACTGGACTACATGTGATTCCAGCACAACCGATATTCCGTTCGTTTAGGACAACTTGGATTGAGCATTTTACTGGGATACATTTTTCTACATAGTCTCCTTGTAACTCTACACACTTCTCCCAGCGATGCTCCCATCTCTTTAACCCGTCCAAATACTCGTAGTACTTGGCGTGTTTCTCTGCAAAATAATTGTTCACGAAGGTGGTTGCCTTCTCATTTGATGAAAATAAAATCTGTGTCCTCCGAGCGCAGTTTTTAGATGAGGGAACAAAAAGAAGTCGCTTGGGGCTAGATCTGGTGAATAAGGCGGATGGTCAAGCAGTTCAAACCGTAATTCATGGATTTTCGCCATGGCAACCGCTGAGGTGTGAGACAGTGCGTTGTCTTGGTGAAACAGGATTTTCTTTTTCTGCAAATGTGGCCGTTTTTCCGCAATTTCTTCCTTCAGCTTGACAAGTAATTATGCGTAGTATGCTCCTGTAATGGTTTTTCCTTTTTGAAGAGAATCGATTAAGATAACTCCTTTACTATCCCAAAAATCAGTCGCCATCAGCAATTTTTGCTTTTTTTGGAGCCGGCTCACCCTTTGCAGTCCACGGTTTTCACTGAATTTTTGTTTCGGGAGTATAATGGTGTATCCAAGTTTCATCTACAGTAATTAATCGGCGCCAAAACTCGGATTTACTGCGCCGAAATGTTCATTCGAACACGTTTTTGGTCTAACGTGAGTAAACGCGGCACCCAACGCGCAACCCAACTTTCTCATTCCTAAAACTTGATTTAATTTGTAACAAACACGTTCTTTGTACATTTTCACAACCTCTACTATCTCTCTCACTTTAATTCGGCGGTAGTCTAACACCATTTGGTGAACTTTAACAATGTTATCGTCAGTGGTTGCAGTTTTTGGACGTCCCGAACTTTCATCATCTCCCAAACTCTTACGGCCACGTTTAAATTCAGCTGGCCAAAATTTCACTGTGGTAAATGATGGTGCAGAGTCCCCATACACAGAGTCCAACTCATTTTTGATTTGCGTAGGCGTATTGCCTTTCAAAAACAAGAATTTAATAACAGCTCGATACTCAATTTTTTACCATTTTCACAAAAAGCACTTACATCGCCTCACTCAAACGACTGTCAACTAAAAACTGCGCATCCAAAATGACTGAAACTTCGGTAAGTAACTGTCAAAAGATGCATAACTAGTTTTTATTGACGAGTGCCGCTATCTTTACGCTGCGGTCGGAAACTTTTCAGACAACCCTCGTATATTGGTCTCTTTGGCACATGACACAATCTGGAAGCATCGAACTGCTTGCACAGTAAGCAGTTAGTAGAGACTGAAGCAGAGCTTCAAAAATTTTCAACAAGCAGCTAACAACTTTTACTACCTTTGCGACACTGCAGTATTTGTATCCTCAGTTTTTTGTCGTATTGGAATTTCACATATTTATGAAAGAAGTTGCTATCACTTCTGACTCGTTGGAATTTTTTTGGCCATAGCCACCTTACAGCTCGTACCACACCTTCTCTTTTAATTTAATACTCTTCATCCGCTGACGGAGAGAATAATATTTGTGATCCCATCATTAGCGACATCTACATTGATATTGAAGAAATACAAAAACCAGTTGAAATTCCTAAAGAATATGTTGAGTCTGTTTAAGTTGGCTTTGTCGAGAAATAAGCTGATATGACACAGTGGTCTGGCGAGTCTACCCGGGGCTGTTTACTGTCTATAAGTGATACAACATTTTGCGAGGCTTGCTATGGAAGTGATGACGACATCGCGGAGCACTACCTCTGTGAATGTCCGGCTTACGCTTGCATCATGCTTCAGGTGCTCGGCGTTGACGTGGTGGGATGTTGTACTGTAGGAACTTTATCACTGACGCTCTGGTTCTTCCTTCTTCGAAAGACTGACAATTAAAAGGAACTTACAAGGAATACAATGGACTAATTCTTTGTTTGAGTGCTCTGCTGAGTCTTTGTTGTAAGTGAAATGTTTTTTGACACACTTTTTACAAGTTTTTCAATTTCGTCTCACTCAGCTCGAACTCTCATAGCTCGTTTAAGTTCCTTGGCGATCTGATGATTTCAGTTTGCTTCGTTTTCGCCTCCATGTTTATGGCTGAACAAATTTTTTGCAATCTTAGATATACGGTAGTCTCTTACACAGAAAAGCGCCCTATGTATAACTTCGGCATCTCGGCAAAATTCATGCATTCTGCTCCGTTGAAATCAGCCACATCTGCCTGGACTGATCTTATGTCGGAAAAGGTTAGAACATGGCCATGCCCTGGCCCGCGACAGTTTTCAATTTCACTCTTTATGTCAAAGGTACTATACTGTAACCTGTCGAGTCAGCACCGCCTGATATGATTAGAATTCGTGGAGTACATTGACACTGGCATGCTCCCGAACGATAAGTCCTATCCTTGACTGAAATTAAGAGGCTCAACGGAGCAGAAGGAACCCGCATTAGGATTGACGTGTGCCGATCTGCTTGTAAAATTCTCTAGTTCGCTGGAAGGACTTTTTGGAGAGTTTGATACAGGCCTTAACCCAAACTGAGATGAATCGTTTTTGAAAGCAAAGCAAAGATGCCACCATAACCGGTTTCAATGGATCAATACCTTTTAAAGAATGTGATAGTTAGAAAGTCTTTATAAGACCTCCGATATCTAAAAAAATGTCTGTAATCGATGTACTTGATTCAAAAGACAATTCAAAGATTACGAAGACAAGGAGATCAAACAAAGATCGCTTGCAACCATCCAGTCATAGAAATTTAAAACCAATGTACATCGGTACCTCTCTTTCTTTCCTCTCTAATTTTGATTCGCCCCGCTGTGTGCAAACATTTATTTTTTTTTTAAATTTAGAAAGATTTTTGGTTCTAAGTTTGTCTGTCAATGGTCCGTCACTATTTCAAAGAACTCTTGTTAAGCTCTGTCGCACAAAGTGAACCAATTCCAGTTTTTTATTCTGGTTTCTATGTGCATCCTTCATATGAGGTGGTACTCATTTCCTTTCGACTTGTCTGAGAAGAAATGCCAAGCTACAATACTAAAACTCTTTATCCACTTGTTGAATACTCTGTCCCTTGCATTGGTATCTCAAAACTTTGACCTTAAAAGCCGGATCGTCTGTGGAAAAATATTTTGAAATAAACCTATCCTTACCGTTGAGTTGGCGCACAACTACATACCATATTTCAACGAGAGATGGAGCCTGCTTTTTTTTTGCTTCGAAACGATCAAGAGTTCGGGAAAGCAAGAACGTCGAAATATCATTCTAAAAATGGGAAAACGATAGAATCATTCATAGTTCTCGTAAGCATTCTCATCCAAAAAATTGATCTCAAATTTGCTTTCGAAGCCTAAATTAGATCCAGTAGATGTAATAGGCACTACACGACTTTCCCGGTTGACGCTTAAGTCTTGTTTCTCAAACATATGATTCTTGAAAGTCGCTTTTCTTAAGTTTTGCAAGCGTCTCAAAGGTGGAGCTCATAATAGATTCACATAAGCAATAGTATGAGCGTGGAAAAGAGATTAAATAGTGCGTCTACCGTATAGGAAACTTGGTGCATTCTTTAGAACCAGTTAGCTGAGAAAAACATTTTTCTCCATTTAAAATAAGTCCATGACATACCAAAGATACCGCACTAAAGTTCTACCACTAAAGCTCACCTGCAACGTATAGAATCACCTTAACGCCATCCATTCTGTATCTTTGTATTGATCGGCACTGTTTTCATTATTTACAAAACAGGAAAATTATCAGTTTTACTTTTTCGTTTTGTTTTACTTCTTATGCATAGTGAAGCTCAGCGCTTTGTATCTGTATATCTTTAACGACGACGGTCGATTGCTCCCAAACGCAGCATCGTCGTCTCTAGACACTGGCACCAGCTCTATGACGGCTGACAGTGGGGGAAAAAAAAAACAAAAACACATCTCGTGGAGAGAGAAATCACCTCTTGATCGCCTGCTCCATTGGCCCATGGAAAACCCCCGAACAATCTTACTCAACTGGCTGAGATCAGTACACTGTCGGAGTTGCGCTTCGCAACGATCTCTTTCTTCGTTTTCGGCAACATAACGCTGCTGCCGAACGATCGGTCGTTCTAGCTGCAAGTACGAGTAGTTTCCTTCGTCGCGTTTCTATTTATTTTTTATTGTTAGAAATACATTTCGAAAAAAAAGCACAAAAAACAACCTCTCAGTCGTTAGTTATCCATTAGTGTCGGGCTTTCGCAACAATTAATTAGAAACGTTCGTGGCGCTCCTCCCGATCCGCCCGCTCGATTCGTTAATTACAGTGTTTAGTCGGTTAAGTTTAAATATGCATAAATACGAGTAAATAGTAGCTGCAGCTGAATATACTTAATTGGGATGCACATGAGAATTGCTGGTGAACTACAATAGATACGGATACAAGATCGCATCAAACGAGTACCCTACCCGTTGTTTTGTCGATTCTTGATGGATGTTGCCTTAATCGAGATCTTCCAGGGAATTCGTGCGAAAGAGCAAATGATTTAATAACTGATTCAAGTAAAATACAATAAATGATTTATTTTTAGTCAATACGAGTAGATAGATACTCGTACGTGTACGAGCATGTCATATACGAGTACATATCTGCTTATTTGTGTAACGTTGTGGTCTGATCGCCGAATGGCACAACTTTGACGTCAGCTCTCCATGCCGCGTGTGAATTTCTTTATTTCTTTATTTTTGCTTGTTCTAAATACAAGGCCCATGAGATGAAAAATGGGGTTTTCCTTACTTCATATATACGAGTACATACTATATCGTGGTCTCGAGTTGATCTTTTAATGTATCTACACCAGCAGGGAATAGACTAACCTTTCAGTGCATACGGGGTAAACCTTGACATTTAAGTCAGTAAACAGATACCGTTTGCACTGCTGTACACGACAAGCATAAGACGGATTGCTTGATAAGAAGTTCAATTTGCTTGGATAGATATTTTCTGAGAGAATTTCTAGCATTTTTACTATCTGGCTATTAAGAAATTTCGAAAAACAAAAAACGAGATTGTAATGACTCAAAACAAATTGTAGATACTTTTGCTAGCGATACACCAAACCTAGAGATAAGCTTCGTCAAATGTATGTACTTTGGAGATAAGGCAGTTGGTGTTGATGCAGATAGTATTCAGAAAATTTGAAAATTTCCCGTTATTGTGTGATAATTGGTTTCTTTCAGAACTTTTCCGAAATTGTTCGTTGTTGTGCCGAGGTGGACCCCCTCAGTAGTGGTATCTTTTAATTCTTGACAACCACTTCAGTTCTTGAGTCAATTTCCGCTTATTGAATGATGCATAGGCTGACATGGAAAGTAATGCAAAACCGAGTTTTCACTTGTCGCTTGTTATACCGGTTCTTGATGTTCTATTCAAGTTCTCGGCCTATCGCGTCGGTCGTAGAACTGTTCAGGGTTGCAGATGTCTCCACCATTTATTGTCTTCATTCAAAAGGAGTAAAAACTGTTCAAGTCCTATACCTGCCCTAGAACGTCTGAACGTCTTAGCTGTGAACGCCTATCTGTTCTTTGGTGGTCCTGTAGATGTTCTTGCTGCTGCTTCTACCCGCCACTTTCTTGATTCTTTGACTGATTATGGAAGGAAACCCTTTATGTCACATAGTTCGATGTACTTTTCTCCCTCCTATTTCATTTTATGACTCCTGCTACAGTATAAGTTCTAAGAACTCAGATGTCCATAGTCAGCGGATGGGTTCACAAACCTAAGAGCTCTTTGCTGCTATCTTCCAACAGTACTGCCCGCTCTTCGATCAGTGACATTTTTTATAATATTCCAATACCTCCGACTCTTTATAGTACTGGACTACCAATTGATTACACTCTTTGAAAGAAATCCTTCCTTAATCTGAGCCCCTATATAATCTTTCCATAATCTTTTCGAGGTAGTATACCACATTGATCAAAAGGTTCCCGGAATTTATTCAGAAAATTAAAAATACCCATCGAATGCAACACACTTATGCCAGCGCTTGCTCCAATCCTCGAAACATTTTTTATATTCGGTTTTCGGTATGTCCATCAGTGCTTCCTGCGATTTTTCCATTACTTCCTCTCGGCTGCTGAAACGTGTTCCCCGTAGTGATTTTTTGACTCCATTGAACAGAAAGAAGTCACATGCAGCCAAATCAGGAGAATTCGGTGGCTGTTGGATGGTATTTGTTGCATTTTTCGTCAGCAAATTACGAATAATGATGGCACTGTGCGACGGTGCGTTATCATGGTGCGAATTCCATGAGTTTTCTGCCCACAATTCTGGTCTGCTTCGGCGAATTACTTCACGCAAACGTCTCATAACGTCCAAATAGTGTCTGGTCTTCTGGCAAAAATTCATAATACACTACACCGTTGTAATCCATGAAAACCGTGAGCATTGCCTTCTTTTTTGACCGAAAACGACGTGGTTTTGTTGGTCGCGGCTTATTTGGTGAACGCCATCCACTTGCCTGATGTCTGGATTGCGTGTCGTACTCATAAACCACGTCTCGTCTCCAGTAATGATCCTTTTGATGAATGTGGGATCGGATTCTCTTTTGCGACGTCAACACGGTCTCTTTTTTGCATAAAATTGAGGTCTTTTGGCACCGACTTTGCTGCTACACGACGGAAACCCAAATCATTAACCAAAATGTCTTGGACGGATCCATAGGCTGGTTTATGGTCTTGTTGATCTGACCTGCTCTATAGCAGATGTTAGTGCTCAGACAGGCCTTACCACTTTCATTTCGCTTGTTAAGACCATGTTCAGCCACATCAGATGTGTGTATCTGCTTGTCACTGTCTTTATAGATATTTTGGTTTCCCATCAGAATAATTATGTTTCTTTCAGTGCTACATAGTTTGTGGCATTTGTGGTCCCTTCAGGAGGAACGTGTATTTTATTTCCTCACCCTCGGATGCTTAGTTTAAAGAATATGCTCACACTTCAGTCGACGAAAGCTATTAAAGATGTGGCAGTTACCTTATTTCTAACAGAAGTCTATTTACATAAGATCGGATACAAGACTCGGTCTTCGGTCGGGCTCGTTTCTGAACGCTATAACTGGTACAACTGGCTTAAATCAAATAGTGAACAGCGGGTCGTTCTTTCACGTGATCTCTACTAGATTAAGGTCTCTGTTTGAAACACATTTGCTTTTTCGATCCCGAACTCGCTGCTTACAGTTCTTCACGCGAAGCTTTCTGGCATCCACGATGGCTTCATTCATGACATTCGAAGATATTTTCTAACTAAAGTAGTTAACTAATCTCTCGACTATAGTGAACTACATTCAAAGCTTGGTACAGCTCCTATAGTTCGCAATCGTGACTTTTCCTTTATTTACACTCTTCTCGCATAGACCTTATGGGCAACAAATCATCAACCCTTTGAAGGATTTTAATTTCTGCCCTCTCTATCGGTGCCATAGAATAGCATTTTCAAGGCAGGAGTTCGGGCTCCGCTGTTTTTTCCAGACCAAAGTAGCAACTTTTAATTTCGGGCCAATCGTGTTCAGGTCTTCACGAAGATGTCATTTGTGTATCTAACTTTAAATAGGTTAATTCCTCAACTATCATGAAGTTATTAGTCAGATTATTTGCTTGTCGACGCAGGTATATCATCTTGGCCTCATAGTTTTATTAAATTGTTCTAATAAGGAACATTGGATGCTACGGATAATATCCAACACCTGGATGACGGACTTTAACTGTCTAACCAGTTAAATAAGCCACTCAATAGTGCAATTCTTTGCCAAAATGCGGCTCATATCTGAAATAGTTTCGAGAAGGAGCTTCCATTGATACGCCCTTCTTCTAAATGGAAAATACTCGTATAGAGTTAGAAAACTGTCAGTGATTTTTGGTGTATGCCCTTTAAGACTGCGTTTTAGGTTTAAACCAAAATGCCAGCCGTTTAGTTTTGAAATAAAAACTCAAGATATTGTTTCTATTGCCGGACCCTTTAATTTCATTAATATGGAACTCTGTCGGAGTTCTTACCATTCCCTCGGTTTGGTACTTTTTCCTCGACAACCTAGTTTTCTGCTGCAGCGCTCTTTTGTCTTTTTTCAATTACCTGTTTCGTCTACGCGCATTTTTCATCATACGATCTTGGTGAGTTGGTAGTCCAAAGTTGTCTTGGCTTCTTCCTTAATGTTTGGGAGGCACGTTAAAGATACTGTATGTTGGGGTTTGAACGGAGCTTAAACATGCTAAGCCTTCCAACGTTAAGGTCTTTTCGTCAGTGTCACAGAACTTCTCTAGAGCTTTACGTGAACTCCTGTCTGTGAAGCCTTCATTTCACGGGATGCCCATTCATCTGTGTATGCATGTATTATGAGTACCAATTCGAAACTGTATTGGAGACACAAGTTCCACCCTTGGTATGAGTCGAGGCCGACCTAAAATATCTTGCTGATCTTAGGATCATAGTACCCAGTACTTAGTGCAAGTGTACATCAAGTCGAAACCAACTGGAAAACCCTTTCTCCGATTTCAGGTATAAACTCCAGCCACAGTGACGCTCTCACAAAGGGCCTGCTTCTTCATGGGCTCCTGACTCCCACGGTACCGTGATATAAGTACTGGTATGGACTACCGGTGGTCCTGCCACCAACCAGGCCTGTGGCCGGCATCTTCAGAGGAGCTAAGTTCACAAAAAAGTTACGATATTTCCTCTGCCCTCGCTTTTTATTAGGCCACGTCACTGATTGAAGAAACCTTGATAATTGCGCAGTGACCCTTACCGTGTCACAGTGTTGTTTCATTAGATTCTCAGTACAGCTTGGATAAGATTCCATAACAGGGATCCTTAAGTGAAGGATCCTTGTGATTCTTATCGTCGTGTTTCGTGCCTTCGTTTTCTGGAGTTTACACTCGTACTTTCCAATTAGTCCGTCAAATATGATTTCTTGATCGACGTTAGCACTGAAGTCTCAAAATAAATTTGATGTTGTTCACTGAATATATTCCGTAGCCTCCATCCGAGAGGTATTACAACTTCTCAGTGCTCATATTTGACTTGTTCGTGTCTTAGAGGTCCTTCAGCAATGCCTTTAAATATGATTCAGTTATAGAAAACCCCCTCACTGTTACATATGCCGGTCAATACTGCGAGAGGACACTTTCTAATTTTTGAGTTTTATTTTATTGGTTCTAATCTTAATTTTTTATACAGTGTTTTTCGGAGCAGCTTATTTCCTACGTAGTGGATCTGTATAATATATCAGACGTAAAGTCCTATTCTAAAAAAATTGCCAGAGTCGACGATTAATTTGGCAAACTTTCACGAAAAAGGTTTCGTAGAGCCATTTGATGTTAAATTTTGACCTTACCTTGAGCATATTTTTCCAAAGCAAACAATAGTCCAGGTGGCTGAGATAGCCAGAGATTCTGTATAGCTCAGCCACGCTCGTTCTCGTCCTGTTTAATGGTGTAGAAGTATGAATGTTAGCGAAGGTTGATGAAGATGTGATTTATGAACCTATTTGAGTTGACGAGGTCTGGAGGAGGAGATTGATTGAACTGCGAAATCTACAAGCGGAGATATTGACCTGGTCATAAAAGTCCACATTAGTCGCCTCAGATGGTACGGCGAATGAATTCCAACGTTCTAGCTTGAAGAGTCTTTGATTCCAACCATATTGGACAATGCAGTAGATAAATACCTCGCCTAAGGTAGCGCGCACAAGTGGTAGGGGACCTCAACCAACTTATAGTGCGCAAACAGCAGAGACCGTTTAGTTGAGGCTGGGGTCCATCTCGGACTATAGGGCCTTCTAAGCAGGAAAGAAACCATTCATGAGTCAACTCGGCAGTCACTCAAAATCTTTAAATGATTCGAAAAGGTGAGGTGAGTTTGGGAGATGTCTCGCAGCCGATTATTTAGTGACATTTGCAAGTCGCCAGAAATTTGAATAAAAATCTATAATGCCATCCCACTAGAACCACATATAGTCCGATTTAATGTCGTCCATTATCCGATAACGTTTGTCATTGACTCTAACACGATCTTCGGGATAATTTTTGAAATAATAGGAACCAATGACCAGCACAAAGACCCCGCTAAACAGTGTAATTGAGTTACTTTCTTCCGGTCTTGCCTCCCTCCAGATATGAAAATTTCACTTGTTCGGAAACCCCGTCAGCCTCGTCACTAAATTCGACTTTTTAATAAAAATATGCGTCGATTTCAAGCTGCGCAAGAGCCCAATCCGTAAAGTCTCGTCGCAAGCTATGGTCTCGTGGCTCTAGATCCTATATTGGCTGGATCTTTTACGGGTGAATGCCAGGAACTTTTTACAAAATTGTACACATTGTGGACGAACAAAGGCCTAGCTGTTGCGATTGTTTAGATTATTCCCCACCTTTTCATCCATAGCGCCTACAAAATCATTCAAAACACGCCGAATAGCGAGCCCAATTGATCGATTATGAGGAATTATTATTATTAGGTAACCTTCTGAACGCTTCTCGAATTGAAAACCAATTTCAAGTTTAAATAATACACAAGCAATGGTGCGGTGTACACAGTGTGTCAATAAAGTTGACGAACTCAAACTTCGATCTCAAACATGGATTTTTGGCGCTTGAATTTTGTTTACCATTTGTCAAAATTTAATTTATTTTGATGGTAAAATAACAAACACATGACAGTTTGATGTTGAAATTTTAACATGGGGCAATGAGCTGTCATTACAGTTGATGCAAATGGTATACGGCGATGATGTTTTACCTAAAACAAGTGTCGAAAAATACACAACAAGCCAAAAGAAAAACATGACGAATCCTCGAAAAATGAAGACAATGCTTCGCACATATTTCGATAGCAAAGGAATTCACCATAAGGAGTTCGTTTCACCTGGTCATACCGTTGCTGGTGAATATTATTTCCCAGTTTTGAAGCATTTGATGACCTACCCGAGTATTGCAAACCAGAAAGTTAGTCAGTGTTACACGATAATGCAACGAGTCACACCTCACTAATTGTTCGTCAATTTGTGTGCCGAAATCAAGTGTTTTGTATCATCCACCGTATTCTACGACTTTAAAGGACTTGAAAGGACTTTTTTGGACGACATTTCGGCCATTCACTGTAGGCAATATCACAAAATGAGCTGGAGCACGCATTTAAATCTCTATTAAATCGTTGTAATTATACAGAAAGTGTATTGAATCTAGAAAAACATATGAGTAAAGTGTGCGACAAAATAACGTCCCTATATTAAAATATGAATGAAAACACAAGTTTTCTGTATACATCAAACTTAATTTTGGTTACTTCAAGTAAGTCATAGAGTAAGTAACCAACATTTTTTCCTACTTAGTTTTGAAAAGGATATCGGACAAGTGGTCTTCGTGATTGTCACGCGCACTCTGAAGCTCACAGCAACTCTTAGCAGCATGACTTGAGGTATGCTACGGATTTCCTCGCTTATTGCTTACTTCAAACTTCAAAGTCTTGCAGGTTCCTAGTGCGACGCTTGAACACCTCTGCTTTCAAGTAACACGACAAAAAAAATCACATGGGGTTAAATCTGGTAGAAATCACCAAGAAATCAACCGACCAGGAAACATCTGCCTCAAAATGTTCACTGGTTTTCGGGATGTATGGCCTATGGCACTGACCTGCTAAAAGCAGACGTTCTCAAGAACATGTTCTCGTAGTGCAGCTGGATGTTTTCCAGCTGAACGTTTTGGAGACTGTACTGCCTAAGTGCATCGATGTATTCAGGTGTACTGACACTACGAGGTCTTCCGCCGCATTTCTTCATAACAAAACCAATCCCTCTGAAGTTTTCCACCAACAATAAAATTGATTTTCGATCCGGAACTGACGCACGATGAGCAATTTCAAAGTCTTTTTTTTTTTATAATTTACGCGCGCCTAAGGGGTTAGATACCCTTTTACTGTTGCCAGGGCGCGGGCGGAAAGATAGAAGGAGAAGAAAGGAAAATTGTTTTTGTAGTGGTTTGAAACTCAGGTGTGTTTGGTTTCTATCTTTGCTCTCCAGGGGTGGGAGTCCGAATAGGACGGAGAGTTTTTCTTCACTCAGAGTGATTCGGGGTATATCACAGTATTTTTCTTTTCTGTGCTTGAAACTCTAAAACAGCCAAATCTACGTGTCAGTGTTATGCCTTCACACGCAGAATTTTTCTGTCTGAGTTCCAATTACACAATGAAAAACTGACTTGCCATGGGCAGGATTCGAACCTGTATCCTCCGAGTGAGAAGCGTTTGCTACTACCAACGACGGCCACCCCTCAGTGGGTACGAAACGCACGCTGGGCCGCGACAACTGAGTCATTGTTGCGAATGAACGCCTCGACGGCAAAAGGTCGCTGTGTATTCGTCCATGACATGTTGGCCACTTGTACTGATGGGCACAAAAACTACTTTACCCTCTCCTCCATCTTAGTTTCTCCACAATAAAAAATAAAAATAGGGAGGTTATTTTGCCCCCACACTGTATTTCGAATAATAAAATCAAAATATCTTGTTTAAATTTTTGTTTCCAATACAAGTCCGGGAACTTTATTGAAGAACTGTGTACTTTCAAGTCTCTGCATAATGATTTGCCAAACAAGTTTCAAAGTGCTCTATCTCAAAGAAAACACCTTCAGATGCTATATCGGATGAATTCCACCTAAGGAGGCTCACCAAAATCCTTAAACTATTACATAAAATGAATCCTTCTCCGAGAGTACCACGTTTATTGCGATTTATTCGTCCCATTTTTTACTCTAATTACCTATCTCTTCCTAAGAATGTTGGCCTGTGGTGTAGGAATACGAGTAAAGAATGACCTAGGGCAGATGCAATTTCTCGCACTAAATACCCTCCATTAGGATTAAACGAACGTTGATATACTCGTACACACCACAGTGACTGTAAGTTTTCAACACTTGAGTACGCATACAAACGGGTACCTAGTCGTTAGGGTTACATCATTTAGGAATACCACAGAAAATGTGCCCGCCTTTTGCAACAGAACATTTCAAGTGCAAGCTACTTACCCCAGTTGCACTCTCAGGCATGCTGCTGTGCAACAACATGACCTTACAGCCAAAACTCAAAAACGTAGTCCTATTAAGAGAAATTCAACCATTTCACACACGCAATGGAAACACTTTAATTGCTTTCCATTTCCACTACACAGATCGTCAATTTAGCCGAAAATCATGACTCAATACCTGAATATTTGGCGACAGCAGCCAAGAAGTTATTTTGAGACGAACGCTAATAATTTTATTTTTCGATAATTTGGTTTGTCAAAGGCAGAAATACATTCTGACGACAGGTGGCCCCAATCAGTGTCTGGAGAGGAGGCCACACTACCTAGAGCAAACATACTCGTATGAGGGAGTAGCGCTATTTTAACCTCAAACCACAGCATGGGGTGTGGTGTGGGTAGCACAAATTGTTTCGTTTAGCATGTCACTCGCAGAGGGTGCGAATTTAATTGGAGGGTTGGTTGAGTACTCGCACTTAAAGAACTACCACTTAATTTGGCCAATTCTCCTTTAACTGATGAATGACAAAGAAAACTTTGATTCGTTGAGTGCCCTCTTTCGAAACGGAGAAAGTTGTACAGAATAACTTTTATGGACATTTGGTTACGGAGCTTAGCTATTAGTCAATGCCGAAAGTGATAATTATGGTTTTACCCGTGTCTTGGAATTATGGTTATGCATCGGACGTCAAGTGGAGATACAATACGCTTTAATGAATTGCCTTGTAGACCGTTATTGGTTAATCTCTTACTACACCGGACCATAATTATTTACCTAGCACAGTCCATGGTACTCGTACATGTTGGCTTATTTTGGATAAAAGAACTTAAGACCTTCCCTCCAACTTTTAACAGAAAGGTCTCATTCACTTTATACTGGATTGGGGATTTAAATATTCAAATGTCGAATTGGTGAACTTGGCATATTGCACCACTTTGGATGGGATTGAATCATTTCGAACGGGATTAACTCGTTGACGGCTTTTTTGTATGGTTCGTTGAACTGATTTCATTACGAGTTCAGCTACAAGTTTTTAGATTGGCATTTGATCTTTTTGTCTCGTATCTTGTATAGATCAGACGTACAGTTCGTTGTTTATTCTGTGTTATTTCTAAATTATTCTTAAAACTGTCTAGCACTGTTGTGTTCAGATAGATGTAGATGTTGCAGACCGAAAACTGCACTTAGTATCATACACTGTAATACGAATACCTGCAAATTGTGTCGAGTTTTGGCTTTTTTATGAATATTCTTATTCCCGGTGTGGAGCAAGTACTCCTGACTCAATCATTGTTTTGCTTCTCTTGGAAGGAACTGTGTATCTTTGCCACAGCAGGGCTTATTCTCAGCAGGATATCTGAGTCTGCGAGCTATACCAAAGTGCCAAAACTTCACTTTTCACGGTTTTAGCCTTGTTAGATTCCAAAAACTATCTGTACGTTTTGTGAAATACATTTACAGTTGTAATTCGAAGTTGTTCGCTTCTTTCAAGTGGTACATCGTAGACGTTCATTCGTGTCTCTGGTCTCAGTGATTTTCGATAGACAAAGCCCATGAAGTGGACCAATTAAGTTAGGTGAAAGCGTGATCCCACTGTCGACAAAAGTTAATTATCTACTCCCCATTGCGATGCTGCTATCTTAGCAGATTGGTGATTTTCTGTTTAGAAAGTAACAAGCTATAGAGATTCACAGTTTAAATCGACGCCTTTCACTAGTGTTCCCTAGGTCCCCTACCAATACTTGCTACAAACCTTCATTGAACGTTAGTCTCTACAGAAATTTAAGTGTTTGCCCCTAAGCCAGAGCCGTGCAGTGTTTATTTTTATATTACACTTATTTTGGTATCAGAATACTCAAATCCTTAACTTGCTTTGCTTGGACGACATTAGGCTGTGACTATGATGTCTGAGGTCTCCAACATGTTCCCATAGAGTGGAATTTTTTCCATTTTAAAGCAAGTTTTGCAATACCTTTGTAACGTAATGTGTGACCAATCGATAGTTACTGCACTGGTCCGCGTCCGTGTACTAGTATGCACAGGAAGCATTTATTAACAAAGATTTGGTTGTTCATTAGGAGTTCCAGTGATACTACAGTGGAATCTCTCCATGTTCCATCAAGTCGTTTGATGAATATGGGATTAGAGTGTTTTTTGGGGGTGACTTAGCTTGCTTATTACTTTTTTGCATATCTTAAGGCAGACCTTGTAAGGCTTCTAGAATTTGTGTGTGTAGCTGATATTGAAGATGTCCCTAGCCCCACCACGGTGGGAGAGTTTCCTTGCTAAAATTGTCTGGACATGAGTTCTTTCGATCCTCACCTTTGCTTCCAGTACTTCCACCCATTCAATAATAAGATCGCGGATGCTCCTATGTTTGGTGTTGAAGACCTGACTGAATTTCTTCCAGTCACTTCGCTTGGGGTTTCTAAAACGGGCGGCCTCATATTGAAAAGTATCCATCTATGGTCTGTAAAGGATTTTAAATTGGATATTTTCCAGGTATCTACCCTATATTCCGAGCTATTGGTTGTTAGTGTAAGGTCGAGGACTTCCTCCGACCCGCAAAAGGTTGCTAATCTTAGAAACATGAAGGTTGGAGTGTTACCAAGACTTAATAAGAAACTCAAATAGAGGCTTACCTCGTTCGTGGACTTCAATGCTCCCCCATAATGAGTGTCTTGCGTTGACGTCACATTCCAAAAGCAGGAACTATTTCTCGGCGTGACACCATATGCTGAGCTTCATCTGGTGGCTATGGTTTTTCATAGGCCATAGACGCAGATCCTATGTTTAGCTATTGTTTGCCTATACCTATCAACGTAGGACTGCTAAGCCATTTGTGCTGAAATGGGGGCATGAAAAGGCTTTGTTGTGATTCTTGATTATTCTAGGTTTTCTGGTATCATTTTTATAGGAAATGTTGTATTTGTTGTCGCGAAGTCCTCAAATGATCGATTCACTGACACAGGGCTCTTGAAAGATGTCTCCGATGCACACTTCGAATGCTAGAAATTGAATTATATGAGACTGAGCATATTGTTGTTACTTTTTCTGAATGGAATCAACCCAATTCCCCCCAGCATGTCGAGATCGTCATCCTCAGGGCTCGTTTATCTGAAGATCTTCAGCATGGCGAACTGTACGGCGAACTTAAGCTTGAAATCAGTATTCTCTAGCTGCATGCAGCACTCCTCATTTACTGACAGCAGAAAAGTTTCGCTGTTTTTTGGGGGCTCCGCAACCTTGATGACCGCCCCATTATCTGTAGTGATGCCAGGATTCTGAAACTTCAGGAGAGACCTTTCGCTGTTTATCTTCGTCCTAATACGGGCTCTAGGTTTCCTAAGAATTTTCTTAGCAGGGATGACCTTACGTTAAAGGCCCTCCTAGTCACCACTAATCTTAGCAATGCATGAGATAAGGAAATCTTTTGAAAACTGATCCATGCACTTGATTACCCGGTAAATGCTGACGACCGCCTCAGAGTCATAGCCGTGCATAGGTCCAGTCTGGTGGTTCAGGCTGTGTTTCACCGTTAATTTGGTGGGCCTATCTGCGATGCTGGTCCACTTAACCAGCACTGTTTTGCTGTCAGATGAGAGTTCGCCCATCAGTAAGACATGAAGCTGGTCTCTCCCAATGTCTACGAAGAACGGGGGTAGTTCGAACCATAACCAAAGCAGGTTGACTTCCGCAAAGTCTTCCTTTGGGACTGCGATCTTATTTCCCCCGATATTATTATGACCTGAATTCAATCTTTTATCTGCATTTAAAGAAGCCTAAAGTCTCGATCTAGCTTGGAAGATGTGAATGATTTATCGGGGCCTGAACCGCAACTTAATAGATACGAGTACTTCACCACCTCCTTCACAATATATAAAGTTTGTTGAGACCAAAACTAAGTATGTATCCGCTGAGAAGATAGACTCAAGTTTACATAACAGGAACTAAAGACTTTACTGTCATCATCTACTCCAGCGAGATATTAAGGACCGGCCTCTTGTAGCTATTGGTGAAGATCTGACTACATTTCTTTCGAAGACATATCGGGCCGAGTTCATGTGTCATTACATCAAACAATATGTTCATAAGATTGGAGTCAAATGATAGTCACTGTCTGTACCAAATACTCTTAGGAAAATTTTCACGGGAATTATTTTATAACTATTCCACGGTGGACAATAGTTTTACGCTGACAAGTATTGCCTGGACAAGGGAAACAAGCTGTATGCATTCTTCGTATATTCTAAGACGATATTTGACTCTGTTGACAAAAAGGTGCCCCTTTACAAGCTAAGTAATCTTGGAGTACCAACAAAACTACTCAAAGTTATGCAAAGCCTTCACGAAAACAATACGACTGCAATATGGAATGGAGTCAATAGATGTCAAGCAAGGTTGTCTCACGAGGCTTTTTCTGTTTTCTTTATTTCCGTATGATCTACCAACTTTTTTCCCGGTGGAATCGAGTTCGCTGAGACGGAGATAAAGCTGCTCCTATTCGCTGATGATATTGTTATTCTGTCGGAAAACCTAAGCCAACACCGCCAAGTCCAAAATAGTGGTGTTCGGAATGAAATGGAATTCGTTGCTATGCAAGGCCTGAAAAATGGATATTGCAAGACGAAGAACTGGAGAATATGAAGGAGTATAGATATCTCGGAATCATGATAACACTTCGAAGCCAAAAGGCCAATAAATTGCTGGAAAGGCATACTTTATAGAAAGAACATTGCATTAAGCTGAAAGTACAAAGCAGTAGTAAGGCCTATCATGTGCTATGCGGCTCAAGTATGGGGTACTTTTCAGTATGAAGAAGCTGAAAAACTGCAATGCACTTACTACGAGGGAAACTTCAATTCTTCAGTGAAAGGGTTAGGTGTGCAGCGAACACGAATTACCCTGATAGACTACAATGTTGCGTTTTAGAAAGAGACCCTTCAGGGGCTATTGATGAAGATCGACCTATCCAAGCGTGTTGTTGTTAGAGAAAGAGCACAGGAAAGACTTACCACGAACTGATACCAGACTCTTGAATATGAACTCGGGGAGAAAAATTATTTCAAAGACCAACACAGCTTAAGTACAAGAGCCGAAGGAAATTCGGAATGCATTGTAATATGTTCCATCCTGAACGTGATTAGGAGAATTTACTGGGGAAAAAAGTAGCCTGTCGTCAAACGAAGTTACAATTTCAAATCTAAACAGGCAAACTCGACTGTGCTGACCAGTTATCTCAAAACTGCTTTGAAATATCGGCAGCAAATACAGAATTAAATACTTCAATATTTTAAATTTAGTAATTTGGATAATAAATGTCTCTTTCCGGGCTGACGGCAAGTGCCCATTCTAACGAGTACTTTGTGAATTTGTATCGATATGACAGAGCTTCATCCGTGGGCCTAAAGCGTGCTTGAAAAAGCTACCAATCAGCCAAGGCAGACCGCTGGTGAAAGCAGCAATTGATATAATTACGTTCTTCAAATATTTTAGGCATAGTATAGAATTAGGCTTATCAAAGTCGTGTATACAAGTCTCATGTCTTGCCAAAAACTTTCTTATGTCGCCAATAAATTGGAAGTACATATCTTTTTACAGCATATACTCGTACCTGTTTAGCTATCCGTCACCACAACTGATGGCAAATACCAGTCATGGCGGATCATGTCACGAGCCGGTTTAATCTGGTTACCAGCAAAGTGAGTTTCGAGCATGAAACTGAGAGTATTAAATGACCTATTTACACGTTTTCTGATTTAATTGCGTAATCACTGGAGATGCCATGTATGTGATACGGATGATTAGTTTGAAGATATTACGTCGCATAGAGTAATACCAACGTTTAAGCCCTATTTACGAGTAGCTTGCTTCAGTTTCCATATTGGCTGTCACGAGGTGAAGTTCATTCATTTGCGTAAAGGTGGACCAATTTCATTAGCGTACTTCAGAAGTTATCAGAGCGTTATCATTGTCTATTACTCAACTTCTCTATGCTATTGCGCCACTGAGCATGCCACCGATAATTGGGATTCACAGTAGTGAAAGTGAAGATACAGGCGTATTCCTCTTGCAACTTGAAATTCTTTGAACAGCTTGCTATTGCTTGTGCTAAGGTTTCGAAATGTTTTCTTCTAAAGTCATTTAGGAGGAAGTAGAGCGGGACCTGTACTAAACATATTTGTTAGGGCATTACTGCTTTCCTTTCCAGGACCTCTTTGAAAGGTCCACGGTTTATCTGCGAATAGTGTTTCGTTGAGGTGCTCCACAACGTTCTCTAATTTTCTCGCAGGAGCTCGGTAACTCCATCGTAGGTGGCCACCCACCAAACAATCACAAAAGCTGGGTGGTGGCCACGTTGAACTCTCGGAGCGATCTTCGCCGCATATCGTGATGACAGAGAGTGTATAGTCTCTCGTTCGTTTTGATTTACGTTTCTGTTTCTATGCTTCTGTGAGTAAGCGGCCAAGTCACATTTTAAAATCCGCAATACGCTGTCCTTGCTGATATCCCTCTCCCGAGACATGATTTTCTGCTTTCACAGGGGGTTTCAAAGAATTCGAAATTACACGACTTAAGGCGTCACCAGTGCACTTCACGGTACGATACACAAAGTTTCGTGTGATTTTCAGTGGCCGCAACATCCGAAAGATTTTTGCAGGCTAATTACAACAACACGATTTCCGAGTGAACCGCATTCCATGATTACAAACAACTGACGTCGGGACTTAACATAAAGGCCGGTCCAGACGCTATGTTTTGCACAATCTTAAAACGTTGTAATTTTTAGAGCGTCTACATGGTGCAGAGATATCTGTATACGAGTATTTCGCACAGTTTTGTGTGATATCGTCATGGATGAGGTACTACTCTGGTCAATTTTGGCAAGCTGTCTTGTAAAAACAAAAGATTGGAACGTCTGAGAAGTACACAGCGTTCAAAGTGGTCGCGGAAGTGGCTTCTAAAAGGCAGCACTTTTCCCATATTAGATTACTGCGTGAATTACGTGTTAAACTTAATGATTGGAGGAAATACTTGAGAATGTACTCCTACATAGACACGTGTACTTATTTATTGGAATGTATGATATCACCATATGAGATACTAACAGCAACTTTAAGATCCCTGTCACTACTCTCCTTGTATTTTTCACGCCAAATGCATAGGAAACTTTCGTATAATGCCAAAAATTCTGTGAGAAACTCCAGAGAACATTGCCGAAGGTCAGCTATTGTCCCCTGACGAATTGAAACTGGGGAACAAAATGAATCGGAAAACGGAGCTACCGGTCTACATGCGTCGACTTGTCCACACAGGTCACGGATATCTATGCTCTCTAGCTCAGTCATCGCTGCAATTGTACCGTCTTCGGGCAAGATTCAAAACTGCGCACTTTTCCTATCTACACGCAGCGTTTTATCTGCAACGTGTTGAACTGCGCAGACAAAAGGTTATGCAAAAGGTAGCATCTGGACCGGCCTTAAATGTCACTGGACAAATAGCCGCCAAGTTGGAGCAGAAGCATTCATTGGTTCTTGAGAATGAATGTGTTCATTTCATGTACAAAAACATTTGCTAAGGTCTTGAACAACTATGTCGATGTCGTCTGTGTATCACAGCAGCTAAACAATTGTTGCAGACAATTCTGTTCGTATTAGCACCCTCTGTTGCAGCATTAGATGGGAGAAATCATATGACGGTGCATCTCCTTTTATTATCCTGTACAGGTTTGGAGTATAATAGTTCGGCGGAACTGTATCAAAATTGCACATGGCAACGCCTTTTTGCCTCAAACTCGAATTCATCCATCTCCTTGTGGAGCTCAAGACGATGAATGCTATCATATGCAGCTTTGAGGGCTATGAAGACGGTCAGACTCGATTTGAAATTCGTTGACTTTTCCAAGATTTGACTTAGTGGAACATATTTGGTCGATCGAGAGGAGTTTGAAGAGCTTGCCTCGAAAGATAGGATCTCCCTTCTTGAAATTAGGTCAGATAGAGCTGACAATGAAGTCATCTGGGACGTGTTCGTGCATGCACCCTAACAAAACATTACCTTCATGTTTAAACAGCTCCACTTGTGGTTCTTCGTCTTCTATACTGGGCAGGAGGATGGCTTTTTCATTGACTGGAAGTGGGTTTTGCTCTTGAGTTATGCCTCTCTCTACCAGATGTCCATTAAGTGGTTGCTGGAGGTGCTACTCAAACACATCTATTGTACTTTCCCTGCGCTTTGGTGACTAAGTTTCCTAAGTTTCTAGGTGTCAGTTGCTTACCATTCGGATATTGTTTACATCGCGGGACTCTTTGTTTTTCTTTTTACTCAGGATTTTCTCCTTCTTCCTTCTTCTGGCACGGCTCCTCATCCCTGGCTGCTCTTGTTTCGCGCTGCAGCTGCTTGTAGGTGTGCATTTTACGTAACCTTTTAGAGTCATTAGCAATTATCATCACTCTCTCTTTTTCGATGGTCGCTGGTAGGTACGGTGATGTCGGCGAATACTGATTTCGCAGGTTGTTGCCGTTCTTGGATGGTGAATTCACAGCAGAGAGTCTTTCGTTTAGGCGCTGCCTGCAGGCTCTGCCTACTCCAGTCATTCTAAGGCTTCCAACGTTGAATTTCCTATTCTGTACGGCTTGCAGCCTTTTCTCGTTGAATAGTCGAGCCCCGAATTTGGCTACAAAAACGATGTGCCTCTGGCACATTGATGAACATGATCGATTTGCGTGGAGCAAGGTAACCTCATTCCACAGAGAGTTCTGTTCGTAGGGGTGTACGGTTTATATCTGAGATGTTCCATTTTAAGCGGATTCAGTTTAAAGTCGGATGCGAGCTGTTAGCCCAGGTTTTTTTCGGGGATCGCACAACATTTTTCGAATGAGCAACGGGTGTCACCAAGGATAAGATGACTGGCATCACAAAAGTTAACGAACCTTACTCTGTTGCCATTTTGGAATCAATGTTGTCAAATCCTCCATCACTATAACGATGACCTCTTTGAATATACTTTTCCAAAACCAAAATGTTGAACTCAATAACAGATTCAATCTGAACAAGATTTTCCGATTAGAGTCCTCTGGACACTGTTTTGACTGAGGCGCGCAAAATGCAAAACTTATAATTCTTGTCTGTTCCATCATTGTTATGCAAAAATACTATATGACGGGAATACGAACTAAAAAAAATTAACTGCAATGTGCTAAGTACCAAAAAGCCGCCGCAATTTCTAGTCCAGCCTTCCCACAACAGAATTCCAACATAAAATCGAAACCTTTCCAAAGCCTGTTACTACATTTTAGAAACGCAATACGAGTGGCATTGCTGTTGTCCATTACCAGCTCATGAGGGGATCGAAAACCACTAAAAGCCTAAAAACATTTCACTGGTGAAAAAACGCAAAACCTATAAAATTAGTTTTATCGCCGTCCCCTGACGTAACTACTCGCAACAATTTGCATCAAACGTTCTTAAGCTCCAATCGCCTCTGACCCGTTAACCTGCATAAAAGCCTAATTAAACCGAAAATTAGGTTCCAATTGATATGCCCCCTGTGTGCTGCGACTATTCAAATGCCACATGTTGGGCTGGCGATACCAATTGTGAGTGACTCCCATTACAAGAATAAAAGCACCCTGCGTCGATATTCCTATTACAATCTCTAAGATATGTTAACTCTAGGTCGATACATTTACGGTATTTGCATACAACTGGCGTCAATCAACCTGTTGTCATGTGTCTTCAAAAAAACAAAAAAAAATCAAAAACTAATTTTTGCAAACTAAAATTTGTAATTTTAATCATAGGTGTGCCGTAATGAATTTAATGAATTGGTGTCGCGAAAATTCACGATATTGCAGGTTAGACTAGACAACAACAAAAACAATAAAACAACAACGAAACTAGAGTTGTTTTTCTCGGGTTTACTATGAGCAAGTGGATAGATACATTAGGGTATTCGAAACAGCAAGAATTATCGAATACGAGCCGTAGTGTCAGCAGTTCAACTACTGCAGCTGGCGGAATCGCAGTTGTGAAGAAAGATCGATACCGACAAGTTGGATATACCCCATTAGAAGAGGAGGTCGTTGAAGATAGACCCACATTTGCATTGGAATTCAGCAGCTCAAGTTCCAGTGAAGAAGATCTGTTCGAGGAGACAACCAGAGGCAGCAGCAAAATGGTGACTAAGCGCGCCTATTCGATAAATGGACTGGAAAACAGTCGAGAGGTGAGTCTTTAAATTTGAATAATAGATTTTCTACCTAAACACTCAAGCTTACAGTTTTAATTTGAATACATTTACTCGTAGTAGTTATCGTTTTCATTATAAATTATTCTTTCTCATGTCTGCTGGCTTTTGAGATGTATTTTTGTGCTGACTTATTATGTGCTATACCCGAGAAAGTTTCCTTTTTTTTAAATATTTAATTTTGTGAATGTGAAGACGGAAGTTTTGGCGACAAATAAAGAGCCAACGGGCCGTCACACGCAGATTCAGAGTCAACCTCATTTAAGCTACTTGGACATACTTGTGAGAATTTTTACGATACCAAGCCAATTGTCAAAATAGACATGTAGTTTGGAGAAGTTTTACTAAAAACTGGATATCGTTGCCATTCAAAAAGATCCACTGAGGGACTGAGTAAAAGAAGTATAGAAAACTACTACGGTGATTGCTATAGAGAGTGGAAGCAGCGCCTATTTGGATGTGGATTTGCCATCAGAAGAAGGCTTTTCGTGAAAAAGTTCTTAGCTTTAGACATCTATGTTTTCCAACAGGGTCTTGACAACTTTGAATTTAATTTGTGAACGCACTCTTTCACTAATCATCAAACTGTCACTGTCAATTTATTCAGTAAACTCAGCAATTTCATCACGAACGAGCAACGTCTGCAAATTATAAAAATTTTCTGCCGAAATTCGGAGTCGGTAACTGCAACTTTAAGAGCGTTATCTCCAATTTTCGGCCGTAATTCTCGCCCTAGTAGACAGGCAATAACAAGTTTAGTGCAAAATTTGAGTCTACATATTCGTTGTGTGATGTTGAAGTGTCGGTGAGACAACGGGTTGGTCGAAGTGTCGAAAATATCGCTGCCGTTCAGGCGTCCATAGCAAACGATCCAAATCAGTAAATTCGATGGCGTTCTCAAGAATTGGGTATCGCTCAGACCACATTATGTCGTATTTTGCGTAAGGATCTTGGTTTCCACCCATACAAAATCAAGCTGACTGAAGAATTGAAGCCGATGGACCATTTGAAGCGACGTACGTTCTCCGATTGGGTTCTGGAGAAGATGCGCCAAGATGATGAATTTCATCCCAAAATCATCTTCAGTGACGAAGCTCATTGGATTCGTCAATAAGCAAAATATGCGTTATTGGTCGAGTGAAAATCCACATGTGCTTCATCCACAAAAAAAAAACTTTTTGGTGCGGTTTGTATGCCGGCGGCGTTATTGGGCCATATTTTTTCGTCGACGATAACGATCGTCACGTTACTGTGAATGGTCAGCGTTATCGCGCCATGATCACCTTGATATGGACTTGGACGACATGTGGTTTCAACAGGATGTTGTCACAAGCCACACAGCACTCACTACAATCGATTTATTGAAGAGTTAGTATGGGGATCGTGTTATCTCAAGAACAGTCGATTGGCCGTCTCGTTCGTGCGATTTAAAGCTGCTTGACTATTTTCTGTGGCGCTACGTTAAGTCATTGGTTTATGCCAACACGCCGACGACGTTGGAAGAGCTCAGAGCCAACATTGAACGCGAAATAGCGGCCGTTTCGGCCGAAATGTGTGGCCGAGTCTTTGAAAATTGGGTGCAACGAATCGACCGCTGCAAACGTGTCCGCTGTGGCCATATGAACGAAGTCGAGTTCCATTCATAAATGTTTTGATTGTACTTCGAAACGATAATAAAGTATACATACAGGGAAAAAGGCAGACTTTGCCAAAAATTTAATCTACGAACTTCTCGACCAGACGCATGAGTAAGCTACTTCGCACGACGTTAAGATCCTTGGTAAAGCATATTTGGCGGCACAGTTGAAAACTTCTGAAAATAGGCGAAGGCCAATCGACTCTGCAGCGAAGCGAAATGTCATCATAGCATAGCAACACAGGTTTTCCACACCTCAGTGTACACCTGGTAAAAAGAATCCGTCAACCAGATTGATCACTTAGCAACCCGCGTAAGATAGCGCTCTAGTATTCTGTATATCCGATCATTTCGAGGGGCCGGAACAACGACTCAGACTGCTAGCTTATTGTACCCAACATCAGAATACCAAAGGGCTGCTATGAAGAACTTGACTTGGAACGGCTATAATCTCAAAACATTGCCAAACCTTTCGAGGAGTTCTATATTGCCAGCACTAGGCGCAGGTGACCCTTGGCGACATTGTCAACAGCTTTTAGAGGCGTTGATGCGCTAAGTTTCGCCGGACCAAAACAACGAAACTCCTACTCTGACGAAGAGTCCCAGAAAGTGCATTTAGCGAAATGAAAAGCATTTAAAGTGGCGCTGGAAAAAATGATGAGTGCTGCTCACAAACTGTGTAAGGAAAGACGACAGGAGTAAGGGCTGTTTCTCAGAAAGAAGCCGTCATTCCTATGACGATAATGATAATCAATAACAACGTCTAACCAACCAATCCTAATGTAAGAACACTACTAAAATAAATAAAACGCAAGACGCGCATTTCTGTCAGTATATGAACAGCAAACAATGTTGTTTGTACTAAGATTGATTTGCACTTGTTAAATCTTCTTGTAACCAGGAACAGTCACTTGCAAAAACATGAATAACAGAGGACCGAGCTGGCTTCCCTGAGGTACACCGACGGAGGCGTTTATGGGCTAATATCTGCGTACTTAAAAAGGATCTCTATGTGTTTTTATTTAAGTAGAAAGTTATCTACGAGTACATAATCATTAAGCTCGAAACAACTTGAAATAACTTGCAAAATTGGTAATGGACTTGCAGTGAACAGACAGACAAAATTCTCTCAAAGAGCTTTGGAATGGATGCTTTCACCATTTCACCATTTCTAATGGAGAGTAATTCTGCATGCGTTTTCCAGAAATTAGAAAAAAATACCCAGTGACATGACGAGTTAAAAAGGAGCTGTGTATGAGATTGTGACAAGGAATTCACACCTCTTTTGAAAATTGTGGTGAAGGACTACACTATGAACTTGTTTGTTGTGCTGCTGACTCGATCCAAGTTATAGGTAATCCAGCAGTTTCCCGATCAATTGCTGCACAGATCCCCTCGCAGAACACATATGTACTCTAATTTATACTCTTATACGACGTAGTACAATATGCTCCGAAGAAGATTTTGCTTCAGTGGAGCGTAGTATTGAGGAGGACCTGAATGAATCGCAGCAATTGGAGTTGTGTCCGTCAAAGAATTTGTAGAAACTGAATTGAATTGGCTGAAAATGAGATTTCTTCTGGTCCTTTTTGATTTTTGATTGGAGTGAAAAAAATCCAAAAGCTATTCATGACTACTAACTGATCGTTTCCCGATTGAATGCCAACAATGTAAGAGCTGTGGTTTCAAAACCCCGAGCGACAGCCACTTTATTGAATGGCATATTCGATGAGTGCATTTCGTGCAAGGACCTATGAATTGGCTTTCAAGATCGTGTGGTATAAGACACGGCTATATAAGAAGTCGCTAACCTACACTTATAAACCAGAGACGATGGGTGACTTGGCAGCCAGGATTCACCCCGTTAAAGCCTAGGTACGAGCGCAAATCCTCGAAAAGCTGTTGAATATTGAACTTCCATATTGAGCTTTATCCGAACTAGCCGCGGTGCTCATTTGTCGAAGTCATATTTAGACCCTGATTGCATGTCATAGCCATTACCACGATTTTCATCTTTATAACTCCATACCACTGAAAAATGAAACTTTTCTTTGAGGGAAAGTACTATTCAAAAATACAGGGTGATGTTTTTGACAGCTCACGCGTAATTCGTGACATGTGTCAAAGTCAAACATGCTCAGTTATTATTGGCATTTCATTATGGAAAGACTTACACCCGAACAATGCCTACAAATTATTGAATTTCATTTTCAAAATTCGTGATCTGCGGAAAATGTTTTTCGCTCACTTCGACCATAATCGACCTATTGAGCAAGAAATTCAAGCCATAGTGACCAAATTTCGCACCAATTTCACGCTATTGGACATCAGGTCACCTACCCGTATGCATAGAGTGCTTACAGAGGAAAATACTGCTGTATCCGCCAGTGTTAATGAAAACCGTGATTTGTCCATTCGTCGCCGTTCGCAGCAACTGGTATTGTGTTACTCGACTACGTGGAAACCTTACAAAATATAGCTTGTGCAAGAACTGAAGCCGAATGACGAGCCACAGCGGTGAATTTTCGGTGAGTGGGCCTTAGAAAAGCTGGAGTAAGATCAGCTTTTTTATAGAAAAATTGTCTTGAGCGACGAAGCTCATTTCTGGTTGAATGGGTATGTTAATAAGTAAAACTGCCGTATTTGGTCGGATGAGCAACCTCAGGCAATATAAGAGCTACCAATGCACCGGCAAAAGACACTGTTTATTGCGATTTATGGTCCGGCGGAATGATTTTTATTTTTTCCAACCTGATCGTGAGAACAATGTTACCGTCAGTGGCGCACGCTAGTTCAACGACTTTTTACTTTATTTTTGCCCAAAATGCATGAGCTGAACCTGGTTGACATGCGGTTCCAGCAAGATGGCGCTACATGCCGCACATCACGTGAATCGATGGACTAATTGAGAAATGAAGGCGGTGAGCAATTTATCTCTCGTTTTGGGCCGGTGATCGTGCGGTTTGAAGCCTTGAGACTATTTTTTATGGGGATACGTCAAATAACTGGTCCATGCTGATAAACTATCGTCAATTGCAACCTTGGAAGACAACATTGCACGTGTCATTAGCGAGATACCAGCCAATATGCTCGGAAAAGTGATTCAAAATTGGACTGTTCGTATGAACAATTTAAAACGTAGTCGTGGTCAACATTTACATGAAATAACCCTTAAAAAGTAAATTGTTCAATTAAAAACGAAACGCTTAAAAAATCACCCATTAGCGCCGTAAAAACAGGCCCCTAATTTGCATGTTTTTCTAAAACAAAAACCTTCCAAAATCGAGTATTAGAAGCCTCAACAATACAGTACCCATTAAAAAATCAAATTAAAACATTGCGCACCCTTGGAATAGGCGGTTAGATCCGTAAATCTCAGCCATTAGGCAATCCTTAATCACTTCTCTTAATTAATCTGCTGCCAATGTGTGTAAATTAACATTTTTGATCTCTTTGCCACCCGATGATCCGTGTGTGTCACATTAACTCTACTGTTTAAAAGTTCAATAGGATTATTCATTAAAGTCACAAGTGTTCCAAGTCAAGCCAAGACCGTAGCAAGTGTCAAGTTCACCGCTATGTAATCCGATCCCTATCAGTTAATCGAACGACTACCTTGATTGCTTTTGCTTTTCCCTTTTTGCCACCAATTACACCACCATTGCCGATACGTTCCACCCCACGGCCCAATCGCATCAATGAACTCGAATCAACTTTGCAAAGCAAACTATGAGAGAAAAAAAAAATGAAAAAAAAAACAGAAAACGAAAAAAAAATAAACAAAACCCAAAGCTTTCCACCCAAAAAAGCTCCAACCCCCTGTGGTGGAGGAAGAGCTTTCACTTCACCCTCAGCTATTTTGAGGAAATGTTGTTTTGAATCAACTTGGCCCACTCCCCAAACTCACCACGAATTTTATTTACTATCTTTCGAAAATCAGCTGTTTCGTCTCATCTTTCTCTTCCTCTCTCTGCCTTCTCATTCGTCGTTCTTCTTGCCCTGAGTGGGGTCTCTGTAGCGAGTGAGTAACAAAACACAAATCGCGTTGGAGATGGGAATGCGAAATTTCTCTAAAACAACAAATAATGGCAAACAAACACCAGTAGCTAGATGGAGCGTGGAGCACATGTGATTCTTCATGGATCTCTTATTGGCTCTCGTTCGTCTTTGGATGCTCTGTTTGGTCTCGGTCTCCCAGCTATGGAACTCGGTGTCGGCACTCGGCACTCGGCACTCGGAACTCGGTACGGTACTCGATATTCGGTGTCTGTATGTCATTTCTCTTGTGTTGCTGCTGTTCTCTAATCTCCAAACTTACCACTACCATTGCCCCACATCGCTCCACCATCATTATCATCGCAGTTGCCGTATTCGTCATTATTATCATCATCATCATCATCTTCATCTTCTACATCTATTCTACATCATCATCATCCTTGTCTACATGTTTCTCTGCTAGTTCCACGTTCCTCTGCTGCTCCACGTTACCACGATAGTGTGTGCTTGGAGCTAGATCTTGAGCTCTCTGTTATTGTTCCGTTTTATTGGTGTGCCAAAATGACTAGTGGAGCTGGTGCGGGAGTAGGAGACGACGCCGATAGTCTGCTGCTACTCTGGTGGGGTTCTCTTTCATCCTCTATGGAACTGTCAATATGAAGATTGCGGCATCGAAAAGCCAACTGCCAACGAATGGCAGTTGGTAGCACCACCAGCACTAGCACCATCACCAGCGCCATCACCAGCGCCAACACCAGCACTAGCACCAGCTCAGTTGTTCAAAATCCGTTTCCAAACATTTCAATCAGTTGCAAGTTAGTGTCCGAGTGGAAAGGTTCCCTCTGTGCGCTTGGTGGCTACCTTCGGGTTGATTTCGTACTTTTGTCCATTTGACGTGTGTACTTGTACGAGTGTTACGCGCGCGTTTTTTACTCCAGACGTGTGTCAACCGCTAAGAACCACACGTAGCGGACAGAATATTTAAGTAAAAAAAAAAAAAACAAAAATATTTCCTTCTTCTCCGTAGCTTTGGCTTTTATTAGTTAATCGGAGAGGAGCTTACTTTTTTTTTTTTTGATCTCGTTTTTGTTGTAAATAGAGGCTTCTCGAGTGACCTCGTTAATGTGTTCAAATTGAAATAAATAAATTACCGTGAGGAATTGTGAGAAGCAAAAATGAATGCGTGTATCTGTGACAAATTGAAAGCTAGATGTTAAGAGCGTGAATAATTTTCAACGCCAGAGGACTTGCATATTTGGATATCGAGAGTGTTTTAATGGATTTTGAAAAGAATCGATTTGAGTTGTCCAAAATATTTGTTACATCGACATACGTACATGTTTCTTTGACATATGGGTATGCCTTCTGTTGACCCTTGAAATCCAGGTTTGCCTTTAAGTGGAATTTCAATTGGAAAAAATTACAAAACATTAAGATTGATTACAAAGATACTCAAGTGAGGTAAAGTATCTGTTCTATGTTTGAACTTCCAAGCAGTTCTTGGTTGAATTATAGTCTTGTGTCCCAGATTTAGTGGCGACTGTCATTGATTGAGTTCTACTTAATTGCAATTATCTCAGAAAAAAAAAATTGATTTGAATTTTACCTGTTGCAATCTTAGAGGAAAGTGCAAGTGTATGGTATGCACCATCAATCCATAAATATTTTATCAGGTTTGTGTATTTCCTCTGAGGTTTCCAACTGCAACCGCTGAAGGGGGTTGTGATGCCGATGTTTCCTTCAGAAAAATAATCAATCAATTCCCTTGGCATCTAAGAACTTCAATATATCCGATGGCTTCAACAGCTGATTAAATTTTTTCTCGAGAGGTGATCAACAACTTTCGTTCTTTGGTGGTTTCCCGCAGTTGCGATGTTCTTAACATTTTTTTTTATTTTTATCATCTTCTTCTTTTGTTAACCGTTTCTGACAAATTTGCATTTGAGTGATCTAATTCGCTTTCCTTTAGCCTTTTTATCGAATTAGACTTGCTAAAATCAACGAAAGTAGTGCTCTGTTCCTTGATCTGATTAAGGGATTTGACCTTGTCAATCATAAGATTTGTACTTCACAGATATGGATCCAGAGATAGGAGTACCATACTGAACTGGTTCTCATTGTGTCTTCGAAACAGAACATAGCTTGTTCGCGCGTATGCAACTTTGAGTGATTCAATTTGGTGTTCAAATTCAGGGGTTCCTCAGGAATCAGTCCTAGGACCTATGCTCTTATTTATTTATACTATTGGATTGGCAAGAAAGTAAGTATAAATAATTGTGTATTTTCAATCTGTTCGATGACCTTTTGCCATCTTTCGGGCAACTTCGTAATTCCGTGCTCACAGAACGTCCGGCCATAATTAGCGCAAGTGTGGACCAGGTGCGATTTTACGTCATCGTCTGTGGTGAAAGTTTTACCATTGCCAAAGAGTTATGCACACTCTGAAATAAATGAAAATATGTTTGGCTAGGTCAGCGCTGTGTGGTGGATGTGACATCACGGGGTTCAATAATTTTTCAAGAGTTTCCAAAGATGTGTAGGGTCATGGTGGAACACGACTCCCTGTTCTAGCCGTTTTTCTTCGACTGCTTCCTCCGGCTTCATTAGTTATTCACGGTAAATATCCGAATTGATCGTTTGGTTCTTTAAAAGTCCATAATTGATATAACCTTCTTTTGATGCAGATCAGCTTTTGATGTGGTTCAGCATGCTTAGACCATTATCGTTTTCGATTGATGTTTTTGCAGATTAATTCCTACTATTGATTCGTTTTGTTAAGTGAATCTCTTTCAATTCATATGGAACCTAAATATCAAGCTTTCCTATGAGTCAAAGACATCTTAAGGGGGTTCCCTCGTGTGATAGGTTGAAAAAATATTTTTATTTTTTTTGCATAAATTGTAGAATATGCTGGTAAAGTGATTTTTTTTAAATTTGAAGTCGCTATAAAAATACAGCAGTTTGACGAAGCAGATGTTCGGAGCGCTGAGTTGAGTAGTAGGGGTCCGGGTCTGAGACCTTCTATACAAATGTGCACTTATACAAGTATTGACAAGTTTATACAAGTATAGAAGGACATTTTTATGGCCACTTGTTTTGATGGTAAGTTAAGATTTTCATAGTTTTAACCGTACTTGAAATTTTAAACGCGTTTCTCTCAAAACTGTGTTTTTCAAACTTTCCTCCATTATATCCCGAAAACGGTTTGACCGATTTACTTGAGATTTATAGAGTAGATTCAGAGTAGATTCAACACACATTCAACAGATTAACCTAGAATCATTTTAAAATTCAGAGTCTTTCTATTTTTTTCGTAATGAAAACCTAAAAAAAATTAATGAAATTTGAAACTTTTTTCAGAAGTCTGCCAAAAACCCAATTTTCAATATTTTCAAATGTTTCTAGGTCACTCGATGAATTTAGGCTTACAGATTAAAATACTGTTTTTCTTTTCTTTTTGATAAGCCAATCAGCCGAAATCGTGGAGGAAGTTAGTGCCCTTTTTTTCAAAGAGGGTGTCTTCGGAGTGGTATAACTTACGTTCTAATGAAGATTTTTACTTGAAATTTGTTTTACGTACTCTTGAAATAGTAATAAATAAACTCAAAGTTCTATCATTTCATTAGACGCTAAAAAAAATTCCCAAAATATTGCTTAAAAAACAGGCCGTCACGCGGGTGAACCAACTTAAGTGATTTTTGAATTATTGTGTATGAAACATTTTACCTCTCTGCAAGGTCTTGCAAAATCTCTTAATTTTGATTTGATTGCCACCAGGTGCAGTTGTTTTACGAAAACATCGTTGAGTTAACAATTTCCTAAACCAATTCTGACATGTTAAGCAATCAATACCATAAACTTCACATTTCCCATTCTTGCCTTTACGAAAATAAAACAGAAAACTACATCGAAAATATTCGGTTTTGGACTCCATGTTAAAATTGACGCTATACAAACAGTGGCCACTGTAACCTAAAAGATCTATTCTGTCACAAAATCAGTTTGTGTTCCCGAATAAGTCAAAATTTTCTTTAGAAACTTGAGTAGTTCCTCAGTCACTAAGTCGTCTTTCATTCAATTTGTTAAGCAATAATTTGGTTTTACGAGTATATTGCGAGAGTTTCATAACAATTTCAGCCTGTTGAAGACTCTGCATATTCTCTCAGTAGAATAGACACACTTTGTTCTCCCAACCTGCTCATTGAATTTATTGCCGAATATGGCCTGCCTCGTAGCCAGTCCATCGCCTTTTTCATCTCCTTCAATAACTTTGAGCCCTGATACGAATAGGATCCTAACTTTGCTTATTTGGATAAATTTTTAAGGGAATTGAAGCCGTTTGGAGTCAAACAAATTTGAGCTTAACGTTTTCAGTGCTACCTGGCTGTCCGTAAATATATGGATGGGGGCATGTTTCAGGGATGGAACATTCTTGGAGGCCATGAAGCTCAGCTTGAAAGACGCTGGGACGGAATCAATGGCAACTCTGGGTATCTGTGCATACTAGTCTCTGAAGACATTGCAGCTTTGATATGGTCGTCTTTTCTTTTGTCACTCCACCATATTTCAAACGAGTAGGCGATGATCGATCTGACCATCATTGTGTAGATCCAATTGTTAATTTTTGGGCATGTATCCAAGGGGCTAGTACAGTCTTTACGGGGTTGAAAGAAAGTTTAGAGTTAGACATTTCTTTTAGGGCTTTTCTGTTGTAAATTTTATTTTTGAATGTAAGGTAATACGATGATGACCAAGCCATCAGCATCACCAGTCGCTTTGTAGCCTAAATTCTCTTGTTTAACTAGTAAGTCGTCGATGACAAGTGTCCACAGAAAAGTTGAAAGAATACCTCCTTGTGGATAGCTATTGACTGCAGAAATAGTTCTTGATATTTCGGCAGAAGAAGTGATACTTCTACGGCTTTCGAGCGCTGTACAAAGCCGGTTTTCCTAAAAAATCATGCACAACACCCCGTCTCGTCCATCACATTGTAGCAATTAACTTCTTCGGGTTTAGTTTTACTTTTGCAAGTCCTCTGGTAGCTCATTCACCTCTATTCTCCCATAATCATGCAAAGTCCACTTACCAAACTTTCAAGTCTATTTACCTCTGCAAAGGCTGAAAAATGACGATTTATAGTTGTAATTGAGACTTTGAACCTCGCAGCAAAGCAAAGAAAAGTCATAGCTGGATTTTCTTCAACTTTCTATAGTCTTTGACTTATTTTCGAGGGGATAATCTCCTCCTCCGAACTCGGTAAACCAGTTTTGAACTGTTCTCGCAATACAATTTCTCGAGTTGGGTTTTTTTTAATAGGAAAGCAAAAATTGCTCTTATATTGGTTGGCGAAAGCACTCTCTATGTACGAGTAAGAAAGAAACTTGCAGTTTAGGCGTTTAGGCTGCACTTCTTCAAAAAAATATTAGATTTTTTCGAATTTGAATTTATGGGTAAATCGGCGATTTCAGATGTAACGACCTAATACTCACATATCCCTCAAATGAGCAGCGGCTTCATTCTCACAAAGACTGTGGATTTCTAGAGTCTTTTGCATGACATTTCCTAAAATATCTTGCCACAGTGGCTGTATTTCAACAGCATTATTCTCCTTAGGCTCACTTCTACACAATTTTTCTTCAAATATCCCCACCAAAAATAGTCTAGTGCTGTCCAATGCAAGGGGGCCCCCGGCCAATTATAAATTTTATGACGTTGTCTAATAATGAACGGGGACAGAGCAAAGTACTGGTCTTATCGATCGGACATCTTCAGATCACGCTACCGAAAGTTGCTACGATTCGATTAGTCACAAGTTGCCGGTCATAGGTCTTGTTGGCGGCTGGACCACCGGTAGTCCCTACCAGGACTTAAATCACGGTAACATGGGAGTCAGAAGCCCCCCAGATCTCAGTCCGGGCCTGACTTGTTACAGGTAGGCCCCCTTGTGGGAGCGTCATGGTGGCTGTGGTTTAAACCCAAAATTGCGGGAAGGGTTTCGGCCCAATGTGGAGTTGCAATAAGTACTGGGTGCTGCGACCCTAAGAGCAGTAAGAGGTTTTAGGTCAGCCTCGACTCTTACCAAGGGTGGAACTTGTGCCGGCATCACAGTTCCGAATTGGTATCAGTGGATTGACGGTGAGCGATGGCAAGGCGTACTCGTAAGAGACGTTCTGTCCAATGCAAGGAATCTGAAATTCAATTACATAATTCTGGATTTTTTGAAAATTATTAATATAGCTTTGAAAATCTCCATTAGAAGCGCCATTGCGACGCGAGCAGTGTGCGGGGTAGCTTCATCTTGTAGGGACCACAACTCAAGACCATCAGAAATCGCTACCATCAACAAAATTTACGATTCAGTATGCATCGTCTTGAAAGAAAAATGGGACAATTATTGTACTTTCCCAGAATCCGCTGATGAATCAATACTGGGCTCTCAGTAGTCCATATCCAGGTATTTTGTGGGATTACGAGCCCATCACTAATTTTATCAGATGAAGAATAGAATCAGTTCTCTTGTCTCGTCATTTATGGTAAACGAAACAATATTTTGTTGAGTTTTACTCTTGCCCAATCTGGCTTTTGTATGGAAACATTCACAGTTCGGTTAGAAGCATTCCTTCAACGACTTGCATGGCACACTGAGTTTACCAGAATGCCTTCGTATAGATGTTTCTGAACTCTCCACAACTCTTGCCATAGTTTTTTCAACATTTCCTTCAGTTCGTGCAGTGTGAGACCATCCGGTTCAGAGAAGATCAATAACAGCCTTCTACTGATGAAATTGTGACACCAGTGCCTGAAACATGTTCATAGTGGCTGAATTTCGCATATTGGTCTCGCATATGAACAGACGAGATATGATTTTTTTTAAATTCATTCAGTGGCTTTTGTGGAGCCCTGTACATGGCATTATCTGCTGATTCGCTGCAGTTTTTTCACTATCGGTTTCTTAATATGGAGGCCGAATACGGGTACTTATAAATTCATCACGTTTCGATATATCCCCTGTCATTGGTAAGATATTCATCTCCGTCGCTCTCGTTTTCTGCTCATATTTCTCATGCATCATCGAACAATACCGTGCATATATTAAGGGCGGGCACGTGACGATATAAGTTTCCTCATAGCAGGTTCATAATCGTTTCCGATTGAACTCAAATATTCAAATTGTTTGTACTTTCGGAAGATAACTCTTTCTGAAGAAATATCTGGATTGTGGTTTTCGTATTCGGTAAAATGGCGTATACATATTTGATCTTCACATAGATGGATTGGTAGAAGTTTTTAAAATTGTTAAACGCTACCTAAATGGCTGTCGACGAAGTTTTGGGGTCACCGTCTCACAAAATCTTGCACGACAAGTGTATTTCAACTTCAATTCCCAACTTTCCTGTACATTTGACTTTCGTCATATATGTTATATTCGTATACCCAACATTCTTACTCGTCCCTGGTACTTTGAAATCTTAACGCCTCCCATACAACGTCGCTTTTGGAAGACGGCATGCAGACCTTTTGCTGGATCGCTTCGCTGGTCCATATGCCTTCAAAAAAGCGGCACTGACTGCCATAAAATTAAGATATATTGCACTGTTCCTAATCTAAAAATGCTAATGTGATAGAGTCTTCTGCGATCCGTAATTGTTGCAGGTTTTCGTGTCGCTTTTGCCTTTATAGAGTGGAACAAGAAGGCTCACCCTTCACTAGTTAGGCATCTGATCGGCTCTCATCATTTTATTGAATATAATTTTATTTAGTCATTTAAATATGTTTCGATGATTTTCGACGATTATATATTCTTCAGTTAGAAAAATGCAACGTAGATCAAATATTTCCCTTCCGGAAACTCCAGATCAAGCAAAGCAAAGCAAATGTAATTGAGTTGACAGAACTCGAGCAATCAAATGTTCGTTTAGTCTTTTATGCTCGAAATCCTTTATTCCAGAGTAAATTATATAAATTTTGAAGTCTAGTACACGAATGAGCTATTTTATTAACCTAATCCTGGAAGATAGCATTTGCCAAATGATGCCCAATTCGCCTTTTCAATAAATTTGTAGTGATGTCATTGCGATTATTACTTTTCAGTTGGCAGATGATCGCTGTCTTACTGATGTTCACTCATTCCTTTAAATTGTCTTGAAGAAACAAATGTCCACATTGCAAATATTCCCAAAAATATTTGAATTTGTAGTGAAAAGAAAATTTTATTCCGCTATAAGCTCTAATATCTCAGGGTTTCAGATTAAGTTTGTAAGTGGTAGATGTACAACCACTAACCTTGTAAAATTTACTCATTACTGTTTGCACAACATGGAAAAACGTCTCAGGTTGACTGCTTTTATTCGTATGCAGATTAATCCAAGGCCTTTGACAAGAGGCAACACAACGTCCTTATTCATTCCAATTCTTTGAAATGCATCGGCAGTTATATGACTAACAGGATGCAATATACTCATATGTTGGAAAATCAAAAACAATTTTTAATTTTTCTGGTGTTCCTCAAGGAAGTCACATCGGCCCACTTCTTTTTATTTTTTTTCATTATTCTCGTGTCCCATATCTTGCAGTTTTGCTGCATCGCTCACTATCAAATCGTAGATGGAATTGGGAATTGGATGTGCTCTGTGTTGCAATGTAATGGTATAAATAATCCGTTGCTTGTAGTGTTTCGACTTTAATAGTTGGAAAAGCTTCACTTAATATCAGAACAAATACAATGTGGGTGGCCGTGGCTCAAGCCAGTCCACTGGCTTCGAAATCGGAAGGCTCCGTGTTCGAATCCCAGCCTCTCCCGAAAGACATATTCATTTTTGCAGTTAACGAAAATCAAGTATGAAGAGCAGTTGACTCAACAACAAGCCAACCTCCACTAAGAATTTAGTCTCCCCATTTCTTTCTCTCTCTATTCCATTTTCCAAAAAACTTAAAAAACTTAAGACGTGCTCAGGCACTTTAAGTGTATTCATACCCACTTGAGTGTTAAGTTCTTTTTAAAAAGAAACAAAAATTTGAACGGATCGTGATAGTCCGAATTGTGGAACTGAACGTCTCTTTGTTGTTGTGCTTACTTTCTAGTACACGTTGAACATTTTGATCTTGTGTGGCCTTTTAAACAATCAATCGGCAAGAGAAGATCTAAATTTGCGCACTTAAGTAGAAAGCGACCTGGAGTACTACTAAACTACTAGCTCGTGGAAATATATGTAAATTTATGAATTCGTAGTCGGCTGCTGCAAATATGGCTATATATGTCCTCTATGAGTATAAATTTGCACTACAAATACCCCTAAAGATACATCTGGTATAGGAATGAATCGTTCTACCGCTGATTGAATTCTCGGCCATTTTCAAGTTGACGTTGTTTTATCAGAAAATTGTATTCAGTGATGAGGCTCGGTGGTCCGAACAATCGCGAGACTAACATGTAAAATCAAGCAAAATTCGATTTTATTCAATAACACAGTTTCGGCGATCACCCCTTCATTGTAGTCATATCTCTCTCTAGCGAGTATGTTTCTGATGTTTTTGAACAGGTAATAGAATCTATGTTTCATCGGTAGTCATATACCGCATGAAAAAGTTATTTTCATTTCGCTTAAACAGCTCTAAATAGCGCTGTGAATCATTAACACATTGTTGTTGATCCAAACTCGGTACACCCTACGAACAGAGGTTTCGCATGCTCAAATACTCGTGCACAATATGATAGACCGTACACGGTCTATTGGTATATTTACGAGTCAGCTATCTCACGCATTTGCACTTTATGGTTGTTCAAAATGATTTTGTGAATTTCATGTTTTCCGGGATAACCGCCTCATTTGGACGTGCAGAGCGTTCAACAGTCGTACGGAGGACTGCGTTTGAATTCAGCTGACGAATGGTTGCTTCCGACGGATCAGATTCCTTATAACGCTTTTCAAGTCGTTCTTGAGTTTTAGTGGTCTTTTTCCGCATCAAATAACAGTGTTTTATCAACGTGCAAAACACTTTTTTTCCATGGTTTCGAAAACATCAAAAGGTGCGTTACTACAACTTTAATGTCTCGGTGACTAATGGTCGAAATCGCATAGATATGTCATTAGAGTCGCCATCTATGTGTCAGTCTCAGGGCTTTTCAAATCGCCTGTTACTTGTCATATGCAGAAATGCAGAATTGTGGTAGCCACAACTATAGGCAAATAAAGATAAAAATGCATGCATCAAGCACAACAAATCGGGTCAATCTAAGACGCAATAAGCAGAAGGACTGCCTATAATATTTAAAAGAGCTAAAATGTGTAGCTCGCAAACTGGATCACACGATTTTGGAACTTTGTCAGAGAGCCGGAAACCTTGGATTCAAACAGATCGCGACTTTGATCAATAACAAGCTGCAAGACAATTGAATATACGATGCAACCACTGTATAAAGGCAAAAGCGACACGAAAATCTGTAACAATAACCAATCAGTTAAGTTAATGTTGCATACTATGGAAATGTTTTATAAGGTTCTAGACTGTCGACAGTTACTAAACTGGATGGCAGTGTATGCGGCTCTTTAAGAGGTAGGTCGACATATAAACGACGCGATTCAAAGTTTACGAATAATGATGGATAAATATCGCGCAACTTCGAAGTATCCGAAAGTCATCGTAATCGACTTAGAAAAATCATTTATCAGCGCCTCAAGATATTTTGATGGCGCTAAGATCTCAAAATGTATCCGGGAACTAGCATATATAAGAATGGTACACGATATGTGGTATGACAGAAGTGGGAATAACAAGAAATAACAATTCGAAGTTAAAATCTGGGTACACCAAGGCAGTGTATAAAGACCTTCTCTTTTTAGTGTCGTGCAAGGTTTGCTATTAAAACAGGATGTTAACAAGACGTGATAGGCCTTCTGGCAAATCTAAATAATTGGATAAAGGCAATAGAAGAAAACAGGTACGAATTAGTCGTACTATAGCAAAATGTTTGTACTGATAGAACTGCCAGTAGCCAATTCTATCAAACATGCTCAGTATTGAATAGGTCCACATTAGGAGAACTCTTTCGTATCATTCAAGGTTATTTTGAAGCTGCTCCTTAATTCGGAAAACGAATAGACGAGCACGCTATTCGTCGTGATGACGCTAGGATGTTAACACGCCAACATAGTGTGCGTACAGACGAAACTGTTACCGCTGTGGATAAACGTGTGTCAATTCGGTGTCGGTAGTAAATATTTCATCCTTGTCGTCCACTATGTGAAAAAATTTTCGAAAAAATCTCGGCCTAAACTAGGTTAAGATTCAGCTGGTGCAAGAACTAAAACCACGAGACCATGACTTGCGACAGCAGTTCGCGGATTGGTCTCTGGAGCAGCTTGAGGTCGACCATTATTTTTAATTGAAAGATCGCGTTTAGGGACGAGGCTCACGCTTACCTTAATTGAGACTGTGATCAAGCAAAATGTCAGCTTCTGGAGCAAGTAAAATCCAGAGGAGCATTTCGAGATTTAATTACAGCCACAAAGGTACATTCTTCGAAAAATAAGAAGGAGCTTGCGCCGCAGCAAATGGCCAACGTTGCCAGGCAAGCATTAGTGATAAATTCTTCGAACATATGAACGAACTTGTTTCGGGCGATATGTTGTTAAAGCAAGAAGGCACTTCGTGCCAAAGTGCCCACGAAACCATTGGTTCACTGAGAACTAAATTCAACGGCAACATAATGTGGCGAAAAGGACCTGAGATCGTGAGATTTGTTGCCACTACGAATGCCACATAATCTTAACAATCATAATCTGCTCTAAAGCGTATAAATTTCTACTTGTGATTGACGATTGGCCACTAGAAATGGGCTTTAAGTCGAACTTTTCCTATCTGAGGTTCTTTTCTTTATGAGAAGGGGAAACAGACTGTTCTGTTCTACTGCTTAAGTTCATCACCATCGGTTTATCCAACGTAATCAGGTGTTTGAGTGTGAGTCTTGATATCAAACTTTCTTTGGACTTCAGTTTATCATTCAGTCTGGCAGTTTGAAGTAGATATCAGCAGGACTTGGGGCTTACCACTGAGGTGGAGCTTTGAACTCATATGGCTATGACAAGGAGAATTGCTTTGGTTGCTCTCAAGATAATACGTCATTTCTGCTCTAACCAGCTTCTAAGGAACGGTCTATTTCGCACTGTTGAATCTGCCTTCCCCTGATATCCCTATCTTGGGCTGCACTCTCAAAGCCATCTTCAGTTTCAGTAGAAATGGTACTAGAATTTTGATGAACTTGGGCGCAGGGTGTTTTTTGACGCTGGTCAAATGTAATGACACATTGCTTGTGTCGATGAATGATTTCGGTCAAAATTAACTATCACATATTGAAGCTAATTAATACAAAGACTCCACAAACGCCGTCGGACCCTATTTCTTTTAAAAGTTAACCTTCAACTTCTAGTCGTCGTAATATTGTTTCATTTGATCGAAGTCACGTTGCAGAAGTATAGTTACGACTCCAATCTTTGGATTTGAGCTGTACACGATTAAGTCGTCTGCGTACGCTATGGAATTGTGAAGTGAACCTGTCAGATCACTTGTGTAAACGTGAATAGGATCGGCGATTTTTTTTAATGTGAAATATTTCAGCAGAAGTCGCATCGCCATTGAAAATTATATAAAGCAGTGGTTTACTAATGGCCACATAGTTTCGAAGGCCTTCTGCAAGTCAGTAAGGCACCCGTTCACTGGTTCTTGGCTTTGTTCCATTGGATATCAGAAACCAGTTTGGACGCGGCATGAATCACACCATCTCCCGCCTTGAAACCGAATTGGTTATCCAGAACTACATTTTTGTCCTCAACCCACTCTATTGATAAATTTTTCGAAAACCTTACTGATGTTTGGAAGAAGATTGATCGGCCAAAGATTCATTGAATTGGAAGAGTCTTTATCCCTTTTGAAAATGGACTGTACCACCCCAGTTTTCCAATCCGGTGGATAACGGGCATTATCCACTGCATAATCAAACAGGGTGGTATAATTGTCCACCGCTTCCAGTGGAAGATGTCGAAGCACAAGGCCGCTGGCCACTCGTCCAATATAGTATAAATTCAAAGGCAATTCATGAGAATTTCACAACGATAATGTGTAGGCCCAGTTGGGGGACTTTTATAGCTCAGGACCAAATTAACAGAACCCAACGTCACAACATAAATGAATTCAGCTTCCTATTATACCAGAAATTTATGTCTCAAATTTTCAGAGATTCCGATGAATCATTAACAGGTACAAGGTCGCTGTGATAATTTTCTCCTCGAATTCAACAAAGTTTAAAATTCAAATAAAGCAAATCTCTACTACTTTCGAAATTTGTATTCAATTTGAATGCGATGGTTCTAAGAACTGAATTGGTTAATGGTATTGAGATGCTAAAATCCGTTTAACCCCCGCATCTGGGGCAATCGGTTCATCAAGTTGTAGATACTCGCATTAGATTTGTGTCAATGACCAGCCAAGTCCAAGTATCCGCTATCTCAGTATTGTGCAGATTTATGTATTTTATTTCATATAATCACCAACAATGAAGCCGACAAAACAAAGAGGAAACTCCCAACCGAATCGAATTGAATCGCATCAACCCCGCAATCACGTACGGTTTCCATCTCATCTCAGATACAAGATATGATGTTTGTACAAAAAAAAAAGAATAAAAACACTATTGGCAAACATTCCAGTTTCAATCCGCCAATCCGCGCAATTTTATCTCATTTTATGTTAATTTCACTTTTATGCTCCCCTTGCTGACAGAAGCTGCAGTCGCCATCTGAGAAAGTGAAGGCTAGCAAACTGAAACTTAGCTTTTACTTAGGCAGCAACCATACTCGAATACGAGTACTTTACTCGTAATTCGAGTACTGGTTCTTGTAGTTGTACTCGTACTTGTATTTCAAATTTTACCAGAGAATATGCCGCACTAGCGGATGAATTTTTGGTATCCGATTACAGTCGTCAGAGCTTTCATTTATACAATACGAATAGTATCTACTACGTATCGTGGAATGCAAATTACAGTGTACGCGCGCCGAATGTTAACTACGGCTATTCGATGGATGAGCAGACACACAGAGGAAGGCACTTCAATTTCCGACTACATTTCTTGAATAAACAAATTACTACTTTGTATAGCAGTATTTGAATGTTTTAATTAATTTATTGATCGCCAAAATAAATTCGGTTAAACCGTCTGGTGGACATTTTTCCCGACCAAACTTGGGGGAATTGCTTTCTTTTCCAATTTTGATGAGCGGACACATTAATCTCTTGTAAAAACATTCGACTCGCACTCGAGGGAAAAGCACCTCCACCTCGTAAACATGTTTAATCGAACATCAACCGATGAATCGATGGTGTCCTAATGACTTTTCATGTATGGAAAATTATTCATTGTTAAATTTAATGGGGAGTTTGAGTTGGTTTCTTTTTGGAAGGAGGGAAAGATACAACACACAAGTGGAAGGAAGTGGAAAATTCAGAGGAATGGCCACATAATACGGATGTAGTAACTTTTTAACACTAAAACCAACCTAAGTAAACCCCTTTGGGAGCATGTGATGGCCCTTAGGGATCACACAGCCGTTTTAAAGTCAATAAAAAATAAATATCCGGTGAGAGCGCTTACAACCTCAACAGTATCCTCATGTAGTGGTAGAGTCGTCGTGTTTCTTTGCCTTATTTTGACTAAAAGCTCCTGGGGATTATGTTCTTAGTGTGCTTCCTTTAATAACAAACTGTTTGAATCCAGTAAAGAAATAGGAATGTTCTGAAAATCGTAATTCGGATGATGTATATATGTGTACCGTAAAAGTAGACAATTTTTCGGGCCAGCACATCCTTCAATTTGTTTTCGTTTTCAAAGATGTCTGCTTTCATTAAAAGAACATGAATTTTATAGTATAGCAAGGGTGATACACCAACAGCAATGTAGTGGCATATGTATGAGCATATCTCCCAACATCCTATTACACAGATTGGCTTTTACAAAACAAGGTAATCTTGTCAACTATCGCAATGACTGTGTGAGACGTATCCACGGTGTAACGTGCTGATTTCGAATCCTGACAATTTCATGGACAAGGAAAGGCAAGGCAGGTAAAGCAACTGTCTTCCAATCATCTTCTCAGTAATCAATCGGTGACAATAGCAACGGCATAAGTGGCGAAGAGTACTAAACTTGCCCATCTAATAGAACTAGGTGTTCTACAAAATGTCTTTATTCAAACGGGGTGCGACAAGATGATTTGAGAAATAGCATCTCTCTGGCTGAAACCTCTTTGTAGCCAATTTGCTCCCTTGAAATTGTTGTGAAAAACTACGTCTTCTACTCGTATAAATTTAAAGATAATTCGGTCATCACATCGAAATCCGTGGTACCCTATCTCTCCGCTAAGGACAATTGTTGAGCTTAAAGAATTCTAAAATATTCCAAAACATCATCAAGTCATCAATTTTATACTGTCCAACATGGCCATACTGTCAATATCGGTACGTTTGCCAAAGTAAGACTTGTCCAGTAAGAACTCTTCAATCAAATTTAGACTTAGGCAAAAGATAGGCTCATCTATATTCTTACAATTGACGTATATTGTTGGTGGAGAGTCCTGTAGATAACTAGTAAATCTGTCGCATAAATTCCAAAAATGTTTGTTCGAAGTTCCAAATCCCTGTTTCAGGCACTTAGAGAGAGTAATGGTCCTGAAGTGTCAAATATTTAAATAAAGGGTGAAGAACGATAGGAAAAAAAACTTAAATAAAACAGCAACGGTGTGAGATATAATATTGATTCTGGATTTATTGGGTTCTACTACATGAAATGTCCGATGGCATCCATGACATTCTTCTAACGTGATACAGGGTCAAATTCCTTTTTCGTAGAAGTGCTGACTTTTTGAGGCAACGAAATCTTCAAAGGCTTTTATGACCTCTGCTCGATTCCGGAAGAAAAATGAATCCAGATGGTAATCCGTTGGGGAAATATTAGGAGAGTACCTACCGTGGATGCGGAAGGATTTCAAATCCCAACTGCAACAGTTTTAGCACCGTTACTTGTGAGGTATGGGATCTAGCATTGTCATGCAAAAGGATCTGACCGTGGCTATTGAACAATGCAGGTTGCTTTTCAGCCAATTTGGCATGCAATATGTCGATTTCCTCACAATATTGGTCTTCTCCCGAAACTCTGTGACTGCCGTGGTTTACTGTGCGTGCAAAAGAAAAAGAGAACTGAAATGTTAATTAATTCAAATCCAACTAAACTACATTAACAATAAACAGTCGACCAGCGTTCGAATTCTGTGTGTCCGATTTTTTTTTCGCTCTGCCCTAAAAGAAAATCAATTCTGCCCTGTCACCCAAAAGGCAATTGTTCGTCAATTGCTTAGTAGTATTTGCAAAAATCCAGTGAAATAATTTTGCTCTAAATAGGATTATCCAACAGACAAAGATTTGGAGAGCATTCACACCAATCAACATCGTCGCAGTTGGATAAAATAAATTTGATCAATTGAATTTAAGTAAATGTCGTCATTTTCGAATCCAAACTACCCTCCAGCACCACCACAATTTTCCGCTGGAGGTAACACAATGGTAAATGGCATGACACAGCAAATAATGCAGCCACCACCAACCCAACAACAGCAGCAGCAGCAACTGCAACTCATCAAACCTGTGATGCAATCGAGCTTACCTCCAACATCGAGAGCAATTCCTAGTTTGAATCAATTCATTCCACCAACGTTCCAGTACGTGTCACCAACGTCGGCACCACTTCCAGCATCATCAACACCAACATCAGCAGTATCACAGTCGGCAAACTTAATGATATATAGTAACGGACCACAAGGAATGCCTGGAAACCTTCCTCCACATTTAAGACCACCCGGTGGAGTTCCTTTAACGAACGGTGCAGGTAGTAGTAGTGTAAACTCATCAAGAACGGCATCACCAGCATTGAATAGTTCGCCAAGTCATAATACACAGCAGCAAAAGTATCCACCTCCACCAGTCTCGCAACAGTCACCAATGATGCCAGTTAATAATCTCAGTAATAGCATGCTAAATCTATCATTTGGAAAGACAAATGGTCCAATGATGCCTAATGTGTAACCTCCGTCTACAACCGCACCTAGTTCGAATTTTCCCCCAAATTTTCAAGGGAATTTCAAGACATCTGCGTTAAATACAAATACTGGTTATTAAGGACCTAATCAGGGACAAATTCCTCGAGGAATGGTCCACCACAGCATGGTCCACCAAGACAGAATGTATATGGTGTATCGACTCCTCCTCTTATTCGTACATCGTTGCCACAGACAAACCATGCAACGCCGCCTCCGCCACAGTTTGCAACAACGCCGAATGCCAATTATCCACCAACGAATACTGTTTCAGCAGCTGGCTTCCCAAATGCATTCAGTCAGAATCAACAGAATAACAATAATCCAGGTAGTCAAATGCTGCCACCACCACCAATTTCTGATAACCAGCAGCAGCAGCAACAACAACAACAGCAGCAGCCACCATCAATGACAGCAAGGCGGCCTATGTACCCACAGCAACAAAAGATCCAACCACAGCAACAGCAACCGCAACAACAGTTTCAGCAATCTCAAGCATATTCCCAACAGGGCTATCAATCTCAGCCAGGAGTTCAACAACAACAACCTAGTGTTCAGCCAACACTAAATGGTCAGTCGCAGTACCAACAACAGCAGCCAAGCCCATATCCAGGGTTTCAATCGTCTCTGGGGTCAAGACACTGTTGATCTAATGCAGAATCGCCACATATTGTCACCAGCAACTCTGCCAATGCCAAAAATCGTTCTTCACAACCAGTTTCACGAGTCCATCAATTGTCACCCCAATATAATGCGATGCACTGTTACGAAAATACTTGAGAGTAATTCATTATTCCAGAAGTCTAGACTGCCACTGGGCATACTAATTCATCCGTTTCGTGATGTCAATAGTCTACCAGTCATTCAGTGCCCAAATATTGTGAGATGCCGTCTATGCAGGACATACATCAATCCGTTTGTTTATATCGCGGACAGCAAGATGTGGAAATGCAATCTTTGCTACCGGGTTAATGAGCTGGCAGAAGATTTTCAATTCGATCCGGCAACGAAAACATACGGCGATGTCACACGACGGCCAGAGGTTCGCTAGAGTACTATCGAATTTATTGCACCATCCGAATATATGTTACGACCACCGCAACCGGCTGTTTACTTGTTCCTCTTCGACGTCTCGATAATTGCTCAGCAAAGCGGATACCTGGAGAATGCCTGCAATATTCTGTCAAAGCACTTGAACGACATGCCCGGTGATGCTCGCACACAGGTTGGTTTTATTGCATACAACAGTGAGGTACATTTCTACCTCACTAGTGGTTACAATCAACCACGTGAAATAACTTTGATCGATATCGAAGACACATTCCTTCCGCGACCGGATAACCTCTTGGTAAATCTAAAGGAATGCAAAGAACTCATAAAGGATTTGTTGGCACAATTGCCTGAACGATTTGCAGACACACATGATCCCGGCTCTGCTATGGGAGCTGCTCTTCAAGTTGCATACAAGTTGATGCAAGCGTCTGGTGGACGAATAACCGTGTTTCAAACGTGCCTTCCAAATAAAGGACACGGAGCTCTGGAAGCGCGTGAAGATCCAAACAATCGATCAGCGAAAGATGTTGCACACTTAAATCCAGCCACAGACTTTTATAAGCGCTATGCTCTCGAGTGTTCTGGATCTCAGGTAGCTGCGGATTTATTCTTGTTGAACCAGCAATACTGTGATTTAGCTACGATATCTGGAATAAGTAAACACAGTGGTGGAGCTATTCATCACTTCCCTCTTTATTAGAAGACCAAGCCACAGCATGTGGAATCTTTCAAACAGTGCTTTAGACGGTATCTAGTCAGAAAGATCGGTTTCGAAGCTGTCATGAGAATAAGATGTACGCGTGGTCTTCAGGTTCAGACATTCCATGGAAACTTCTTTGTGCGATCGACAGATCTTTTATCGTTGCCAAATGTGAACCCCGATGCCGGCTATGGCATGCAAATCTCTTATGAGGAATCGCTAACAGATATGAAAACGATATGCTTTCAAGCGGCTCTACTTTATACGAATAGCGAAGGAGAACGTCGTATTCGGGTGCACACTCTTTGCCTTCCAGTAACTGCTAGTCTGACCGAAGTCATGCACTCAGCAGATCAAGAAGCGATCATAGGACTGCTGTCGAAAATGGCTGTGGATCGGTCTATTTCGTCGAATATCGCCGATGCCAGGGAGGCCTTTATAAATGCAACTGTCGATATATTAAGTGCATTTAAGCTGGCACAAAATCTACCATCCGGTCAGGGTGGAGTAATTGCGCCACGAAACTTAGCACTTATGCCTCTGTATATTTTAGCGCTTTTGAAGCATCCCGCATTTCGTGTTGGCACTAGTACGCGACTTGATGATCGTGTCTTTGCAATGGACGAGTGCAAAACATTGCCGTTGGATCAGCTTATGAAGTATATTTACCCAGAGTTCTATCATATCGACGGTCTATTCTATAATCTACAAAATTCAAACGAAACCGATGACGATGATGACAATGTTCCCGATCTGCCACGTCTACAATTATCTGCTGAATATCTCGATTCACGGTCAATGTTCTTAATGGACTGTGGACGGTTAATTATAATTTATGTTGGCATTAATGTGCCCACAAATATTCTGGAGAGTGTACTTGGTGTTAAAGGAACATCGGAACTACCAGACTATTGATATGGACTGCCGCCAATTAATAGTCCCGAAAATACAGCGCTTAAACGGTTTTTGATGAGATTGAACGACGAAAAACCGTATCCACCCCTGATACAAATTATTAGGGATACCAGTACGGCGAAGTCAACATTTATTGAAAGATTAGTAGATGATCGAACTGAATCTAGTTTATCCTATTATGAATTGTTGCAGCGTATACGGACTCTGGTGAACTAGTACTATCTAAGTTAAATTATAAAAACAACTAGTGTAAAAGATAAAATTATTGTAACTAAAGCAAAACAAAACCCAACAAACACAAGGAGATATAAATATACAAAATACGATAAATAGAAAACAAAATGATAGCGTTTCTCCTGGTTGAAGAAATGAAAAGTGGATTGGTCCTTTCGGTGTCCACCAAATTGTCACCTTTTGTTGGGTGAATATCGGGCTTGGGCTGGCTGTGTTTTGGTTTTTCATCTGCATCTGCCGACAGCATGGTAAATAATTCCTAGAAAAAAAATCACGGTACTAGTAACGAATACTAAAATTCTCACACTTCAAGCACACGCACCACTTTATTTTATAAAAAAAAAGAAAACTTAACGTTCTGGCTTCACTCGAGAAGTTCTTAGTTTCGACTGAGCGAAAATCGGACATTTCATGTGATACAGGCCAATATTTTGAAGCTACGTTCATGCCATTATGTGTAGAAGAGCACATCGTTCAAATGGCCGCCTCGACTTCGCTGCCAGTGCTTCAATCGGTCGGTCCAATTTTTGATGACTCGGTCCAATATATGCGACATTATTCCGGCAATAGCGTGTCGAATGTTGGCCTCGAGCTCGTCCAAACTGGTTGGCTTGTAATAATCGAGTGATTTTGAATCGCATGCTCACGGCGGCCAATTTATGAATGTTCGTCAAATTTTTCCTTCACAATGGCACATAGCGCCGTCTTGTTGGAATCACAGCTCGGATATATCGATTTTGTCAATCTCTGACCACAGAAAGTCGGTTAACATCGCTCTATACCTGAGACCCTTGACGGTAACGGGTCTCCTTCCTCATTTCGAAAGAAATAACGTCCGGTGAAGCCGCCATACCATAAACCGCACCAAACAGTCAATCTTTGTGGATGCATTGATGCTTGGTAAAACACTTGTAGATTGTGTTCGCCCCAATAATGGCTATTTTGCTTGTTGACATAGCCACTGAGCCAAAAATGGGACTCGTCCGAGAAGACGAATTTTTGGCCAAAATCCGGCTCACCGGCCAACGTTTCCAGCACACAATTGACAAACTCACGGCGTTGTCTATGGACGTCCGGCTTCAATTCTTGAGTCAGGACAATCTTATATGTATCCAACCGTAAATTAAGCCGGGTTGACTCTCTGGCTATTCCCAATTCCGTCTTCTTCGATACTGGCTATGTTTTCTTCATTTCGCACCAATTTCTGTCTGGTTGGTGGCTTAAGATCCAACAGAGTGTACTCACGCTCAAACTTTTCCACGGTGCGTCGAATTGCCTGCATACTGAAGCCATGAAAATGAACGACCTCACCAACTAAACCTTACTGAATATTTTGACAGCTGGATGACATTGGTAGCTTTGACACCTGCTGAAACACAACAATTGGAAAAACTATCATTGCTATTTGGTCACACGTTACTTGGGGTCTGTTACAAACTTTGACTTTGACTTTTTATGGTTCTGCGGCTAACAAGTTACGTGTGCCATCTTGGGAAAGGTCTTTCTATACTGCTTTGTTCCACTGGAATAGATTTGAAGTTTCTACGGCATGGAATATTCGTACAGATTCATGTCGGTGCTCAGCCGGTATAGTCCTTGGTAGCTGCTCCTTTGCAGTCTGTCAGGATAGACCGGACCGAACATCACAGGGAAAATCTTTTGGTCAAAGCAGCTAAAAGTATTCTTATCTGCTCTTGAGGGTGTCCATGCTTCTGTAACATTAAAAACGACAGAGATACGAGTAATAAGGTTCGTGCCTTCGTTGTTGCTTGAGATAGGGTTATGTTCCTCAATTGTGTTCATATCGTATAGGTTAGCAATTGCCAAGAGATAGTCTGCGTTTGTTCTCCTCGCTTATGCCATTACTGGTGCTCACTAAAGAGATGAATTCCTATATCACCTTAAAATTATAGTTGGCTATGGTTACGCTCTTCCTATGCCGTCGGTGTTGATGACAGGGCATTTTGTTTTGCTTTTATATAATTTTTCGAACTCACATTTGCTCCTTATGCTTCAGCACTAACAAATGCCCCATTGTCATCCTGTCCGTCTCTCTCGACAATGTCAATGTCATCTGCATTTGCCAAAAGATAACCAGATGAATCCAACGAGTAGTGAAAGGGGAAAAAAAAATTTTAAAAAACCCTGAAACCCTTGAAGTTTAACGCAAGTCCACTGCAAATTCAAAAATGAAAGAAAAACATGCCTGGCCCATTGCGTGCGACTTGCAATCTACTGCGATTTTTAGCATTTATTTTACATTTTCAGCTCTGCTTTTATTCAAAAATGTTGTTTCAATTGTATTGCAATAAGCTTGGGCAGAATTAATTGTAACTGGTTATTAAACATTAATTAGCTGAGAAAGATTGTGATTTGATTTCAGAGGGCTTAAGGTCATGAGGAGATACGAGCACTTCAGAGCAAACTTACTAATATACCAGTAAGGCGAATTATTTGATGTTGAATCATGTCAGAGGTTCGTCTTGACGAAATTTAGACAGTCCTCCGAGCCACCAAAATCCGATTTTCTTCCACGAACTTGCAGGTAGCACATGCCGTCCCTGTTCTTGGAGTTTGTTATATTCATCAGCTTTACAATTTTCTCGAATGTCGCAATGACAGAAGACGTCGCTGAGAGATTGGTGAAGGTTTTTAACTACCCTCGATGTTTTTGAAACCAGGTTTAGAATCTGTTAGCTAATTGGTCATTGGTGTTAATACAGCGCGCGCTCAAGGGATTTGAGTACCCTTAAAATGTTTGTACACAGCGTGGGAAAAGGAAAATCAGAGAGGAAGAAAAGAGAAATAGCGATGTACTTTTGTCTTAAATGTTTGCAAGTCATAACGACTAGGAAATAGAGAACTCGGCAGGGCATTCCATAAGCGAGTTGTACGGGTTAGGACCGAATCACGATATTTCAGAGTACGTCCGAAAGTAGATTTGAGGGTATATCGATGAGCATTCATAGCGAGACCGGTACTACGGTTGAAGGTTTGAAGGGGCGGAATGCTACCGGCAATTTCTATGGAGCACTGGTGGTGGAAATAGCGATAAAACAGAGTGAGACACGAGACATTACGTCGGTGTTCAAGGGTATCAATTGCATGACTGATATTAGTATCACCTATGAGTCTTTTCGCACTGTTTTGAATCATATCTAGCAGGTGCTGAGATATTTTAGGAGGACCTGACCAGATGTGGGCATTGTACTCCAATTTTGGACGGATGAATGCTTTATACATTGAGGCCAGATCAGAGGAAGCGAAATATTTCTTACATCGCTTGAGGAAACCTAGACTTTTCGCAACATTTTTGACGACACCGAATAAGTGGCCATTCCAACGTAAGTTGTCATTGACACACATACCGAGAATAGAAAGTTTTTCGGTTTCGATAATCCAAGTGCCATTCATGGACAATGGCAGGATGGTTAACGACGCTTTAACGTTCCCATTCTACAGCCGAAGAGCAGGGACTTGAGTCCGGGGACGAATATGAAAAGCTGAGAGTACTGTCGCCAGCAAAGGAATACATTGATCAAAACGTTCCCGGAATTTATTCAGAAAATTAAAAATACAAGTTTATTCATCTAAATCTATATTGTCCCCTTCCAAGTAATCCCCATCGACTGCAACGTTTGATTGAATCCTCGAAACATTTTTTATATTCGGTTTTCGGTATGCCCATCAGTGCTTCCTGCGATTTTTCCATTACTTCCTCTCGGCTGCTGAAACGCCTTCCCCGTAGTGGTTTTTTAACTCGATTGAACAGAAATAAGTCACAGAGAGCCAAATCATGTGAATTCGGTGGCTGTTGGATGGTATTTGCTGCATTTTTCGTCAAAAAATTACGAATAATGATGACACTGTGCGACGGTGCGTTATCATGGTGCAAAATTCAAGAGTTTTCCGCCCACAATTCTGGTATCTTTCGGCGAATTGCTTTACTATGCTCTTTGTTTACTGTCTGGCCTTCCGGCAAAAATTCGTAATGCACTACACCGTTGTAATCCATGAAAACCGTGAGCACTGCCTTCTTTTTTGACTGAAAACGACGTGGTTTGGTCTCGGCTCATTTGGTGAACGCCATTCACTTGCCTGATGTCTGGATTGCATGTCGTACTCATAAACCCATGTCTCGTCTCCAGTGGATCGGATTCAGCCTTTTTCACATCAACACGGTCTCATGAAATTGAGGTCTTTTGGCACCAACTTTGCTGCTACACGACGGAAACCCAAATCATTAACCAAAATGTCTTGGACGGATCAATAGGCAATGTTCAAATCTCTCTGATGGTTAATTTGTGGTTATTGACCAACATTTCTTGGACTCCAACAATGTTTTCGTCGGTTTTCGATGTCGATGGTCTGCCACTGCGTTCATCATCTTCGATTGACTCACGACCACTTTTGAACTGCTTGTGCCACTGGAAAACGACCGTTTTCTTCAGAGAATCGTTGCCGAAATACTCTTCCAACATTTCCAAAGTTCGCGCACCATTAAATCCATTTTTTTACGCAAAATTTAATACAAGTTCGTTGTTGCAAATTTAAATCCATTTCTAAAATTATAAAAAATCGCCAACACACACAGAGATAGATGTACTCTTGCCTACGTAACTTTTGCAAATGTTAAGCTATGGCGCTAAGATTTATAGGGGATGTCAACAACAGATTTACCAACTTAACAAAAAAAACAGAACTCAAATCGGAGTAATGGGAGCGCCACACGGTGGTTATTCCTGGAACTATTTGATCAAGGATTAGAAGTAGCAGACATGAAAATTAAAAAGAGTGTCGGGGACAGAACGGAGCCCTGGGGCACATCTGAATTTTTTGTGTGGATATTGGACGAACTTGAAACCGTCCAAGACAACGTGAATTGAAGAAGAAAGTCATCGATCCCAAATGCATGCATTTTCGACAAAAGAGCCTGATGCCAAACTCTGTCAAATGCCTTAGAAATATCAAGTGCAGCTTTCTTGCTTTCGACAGCGTACATCATTGCTTTGGTTCCACTTTTCGGTGAGACGTGCCATCAGATCACCAGTGGACCTGTTGCTTCGAAAACCGTACAGCCGGTCATTGAGAACTTTTCGGACTTAAGTACAATGGGTCTGTAGGAGGAGAGAGAAGATGATTCGCCTTTTTTATGAACGGGCTGGACAAATGCTGTTTTCCATCTGATCGGAAAGAATCCTAGAGAGTAGGACTGATGAAAAAGCTTACGCAGTGGTTTCGGCAGAGAGGAAGAACACCACTTCAGAAGCAGGGGATACCATCTAGACCAGGGGATTTGTGTATATCTTATCGTTGAGTACTCTTGCTACTTTACTACTGCCATTGCCAAGTAGATTACTTTTTATAAATCGAACCCAGACTCGCGCAATAGTCGGCAAACGTACTGTGCAATGCCACCACACTAAATCACGTGTTACTAAGGCACGAAGTAGTGTCAATCTTTGAGTACTTTTGGTGTTATGATCTGTTTTTGGTGCCAGAATCCGTTTCCTCTATAAATGTATGAGAATGCTATATGGGGCATGCAGCCTAGAGCCTTTGCTACTTTTTAGATCAGAACTGTAATATTAATTCAAAGGGAAAGTAGGATTGATGTCTAAAATGGCAACAAAACTAAAACATATCGCAAATATCAGTCAAGCCTTGAAATTGGCAAAGGCTTTAAACAGGTGCGCGGTATACAAGTAACCTCGTCATCCCAATGATACATTTTTCCAGAAAATATCTCATAAGAGACCGCGTAAAGACGTGTACCTTGTACCTTCACCTGTATTTACACAACTGGTATAATTGTTTGTGTAATGTCTGTAATGTCTGGAGCTACTTTTTGTGGGAATCACTATTCTAGAGTTTTTTTCTTAAGAAATCGTGCTTAACCACAGATATCGCAAGAAATCAGACCTAAACCATCTACTCAGCTATAGGTACGAGTGCATAAATTAATAATTACAAAACGGTTTCCCCACAATATCTATGATATTTCGCTCTGAAAGCCATTCGCGAGATGATCTCATTAAATCAAGTTAAACAATTCTAACCTGATCATTTGGAAATTATCTTTGTGTTGCTCTGAGTACACTGAACTTAGCATTTCACATCACATCCGTACAAAGCGTCGATTTTTTTTGTTGAGAAGCGTGTTATTCGCACTGAAGTATCAGAGTAAACAACAGCTCAATATCTAGATCTGCGAAAAAAAGTGATAGTTCTGCAGAAACTACGAGTACATAAGAGGAGTAATTAGTCACCCACTGGACTGAAGTTATGTCGTTTGGTAAAACCACGTACGGGTGTATCGTAGATCCAGTAATCGTACAGTTTGTCCATGCTTCTTCATGCATAACATAGCCTTTCCCGATCTGTCCCATGGGAGGTATAGGTGTGGTAATTAAATTCATCAGAAAGGAAATTGCAGAGTGCCTTACTTCAATTAACAAATTGGTCATTTATTTGACACACGAAATTGGATTCCCAAATGCGAAGAACCGGTCTATGAGACGAGGAATTCATTCAACGCACACAATGAACACTAGACCACAAATAATCCACTCAAAACCGTCTCTCAAAGATTTATTATATTTAAGAGTAACGAATACGAGTACAAAAGCTAGCTGGTAAGTAGGTAAAATACTGCACCTAATGAACCAAGACTGCAGCAAAAATGGCAATGGCGACAGTGACACCAACAGACACCGACAAAAGCTAGTTCTAGAAAATAGCCACAAAGAACACCACTCATGTGATTCATAAGCCAGGCTATGTTGGAGGGTGTGTTTTTTGCTGTCGCCTCCTCCTATCAATTGTCAGCCCTCAACTATTCATAGTTCAGTTCAGATACTCGTAGATACTTGGGAATATCTTCATATTTTGTAGGGAAAAAGTGCATTCAAAGGTGGAATGTACAAGTGCTAAACCCGGTGAATTACAAAAGTACTGAACCGTACTACTCTTTCTGGCAACAAAAGTCTTAATAACTCGAACAACAGACGCACAAGAACTTTCGAAGGCGATAACCTCCCTTAACCACCCTTAACCAAGAGCTTCAAGATTCAACTTTAACTATTCGTACTTCCCTGTCATACACTTATTCGTAACTATAGATCTCTGCTACTATTAGCAGATGCGGATGCAGCTAAGAGTATTCCCGTCAGACAAGTACGAGTACTCGTACTCGTACATCATACTTACATGTGTACTGTATCTTTTACCCTCCCCATGACACCTAGACGGTAAGTATCAGTAACATATTGTACTCGTACATAACTCGGTGAATTCTTTCTAAGTAATAAAATTTCTGTTCAATTGAATTAAGCTGACTCGGAGAATGGGGACTTAAGAGGACGACCGACCGACGACGCGACGACGATGAAAAAATGTATCGGGATACGCAAAGGTGGGTTGCGATATATATTTTTTTTTTTTGCTTTTCTTTTCTTTCTCTCTCCCTTTTAATAAGAACGTGAAATCTTGGGGTGTTTGGGGGTTGAGAAAACAGATTAAGGGTAGTTGTCGTGCGGATTGAGGTTGCAAACATTGTTGAAAGTTTAAGCACCGCATAAGCACTTGACAATTTTTTTATGGTTATTATCCGAGTTAGGAATTTGTTGTTGTCATCGGTGTTGTTATTTTTGCTGTTGTTGTCGTTGTTATTTCTCTCATGTCGTCTACTTGATTTTTATCTATTCACCAAAAAAAAAAAAAAAAAAACTTGCGGTGGAATTTGGAATCAATTTTGGGTCTTTTATTGGGGTTGATACGAGTATTAACGATTGCCTTTAACTAAACACATTATCCAACAACGACGACATTATGAAGAGAAGGAGGCGGGAAATCTTATCGTTAGAGTTTTTTATGTCACAGATATCTGGACGAGTGCGGAATATGTTACTGTTGGGGCATTGGGCAATGCGGATAAGATTAATAAACTCCAGTTGTCCGAAACATACTTGAATTTGCCAAGATATGTGATTGCAACACAATAAGATGTTGATAACCTAATACAAGTGTACGAGTATGGTTGAGCAAACAACATTTCGGATAGGAGGATGGACATGTGTACATGGATATTGGGTGATTTGGTCCATTAGGGAGTATCTATGGCTTGCAGGCTATTTGAACGACGAAATCAATGAGAAAATATTGAAATTTACTAACAACAAATACAACGTACAACGTACGTATTGATGCGGAAGTGATTGTTCAAATGTTTCTATGCAAATACGGGTGGAATGGTGATCAATTTCGGAGCAATTAGCTGTAGCTGTTGCAGTTAAAGTGCGACATACGATTAAAGTCCAATGAATGGCAAAAGCAAAGGAAGACATTTCGAAATTTATGTGGATTTTTCGACGACAATGAGAGTCTAGAAGAAAACCGTGTACTAGGGGTTACATTTTGTACTCTTAAAGATCGTTGAGCTACATAGTCTTAATGATTTCTGGAGACCACAACAACTCCTTCCAGTGCCTCCCGTATACTCGAACCTTCTTCTCTCTTAACTTTTCCACGACATTTCTTTAGCACTTGAACAACTTTATTTCCATTTTCAGTATGCCGATTTAAGTTAGTCGTCAATATGGGCCCAAATGGAGGCAAAACGATGGCTTTTCTTTCAATGTCTCCATTGGGTTCATACTGCTTACCTTAATCTGAGTATAAGTGCGTATCCAGTTAGTTACTTTAGAGGCACTTTTAATTTGAGTTTTAAGCTACACAAGATTGCTTCTTTCAACTTGTTGGGCCTTACTTCCATCCGATGACCCTACAATTCACAGTGGTGTAGAGACTAAGCCAATCAACTAATCCAGATAGTCTAACCATTTGGCTCCAGTTTCTTACGTCAAATATACTTTTACTTCTGCGGGCAAAAGCAGTTTCAAAGTAGTATAGGGTTTTCCAATAAGAACTTGACGACTTTTTTAAAAAATAAAACGCAAACCATTTGAGATATTTCAAAAACTTTATTATCAGCTTGAAGTACAATCAGCGGTCGATTCGTTGGACCCAATTTCAACGACTCGGCCACACATTTCGGCCGAAACGGCCGCTATTTGGCGTTCAATGTTGGCTTTGAGCTCTTCCAACGTCGTCGACGTGTTGGCATAAACCAATGACTTAACGTAGCGCCACAGAAAATAGTCAAGCGGCTTTAAATCGCACGAACGAGACGGCCAATCGACTGTTCTTGAGATAACACAATCCCCATACTAACTCTTCAATAAATCGATTGTAGCGAGTGCTGTGTGGCTTGTGACAACATCCTGTTGAAACCACATGTCGTCCAAGTCCATATCATGGTGATCATGGCGCGATAACGCTGACCATTCTCAGTAACGTGATAATCGTTACAATATGGCCCAATAACGCCGCCGGCATGCAAACCGCACCAAACAGTTATTTTTTGTGGATGAAGTGGTGATTCATGAAGCACATGTGGATTTTCACTCGACCAATAACGCATATTTTGCTTATTGACGAACCCATTGAGCCAAAAATGAGCTTCGTCACTGATATTGATTTTGCGATGAAATTCATAATCTTGGCGCATCTTCTCCAGAACGTCGCTTCAAATGGTCCATCGGCTTCAATTCTTGAGTCAGCTTGATCTTGTAGGGGTGTAAACCAAGATCTTAATGCAAAATACGCCATAATGTGGCCCAATTCTTGAGAACGCCGTGGAATTGACTGATTTAGATCGTTTGCTACGGACGCCTGAACGGTAGCGATATTTTCGACACTGCGACCAATCCGTTGTCTCACTGACACGGCAACATCACACAACGAATATGTAGACTCAAAATCTTTGCACTAAACTTGTTATTGCCTGTCTACTAGGGCGAGAATTACGACCGACAATTGGAGTTAACGCTCTTAAAATTGCAGTCACCGACTCCGAATTTCGGCAGAAAATTTTTATAATTTGCAGACGTTAGTCGGCCGTGTACTTTACCATGATGAAAATGTTGAGTTTACTGAATAAATTGACAGTGACAGTTTGATGATTAGTGAAAGAGTGCGTTCACAAATTAAATTCAAAGTTGTCAAGTCCCTATTGGAAAACCCTTTATTTCCGACCAAGTCAGTGTTACTGTACAACCGTATAGTTCTTCATTAAATTTTGCTGTTCCTGCTCCATCTTGCAAAGAACTTTTCTCTTGGAACCACCAAGAATACTTTGCACTATCATGTGAAAATAAATTCCATCAAAGGAACTTTGCTATTCCCTCTTTAGCCCAAAGAACAAGCAATTCTTCCTTTGATTCTGTACCAGCTGAACACATCACCAGTTCCAAAAGTGTTGTTGCTTTTGAGTTTGGAAATAAATCCTTACATTATGTCGATCAGGTGGAGGCAAATGTTAGCAATCATCGAGTATGCTGAGTGTACCATTCTCCCTCACACTTGATTCGTGGTCATCTTTGCCATTATTTAGTCTGCCGAGAAGTCCAGCACATTGGAAGCAGCGTTTCATGTGGTCTCTTACGATTGTGGCCCTCAGATATCGAATCTTCTAATTTTCATGTTTGGCCATTTGTATCTACTGAATTGATGTTTCCAGTTTAGAAGAGTCGCGTCGCACATCAAAAATGCTAGTGGCGTGTTCTGCATGATTTATCTGATTTAGAACCAAATAGTCTGGAGGCCGTTCCTACTAAATGTTGCGGAATGTTAGAAGACGTAGCGTCATCTATATCCTTTGACATAAAATCTGCTCTCCATTTTTGGTTAGAATCCTTTAAACGTATTGCTTTCGAAGATCTGCCTCTGGTAACAGAGTTTACGGGCTATTCAGCCTTACTATATGTCGCCAGAAACTCAAGACTTGCTTTCTAATTTTGTCTTTGAAAAGCAAGTCCTGCTCCCAATGGCTGTTCTTGCGTTCACCGTAATAGATGTCACAGTGGGCTCATCCCACCGTATCTCCTGAAAAGAAGTGAAATCCTCTAAATAGCAGGCGAGGCCTCCGTTTGTAGGCTGAACGCGGCGAGCAGTGTCTGAGTGTCATTTGTCAGCGCCTGTGATAGTAAAATATTTGTCTTGCGTGTCAACTTTCAGGACCCATGGATGACTTACCAAAAAGGCTCTGATTAAAACTAATAAAACAAATTGAATTGTTAATATCCTGCCAATTGATATCTAACAACCTTTTACGGCGATTGTTCTGTTCGACCTGCATCTGGTGGGGTATACTCGTATGATGAGGCAGCTTATAGATAATGCTTCGTTATTCTTTGTCCCAGTGTTCTTCCATATTAATCTTCGTTGCCGCTGTCTACCTGTTGGATTCATGTTCATATTACCCCCATCACCTCTTATAAACAAGTCGGTGTCTACTTTTGTCTACTTTGTGTTATGCTCGAGACTTATTCGTGGTTCTCAGATAACCTGTTCAGAGTCACGCTAAAAGCCAGTTGTAAGTGATCTAAACAAAACAAGTAAAACAATCTGCTGTAGTTGGTAGATATCATGGGACTTGGATGAGGACATTTGATACGCAGTTGCGTCGTCAAGTCAAGCTTGGTACCGACAACATATATCTAGTTATGCTATGAAAAGCCACATACCAGGTGCTGGCCACTCAGAAGAGAATCTTCACTGCTAGCCTGACACTAGTATACATCCTGGCCTTGTGAACAGTAAGAGTAGTCTTTACACCGAAAATCGAAAAAAAAAAATGACTACAAGATCGCCAAAAGCTTCTGAGCAGTTAGTCAGACTTTCTTCATATTGAAGGCCGCACAGGGAATGGTTAAACTCTATACGCTGCTTACATGCAAGATGCAATATGAATAGTAACGCGGAATAACCCGCGAGACTACGCTTCAAAATCTGGTGGGAGTAGAATTAAAGGCGCATTCGACAAGGAGGTGTACATGTCGGGCATTTTCATCAACATTGAGCGTGCTTTTGACAATGCAACTTTTGATGGCTTGTGTAATTCGACCAGACCGTACACAAAAATTTGGGAGTTTTGACTGCGGACAATATGTGAGCCCAATCGCAAGTTTTCCTCTGGTTGGTAACCCAAATAGCACTAGAATGTGCCTTTTTGTTACCACGACTCGTGTGAATTGGTGGTGATATGTGTTGTTGAGGATGTGCCTACATGCAAACCGTGGCGTTAACAAACCGGATTAGATCTCGCATTCCTTTACCCGAGATGTCGTTAAGGTTGGTTGGTTGGTTTAGTACACGCAGTTTGCTTCTCGTTTTGCCAGTAGATCCGCCTGGAAGACGCTGGCAAAATTCGATAGTTCATCTTCGATCCATCGGTGTAGATGACCGTGTCCACACAGTCCTTCACTACTTCGTCTTTTTTTCACTGAGCTTTGGTAGGAAATGGTGTGATGTAGTCGGTTGATAACGTTACCATGCCACTTGATAACGATTCCAGGATGTGGCTGTGCCCGTAAGGTCGTGCAGTCCATCACCCAGATTCTTTGAGTCTGACTACGCTACAATGTGCGGTATTTTTTGAGTGTAGGTCGAGAGACAGAAGATGCAGGAGCACAGTAAGGGCATCCGTTGAGGCTGTTTTATCGTGAAGTTGTGGTCTTTGCTCAATGTGGACCACCATCCTAGTGACCCGTAAGTGAGAATTGGACGCACTATGGCTGTCCACAAGATTATCTTTGGTTGAAGTCCCCACTTCTTTCCAAAGGTGTTGCTGTGTAGAAGGCGACGTATGCCTTCCTTACCCTGTATTCGATGTTTTGCTTCCAGTTAAGTTTTGGGTCATGCATGATACCCAGATACCAAGCGCTGGAGTATAGTATGAGCGGTTGACCGTTAAGACGTTAAGTATTTTGATTTTGTTAATGAATAGCATCAATTAAATTTTGCTCGGGTTGACACCAAGGCCACAACTTAAGGCCCAGGTGTTTGCCTTACCTAGAGCAGCCTTCATGATTTTTTTAACCACGGAAGGGAACTTTCCTAAGACTTATATCACCAAGTCATCCGCATACGCGACCACTTTGACCTCTTCTCTGTCTAGCCTTGCAAGAATTTTTTTCATAACCATTAGCCCCAGTAGAGGAGAAATAACGCCATTCCTCCGGTATCCCCTGATATGGTGGATGTTAGTCGATTTTCTGCTTTACGTTCTCTACAGCTAGGCTCCGGCGTATGCAAATAATGTAGGTTACTGCTTGCGACCGATTGTTCTAAAGCGCAGGCTGACCTGGACATGATCGACGATTGATGCATGAGGCTGAATGGTCTGACTCTTCTAGTGTCAAAATCCCTGATAACAAACTTCTTTGAACTAAACACGGCGTTGTCAGTTGTGAAAAGGCCGATTAAACTGCATATGAGGGTTGTTTGGTGGAACAAGCAGATTCCAAAGAACGGTCTATCTCAGCTTCATGAGTGTTTCTCTACTACGCTAGGCTCTGCTCTAGACGAACAGATGAATCTCTCTACTCTTGATTGTCATATCATAGATGGTACTCTCGAAACCACCTTTCATTTGAAAAGAAGTTGGCTTCTGGACTTAACGATAGAAAACCCCTGGTGCTGCGAAATGACGAAGTCGGCATTCCCTGTACTCGGGCATGATTTGAAACAGGCAAGGTTTTAATGCAGGCTTCACCAATGGTTCCAAAACCGATAAAGGATACGTGCCTGATGTCTTATTTAGAAGTCGACAACTTCACATTTCACTCCTCGTTACGAAAATTTACCTACATTTGCCTTTGAATACGAAACATCCGAATTCGTGATGACAATGAACGGTGGAAAGGCCAGGTAAATGAAGCTGTACAGATAGCCAAGATGCGCGTAAAGCCTAAATAAAAGGTTATATTCACTGAGTCTTGTTTGGATAATATTTAAAGTCCCAATGGAACCGCAGAAAATGAGATCGTGGGTAAACTTACTAGGCAAGGCTCAGAGGAGTATTTTTAACTACCCTAACAGAAGGTAGAGACAGTCCTTACGGAGGTCCGGGCTTCTATAAATGACTTTACAGGGTGCTGTGAAGATGATGACACCGCGGCGCAAAATTTCTGTAAGTGCATGGCTTACGCTTACATCAGACTGCAGGTACTCATTACTGGTGTAATGAGTGGTAGTACTGTAGACTATCACAAGGAACATAATGGATTAGATGCCTGCCACAGTGCTCTGTTCGAAAAGAAAAACAAAGCTCCCCCTTTCGCAAAATCCTCATTCTATGAGATGTTCTGATTCAACAAGCAAATAGCTAAATCAGCATTCATTCAAATTCAAAACAAATAAATCACGACACAAGGGCCATGCAAAGTCGTTTTAACTGTCATTTATTTGCCGATTTTCGCAGCTTACACCCGACGGCAAAACAAAACTCCATTCTCAACTAAAACAACTTTTTTTGCAAATCAAAGTCAAGTTCGCCCTCGTCGTCCCAATCCGTCATCAATAAATGACATCACATGTCATAAAAATGACGAACTCGTTCAATATTCATTCGCATAAAAACACACTTCACAAGGAGTGCCACTTGAGTTTCACAAGCCAGATCGACGTACGTCTTCGGCAAGCTCAAATCATCTTGAAAAAAAAAGGCCAACAAAGTACAGACAAAAAGAAATCAAAATCTCAGCACACTTAATCTTCATCTGTTCCACCCCAGAATGTCGAAAAACTTTTGAATTTTATGAAAATTTTCAAATGAAAAACATGTCAATGTCCCATTTCTTGCCCTCTGTCGAAAACGGCCCTAAACAGAAGTTTTTTTGTTTTTTTTGTCAAGTTTCGAAGAAGTACTCGTATTCAGCACATAGTACGAGTACATAGCGCAAAGCGGACTAAAGATAAAAACAAAAAAAAGCAGAGACAATCTAATAGAGATAACTTTTCCTGCTTTCCTGCTTTCAACAGATTAAGTTCACAGAAAAGACAGCACTGTGCTTCCGGTTGTTAAAATTCTGTTTCCTCCCCTTATTCAGCATAAGTCATTGTCCTTAAGCGCTCTGACATATTTTTTTTTTGCACATTTGGCAGCGCCTTTTGTGCTCTACTGTTTCTCAGTGATGGAGGTGGTGTGCAAGATAACGAGACAACGGTGTTAAGCAACTTTATCCTCAAGAATTTCAAGTATGACACTTGTGGTCTTCATTGCAGATAGAAGTTCGTCCTAAAAATTGAAAACTTCAAACTTCAAACTCCAAACTTAAAACTCAAAACCACACGCACTGTGTTCAACTGGAAAAATAAAAGAAATAAACTGAAACAAACAGCTCATCAGGATAGGGTTAGGTAATGATGATGAGGTAACATCCTTTAGACCTAAAGTTAATATACAATTCACTGCATTCCGTATGATTCCACACCGCAGACCTTGATCTCGATCTGAACACACCTTTTGGCGTTCTTTAGTCAGTGTCGCGCTCTGATGTGGGGTAGAAGTAGAACAACCTTGACATACTGAGTGCTTATGTGCCTATGGGGTGGTGATATGACTACGAAGTGTTTTGCGTTGTTATCCAACATTCACATGCAACTTTTCCCAGCGATTATTCCAAGTCGTCCACTTGAGAAAGGAGCGGTGGCTGCTACTACGAGTACATGCCAACTGCATTCATTGACTTTTTCCCCATACGGAGCATGGATAAAAGAAGGAACACAATCCGAGTAGTGCAGCAGTCCAAAACAACACAAAGTACTCGTATGGCTCTGACTTGAACTGGACCGCCCTGGTCAATCAATACACTCATGACAATGGCCCCTAAATTCTGGTGGGCCGTGTAGGGATTCCCTCCACAAAAATCTCCTCCCAAAGGCCGCATGAATGGGAAGGAAGAAGAATGGTGCTTATGGGTGCCAAATATATTCGAATTTCTTAATTGTATTGGGCCGCCGCCGTGCAGGGAATGTAAGACGACCATCCATCCATGTGCCAGAGTTCGTGCTTTTGCTTGCTGCAGCTTGCAACCCTTTGCCTCCCATTTGAATTTGGGGATACCAAATGAATGTCAAATTAAATTCTAACCCCTGACTGTAATGATGGGATGAAAATGTGGTGAAAGGATGACACTTTGCCGACACTTTACAGAGGGCTGTTTGGTTTGGTAGCTGCTGGGAGCTCGTAACTTGTATCTACTTCTGAACATGAAGCCGTTCGAAGCATTTAGTTGAGGCAAGTCTGAGTAAAAGACTTTTGGCATTTCATGAAAAACAGAATTTTTGCGCATGGAGTATAATTGGGAAACCCCCATTTTGCAAGCCAATAAAGCATCTCTATAGAGAGGACTCGTTATCGTTTATAGTGCAAAAATGTGTCAGTTGAATTTGCAGCTTCCTTCCGTCGCCAGAGAAGCAGACGGAGCACAGCATTGTTGCTTATTGTGCCGAAAGTTTCAGAGGATTTAATTAATATTTTCTGCTCTGACAGGATTTGATGAGGACTTCCGGAATCGAAACGACTTACAATCTGTGGGAAATTCTTATGATTTACTCGTATTTGAGGGACTTGTGGCAACTATACTCGTACCATATTAAAATGTTATAACTTCTTGTTGAGAAAACTATGTTGTCAGGGTCACGAGGCTACTGGAAGGCACGTACTTAAAAGTGACGCGGAAAACGTGCTTATTGCAGTTGTATTGTGCAGACTTGTGGAAGAGTATGCGAGTGAGGCACAACCAAAATGCAGAGGACTATCATTAAAACTTTGAAGGTCATCCTTGCAATTATTACGTGGTGGGTAGCAATTATGTCGGCCGGTTAAACATTCGAGAATAGCGATACTTTTTAGCATACGATTGATTTCGGTTATATAACTTAATCGTAATGCTAAAGTTTTTATAGTTTTGGTTGCATCGATTTGAATAGCACAATTATGCCTTTGTGCCAGGAGAGCGCCCCAGAAGGTGGCGTCGCTTATTTGGGACTTTCCAAAAGCGAAGCATTCGGCAAATACCCGTTTGATCTGCGTACCTCCACATCAGAGTGATGCAGGCCTCTTCCAATATTAACAAGAAGCTCCAATGTAATATAACAAAAGTCCTATCCAATGGATGGTGTTCAAATTCTCCATCGAGATTCTATCATTTACGGAATGGAATCGCCTTGGTGAATTAAGGTTCTGTTCTTGTACCTGGTACTCTTGAAACAGCAACAGAAATTCGTTGAGCAGTCTGCAATATACTTCAAAAGTTACCGCTTCTCTCTGGCACCATGCTACTTTACTTACTTAATTAGGTGTCGATGCAGTTCGGGATGTACCTTGGCCTGGGCCCCCGCCCAATTATCAAGGCTTCGCCCTTTAATGACGTTGTCTAATAATGAACGGGGGCAGAGCAAAGTACTGGTCTTATCGTAAACATCTTCAGATGACGCTACCGAAGGTTGCTACGATTCGATCGGTCACAAGTTGCCGGTCATAGGTCTTGTTGGCGGCTGGACCACCGGTAGTCCCTACCAGGACTTAAATCACGGTACCATGGGAGTCAGGAGCCCCCCGGATCTCGGTAGGCCCCCTTGTGGGAGCGTCATGGTGGCTGTGGTTTAAACCCAAAATCGCGGGAATTGTTTCGGCCCAATGTAGAGTTGCAATGAGTACTGGGTGCTACGACCCTAAGAGCAGTAAGAGGTTTTAGGTCGGCCTCGACTCTTACCAAGGGTGGAACTTGTGCCGGCAACACAGTTCCGAATTGGTATCAGTGGATAGACGGTGAGCGATGGCAAGGCGTATCCTTGCTCCCATGGATGTATGGACATCCCGTGGAATAAGGCCGTAAATTCAGGAGTCCACGTTAACACAAGAGACGTTCTGTACACTGGCCTCAACTAACAAGCCTCTCCAGTTAGTCCGGTCTTTAGCTAACTGCCTCCAGTTGCGCAATCCAATTCGGTTGAGGTCCCTTTCTACTTGTGCGTTGAGGTCTACCTATAGTGCGTTTTTCTTCCGCTTTAGATTCGAAGACTCTGTGGGCCGGAGCATTGGTGTCCATTCGCTCTACATGTCCCAGCCATCTCAGGCGACTAATGCCCAGTTTTCTGACTAAGTCTCTGTCGGTGTATAGTTTGTATACCTCATCGTTGAATCTTCTCCTCTAAAGCACTTCAACGCAAACGGGACCGAGTATTTTTTTGAAGGAATTTTCTCTCGAAACGACTTCATCCGCTTTCGATAGAATCCGTGCTTCAGCGCCATAAAGGAGGACTGGGATGATCACGGTCATATATGGAATCTCCTTAGTTTTTCGTGATAGGGTCTTGCTACTCAATTGCCTTCTTAGCCCAAAGAAACAGTGATTGGCTAGAGTGGTTCTTCGTTTTGTATCTGCTGAGGTGTTGTTGGCAGAATTGGTAGCAGAACCAAGGCAGACAAAGTCCTTTACTATCTCGAAATTATAATTGTGGATTGTGACGTTCTGTCCAATTCGTTGATGTTGTGTGTCAACAAGAAGGGGTTGACAGCATATGCTTGGTTTTGCCCTCATTTATCGCTAAACCCATTTTGGCAGTTTCCGTTTAAATATTAGCGAACGCAGCGTTGACAGCGCGTTGAGTTCACCCAGTCGATATTATCGGCGTACGCTAGAACTTGGACAGACTTTTGAAATATTGTGCTTCCAGTGTTCACTTGCACAATTCTTTTAAGTATGATGCTAAAGAAGTCACGCGATAGCGCATCAGCTTGTCTAAGACCTTTTTTGATATCAAAGGTCTCGGTTGAGTCGTTACCGACCTTGACGGAGGAACTAGTACTCTCAATCGACATTCTGCACAAACGGACAAGTTTGGAAGGTATGTCAAACTAGACATGGATCTCTATAAATGCTGTCATATCTGTCATACGCTGCCTTAAAATCGATGAAAAGATCGTGCGTATGAATTTTGACTTTTTAAGCTTTTTATAGGATCTGCCGGAGTGTGAAGATTTGGTCGATTGTGGACTTTCCTGGTCTGAAACCGCACTGATAAGGACCAATCAGGTTGTTGACGAAGGGTTGCAGATGTTCACGCAATATGCCAGATAAGATTTTGTATTCGATGTTAAGGAGTCTTTTACCTCTATAGTTGGCGCAGTTGATGGGGTCTCCTTTTTTTTGGGATCGGCCGGATCTGAAAAATGAATTGGTGAATGCTCTCCATAAAGTCATTTCCAGCCATCTGGAATACCTGGGCTCGTATGACGTCAGGTTAAACTTATTTGTTGGGTTTTAGCTTAGATATTCCTATCCTTACTTCGTTCTGGTCAGGTAGACGGAAGTTATGGCTATCATTGTCTAAGTTAAATGGTCTATTTTGCCTGACGGAGGGATGTTCGGGTGGTTCTTCGCCGTTATACAACCTGCAGAGAAAGATTTTAGATATTCTCAGCAGTGACTGTGACTCTATTCCAAGGTTTCCTTCTTCATCTCTATAGGCTTCTGTACTGGGTTTCTTCCCTTGAAACGTTCTTTTTACTTCTTTTTTTTAGTAAATTTTCGTACACTATTCTTGGAGTACAAACTCTCAATATCTTCGATCGCAGGTACCTCGTGCTTGTTTTATTTCTTCTAGAGAAGGCGATGTTCTTTTCGCTTCTTCTGCTTTCGTCCATCATTGCAGCGCTGCTTTGTAGGCTTCTTGTTTAGCTGCATGCGCTTGCTGGCATTCTTCATCGATCCAGGAATTTCTTGGTGGTGATCGGCAACGTTGCCACTGGTCTTAGGTACTTGATACTGGCAGCATAGGAGTTGTTGAAAGATTTCGGGATACGCATTCTCTGTTGCATGGAAGATCCACATTCGTACCTTGGCTTCAACATGGTGGTGATCCGAGTCAATTTTGGATGCCCGGAAGGTTTGGACGTCCAGAATACTGAATCGATCGATCCAAAATCGATTGCAAAATGATCGATTTCATTTAGCGTTTCATGATCCAGAGACCGGCATGTCCCATGTGCTCACTAGAGTGACATTTCGTCCCGCCGCAAAATCAATAAGTCTAAGTTACTTTCCAGACGTAGTGTCGTATAAGCTAAGCTTACCAACTATCCTGCCAAAGATGTCCTCCTTCCCTATCCTGGCGTTACTTCGGACATTGTTCATATGTCTTGTCGAGGGGCTCGTAGAAACATTCTTTGGTGGGTTCGTCTTTGTTTTCCGTAGGCGTATGGGCGGATATTAAGCTTATGTTAGCGAATTTAACATTGATGCGGATTGCCATAAGACGCTATTGCTTAAGTCTGTCCCATATGGCAAATCCGCATCAGAATAAACGCTGTTTCGTTTAGCAATTGTCATAGTATATAACATAGTTTTTCATCCTCCTTATTTCCGGCCCATCTCATCCTACTTCCTGGATGGCGGTGATATCTGCGTGATAGCAGTCAAGGGCCTCTGCTAATTGTTCGGATGTACGTGACCTATTAAGGAGGTTCGTTGTCCATTAAGCGTTTGCAAGGATCGTTAACAATTTGTGATCGTGAGACCATTTGTATTCAAGACCATTTGTTGGTTCATCACACCTTTTTGATCTCTTCGATATAGGATGCACTGCTGGTTTTTTTTAAATTCCAGTAGAGACCGCAATCTTTCTAACCCATTTACTCGGACTAAGCGTAATTCGTTTCGAGCTCGACGCCGGTGTCTAAACTTTTGCACCCACGACCAGATCAGTTGCGTGCTTGAACCATCACTCACCGCCTTTTTTGAAACTGACCAAAAGTGTGAAAAAATTAAAAATAAAGTCATGCACCCAAAGGACGTCAATCACTTCTTAAAAAAAGAAAACAAAAATATATGTTACAGATACAAATGAATGACAGCCCAATGACTGACAATTGCAGGGTTTCATTTCGTACATTTTTTTTTTTCTGTTTTTCAATGTACTGCTTGGGAGTTGAACCCAGATTTCCCTAGCGAACTTAACCGCGACTTATGTGATTATGATTTAAGACCCAAAAAAGACTCTTCGCATTAAATCTCTCTTCTACATTCTGAGAAGGGCAGGCTTTTGGAACTAGTTTCGAAGTGGTAAGAGAGTTAAGCCAGGCCTTTAGCATAAATTGCCTGTCACTTCAGAGGCACTTTAGCTGTTTTCACACCATGTCATGCCATTTTCAATAGGCCAGCCATTTTCAATAGAAGCCAACGGTGATGTTCTTCCATAACATGTATCCTTGACAGATTTTGAAGCCATATGTGCAGATTTAACTATGGTACATGCCTTTCCTATCTCAGAATTCAGTTCTGTGAATGGTAAAGTCGAGTTTGTATTCTCGGAGCAAACGAGGTTCTGGTGTTTTTGCGTCAGGCGGTATACCCATAAAATCAGACCGAAAAAGACACTCAAGTCAACTTCTTTTCAATCAGAAGATCCCTTTACCAGATCAGCCCTTCATATAGAGAAAAAGAAGGATTTGCTGATGGAAGCCGATATGCAACCGAAATAAAAGAATTTTTTGAGTCTGCTGAAGGTAGCTGAGACTATTTACGTGGAAACTTATTCCATCAAACCCGGGTGAATGGAGCATAAATAAGAGACCCTCATCGGTCATGTCTTGCCTATGATTTCTTATATATTTCGTCTAAAAAAGTGAGGGAAGGGCCTTGTTTTCTCGCCACCGTGTCAAATCTAGGATTCCGCTTCAACACGACGTTTTTCTAGGTAACTCGGGATCGAGCACATTTCACACTTCGACTTGGACTTCAAAAGTTGTGGTTCTCAGGAGATTCATTATCTCCACTCAATTGATTATAAATCGATCTTTTGTTACGTAGAGCACTTTACTCTAATGGTTTCGTTTTTCAAATCACAATCCTGCCCTTCGGTTGTTTTAGCTCGCTTTGACTTGGAGGAACTATTGCCATGGACAGCCTTTCCAGTTCTAGGTATTATAGCGAAAGAAGAAGATCTTTTGTAGTGTTAGCTAATTTTCTCACTTTTTGCTCATTTTCTCTTTCGCCCAAATGGCAGGTCTTGGCGGTCGCATTCCATTCGAATCTTATGCACGGGTATAGCCATCACCGGTGTTGTTTGTTCGCTAAATAGTAGATCTAATCCCCTAATCTAACCCCAATATTGCAGTACATTCCATAAAACATCACTCAATGAGGATGGCCCGAATTCCGATAAATTACGTGACTGGCGACTTATTGATGGGACATACGATAAGACCTTCGCTTAACATACATTTGCACAGAAGCTCAAGTGTTTGTATCCAAAGACTTCATCTTGTTAAAGATCGTCATCCGGGAATACGAGTACGTTGTTAGAAGTGGAAGTAGTTGTCAGGGAGAATCTACTTGGAACCTACCTGGATGCTTGAATAAGCCTTAAGTCTCAAACTCTATTTTGTATACGCACATATATACCACTTGATCCAATGTCTGTTATAGCTCTTTGCCGCAAGCTTTATGTATATGTTGTACAAGATAATTCTAAAATTACCGTGAGGCAAGATAAAACCATCAACCAAAGTGCAATGACTTTCTAGTTTAACGAGGGAATTTGATTTCCTTGACTTGTAATCAAAGTCCTCGTTTCCCAACTTTCCATAATTATTTCCATCTTTTCATCAAGGACTTTTGTTTTGCTAGTTGTTCTGTGCGTCTTCTACGAGTACATATAACCCACACTTCCCTATCGCCTCTAGTACTGAACCGACTGATTATGACGACGACAATTTGTCGCAAAATCATTAAAAGTCAACTTTCACACCTCATCCGCAGGACTTTTACTATTTGCTTGTTACTTACGAGGATCCATTCATTTATTCACACCCCATGTAACAAATCTCTAATTCTCTTTTCAGTAATTCTCCTTGTCAACCTTTCAACTCAAACAGCCCCCCAAACGCAAGACACGAGCACGAGCACAAGCTGAAGCACAAGCACAAGCACAGACACCAGCATAACCACCGCTACCACTGCTGGTTGAGTATCATGTTACTGGTAACACATCCCCTAAGGCAATGTCATTTGTTCACGCTTTGACCCCATCCATTTCTAAAGGAGCCTCAGATCTCTAGTGTTCTCTAACGTTCCAGCGCACATCCCTCAGTTATTTCGCTATTTCGTTATTTCGCCATTTTCACGAATTTATGAACCTAGGGATGTTATAGTTGGTTTTACGGGGTTCTACTCGTATGTCTACTGTCATTCTGCATTCAATTGTTTTTCATTTGCATCCCCCAAAGAATGAGAGGGACTTTTCCTGTCCTTTCTCTTTAATAACAAACCGCATGGCATTAGCACGGAACCAGCAACAACAGCAAATGACGAATAAACAAAAAACAAAAAGCGAAAATTAACAATTCTAATGCCACGCGAATACTCACTCGTACATGCTGGCATAGGGGTGATTTTGAAGGGTGGTTATGTGGCTATGGGTGGTGGGTTGTGGGATCCAATGTCAATTACTGCAGAGGTATGTTACCGTCACCATTTAAATTACCAGGGGGGGGTTGAAAAACGACACGAAAACCTTTCTTTAGCTTTTGCACACCATTGAGTGTTCGTCTAACTGGCAGAATGGGCCGGGATAATACGAAATGTGAATAAACGATTTTTTTTCGTTGGCTCCTTTCATTTTTGCAACTTTTATTTTCGTCCTTCACTTATTCACTTCGTCCCCTGCTTTGGCAGCGTCTCCGAAAAGGCTATTGTCAAATGTTTTGTTCGTTTTCGTTTTGGTTGAAATTTTGAAATGGGGATCTCTTCAAGTGTGAAATAAGTTACCAACGATGAATCTAATATTGTTTTCGGTTACGCTGTCCATGCCATTCGTTATACGAGTATTTGTATTCGTTTTCGTGTCTCTTGCACGCGATGGCCTGAGGCTAAAGAAAATCAGCCTCGTAAAGAAGAGACAGGAAGCTAAATTATGTAATTTGATTATCTTACCTAGTGAGTGGGGGGTGCAATTTATCTATTCAACGAACAATGCCTTCAAATATTGCGTTAGGCCAAAGAAAGCTGCCTTTTGTCGCCAAGAGGTGTTAAATAATCTCCGCGGCTTCTCTGAAAGAACCAGTTCTACGTAAACCTAATAGATTGAATAAATACGGCGACTTTTACGAACGACACTGAGATTATTTGTATTTCAATCAACTTGTTGAACGTTAGCAAATTGTTGTCATTCTTGAAACCGCCAGCCAGCTTTTGTTCATTTAGAAACATAATACAATCGTCGTAGCCTAAGGTGCCTTGCCATTGTTGACACTAAAAAAATCCAAATTAAGTTTCTTGCTCCGTGGTCACGTTTGACTTTGAAACATTTCATATACTCGTACGTATGTTGGTATGTAGAGCCGTTAGATATTATACATATGCAATTCTTCACAATTCACATTTTGTCATCTTGACATCTTTAGACAAATTTTTGAGTCATTTCTTGAAAAAAGATTGCCTCTTTGGCGGAAGTCACCTCCAATGTTGTAACCTTCTCTGCAGTGAATCCTTCAATGTCTTTACTGGTCTTGAAGTCGTCCGTGGAAATTCAAATTCGGGCCAGCACCAGTTGTGAACATAAAGCAATCAACTTCATATTTGGGTAAACATTTCTTTGATGTCGTGGAGCCAGAAGGTACAATACATCCCCTTACACAAGCTTGGAAGTTAAACAAAAATTTATTTGCCTTCAGCGGTTTGTTGCCCAATTTTTTTAAAAATTCCACGCAAGTTGCATTGAAATCCACTTTTTGGAAGTCAAAAACTTGAAGGATTTTCAACAGAGTTCTGGAGATTAAGGGCTGCGCTAGGGTAAGGAAACAGACACAGACAGTTAAATGAAAAGAACAAAAACGAGAGGAGTAACGTTGTTACGTGAAAGCTTATTCTACCAAACAACTCGGTTGCACACCCATAGGACTCTTTTAGGTGTCAAGTCATGTGGCTTTCTGAAAGCATTTCAATATTCATCGAGAGAACTTATTCAGTCCAAAGTTGTTTACTACCTAGGATAACTCACTATGTATTTAGACTCATTCGAGAAACAGATTATGTCATAAATTGGTGCTGGCTTTGCCAGTATTTGAACGTCTTAAACGGCTTTGCACCCGTCGGACTTCTGTTTTTTTATTTAGTAGCGCGCTATTTAACCCCTTAAAGTACCCGTAAAATGTTTGCACACAGCGCGGGCAAAGGAAAATTAGGGAGGGAAGAAAGATAGGTACCCATGTACGTTGGTTTTAAATGTCTGAATATTATAATGACTAGGAAATAGAGAGCTCGGCAGGGCATTCCACAAGCGGGTTGGAATGAATCACGATATTTCAGAGTACGCTCGAAAGTGGTCTGATGAGCATTCATAGCGAGACGGGTGTTACGGTTGAAGGTTTGAGGGGGCGGAATGCTGCTGTCGATTTCAATGGAGCACTGATGGTGGTAATAGCGATAAAACAAAGTGGGACACCAGACATTTCGTCAGTGTTCGAGGGTGTCGATTGTCCTATCTAAGAAGTGCAAGGAGGTCTTAGGGGCACCTGACCAGATGTGGGCGTTGTACTCCAATTTTGGGCGGATAAACACCTTATATATTAAAGCCAGGTCAGATTTTGCAGGTGGAAAATATTCCTTACATTGCTTGAGAAAAGCTAGACATATCGCAGCATTTTTGGCCACATCGAATATGTGGTCATTCCAATGTAAGTTGTCATTGACACACATACCGAGGATGGAAAGTTTTTCGGTTTCGACTATGCATGTGCCATTCATGGATCATGGCTGGGTGTTTAAATTTCGCTTGAACGACAGCAGACAGCAGACAGCATTGTGTTTTGGAAGCACTAAATTCCACTCTGTTGATAGTACTTCAGATATTTAATATTGGAATTTAATAAGCTTGACATACGCTGCCGTTCCCGTTCTACAGCCGAAGAGCACGGACGTGAGTCAGGGAACGAATATGAAAAGCAGAGAGTACTGTCGTCAGCAAAGGAATATACTGGATTAGAAGTAACAGACAAGAGATAGTTGATGAAAATTTAAAAGAGTATTGGAGACAGAACGGAGCCCTGGGGCATACCAGCATTTATTTTGTGAATATCAGACTTGAAACCATCCAAGGCAACTTGAATTGAGCGTTCCGAAAGGTAGTTTCTAATCCATTGAAGAAGAGATTCGTTGATCCCAAATGCAGGCATTTTTGACAAAAGAGCCTGATGCCAAACTCTGTCAAATGCCTTGGAAATATCAAGTGCAACTATCTTGCTTTCGCCAGATCGATGTACACTTTGGTTCCATTTTTCGGTGAGACATGCCATCAGATCACCAGTAGACCTGTTGCTACGAAAGCCATATTACCGGTCATTGAAGAGTTTTCGTGTTTCGAGATATTTCATGAGCTGACGATTTATCAGCGTTTCCATGACCTTGGAAAGAAGGGACGTAAGTGCAATGGGTCTGTAGGAGGAGAGAGAAGATGATTCGCCTTTTTTAGGGACGGGCTGGACAAATGCTGTTTTCCATCTGCTCGGGAAGAGTCCTAAAGAGTAGGATTGATGAAAAAGCTTACGCAGTGGTTTTGCCAGCGAGGAAGAACACCTCTTCAGAAGAAGGGGAGATATACCATCTGGACCAGCGGATTTGTGTATGTTGAAATCTTTAAGTACTCTTGCTACTACACGAGTGCGAAAGTAGATTCGTCCCATTGAAGATTCGACGCACTCAATTGTAGGCGGTGACAAAGCACAATCTGGGAGTGTTGATCTGACCGCAAAGTGTGCAGCAAGCAGATTGGCATTGTCTAAAGAGCTGACAGCTGGAATGTCATTGTGAATGAGCGTTGGAATGGAGGATGAGGCAGAATTTCTGATGTTTTTGACAAATTGACAAATGACCAGAAGCTTTTACTACCTTTGGGACATTGTGGTATTTTTTGCCTCAACTTTTGGTCGTACTGAAATTGCACACGCTTAAGAAAGATGTTGCAGTCATTCCTGGCTCCTTAAAGGACCGAAAAAAAAATGTATCTAACCCTGATAGCCTCTTTACAGCTTGAGTCGTACCATGCCTTTTCTTTTGGTTTGATACTCGTCATCCGATGAGGGATAGTGGATCTCATTTCAAAGAGAATGGTGTCTGTAATTATATCAGCAGCGGCATCCACGTCGTTATCGAGGAAACATAACGACCAGTTACAATTCCTAAAGAAGCTGCTAAGACCGATCCAGTTGGCTTTCTCGTTAAAGGTCGAATTGCTGTCCAGTTTGGAGCTTCTGTAAATAAAGCAGTAGTGGATAATTTGCTTACGGAAATCGAATTTTAACCACATGAAGCTGAATTCCGGATTGGAACATGGGTCACATTGTGGTGGAGTTTCGTAATCTACATCACTAGGTACGTAAATGGCGAGACCGCGATGGGAAAAGAATTGTGGCACTAGTTCGTAGCCAGGTAGCTTCAGATCAAGTGATCCGAGAGGTGTAGGCGGGAATCTACCTGTGTTTCAGCAGGTGTAAAAAATGTAGGTCCATCTAGAGATTTATCAGTCGATTACTGGTCTCGAAGTTTCGCAAAACTGACCGCAATATGCTGTGTAGTGCTGGAAAACTTTTGGTACGGCTCCAAAACTCCTCCTTGGAACTATCAAGTGACTTCTTCTATCTAATGTTGTAATAGATATTGCTGTCTATTAGGTGTCAACATGTGAGACACGTCTATATTGTGACGACTTCGATATCGGAAGCCTAACTTTCATAAACTCAGTAATCTGTTCGGGAACATCGATCTTAGTTTGATTTTAATTTATAGCCCACATAAAAATATTGATAAGACTCTGGCTTATTTTTACACTTAAACTTACGCATGTTTCGCTTAATCTGTCCCATAAAGAACACAGCTCATCGTACCCTCAATGGTGGAGATATAATGACAATGCTCTCTTTGCAACAAACAAAGGAACTTGTGGTACGCATACCTTCAAAATATCTGACTCCGAATACTCTGTCTATCAACGGGCTTATTCCAAATTTTCAACAAAATGGAATCTTTGACCCAACTTAAGTCTCAAAGGTCAAAACAATTTTGAAGCCCTTATAAAACTAGGCCTATTAATATAATAGCCAGAGATAGTAGATTCATCCCTTTCATTATACGTTGTCTACCCTGGGCCGAGCTCAACATCGTACCACTATATTCTGACAACCTCACAACTACTCAAAAGTCGTCGTGAAGCTGCCGAATTTCGACTAATACTTAGGCTCAAGTCTCTGCTCCGCCTAAAATCTCAACGTACCAATACCTTACTGAAGATTTGGCCTTTTCTTGGGAAATAACTGAGGGTGATTCAAAATCCTGACGGTTCTACTCTACAATACCGAGTGTCGGAAGAAAAGGGATAGTGGGATCCTTCCAAATAATGGCACTTCGTCGATAATGGTCCCCTATGATTGGCTCAATCACTTCGAGCAATTGGATGACAATGTTTCAGTTTAGACAGTCGTCGAATCTCACCCTTGTTTTTTTTATAATTTGTGTGCGCTCAATGGATTTACGAGTAGGTACCCTTAAAATGCTTGCACACAGCGAGGGCGAAGGAAAATCGGGAGGATAGAAACAGAAGTGCCGGTGAACGTTGGTTTTAAATGTTTGAAGGTTATAATGACCAGGAAATAAAGAGCTAGGCAGGGGATTCCATTTCGGGATGTGAAGGAAACCAATTCCCGGTTTAAGGAACAAACATTCCTGGATGTAAAAAAAAGCTTGGTGTTGCACACTGGAAGTTACATGAATTGAATCAAAAGACCAGGAACGTAATAGTGGCGTCAAGCGAGTGATCATAAGTATATGGATGATAGCCACAATTCTGACGAACTGCCAGACCCATAAACCATATCAGACAATAGTTATGTTCTGTGCTATAGAGCAGACACTCACTAAATATAACCCAAACAACCATTTTTTCTCAAAAATTCTGTGATCCCTGAGGAAATTACCAAAACTTGGCCGAGTGACCTCCTCAAATTAAATGAAGAAAGTTGACGAGTTCCTGGTATACTCGACAAAGAATAAAAAGTACTTTATCTTAGACTTATCCTTATCCTCCGCGTAATGGAGAACCGTTGATACACGGAAGTAGGAGCGGCTGCACTGATATCTATACCTTGTTGCTCGTGGTTCCCCACCAGCTTCATCTTAGGAGAAATTAGGCCAAATGACTCCTTCTGCCCTGGATTGCAGGACAAACAGTAACACGTTGTGAATAGAGAGGTTTCTTTGACCCTCCAAAGCTCTAAATTCTGCTTATTAACAAAGCCTTGAAGATGGAAAAGTGCCTCATCGCACAAAATGATATTTTTTTCTCACATGCATCTCCAACACCTATATGGCAAAGTTACGACGCTGCTGATTATCGGCGGACTGATGCTTGTGAGAGGTCCAATTTCTGAGATCGACATGAAACCGACAAACCTGAGTTTTCGGCTTTATTATACGCAACGGGCACGTTTTCGGTTCCTGACATCACTTACTTGTCCCAATATCTGACATTTTGAACCAATTTAAGAAGTGTTGGGTAGGAGGTGGTTCACGTAGACGAAGAAAAAATGACAGCATATTTTTTGGCAGTAACGCACTTTAAAATGATTGCGATCCTCTTCCACTTGTGACCGCCACCGAAGGCACTGTCTCTCCGGGTAAAATGCAAAGTCTGCTCAAGCCGCGGAGTGTTAATCTTTTATTCGCTCCAAATTTCATAGCTATCTCATGCGACCGATGCATATTTTTTAGACCCAGATAATGTCGCTGTGCAACTCGAAGTGTTCGCTGTAATACCTCCTCCTCCAAAGTCGATCAACATAAATAGAATTCACTCAAAGACAGCGTTTAAAATGTCAGAATCGCAGAAAACTGCGCCATACAGAGGGACTGTAACGATTAGACTCTTCTACAGGAAATCCTTGAGTTTTTTAACACGGCCTTATCACTTAATGGCCGTTTTAAGCCAAACACCAGATTGGTAAGTGTACTCTTCGTTAGTTACAAACGAGAAGACAAGAGTAAGACAAAGGTGTCTATGGCGACATTCTGTACCATTCGTCGATGTCCTGCATCCCTTCTGGTTGGCATAGGTTTTCCTTTTTTTTCGTCAATACTAACCAATGCCTGTTGCATTCTGTCAATGATGTCAGTGTCTTAAGCGTATGCAGATAGCTGCATAGACTTTTTGGAAACCTGTGCCTCTTTTGGCTTGGCTTGCGAGTTTTCACAAGAGGAGCTCTCTATGGTTAATCTGACATGGCCCTGTATACTCGCAGCTCATTTTTAAAGAAGCTGCCCTATGCGTCATATGAAACCGAAACGGAGATGGTGAGAATCGATCCAGAGGTCCTCTCTAAAATCTGCCGTAATGTGAATACTGGGTCAATTGTGGATATCTTAGATTGTGTATTTCTTATCACATAAATTAGAACAAGGATAGCAGGTAGTTTCTCTTCTGCAGGCCGTCTGTGTCTTCGTCATCATAATTGAGGAACAGATCGACGTCTTCTTGGACGATTTCTTCTTCGTCATCGTCTACGTCCGTGGTCAAAATGTGATTGTGAAGGATAATGCAGGAACAAACCATTTTATTCGCGAGTTCCGGTTTGGATGTGTCGAGGAAAGTAAGCCTACGAAAACGGGCGATAAGCAGCCTTAATACCTGTACTACGGTAGTATTCGCATTCATTGAAGAGCATCTGCGTGTCGGTGAGTGTGCCTTCATATGTAAATGGTATCACTAAGTTCTTCATCGGCGGGTACTACGAATTCCCCACGATGTGATAGTCCTCAAGAATTCGATTTTGGATTTCTTTGTACAGCAGACTCCGGCGGAAGACTCTCTCTGTGTACAGACACCCAGGCGCACCAACGTAGACGTCTGTGAATATTTTCTGGTGATCGCAAATAGCTTGTAGAACGTATTATTTTGATTGCGCCGATAATTCCGGATATGTATCCACCAGTCCACGGTTTGAAGCCCTGTTCAATGTGTGAGAAGATTGTTTCGTATGGCCAGTGGACGTAGTCCTTGAACATCAAGCACAAACCGTCGATAATCTCGCAAAAGTATTGGTAAGCAGCGCCTTTTGTGAAACCAAATCTTTAGCCGACAGCACAGAAACTCTCTCGTGTGCTCAACATCCAAATGGCGAAGATGAATTTCTTCTCCATGTTGTAGATCTTGACTTTGTTTCCTAGATTATCGAAACAAGCGTTTCCTTTGGGATAAATTGGCGTCGGAGGCCTTTGGAGTTTGTTTTGTCCGGGCTTTCGAAGTTGTCTGGTTGGTCTTGTTCAGAATAGGGTATCTCGTGTTGGTTCTCGATTTGACTTACCAGGAGTTGGACAATGTCATCGGAGTCAGGTTTTTTTTGTGAAACTCAAAGTTAAACGACTTTGAGGACGAGTTTTCCTACAAAGCGGAATCGATGGCAGGCATCGGGCTAAACAAAAGCCACACTGCTAGGAACGAACTACAATAAATTGTTGGCCAAAGGTTTTAAGCGTTCACATTATACGAGTACAGAACTTAAGCCTCTACATTCGTCCGAGACTCAAGTCGACTTGGCCTCACCATGACCATGATGGGGTTCGGCGCTGTCGCTTCACGTTAAATATTTAATTTCCTGGAAGTTAACATATGCGGATTGTGAAAAGCCAAGTAGGTTAGACTCTTGATTGATAACAGCCAACGTATTGTCAATTTGCGAATTTGGCAATAGTCCAACGATTGATTGGCAGTTGTAGACTTTACACAAAGTTCAGAAATGCCTTCACTTTTAGTGGCCAAGTAGGTCAGCGGCGATACTAGGAGGAAAATTGCCAACGGTTTTACAAGTTGTTCAATTTGGCAATCTTAGATCTGAGTATAGATACGTCTTGACAAGACTGAGTGCTAACTAAACCAATGACAGTGATTTCAGGTGATTTGTTCATTACTTATCAAATCTAGCTTACTGTAAGAGCCGACTGTATTTTACCTTTCTCTGTCCATCAGCTAAAATTCGGCCTTCAAATTGCACGTCTTACTAAGCCCGGGAACTTCCTAAGAGATTTCTGTCACCTGATCTTGGAGGACACATAAACGAAGAATCTTGTCATCTGTAATAGGGTGTGTGTGGTGATTTTCATAATCTATAGTAAGGTAACAACAGTTTTTTTTTTGACGAGGACCTAGGGTCAGTTTTGACGCCGTCCCTTATTAGGATTGTTAATTCGCCTCGGAAATATTTGAGGTCACTCGGAAGATCTTCATCTTCCCATCGGCATTGTATTGTCCCAGTTTAACAAATATCAACAATTTCAAAATATTTCCCGACTCTCTTTCACTCCTGACCCGACTTGGGAACGAAAAAAAATAAAAAACGTCCTAGACTACCAAGCGCGACACTTAATGAAACCCAAAGTGGCAATCAAATCCCTGAAGTCGGCCATGTCGCTCGCGTCGTCCGTATTCAAAAATCATTCCACAGTTTCACATCATTCGAGAAGGACAGGTCAGGGTTGATATGTCAAACGATGATACCAGCAGGTTGCCAACTCAACGATTCAACGATTCCCTGTAATGAACTGGAAAACATCTCTCGCTCTTTTCCTTGTAAAAAAAAAAGTACCAACAAGATATCGGTGAGGGGAGGTGAAAAAACAAAAAAAAAAAACTCAACGTCACCCTTCCATTGTTAATTGGGGCGCAACGACGCGACAAATTTTTTCCCGTACATTGTTCCGTGGATTCTTCTCTGTCCCGCATCGCTTTGCAACTACATAAGCTTTTGATGCCTACTGACATAGTCATTTCCTCGAGGGATGGGGGTGGGAAAATGGAAAAAAGGAAAAATGGGGAAAACTGGCAAAAATGTCGAAAAAGCAGAAAGAAGGAAAAAAAACAAAAAAAACTTTTACAACGACGACAACGACGTTGGGAAATATGTATTCCTTCCTTACGCTCGTTTCTAGTTCCTCCTCACTCTCCTTTCCAATCCGATGATGATGATGATGATAATTATGGCGTCGATGGGTGCCGTCGAGTTTCCCTAGCCACGAGCATGATATTAAAAAGTTCAGTAAACTTTTTTACCATGCCCGCGCGCGCGTTCACACATTCATCGTTGTTGTACAAATGCATGCTAGTCACTCTGCGTCTCATACGTCTCGGAAAAACCAACTCGCAACTGGTACGAATATAACTTGGCTGCTTGGTATCATACTCGTACCTACTATGTTCCACCGGCTCTAGCTTCAGCTTCAGCTTTGGCTTTGGCTTTGGCTTTGGCTTTGGAATGGAATTGTACCCAGTGCAGTGGTGTTATGAGGTAGAGTGCCGTACTATACTTTGAACTGAAATGACAAAGTTCTCATTGTCGTCGCCTTGTACAATATATTCGAACTCACATTCGCATACTCCAGCATGGCAGAAGGTACGAGCACATAGATGAATCTGGTAGACTTTCACTTTTTACGCTAAATTGGCGCTCACTGTATAGCGCTTTATTGCAAATTACGATTGCTCAACGAAATCCAGAGGTAGAGCGCTGCATATAGGTTTCACTAGATGACTATGATGCCACCAGCATCTCGTCACCATCACCGTCGTCATCATCAGCGTTGTAGTTGTTGTTTTAATTATTTTTTGGCTACGCTGTAATGTGGCGACTGAGATTTGTTCCGCTTATTATTGCCGAGTATTTTGGGTCAAAACGTAATCTGTTGGATTGCCGACTTAAACAACAACACAACACGCAATCGAAAGCATTGCAGGTTCAACTGGATGGCCGAAGTAGAGGAAGAGGAAGTGGAAGAAGTATAGGAAGCTTACGAATATATGTACATGCGTTTTAATATTTGTTTTTGGAGATGGAAATTTTAATTGAGCACATGCAACATACAGTGCAGGAGTTTCATAGTTCCGGAGTGCTAAAGTGCAGTCAGTGCCTGTTGGGTAAACTTGCCGCAAACGACTTTTAACTATTACTACCGCCTCGTTACCTCAAATACGACCGACAAAGAGGAAGGCTTAGTACCAACTTACCTGCCAGTTCGGTTGGATTTGTGGAGTAATAATTACCCACTGAGGATTGGGTATCCCATGACACTGGCAAATTAATAATTCTGCAGTATTTGCTTGCGAGATGAAATACGTGAATACGCATTAATGTCCGCTGCCATAAAATATTATATAAATTTACTAAAAGCTTGCACTTGACTATGTGGTAATTAGTTTGGTAATCCACAGTCACGATAATCGACACCTGCAGGATTGAACCATATACCTGTGTGTAGTAAAAATTATGAAGAATGTTTTTTCGTGACTAGTTGAAAACTAAGTGACAAGCAAAATGAGTAGATCGTGAGGCCAACTTGAATAAAAAAGCACCAAGAACTATTCGAAGTACCTGGAAGAGCTATTGTCTCCATTGGTTAGGTAATGTCAAAACGAATTTGGATTCGATTTAGTCTTGCAACATGTAGTCTTGTTTGGTGCAAAAGATATCGGCTTTAGGAGTCAATTGAATTCCAACTAATCATCCATCAGTTCGTCAGAGTGGTTTCATCAGACATGAGATCAGGATGCCGATTATGAAATATTTCAAGTTTTCTCGTTAGACTTTTCATTTTGATGCAAAGTAACAAGGAAATCAGTAACATTGAGTCGAATGTTTACCTTCTATTGAAAATTATTCCACTACGAAGTATCTGGGAGTATCTTTGATGCGTTATAGCGATAGTAACAGATTTTTTCAGATTGAATTATCAATTCAGAAAGTACATCACATATATGGGCGATGAATCAGATCCTTGGGACTTCTGTAATACTGAATAACCGCTTTGAATTGATTAAAATGCGGTGGTATACTTAAATGACAGTCCAGGATAAACCTAAGCCATTAAACTTCTCCAGTTTAACACGCCAAGTTGGTCGTAACCTCTTTCTTCTTGTAACTGTTGCACTACTTAAGGCTTTGGCTTCACCTACTATTGTTTGATGAGTTCCCGGATTGTAAGATACTGAGTCATTTGGTGACAATCCGACGCTTAGTTTTGTTTTGACGCCCATTTCAAAACATCGTGTTAGTGTTCTTTGCGACCATGGAAAAAGAGCAGTATCGCTCCGTGATCCGATTCTTGTTTTTGAGTGGCAAAACCTGAGAGGAAATCAAGCCCATTCTCGATGGTGTGTATGGGACCCATTCGGTTTTTGATGAACCGCGCCCAGGGGGCCCAAAAACGGTTACCACACAGATGAAACCGTGGACAAAATCCATGATCTCGTATTGGTGGACCGCCGAGTAAAAATTTGAGAGTTGGCTGAGATAGCAGGCATCTCAACTGAAGGCGTTAGCCATATTCTCCACTAGATTTTGGGCATGAGAAAGCTCACACCGGAGAGCAAACGCAATCGTGATGCTTGGCCCCATTTAATCGAAATCTGGAGGAGTTGCTTCATCGTTTCGTGACCGTTAATGAGACATGGATTCATTGGTACACACCAAAGACCGAAGAACAAACGAAACAATGGGTTTTACCCAGTGAACGTGCTCCAAAGAAAGCGATTATCACCAAATTTTGACATTCGGCCTAAAAGAGGTTACACAAAATGATGGTACACTCATTTTGGTTTAGTAGCGCCACCTATCTTTCAATCCGGGTACTCATCAAAGGGCCCTAGTAGGTTGACCATGTGAGTTAGAATCGAAGTATTTTTTGATAGGTAAGCAGGTCGACTAATGCTCTGTGAGGATAAGTCACGGCTCACTCAGATCAGTAGGTCAGGCCAGTGACCGTAGAATACCTTTTAAAGGCGTAGGAAGAAAATCTCTTGTTGGAATTACCTAGGTAGTGATATAAGTCTCAGGATGTTCCTTAATTCATTATTACTTAAGTCCTACGACCGTCCTTCTTCTCTAAAAGAGGGAAGTGCAGGTGCACAAGAGGTGCCGAAAAGCACAATCGCTTTCAGGTCCCATCAGCACGAAAAAAGTCCATTTCCGGGCACTCATTCTGTTCTCTGGTGGGTAATAGTGGATCCGAGTTTCATCAACAGCTACCAATCGACGCCAAAAGTCCGCCCGATTCCGCATAAGCAAGTCTAAATACTCTTTCGAAGTGCTCTCGCGTTCGTGTTTTTGGTCAGTAGTGAGCATGCGCGGCACAAAACGGCAGGATAACTTTTTCATATGCAGAATATGGCGTGTGTGCTCAGTACTAATCTTTGTGGTATCAGCTAGCTCGCGCATCTTCACTTTCCGGTCAGCCAACACCATTTCAGGTATTTTTTTGACATTGTCCTCTGTAACCGCATCAGAGGGCCTGCCACTGTGGACTTAATCGGTAGTGGAGTTGCGGCAACCACGAAACTCTGGAAACTTTGACGGAGCATTAGCCCCATAATATTTATCCAACTTTTCTTTTGTTTCCTTCGTCGTTTTGTCTCTCAAAAAATAATGTTTTATGAGAGAACGAAAATAGTTTTTGTCTATACTCAACATGGTGCCAAAGACGTCAACAACAATCAGCTGTCAAAACAAAACTAAAGACAGTATCGCACTGAAATTTGGCATGTCTGCCTAAATATGAACGGGCTTAAATGCACCATAACATTTTTTGCAGTAGCAGCGCATTCTGGCGGTCAAGAAGGTTACTTTTCATCCCATCTAGTATTTCTTGCGTGTCGAGTTGCATCTAGACTGCAATTGTTCGGCCTCCTACTCAAGGGGGTGCTTAGTGAATTTTTGACGGCCTAGGTCAGGCCGAAATCATAGTTCCGGGGGGCTCCTGACCTCCCGTGGTACCAGAATATACCTTCCGGTCGAGCTTCGCAACCTTGAGGTTACTTCCAATTGGGCACCTTACTGCCCAGGACTGACGGCCTTACAACAATTTGAAATTTCTAAAATCTACCCGCTAGCTGCCTACTGCGCCTTCTATTGAAAACCTCTTTTGCAAAACTACGGGTTCTTTCGAACCGTACGGTATCAGTGATAATTCCACTGACATCGTAGGCCTCCCATTATAGGTGATGCTCATAGTCTACAAGTTCGTAATGTCAGCGTAATTGGGACACTTACATAGGACATGAAGCCAGTCCTCATATGTGGCTCCACATGAGCAGCTCGCAACCCCGCTAAGCCCCCTCTTATGCAAGAATGCATTAAGAGAGCCATGTCTGGTCAACAAAAAGCCCAGGCTGAATTTAAAATTCCGCTCAGGAAATATTCTCATGGTTAGCACATCCCTTAGGAAGCCGTAAGTAACCCTGCCATAGAACACACGCTGCTTCAGGGATAGGCCATCCACTTCTTCCGGGGAAACCCAATCGCGCCCATTTAAAGGGAGACATTTTCTGATCTTGAAAGCAATACCATGACGTATCACTTCCAGATCCAGAGGTGGCACTCCTAACAACACCTACATTGCCTCTGTGGAGACAGTGTGGCACACCGGTAAGAATCCAGGCAAGGCGACTCTTTGGCAAGTCAAGATCCGCCTTCGTCCATCCACATTCATAACCCTGTCGTACCATACCAATGCTCCATATGTTGCACAGGCAACAAAAAGGCCATCTTATATGATACGGACAGAACGCCCGTTGAGTCCCCAGTCAGATCGCAAAATGCGCCTTACCTGGCCTACAGCACTCAGCATGCGCTGTCTGCTTCGAAACAGGTGAGGCATGAAGTTCATACACTCACCCATCAAGTTCCCGTACAGCATTGATGTTTTCTGACACATCAACCAATTTTGGATAATTCGTCCTGGAGCAAACGACAACCACGATTGAAACCGGAAAACCAGCGAAACACGGTGGCCCGGGATGGTGCTTCATCACCAAAAATCTTCGCACGAAATGTTCCATTTTTTGGCTAAGTTTCAAGTCTCTGTAAAAAACGCGAATAGCTCTCTTGTGACAAAACGTTCTGAGTACGTGTACACTATTAAAAGCGTCAAAGTTTACGATGCTGATGTCAGATTTGACGTATCTACACAGGTATTGCCACAACGCAAAACTAGTTATCATTCTCACAATCCTTGAGTGAGTCATCTACCTTCAGAGTTGACAGCGCAGTTGTGATTGCGGATACGTTGACGTTGTTAAAGGCACCTTCTATGTCTAGGAACGCTTCCATTGTGTAATCTCTATAATGCAGGGGTTATTCGATGTGGCTAGCCAGTGAATGCAGAACATGTTGAACGGTAGACAAAGATCATGGATCAATCTTAGATCGTATATATGTAGATATCAGAAGGAAAGATGATAGACTTGTAGATCTGAGGTCCTTGGGGAGAACATGAGAACATTTTCTGGCCATGGGAATGAAAACTTCATTAACTTCTCTCCGCAACTCGTTATGATATTCACTAGCGTTGGCAAGATGATATCTTAGGACATTTGTAACTCGGCTCGGTATACCTTCTGGCTCAGAAGACTTGTATGGTTTGAAGCTATGCAGCGCCCCGCTGGTCTCTTGTAGTCAGACCGTGAATTTTAGTCACAGTAACAGTAGTCCTACTAAGGTTGTTCCTGGTCGTGAATAGGAAGCCACCTGGAATGTGGGTGTCAAGTAGCAAATTGAGTGATTCATCACTTGAGGTCATCCAAGAGCTGTCGACTTTTCTCAAACAGCTCCGCATCGCAGGATTGGTAGAGTCAATTTTTCTTAGGCGCGATGACTCTGAGGTTTCTGTTATACACAAGCATTAAGTATGTTGTTAGTTTTGAGATACAGACTTACTCAGATTTTTTCGAATATTCCTTTCTTTCTTGCAAAAGTAAGTAAGTTGTGCTAAGGGCTTTACTTCAAAGTTGTAATCAGAGCCAAACCAAATCTGTTGTTGACAAACTTATCTTGGATACCTATTGCTGCAATTTCAAGGGTTCACTCGAAAGTTTGCCCTTAAACCACATCGAAAACAGGCATTGCCTTATTGCCTGCCCAGACATCGCATTTTTTTAGCTACAAATGGTGTGTAGGTAGGCGTTCTGAAATTCAACATTCCACACTAAATCTAAATTTAAGTACAAATAGAGAAATACTTCCAAAACTATGGCACACATTCCTTAGAACTAAGTTCAAAACATTTCTAGTGAATCATAATCTAAAACCCATTTCTGTTACTCGTAATTCCTTGATTCCATGCAAATTATCTCACACGTAATTTACGAACTCGAGTCACTGTTTGACCAAAAACATAAATACACAAACCTAGTCCGAGTTAAACTTTTGGTTTTTATTACAGTTCCTCGGCCACAACTCAAATGAAACTAAGAACTTTCTTAAACTACCGGAAGAGGAAGAGCAGCAGACTGTTAAAACGATGTCCTCCCAACTTAACCCTGCGATTACATTAACCAAACTAAACCAATTAGTAAATTTAATTTCCAAAAGTAAAACTACAACTGAAACTATAACTCGGAATAGAGTTTCAATTCTAAGGATGTCCTGTTTAGTGGTCGAAGTCGTGTTCACAAACACATGTACGAGTACTCCTATGTGTGTTAGTTGCAACATTAAACTACAATTTTAGTCTCCTTAATGTCCGTTTTACGTTTCGAAAACTTTGTCAAAGTCGAAAACCACAGATCTCATCTTTATTGTGGTTATTTCCTGAGGATAATATCAGAATGTCTTTTGAAATATCTGTCTGTCTATATACAAATATATGTACAAACTCGGCTGCTGGATAGTTCTTCATTTCAATGGAAATACGGACACAGATAACAACACAAACAAACAGAAAAAAAAAACAACGATGCAACCGAAACTGAATAACTGACCTTGTCACAGCCTTTGAAATGCTTTAAAGGAGCAGCAATTTCTAAAGGCAATAAGCCATACAAGACTCTCGAATTAATTTAAATAAATTGCATGGAGTAGGTTTCACAGTATCAACTGAATCTGAATTCACTGGATCACCTTGAATGTCCTTGTTGGTTAAGTTTCTGTTTCATTCGTTTGCAATAAAGACCTGACAGTGTCAGTCTCCAAAAAAAAAAAAGGATATACGAGTACTCCTATCTATAGCATTCGTATTTGCCAGACGACAGTGTTACTCGTATTTAAGCTGTTTTTAATCAGTCGACGACAGTGGGGGCTCGGCAAATGCCGAAGGATACTCGAATTAATTGTTCAGTTTTCCTGTCGGTGTTGGAGTAGGGTGGCATTAAAATTTTCGACAAAGGTAAAACAAATCACACAAACGAGGGTATCCTCGTGCACACATACAAAATGAGAAAACCAACAAAAAGTCAAAGTTTTGAATATGTTCTAGATTGGTAACTTGTAGATACGTATTTACCATATACTCGGCTGTACTATATGTTCCAAAATACGAGTACGAGTAAAACTTTTCGTTTTAGAGCGTTTTTGGTTTTTTTTTTGTATTTGGATGAATGCTCACCAAAAAGGCAGCACTTCTGAGAGGCTATTGTTTAAAAAGTTCCTCTTTTGTTTAACTGGTAACTCGAAAGTTCATAGCTACTTATACTTATTATACCCTTTGATTGAAGTTGAAATCACAAAATGAGTTGGAAGTGAACCAAATAAACGTTCTGATGTTGACGAGTTTAGAGTGAGAGGGGTTTTACGAATATGTAGCTCTGCTTGAGGGTTAATTTGTGCTGGATTCAAATGTCTTACTTAGTTAAACTTAGGCTTTGGAAGTTTGAAAAACTTTGCTGGTAATTAAATGCGGGTTAACAAATATGTACATGATTTGGAATACAACGTTATATGCTTCAAGGTTTTCCATTGGGGTAAGGATTGTTCATTTAAAGTTTGTGTAGTTAGAACGTTTAGTTTGTGGTGAATGAAAGTTCTTCACTTATCGCTTTTGTTATAGAGTTTCCTAAGCAAGCATTACATGAGTTTATTGCTGGTAAACATCATTAATTTGTTTAAAATACTTTTTGATTGACACTGATCCAGAGTATCTGGGTTTGACTCATAATGAAAAACAAACTCCTAGCCGTTCAATGCAAACCCTCGAATATCAAAAAATTGGAGTTTCACCTGCCGAAAGTCATAGGTCCCCCTGTTAGATACTCTTCGACTTTATATTGCACTGCGTAGGGTAAACCACCCCACCACGTAAAATCCCTACTGCTGCGAATAGTCCTGGAATTTCTTACCTTGAACAGACCACGTACAATCGAACAGCAAGCGGGGGTCTAGGCCCTCCTAGATAAAACTAGGATGAACAACTGTGGTTTTTAAACTGGCAACACTGTTTCTACAGATTGTCAATTTGACAGTTGCAAATCGATTTGCTGTTAGCTTTGTTCAATGAGGCTGCCCAGCTCAGTCCGGAGCATGAAAATTTCAGATTTTCGTGTTCAATGAGAAAAATTTCTGCCCAGCTCATGTTTGCTTTTTGTTCAATGACTCTGCCTGGACTCTGCCCTGGGCAGGATTTCTGCACTTACTTTTGAGGTAGAGCAGATTTGTGAGAAACGTCAAAATCAGCCGTGATTGCAAATTAATTGTTTTGTCCTCGAACTATCACTTGAAACACTACTTTTGCTTTCTGAATCCATCGCCTCTAATACCATTTGTTTCAACAAATTAAGTTCCATTATTTTATTGTTTTTATTTCACGATTTATACCAAACTTGTAAACTCAAATAATTATCCAACAATCGAAAATGAAGTTGTCATTTTTGACAACTAACATATGGCCGTACTTTTCTGCTCTCATTTGCTCTGACATTTTTCACAAATTTGCGCTGCTCTGCCTTGCCTTTTTTCTCATTGTACAAAGCTGTTAGTACGTTTTGCCATTTTACGATGAATAGATTAACGCCAGAACAACGCGAGCAAATTGTGCAAACTTATTTTGAAAACCATGGTTCTTAGCGTGCGCTAGGTCCTTTTTACGGTCGACATAATCGTCCATCTGAGCAAGTTATTCGGAGCACTCTAGTGGATAATACGCATCCCCAAAATATGACAAACAGTACGAACAGAAGAAGTTATTGTCGTTGTGGAGCGCAGAGTGTAGGAAAATCCGGACGAGCCGATTCGGCATCGTGTACAGCAATTGGAACTATTCCCATTCACTTTTGTACGGAAAGACTTGGTTTAAAAGCTTATAAGACCCAGCTGGTGCAAGCGTTGAAACCGCGTGACCATTATACACGTCGTAGGTTCGGTGAATGGGCCGAAAACATGATTCAGCTTGATCCGCGGAATTCAACACAAAGTTTTGTTCTCCGATAAGGCCCATTTTTGATTAAATGGAAATGTACGAATGAACAAGCAAAATTGCCGAATTTTGTGTAGAGAAAACCCATTAAAACTGGACTGTGTGGTGTGCTTAACGCTAGTGGAATCATCGGCCCATATTTCTTTAAGGACGATGCCGGCATGAATGTTACCGTCAATGGAGAGCGCTATAGAAACATGATTTCTGACATCTTCGTTCCTCACTTGAATGGCATTATCGTGTCAGAACTTTGGTTTCAACAACATGGCGGAACATAAATGGCTCACGACACCATTGCTGCAAACATTTGCTGAGCACATAATTTCGCGTAATGGAGCTGTGAACTGGCCTCCACGATCCTGGGATATCACACCTTTGGATTACTTTCTTTCGGGGTATGTGAAGTCACTAGTTCATGCCGATAAACCCGAGACGTTGGACGATTTGGAAGTCAACATTCGCCGTGTTATTTCTGATATACGGCCCCAGTTGCTCGATAAAGTTGTCGAAAATTGGACTTCACGATTGCGCTTCATTCGAGCTAGCAGTAGCGCGCATGACCCCGATATCATATTTAAACACTAATGACATAAAATTATCTATTAAATGATGCTAATACGATAGACATTAACACTGGCTTCAAGTGCTTTATTTAATATTGAATTTCTATACCTATAAAAAAACACCCATTACATACTACGATAACGTCTATTTGAGTACGGATTTGTTGCAAGTCGTGAGTTTCCAGCACGTGATCGGAAGCATTTTTACTTCCGCAAGTGCTAACAACGGCCTCATGCCCAGCAAAGCAACTTGCCGATACTGCAAATGGCTGTTACGCCCAATGCCCTAAGCATGACTTCCAAATCGGTTAAGGTGATTTTAGTGCCAAAATAGGAAAATGCTAGATCTTTTGTAGTTCAATGGGAAAGCCTACAATGTCGACATCATGTCTTAAAACTTAGAGCTTAGGCTAATCAAATTTTCTTCAGGCCAGAATATCACTTTAACTAGCTCACGTTCCCAAAGAACCTTATCATAAAACCACCAACCGAATTGATTATGTTGCGATCGACACAAGGCACTACTCCAGTATTGAAGATGCCCGAAGATTACGAGCCAATGTAGGCTCGGACCAATATCTAGTTGCAGCCAAGGTAGGTGTACTGGTATCTCAGACACCACAAAATTTAACCTCTCGTCATTGGCTCTACCAATGCCATAGCTCATGTACTGGGTTTTACTCGTAGACTTCCACGAAACCCCTGCTTCGATGAAGATAGCAGGCAATCAAATATAGCTAAATAAAGAACTAGTGCTGCTCATGATCTAAGCGATAAAAGCCAAGATTTCCGCTCATCTGACCAAAATGAAGCGAAAATAGCAATCTCTAATTGTAAATGGTCCGCCATCTAACGTTTTTTTTTTCAACTAGTGCTTATTTCGTGAATGGGAACACTTAGCTCATGTCTGATTTGACAGATAATTAGTTTTATCCTTCCGCTGAACGAATATGGTTGCGTATACGCTTGAACAACACTGGGAAATATTACGACATTACTTTGAAAATCATGGTAATGTTGCAGAATGTGTGCGAAAATTGCGTACGGATTTTGGAAGAAGAGAAGCACCGTCAGCTCCGTATGTTCGTTATCTTGTGAAAAAAGTGAAAGAAACTGGCATCCTCATCGATAAACCAAAGCGTGAAAAGCCAAAAACCGTGCGTACACCCGAGAATATTGCTGCTGTGGCAGAAAGTGTGCGTGAAGCGCCATCAACATCAATTCACCGTCGTTCTCAACAATTGAACATTTCGGAGACATCATTGAGACGAATTTTGCATAAAGACCTTGGTATGACGCCATACAAAGTCCAGTTGGTTCAGGAGTTGAAGCCAACTGACCATCCAATGCGTTTTTGCTTCGCTAAGTGGGCCTGCGATCGACTTAGAGAAGATGCCGATTTTGCAAAAAAAAAATCATCTTTTCAGATGAAGCTCATTTTGATCTTGGCGGGTATGTAAACAAGCAAAATTGTCGCATTTGGGGCACAGAAAACCTGCACGCATACATTGAAAAGCCGATACACCCAAAACGAGTCACTGTTTGGTGCGGATTTTGGTCCAGAGGCATAATTGGGCCATTTTTCTTCGAAAATGAGCAAGGAGTGGCCGTTACAGTCAATGGCGATCGTTATAGGGCCATGTTGAACGAATTTTTGTTCACAAAAATTTAAGAGGAGGATATTGGCAACATTTGGTTTCAACAGGACGGCGCTACGTGCCACACAGCCGAAGCTACACTCGATGTTTTGCGATCTGTTTTTGAAGATCGCATTATCAGCCTCAGAGCTGATGTCGTTTGGCCACCTCGGAGCTGCGATTTGACACCGTTGGACTATTATTATCTGTCAAATCAGACATGAGCTAAGTGTTACCATTCACGAAATAGGCACTAGTTGAAAAAAAAAACGTTAGATGGCGGACCATTTATATCAAAGGCTACCGGACCAGATGGAGAGCAGAAGATGACTTGGGAAAGAGGATACCCAAGATTAAGTTGAATGATCCACAAGAAGAAAACTCTCTAAACTGAACCAATTATAGAGGTATCAGGCTCCTTAATATCTCTTACAAGATTTAGTCTGCCGTATTATTTGAACGCGTGTAAATGAGTATATTCTGTCAAGAAGTAGTGTTGTACATCCCAACACCGACGAATCGGACAGAACGTCACAATAGACAGCTTTAACTTTGATTTGTCGACTTACAAGAAATGTTTATCTGCAGGTAGAACAATTTTCTCGAAATAAGAGTGAAGTGGATTGCTGGAGCTAGGGCAGTTACTATTACAGCACCCGGATGCTGAAGTAAGCTCGAGATTCGTAGTGTTTTGCACAGGATCTGACATAGTCTCGGGGATTCACATATGCTAGTGCTACTTTCGCAGAAATTATGTCAAAAACTACGTCGAATCTTCCTTGTTTCTCGTTTATATATCCTTAACGTGAGCTTGTAGGTTATCAAGTTGTATTCCAATGGAGATTAATTAATAGAGTTGCGACTTAGCGCTCATCCTCGGATACCGGAATGTGATTCTGCCAGTTCAGCATGGGCGATGTTGTTGTGTTTCTCTCAGTTGACAATTGTATGTTCGACATTCTGAACTTTGAGGACCTGTGGTCGTATTTATACGAGTCATCCAGGGCTTTCCGCTTATGTGCCAAAATAGAGAAATTTGTGGAGACAAAGGTTATGAGAAGACTACTCCATGCAGAGGAATCGCGGTATCACTACCTGGCAACAACCGTGGAACCCATACTAATGTGAATTAGATTTTAGGTGGATATGGATGAGCTTAAAGACTCTAGCTTATGCCAAGTTAGGGGGGTCTCCAACTATATGGGTAGACAATTAGATCTCATTTTCACCACTGATCCCATAAACTTCTCTGTCTCGCTCTGTTCCCTTTCACTATCCACCCTTTCTGCGAGCTCCCCGTGGTATAATCGTAAACTTCGCTCTTTACGTAACAAGAGAAACAAATTCTGGGCAGTTTTCCTTCGATCCAATTCTTTTGCTGACTATTCCAACTATCTCGGGTCAATTCGCCCAGCTTTGTAACGTTCTCTACTAGCGTTACCTTGATAGTGCGCCATCAAGGCTTGCTTATAAACGTTCCCAAATCTTTCTACCAATTCGTTAACTACAAAAAAAAAATTGGACGGTTTTCCTCCATCCCTCTCATATGAAAACATATCATTAACCGATCCGCATACCATAGCTACCTACTTTTAATTCCCCATTGCCGCCTCGATTTCTCAAAATTTTGATCTTACAGGCCCACATCCTTCCATCTATATTTCTTAAAAAATGTTCTTCAACACTCTCCCACGCCCTTTCAAAACTCTTCCATGATGACTAACTCGTTCGCTCTCTCAAGGTGAATTGCCACAGATATGGAAGCCTTCTTTCATAACACCGAAACACAAAAAGGGATTATAGAGTGAAGTCACTAATTGCTGCCCCATAGCCAAACTTTCACATATACCCAAACTCTTCGAAAGCATTTTGTACAAAGTCTTCCAGTGCAAGTCTCCTACTTTCCCTAATCAACACGGCTTTCCGAAAGGTAGATCAACTACCACTAATCTCGTCGAATTTGTGTCCTCTGTTCTCTCAGCCTTAGAAAGTGGTAAAGAACTTGACGTTATAACAACTGATTCCAGCAAGGCTTTTGACAAATTGTCCGTCCTGGGCATTGAACCCATCTTGCTAAAATGGTTATCTTCTTACCTGGATAATCGTTTTTATAGAGTTCGTTTCAGGTCTGTCCTATCGGCCCCTTTCTTGGCCACTTCAGGTGTTCCTCAAGGTAGTCACCTAGGTCCACTTCTCTTCATCCTAACTAACTAACCTAACTGCTGACGATACCAAATTTTTTAAACCCATTTCCTCACAATATAACTCCAGCCTCCTTCAAATAGATCTGAATAGTTTTTCCGCCTGGTTTGCTGCACCTGCTTAGAACTCAATGTCTCCAAATGTCAATCGATTGCGTTCTCACGTAAGTGCAAGAAGTCTCCTAACCGAATTCACCATCTCCACGGCCAACCTATATCCCTTGTTCAGTCTATCCGCGACCTTGGCATATTATGCGACAGGGAGCTTAATTTCCGCTCGCATATTGATGAGATAATTTCTAAAGCAAACTCATCACTTAGCCTCGTTAAGTTGTTGTTACTGCTTAAGTGCAAGTAAACGGATTGGGCAACAAAAAGGACATCTTGGGCATTTCCTTTACAATGTAAGGACTTAGGCAAATTTTTTTTTTTTTCGTTTTTTAAAAGTTTAACTACTATTTAACAACAAAGGCTTGACGTGGTTTAGTCTTCCAGATTCCTGAAGTCTTGTTGTAAGTCCTCGTACAGTTGTTCGAAATCGGCCTTGATCTTGGCTTCACCATCCTTAACTTCATAGAAGACAGCTGGTACATAATGTTGCCCACGGCCTCCCTGATTACGTTCCACGTGATCTTGTTATCGGACTGAGCGGTGTATTCAACTGAATGACGGGCCATATCGTAGAAGGCAATACTGTCTTATAGAATGGGCAGAAATGATCGTATGAAGAGTAGGAAATCGTCCTTGAGCAGCTTGAAAACCTCAAGAGTGATCTTATCGGTCTCAGCCAATGAAGCCTTACCGACGAGTTGCACCATTTTTTGAAAGATCTTCTTCCTCTTATAGGATTTCCTTGACCTTGGTCCTAAGTGGCACAAATTTGGCAAAGTTCTTGTCGTAGAAATCATCTAGTGCACACATGTATTTACTGTACGAAATGAGTCAGTTGATGGAGGGGAAATGTTTGCGTTGGGCCAGTTTCTTATCCAAACCCCAGAACAGCTGTACAATACCAAGTGTAGCAGAAGTGACAGGATCTGAGAAATCACCACCAGGAGGTGATACAGCACCGACAATGGAAACGAAACCTTCACGTGCTGGGTTACCCAAACACTTGACACGACCGGCACGTTCGTAGAAGGAGGCCAAACGGGCACCCAAGTAGGCTGGGTAACCGGAATCGGCAGGCATTTCAGCGAGACGAGCTGAAATTTCACGAAAAGCCTCAGCCCAACGAGAGGTAGAATCAGCCATCATGGATACGTTGTAACCCATATCACGGAAGTATTCGGACAAAGTGATACCAGTGTAAATGGAAGCTTCACGAGCAGCGACAGGCATGTTCGATGTATTGGCAGCAAGTAAGCGGTACGTTTCATGATCGATTCGGTGACAACTCGGGGAAATCACAAAGTACTTCAGACATTTCGTTACCACGTTCTCCGCAACCGACATAGACGATCACATCCGAATTGGAGTACTTGGACAAGGCTTGTGTGCAACAAATTCTGCAACCCGTACGTGACCAGATCACTGGCCTGTGGTGTCCCTTTCAACGAGTTCATGCATCCCGAATTGAGAGCATCCAGTGTCGTTTTCTTCGATTTGCTCTCCGAGGTCTACCTTGCAACGATCCTTTCATTCAGCGACTCCTCTCAGGCTGCGTCGATTGCTCATCTCTTTTTCTTTTGTACTTTCTTTTACACTAACCCTCGAAATCTACATTGCCCCCGACTCTTGGCTTTAACGATCTAATCTCCCGTATGCTGCGTAGGGTAAACTCCAACTTTTCCGTTTTCCATTTTAATCGCAGCAATCTTTCCCTCAAATCGGATCATTATTAGTTTGTAAGTCCTAGTTTTTAAGCTTGTGTTAAGCGTTAGCCTCCACCAAAATTAAAATGGACAAAACCATCTCAAACTATCCCAGCATCTGATTCGAAAACACATTTTTCATAGTCCAGAATGACTGGAAACCATCATCGTGAGTAACCTTGCAGTGCGAATTCTCATCTAAGGTCAATCGCATATGAGCAAGTTGTTGAGTAGTTATTCCGAGGAAAAAATAATATAACTCGCAGCAGTTCCTGGAAGTGGAGTTGTGTGCATTTAAAGGATGGAATACCATGGTATTGAGGTTGAACCCATACTGGTTGTCGTTTTTCTTCAATTTTTTAATAAAGTTAACGACATACGTGCACAAAGTTTCGATTCCCTTTAGCAAGTCCTTGCAACTTTACGTGGTGTCTTGTATGTAATAATCCACAGGCTACCTGTTTTTGTGAAATCAATTTTCTATAAGATCCCATAAGTCACATCTGTGGTGACAAGTCCTTCAGGAAAATCCATCTGAATCCACAAATAGCTCAGGAGTAAATCGGTCAAGTAACCTTAAGGCACATGCGGGGCATAATAGTTCATAAATTGGAGATATGCTTACAAGCAATCATTTTCAGACGATGTCTGCCCACAAATTATCCCCTTAGCTAGGTCAAATTTATATTTTTTTTTATTACGTACATATGTACGAGTATGTATTACGTGCAGTCCAAAGAATTTTCATTTCGATATGTTTTCCTTCATTTTGAACAATTGCCTTCCTACGGAAAGCACTTGCTCATTATCATAATGCAACAAGGACTTAAACGGAAGGAAACTATTGTACATACGTACTATGCGCTTTCGAGAGTTTGGACATGACCTGATGGCTCATCATAAGAGGATTTGATGCTACCAAACAATCAATCTCACTATAACTTTGCATCTTTCGTGTGCGTTTCCATTCAATTTAAAGCTGTTTGACTATCTAAAGTATATCAATGTATTCTAGTCATAGCATTGTAATCGCAACCCAGTATTGATGGATTCGATTGATATCTGTGTATGCACATCGATCATTTTTTGTTTTAGATCTATTCAAGTGGAAATCCTGCGTATACAGCACACCCATTCGGAGATATCTTCTTTGGAGAAGACTATCCATTCAGATGCGTTCATCAGGAATAATCAGAATCGCCTCATAACTGGAATTGAAAATTTCGATGGAAAATCCTTTTGCACCGTTTGTGGTGAGCAACTCATTACATTTGCATGTGCCTCCTACACATGAATATGTTTCTAGATGGAAGAGAAGATGGATTATTTCTACACCCATCCAAAGGGATTGTGTAAGCCATGAACGGGTGCTCATATGCATACATACTCGTACACATAATATATGCCACAAAGGGCGGAAAAAATCCGCAAAAAGAAAGATTTTTTTATTTTTTTATTTTTTTTTTTGTTTGTTAGCATGGTTCCGAGAAAAAAAAAATTTTCACATTTCACGCAGCAACAAATAACAATAGGTAGTTGCAGGAAATCTACGTCATACTAGCACTACTGCCTCTCCTCACATAAAATAACCGAAGCAAAGTTGGTACGCCTCCTACACTTCTAAAGTTTTCCCATTAAGCGATTTTGCTCCTACTTGCTTACGAGCATTGTTTGTATTTCGACAACGGTAGCGGCTCTAATAGGTGTGCAGCAGGCGGACAGAAACTGCACCCAGTTTTTTTTTTCTCTTCATCCATTTCATATATGTATGTGCCCATTTAATATGTGTTCCAGATAGTTGTGTAGAAGCTTGGAATATACATATGTTGCACGAGTATGTGGGAGCAGAATAAGCAGAATCTAAAATCTCGAAATGTCTTCCTTATTACGAAACCACAAATCGAGTTCCAGGTATGCATTTGCAATTATAGTTGTCTTACTGCTGGATTCCAAAGCGAACACAAAAAAATTGGCAAAAACCAAAACGAAAGCGACTTTTTATCTCAGAGATTTAACGATATTCGGGAGGGATCTGTACTCGTAGATACGAGTCACTTCATCAGGTGGTTTTGGTAAAAATTCACCACAAATCCACTGAAGGGTGTAGGTAGCAGACAGCAAGCAATTTATTACATAGCTTACTCAGCTTGAAATCAATATAAAATAATTCAGATTTAATGATATCCTTGATGCAAGCTGCAATCATTTGGCTGCCCCCTTACCAGCATAGTTCTCCTATCAAACCATATCCCGTTCACCTACAATACATCACTAATGCTCGTATTGCGCACGCTATAAAGTTCAGCTCCATCCCCCATCACACTAAGTCGCATTTTGCAACGAAATTCTATCTTCTCGCAACATTTGGCCTACTTACATGTCCATGTAATTAGTGCCTTGTTTTCGACGACTCACACTTATAATTACATCATCAATTGTAGTTTGATTATTGAGTGAAGTGCAATGACACCCTCCACATGATATACGGGAATATGTGCCTCTTATCCAGCAGGAAGGCCTCTCTAGGACATAACCAGTCTCTAGAAGCATTGTACCAGCTAGGAAGGGATTTTCAATATACCTTCCCAAAAAGTAGAATACCATCGCGATGCATTTCGCAACAATACATATATTCTAGCCGAGTTGACCTAATATGCCCTCTCAGCCTTACCTAAACCGCTCCGCAATGGCCATTCTCTTATCTTTTACTGTCAGAATGTTATGGGCTTCCGTTTGTGTTAATCGTATCCTCTTTCTGTCGATATCCATGTTCTGACTAAAACCTACGTGACGCCAAGACTTAAAGAAGAAAGAATTATTCTGCCATTCATACAAACTTTAATGATCTTAGCCTCCTTAAGGCTGACTTTATATGTCGAGGTATCTTACTGGCCATTTACAACAGTCTTGACTCTTCTCTCATTACTACTTTGACTTCTTCTTAGCTCGACGTTGACTCTCCTGGTCCAACTTATCGAAAGCTGCTTGCTTGTTCTCGATGCAATTGATTTATTGATTGACTTATCCGACTCACTCACAATGATATCCTCATCTTATCTTCGGTGACGTTAATCTACCTCAGCTGAAGTGGAATCCATCAAATGATCAATCCTCTTTCACTCCTTCAAATGAAGATTCAATTAGGTAATATTTCTCCTATCCTATCCCAACAACTCCTTCCTATGAATTTGTCAATGTATACCTTGCCCCAATTCTTTTTCCTCACCATTCAAATTACCATGGTGCTTACCTTCATTTCACTTCATTTCACATTCTCGAGACTCTAAGTCTTGAACTATAAAAAAAAAAACTTCACAGGATACCATCGCAAATCAAGTATAATGGCCAAACGATTCACACATCATTGCCAATTTATTCGACACATTTTTCAAACATATGTCAAGGGTTCCTTCGCAATGGACCACTAATAATTCAATTACCTACTTAACTTCACCTTTGTTCCTTTTCTCTATTGGACCTTTGATCCTACTCGTATCGAAAAAAATTTACAACAACTTAATGATGAATTTTTACCAGACCCAGACGGCATCACTACCGTATTCCTTAAAAAATGCTCCTCCAATCTTGTTCTTTCTCATTTCCAGCTATTTCTTGCATAAAAAATTATCAAAGAAACTCTCTCATATACCGAAACCTTTTGAACGTATTTTATTCGAAGTCAAGTCTCTTATTTTTTCTAGTCAACATGGCAGCCATAAAGGTAGATCAACTATTGCTAATCTCACCCTCGGCTTTGAACCAACATTATTAAAAATCTTTTTACCTGGTATTCCACAAGGAAGCCCTTTAGGTCCTCTTCTTTTTATCCTAACCATAAACGAAGCTTGAGAGAATTACTAAACACTTCTCACTCTTAATTTACGCTAAAGATACCAAACTTCTTCACCCCAATATCCCAAATTCCTTTATGAAGACCTCGGTAGGTTTTCTATTTAGGTCCTCAAAAATAACTTAGTGCTTACGATCTATTACCTGATCACGTAAGTGCAGCCCATTGAAGATCGATGATCAACTCAGTGAGGATCAATTTTATCTTCTCCACTTCTCTGGATGAATTCCAGAGGTCGATTCAACGGTAATCTCATCGATGCATCTTCAACTTATTCGGAACTCAGGTCATTTCACGAATTTCCGGCTCTTAGCCAAGATGTCGGTTACAGAGTCAAGCCTACATCAAAAAGATTTGGCTCAATGTGCCGATGATCAGGTATACAGCAAAAGTGGATTATAAACTGGTTGGCCATCTCATATAGTTTTTAACTGCCTTCAATGTTTTCAATAGGTTTTCATAGGTCAGGCATTTTATAGCTGCTGCATCGGTATCTATCTTCAATTGCTAAAATGTTCACCTAAAGCATAGTTTAGAGGGCATAAAGCCATACCCACTGTAAGTTGTTCGACAAATACACCGCAATCCAGATCTTGACCCGTTTTTAGGCGATGGACTCTCTCATCGCCAATATGGGACCAATATTGTATTCCCTTCTCAAGATTATAGCTTTGAAACAGCTTTTAAACGTTCGTTAATGATTTTGTGATGAACGGCTGGCTTGTTTACTGATTGGTCTATAAAAAGGTAGAGTTCAGGCGACTGGCAGTACAAACTATTTAATTGAAACTGTCGAACTGTTTATCTAGGGCTTTCCATCAAACTAATACAAATTGTAATGGTAAAGGTCTTGATCACTACATAACCGACAAGCCATCCAAGAAGTGCAGATGTCTCTTGTGTTTTACGTAGGTAGCTGCCGTGAGGGCTTAAGCCTACAGTGCGTCTTCGCACAAGATATCAAAACAATGCATTGATAAGCGCACCTCCGCCATTCTGTGGGTCATGTCACCCGGTTGCAATGCTACTTCACATCGAATAGACCAGTTGGTTCCATAGCAATCCCATGGTTTAGCACAGGCCGTAGTACACTACAACATATGCTAAGCCATGAGATGTCCAAACTCCATTCGGTCTATTCTCCCCACGATTTTGAGTATAAACCTACAGCCACCACTATACTCCCACAAGGGGGCCAACTCCTAGGTCAGGCCGGAACCATAGTTCCGGGAGGCTCCTGACTTCCCGTGGTACCGGTCGAGCTTCGCAACCTTGAGGTTACTTCCAGTTGGGTACCTCACTGCCCAGGACTGACGGCCTTACAACAATTTGAAATTTCTAAAATCTACCCGCTAGCTGCCTACTGAGCCTTCTATTGAATACCTCTTTTGCAAAACTACGGGTTCTTTCGAACCGTTCGGTACCAGTGATAATTCTACTGACATCGTAGGTCTCACCATTAAAGGTGATGCCCATAGGCTGCAAGTTCCTAATGTCAGCGTAATTGGGACACTCACTTAGGACATGAAGCCAGTCCTCATAAGTGGCTATACATGAACAGCTCGCAACCTCGCTAAGCCCCCTCTTATGCAAGAATGCATTAAGAGAGCCATGCCCGGTCAACAAAAAGCCCAGGCTGAATTTAAAATTCCGCTCAGGAAATATTCTCATGGTTAGCACATCCCTTAGGAAGCCGTAAGTAACTCTGCCATAGAACACATGCATGTAGCAAGGTTTTACGCTGCTTCAGGGATAGGCCATCCACTTCTTCCGGGGAAACCCAATCGCGCCCATTTAGAGGGAGACCTTTTTTGATCTTGAAAGCAATCAAAGAAGTGCAGCATCTTCTATGGTGATTCTTTCAGATGAACCAATTTGGATGCAAGGCAAGAGGTCCTGAACATCAGATATGTGAGCTAACGAAAGATTACAATCTGCATTGAACGTGATCTAATCTAATCTAATCTAAGCTTGATACCATTAATACGCTCCAACAAAGGAGAAGGACAATTTTTCCAAAAATTGCTTCTGCGATCTCCTTGAGCATAAGAAATCTTTGACGGCACAATTAGAAAACCTAGCCTGCGCAACATCACCTCAAAAATGAACTCATCACAGCTAGGGCGCTTTTCCTACGCCTCAAAATCCGCAGAGGGAGACCCCTTCTTCAATCAAAAAATCGCCAACCTATTTCATCACATTCCGATCGATGCAAGACACAACTTCATTATATCGGATGTCCTAACCTTTCGAGCAGCAAACACAGGCTTTTTGTGTAAACCAAGGCACCGAGCGCCAAATAAAATATAATGTAATTTGATATGAAAAGGATGTAATCGCCTGAGGCAGTCCCATGTCCTTTGTTGCCATCATCAAGCACATAAGAGAAGATTCTTAGTAAGTTGTCAAATATGCTACATTTGATGTGCAAGGTTTCTTTCGACCGTCATAAAGAAACTCCTGAGTTGAGTTGGACAAATACAGTAGAAAAGCGAGGTGGTGCTCCATAAGCCTTACGAGCAAAGGAGATGTGTAAAATTCAGGAATCAATCCATCGGGGTAATGGAGAGGTGCTGCTACAAAAGTGTCCTTCAAAGGTTTTACCACGAACTACAAAGAAGAGACAAAGCCGTAATCTGGGCAGAATACGTATACAAACTGTTGACCAACATTCTGCTCTCAGACGAGTTGACTATTCAAACTAAATAGCAATAAAACTGGTGGATCAGACGGGGTCATTGCTCAACTTTTGTACATTTATTAAGCAGCACTTTTCTGTAAAATATGGTCTGACGAAAGTATGCATGCTCAGTGAGTAAATCTCAGTTTGGGCGATCCTTAAGAACAGCGACATTTAGAAGAACTGCAGCAACTACAAATTACTAGTCTTCTTAGGATCGTTCATAAGATCTTACTCAACATAACCCTAGGATGAACAAAGCATTTTGAACAATCTGATTCGTCCTTATCCATGTAGTGTCGGGCTTGTCATATTAGACAAAGCCAAAACTTTATGGAAACTGCCCTTCTAGCTAAGCGAAATGATGAGGTAACATATCTTGAGAAGTCCACTTGGTCCTTCAGCTTCTGCTTTAACTGGATCTCATGTGGGACAAAGTACGATTCACATTTTCGTCAATACCTGTGAAAGATCAAATTTTTGCAAACACCGACATTTTACGAATGGCTCCTGAGTTTGTTTCACCCTTAAATTTGCCACTACTAATTACTTCCGAACAACGGCAAGACTGCATTCACCCAAATCCAATATAGAAGGACAATATTCCCCTCATTTGTGGGCCACAAACAAGCCGCACAGAACAACCATGAACTATATTTTACAAAAATTAATTTCAACTAATTGACAACAGTCTCAGTAGGTATGCGCCCCTCATAAGGAAACCAATTCCTCCTACTTACCCCCATTTCAACTAGCAAACATCACGTTTCATCACTCCAGCCATCATCACTCAACACTCTTGCCTGACTCTCTCACATAGTGTTTATGGATGCTGCTTGGCGATTTCAAATAAATTTCGAATTTTTATCGCAAAATGTTGCCATAACTTGCAATAACTATCAAATTAAAAATTGTTGCTGCAAACAGGGGCATTTTGGAATCCTTACAGCTGCAGCTGGCAACCACCGTGTCGGCCCACCCAGCATTTTCAGTTATGACAACTACCGATGATGTATTATCAAACAATTACTAAATTTACCCAAAAAAGTCCTGTGAATGGAAGGACCACATAAAAGACAAACCAAACACTGCACACAGAATACAGAAGACAGAGGATAGAGAAGAAAAAAAGCAAAAAAACGGACGACAAACCAGGGAAAACCATCAACTAAACAGTAGTGGAGCATTGCAACTGTTTTACTTTTTCATCTCTCATCGGGCTGCCGAATTGGCAGAGTACCAATTTTTGTCTCTCATTTGGCTGGCGTCCGCATCCGCATGGATGGGGCGACGGGATTCGAGGGATTCGAGGGATGCGAATGGGGCTGCTCATCCTCCCACTGTTGTTCGTCCGAAGGTACGTAGATGCTGGACGTTCCGCCGAAGCTGTTGTTGTCGAACACTTTTGGATTTTTGAGGAATATTAATGAAATCGAATTCAGTCACGATGAATATTTAGCTATTTTCGCTGCCTGACCGTCCGTTTGTCTTTGGTCGAGCGCCCGCCAATCGAAGTAAGTAACACAAAAAAACAGAAATAAAAACGAGGAAAAGGCCAATGTGACCCTCTGTTTGGTGGTGCATTTCCATGCCACTAGATCGTAAATTATCATCGCTTGTTTGTCGGAGTCGAAAACATTTTGCCGATACTTTGTCTTATGCCTTGATAAACTGAGGGACAAACAAAGCAATGTTTTCGTACTTTAATGCTCACTGGTTGCTACTATTCACTGTTTTGTGCTGATGCTGCTCTAGTAGATACAAATACGGTTACGGATACGGATGTGGATATATGGCGGAGGAGAAAGTGATTAATTGGAAAATTTTAATGAAAAGTGGCAAGGAAGGGTACATTTTGAAGACAAAAAAAAAAACGAAAAACATTGCGTGTACGTGGCGAAGAAGTCTTGTAGTCTTCTTTCCTAGTTTATCCTGGCGCCTTAGAGATTGGCTCCTTAGATACTTTTTTCACTTTTTTTTTCCAGCCATAAACGAGTACACAGCAAAGAAAACAAGTAGCAATTAATAATTTTGCAAAACAGCAAACAGAAAACAACCAACTAAAGTCTTACGACCTTATGAACCCATGATGAAGGCAATTTAACATTTCGAAATGGCTTGTTCATTTAAGGTAATAACTTTTGTTTGCACTAAGCTATCCGTATCCGTGATTTAGATGCTGAAGAACGAGCACATATTTACAGAAAAACTGCTAATTAGCATTGCACCATTCAACGAAAGCTTATGGAAAGTTTATGAGCTTCAGATGGTGTAAGAGTGTTTATTTTTCCGCCACAGCATTAAGTCGGTTATTGGCACAAGCGGTTGGAGATAGTTATTATTGCAAGCGCAATCAAAACACTCAACTTCAACTCACTTAAATGATTAAGTTGCTTCTTAGAGGATGATTTTCTCGCTCTTTGTAGCGTGCGGATTCTACTTTCACCCACTCTAGAGTGCTGTGCAATACCAACCAACCTGGTAAGAAGACTTGGAATACCTTACATATAAGAGGTACTCGTATTATACTGCGGATAATTAGTTTAGAAATTATTGGAACCTAGCGCTTATATCTCCTCACTTAAGAATGAAACAAGCGTGATTTCTTTGTCAATTTGACCGGGTTGATGTCGTGTATCGAATATTTTGATATACCAACTTGAAAATCATGAATACTATCACTCGTCTTAGTAAGAGTTCATGATAATGCACCCTAAGGAAGGAGTCATTAGTGGATTTGCTGCTTAACTGGTCACATGTCCCAAATTCTTATTTTGGCTTCTAAACTGATGCGACAGAATCAACTAAGGAGCCTTTCTGTGGATGGTGATATTTGGATCAGTTTCTTTTCTTGTACACAGGATTCACTTAACACTGCAATGCAATTCTATGTACGATTTCGTATCAGATCTGATCTGATCACTTGGATTGATTTTGGGGACACAAAAGTAAATTCGAAAAAATTCATACCTTTCACCGAGGTTTTGACACCTTTCTCGCAGGAATGGAGCTCAGCGACTCTATCGTAGGAGACTACCCACCAAACAATCACAAAAGCTGGGTGGTGGCTGCAATGAACTCTCGGAACGAGTGATGACAGAGCAAGATACTCTATCGTTCTGTTTTTTGAAAGATTCTAAATGGTGAAAGTTCTCTCGTCAATAAAAAGAATTCGTCTCTGACCGTTCTTCGCGTACTGGCGTAGGGAGGCTTTCGATTTTGACTTCTGTGAGTAAGTTGCCGATGTATCTCCTGTTTCCGCTGAGTCCCAAATCATATTTTACGATGCGCGCCTACAATGTCGCCTTTTTCGTAGAAAAATTTTTGCAGGCCAAGCACGCTTAGTGGTGCAAAAGAGCGAATTTTTGCTTCTTCAAGTCGAGGTTACCGACGGAGCAAAATGCCGAATTGGGCAACTAGGCACCCAGTCAACGTAGTAGTTATCTAAACTCTATTTGGCATTCTCTCACAAAACTCTCAGAATTGATTTCGAAGTAGTGAACAGGGGGGCAACTATTGCGAGCACTGCCTCCCTTTCCCGCGTTCTGGCGTTGTGATCAACAAACTCGAACTCGACCAATGACTCTACCATTCTTGTAATAATAATGGGATATATTCTCTCGCATACTTTCTCTTTCTATCATCTAGACGCATTGTGGCGAAAGACAATTATGAAAAGAGAAAAAATGCATCAAACTTACCATTGAACACATGTTCCTATACGCAAACATACAAATAGCATCATTCTGCTCCACAGGAGAAATGTACGAGTATTATGAGGTCTTTTGGTTTGTGTTGGAGAGAATGTTGGTCGTGGTTTGGTTAGGTAAGAGTGGCTGTTGGAAATACCAACCCACTTAGGCCTATTGGCCCATTGTGATGCCACGTGGATCTATGATCTTCTTACTACTGGAACCAATTTGAGCTTATAAAAAAGTGTAGGAGACTGTTAACGTCTATTTTTTCTAGATCGTTTAGGTCATTGTAGAAGAAAGCTCCTAGGTGAAGCTTCCTTCTCTGGGAGAGAGCTGGGCATGTGCAAAGTAGGTGGGGGATTGTCTCCTCCTCTTCCTCGTCCACGCAGCTTCTACATAAATCATTAGTAAAAGCGCCAAGCCTTCTTGCGTGCTTGCCTATGAGGCAGTGTTCGGTAATGACACCTATTATGGTGCTGAGATGTTTCCTATCTAAAAGGATCAGACACTTAGATCGACTCAGATACAGCCTTGGCCAGATCTGTTTGGTCGCTAGACATGTTTGTCCAGCAGTCCATCTAAGGTCCGTTCTTTTATTGGCATCTAGCTTTAGTGTTAGATTGCACGTAGCGATTGGTATACCTATACTACCTTTGTCCGGTAGGATAGGTAGAGTGGTTCCAATTTTGGCGAGTTCATTGGCCCTACAATTCCCTGAAATGTCTCTGTGGCCTGGCACCCAACAAAGGTGAAAGTTTAACTGTTCTGCCATCTCAGTAAGAGATGATCGGCATTCAAGGGCGGTTTTAGAATATAATGAGACCGAGTCCAGGGACTTGATGGCGGCCTGACTATCCGAAAATATGCGGATATCCTTTGCAGATATCACGTTTTTCTTCAGCTAAGACAGAACTTCTTTAATCGCCAAAATTTCCGCCTGGAACACGCTACAGTGATTCGGAAGACAGAAAGAGAGGCTTAGATTTAGCTTATCTGAGAAAACACCGCCACCAACTCCGCTATCGGTTTTAGATCCATCTGTGTAGAGATGGATTGACTTGTCCTCTATGAAAGCATCTTCCTCCCAGAATGATCTAGAGGGGAAGCTTACATGGAAGTTTTTGTCAAACCAAAGTTCAGGTATGGTGTAATCGATGTTCTCTGTGAGGATTCCTAATGTATTAAGAATGTAGGCGTGGCCAAATGAATTATTTGTCCACTGTTTAGTCGCTTTAAGGCGAATACCTGCAGTCGCAGCTAATTGCTTGCTAAAAATGTCGAGGGGTGTCAAATGAAGCAGAATATCTAATGCCGCGGAGGGGGTAGACCGCAAGGCTCCGCTTGTGCATAGACATGCTGTTCTTTGGACTCTGCTTAGTTTAATGCGGTTGACTGCAGTTTTCCAAGGCCGTCCACCAGACAACCACCCCGTAAGTAAGTATCGGTCTTATGACCGAGATGTATAGCTTAGGTTATGCGAGGTTGAAGGCCCCATAAAGCTATTGTAGCTTTATCGACTCTTTCTTGAGTCATCTCTTGGTATTAACATGCTTACCTGAGACGGCTATGGCAACGTCATCCGCATAGGCAATCACTCTGCTACCACCCGCTTCCAGGTATATCAGTAGTTCGTTAACTACTAAGTTCCAGAGAAGGGGAGAGAGGACACCGCCTTGCGGCGTACCTCTACTGATATATCTTTTAGCAGAAGTCTCACCCAGTTTGGAGTTGATTATCCTGCTTTTTAGCATTAGACTCATCAGCTCCCTAAGTGAGCCGTCTACCTGCAGAGTTGACAGCGCAGTCGTTATTGCGGATGTGTTGACGTTGTTAAAGGCGCCCTCTTTGTCTAGGAAAGCAACCATTGTGTACTCCTTATATTGTAGGGATCGTTCGATGTGCCTAGTCAGAGAGTGCAAAGCCGTTTCCACCGACTTTCCTTTACAGTAGGCATATTGAGCCGTAGACAGAAGTCTTGGATCAACTTAAGCTCGAATATGGATATCAATCAGTCGTTCTAAAGTTTTCAGAAGGAATGATGATAGACTTATAGGTCTGAGGTCCTTTGGGACTACATGAGAACATTTTCCAGCTTTGGGAATGAATACTACATTGACTTCTCTCCATAACAGTGGAATGTGGATAAGTTCTACACAGCTCCTCATAATATTTTCCAACACTGGTAGAATAATATCTGAGGACCTCTGTAGCTCGGCATGTATAATACCGTCCGGACCAGCAGACTGGTATGGTTTGAAGCCATGCAGCGTCCAGAGCAGTTTGTCTCTCGTAATCAGACGTAATCTGCTACTGGCCGCGAGTTGGGAGCTACCTGGAAAGTGGGTGTCCAGAAGCTGGTTGAGTGATTCATCACTTGAGGTTGTCCAAGAGCCATCGTTTTTTTTCAAACAGCTAGGCATCATAGGATTTGTGGAGAGGATTTTTCTTAGCCGCGATACCTCAGAGGTTTCTGTAATTTTGTCACAGAATGACCTTCAGGATTGTCGCTTTGCCTTCCTCAGTCCTTTTTTTGTATAATTTGAGGGATTCTTTATATGAGTCCCAGTCGGTCACTTTTCTTGTGCTTTTTGCTGCGTTGAAAAGTTTTCTGCAAGCGTTTCTGAGCAGTTCCAGTGCCGATGTCCACCAATGTGGCTTTTTCTTGCCTCTTGGTTGAATAAGAGGGCAGGAAGCGGCCATAGCCTTATTGAGAGCCAGAGTAAATTCCCTGACTTTCATGTCAAGCTCATTGGTGGCACACGGGGGACTTGATAGTTCAGAGGATAACGTTTTTGACAGTATTCCTCTGTATTTTGACCAATCAGTTTTCCGGTAATTCCGATTATGAGGCCAGTTTTTTGCCTTCCAGCTTCCAGTACCACCCTTTCTAGGTTATCACCAGGGAGAGGGCCCACTTGGTCGTGGCCAAGGTAAGCCGATGCCAGGCAGTAGGAGCCTTTGGCAGTCTCTAGGCAGTCTTAAGTCTGGGTCACTGAGGTTGGGAAGTAGAAATACATTAAGGCTACGTTTCACTAACATACAAGTTCTAATCTTACCTTTGTCTCTTGTATAGAGCGGAGCGTATGTGGGTGTCCTAAGTCCACGAACCACGCCTTCTGCAATCCATGGTTCCTGGATTAGGATTACGCAGAATGAGTGCGGCCGAAGCCTTTTTTGAGTGGTGGAGATTAATTTGGAGAAACCGTATCATTGTTACAGTCTTCTAGAGTCGCCTCCACCACGGTGTTATCGAGGTCCTCCGATTCTGAAGATGTACCCAAGAGCTCATCTTCTATCTCTGATCGTGTAGGACCTCTAATTGCTTCGTCATCGGTTTCCATTTCCGACAGTGTGTCAGTCATCCTTGAATGAAAAATCTCCCAAACAGAATTTCTTGACACAATTCTTATAGATGCATTCTGATTAAATCAGTCAACACTATCTCTTTGCGAAACTCAGCAGCTTTCTGTCTTTAAGAGAATTAAAAGGTAAAATATGTCAAAAATGGTCGTTTTTGCACTCCATTGGCACTGTACTAACAGATGTAAACAAAATTATGCTCTATTTGCGTCAAACGCAAGGTTAAAGTGACACCTAATAAATGTCAAAAGAGAACAAAATCATAAAGTTGACACGTCGTAATCTACTTGTAAAAACTGAAATTATTTTCTTGCCAACCCAATCTCCCGGCAATATGTGGTTGCAAGAATGATGGTGCTTCGTGCCATACAACATTTAAAAAAAAAAACATCGATCTGTTGAAAAGACTATTTAGCGAGAACGTGACTTACGAGCACCATCAAGTTTTTCGCTTTTTTTCATCGTGAACAGCTCTGCTGAGGAAGCATTAGAAAGTGTTATAATCTGAGTTTTAATGATGATAATTTAAAGCAGCACATATTTCTCAAAAGTGAAATAAAATATTGTGCCAATCTGTCTTATGTATGATGTTATGTCATCGTCGTACTGGCATTGCATATGCTAAATACAGGCAGACATTTCATAGAAGAAGCGACAGTTTATTCTCTATCTCCATATATTTGCAGATGCTACCAATTTCGCGTAGATGAGTACGAGTATGTGTCTACAATCAGAGGTTTGATTTGTATTTTCTCTTTTCATCATTGTCTTTCGCCACAATGAATCAATCCCATTATTGTTACAAGAATGGAGAGTGATTGGTCGAGTTCGCGTTTGTCGATCACCACTACAGCACGTGGGAAAGAGAAGCAGTGCTCCCAATAAATGCCGCCACTCTTCACTATTTCAAAATCAATTGTAAGAGTTTTGTGAGAAAACGCCAAACGGAGTGGAGACAACTACTACATTTTCTGGGCCCCTAGTTGCCTAATTCGGCATTTTGCTTCGACTTGAAGAAGCAAAATTTCGACTGACCCCAGCATCTCTGTAGCTCTGATTTTTGTATTTTTTTTTTCTCAACGATATATAAAGGATATATTATTTATTACATTATATTCATTATTAACTCGTTCGGAATCAAACTCGGTGGACAGGGGAGAATCCAAGAAACATTTCTTTGTATTCTTCCCAATTTGTCAATTTCATCAGCAAATGTAGGCATCTTAAATAAATAAACAAATTGGTGTATGCTCACTCATTTTGTTGATTGTTTCGGCAGTTTCGGAGACCGTCTCAAAGCCAGAATTTCTAACTCTTCGAAGTTTGTAAATGCCTACCTACCGAAAGAGCCGTGTCAGCAATTAATTTTGTGTTTTTCAGTGTCAGGTTAGAAAATTGAACCCTGACCACTGCAGCTGGTGCTCATTTACAAGTCACATGACACACATCCCCTTGTCTAAACCTTCTGTAGTAGCCTATCTTCTGCTTGAAAACGGGCTTCAAATTTTGCAGAGAGGTCTGCCAAAATTTGATATACCACCTTGACCAAAAAGTTCCCGGAATAACCACCGTGTGACACTCCCTGTTGTTGACATTCCCTCTAAATCTTAGCGTCAAACCTTGACATTTGCAAAAGTTGCGTAGCCAAGAGTACATCTAACTCTGTGTGTGTTGGCGATTTTTTACAATTTTAGAAATGGATTTAAATTTGCAACAACGAACTTGTATTAAACTTTGCGTAAAAAACGGATTTAATGGTGCGCAAATGTTGGGAATGTTGGAGGAGTGTTTCGGCAACGATTCTCTAAAGAAAACGGTCGTTTACCAGTGGCACGAGCGGTTCAAAAGTGGTCGTGAGTCAATCGAAGATGGTGAACGCAGTGGCAGACCATCGACATCGAAAACCGACGAAAACATTGTTGGAGCCAAAGAAATGTTGGTCAATAACCGCAAATTAACCATCAGAGAGATAGCGGATCACTTGAACATTGCCTATGGATCCGTCCAAGACATTTTGGTTAATGATTTGGGTTTCCGTCGTGTAGCAGCAAAGTTAGTGCCAAAAGACCTCAATTTCATGCGAAAAAGAGACCGTTTTGACGTCGCAAAAGAGATGATTTGCGATACTGAATCCGACCCCACATTCATCAAAAGGATCATTACTGGAGACGAGACGTGGGTTTATGAGTACGACACGCAATCCAAACATCAGGCAAGTGGATGGCGTTCACCAAATGAGCCGAGACCAAAATCAAAAAAGAAGGCAATGCTCACGGTTTTCATGGATTACAACGGTGTAGTGCATCATGAATTTTTACCGGAAGGCCAGACAGTAAACAAAGAGTATTATTTGGGCGCTATGAGACGTTTGCGTGAAGCAATTCGCCGAAAGAGACCAGAATTGTGGGCAGAAAACTCGTGGATTTTTCACCATAATAACGCACCGTCGCACAGTGCCATCATTATTCGTAATATTTTGACGAAAAATGCAACAAATACCATCCAACAGCCACCAAATTAACCTGATTTGGCTCCCTGTGACTTCTTTCTGTTCAATCGAGTTAAAAAGCCGAGCGGAAGTATTGGACAAATCGCAAAAAGCACTGATGGACAAAGCCGAATATAAAAAATGTTGCGAGGATTGGATCAAGCGCTGGCATAAGTGTGTTGCAGTCGATGGGGATTACTTAGAAGGGGACAATATAGATTTAGACGAATAAACTTGTATTTTTAATTTTCTGAATAAATTCCGGGAACATTCTTTCTTATATAAACATCAAATTTTGGTAGGTATTAATTAATAAATAGAATATGATGGACAATTAAACTTTCAATTTCCTGTTATCGATTCTGTTAGAAATGGGAGAAACAGCCAGCTGCACTCCAGACGTTCGGAAAGCTATTTTAGAGTTAAGAAATTTGGATCTGTCATACAAACAAATTTCGGATAGGATGAAATGCTCCAAAAAGAAAGTTTTTGATGCAGTGAAGCATTTTAAAGTTTGTGGAATGTGGGAAAATGTGCCCAGGAAGAAAAGACCACGAAAAACTACAGTGCGCGATGACAGAAAAATCGTCAGACTCTCGAAAGCTGACCCAAAAAAAAGTGCAAGGGTTATCCAGCGCGAGGTTTTGAACGGAATGGATTCTCCAGTTCCAGCCTGGACCATGAGAAGGCGATTGGTCGAAGCTGGACTTTATGGCCGTGTTGCACGCAAGAAGCCAATGGTTACCAAGAGGCAAAGGCAAAAGCGGCCGGAGTTTGCTCGACTTCACTCATCGTGGACAACAGAGCAATGGAAATTTATCCTCTGGTCCGATGAAACCAAGATAAATCGAATTGGTCCTGATGGCAGAAGATTCGTACGGCGGCCAAAACGAAGAGAATTTGATCCGAAGTACACATCACCTGTTGTAAAACATGGTGCATGATCCATCAACGTGTGGGGATGCTTCTCGTGGACGGCATCTTTACAAAGGAAAAATATGTTGACATCTTGCAGAATGTGATGGTTCCATGGGCAGAAGATAATTTACCTGTGATTTGGAAGTTCCAGCAGGACAATGATCCAAAACACACTGCGAAAAAGTATTTTGAAAATAATTCTATTGATGTTTTGGACCATCGAACACCTATGGGGAGACGTCAAGAACAAAATAAGTTTGCTTAAAATGTCTAATATGGATGCATTGTTCGAAGAGGTCAAGAAATGTTGGTACTCTATACCTGTCGAACGGTGTAGATTATTAATATTATCCATGCAAAATCGCTGTAAAGCAGTTGTAATGGAAAAAGGTTTTCCGACGAAATATTAACCAAAAAACCTTTTTTTAATTTTTTTAAGAATTGTTATTGTGTTTTTTATCATTTTTTGAGTGGTCTACCTAGCCGTTTCTAATTAGGTGCTCCATCAAAATTTTTGTCTACTTTACTTTCAAAATAAAATTATAACGTTGAAGCAAGTTTTTGTATTTTATATCCCAAATATTTGTTTACATGGTTGATTAGTTTACGCATAAAAATACACAAACAACTAAATTAAGAATTACACGACGAAAAATACAAGTACGAGTATTATAGACGCTTATCATCGTTTCTAATTATGTGATCGTAGCTGTACATCGACATTAAATCCGATAACATGTGATGAATACCAATCTCAAAAGTTTGGGTATTTTCCAAAATCTGTTGCAAAGTTAGGGTTTGATCGATTGGCAATTTTTCCGGGACCGAGCTTCAAGCATCCAAATACTATTGCAGAGAGAATCTTGCAGGCAATGTCTAGAAGACTGATGTCGTTATACTTGACGCATTTGATGGTTCTTCATTTTTCCAGATCAGGCGAACAAAACAGAGATTCTACTCAGAGTAGTCCTTCATCTGACCATATGAATACCTAGACAGACAAATCGTTACTTCGTGGTAGTCAGATAGACTGAATTGTTATCTGTCATCTTTCATTTTTCATGGCAACATTGTTCGTCGAAGGCAGTAAGCAGTCTGTGGTAGCGTGCCTTCAAAATGTTTAGTATGGAATGTGAGTCTTCCATTACGTTGGCTGTCTGGTTAGGCTTTGTATCCCTTGCGTGTCCATTTCATCGGCTTGTGTAACTTGGTCAATCGATATGCCGTAGACAAATGACGGTCAGCCGTCTCGTGGATTGAAGGTAAACACGAGTTCTACGTAGAGCGACATCCTGTCTATATTTTTATGACGCCTACATTGATAAACGCCCTCTAATATCTACGCTCAGACGTGTATAGATGTAGGTGTACTTTTTGTCTGGTCACGCCTTGTATTCGAAAACATTAAAAGGGCTGTCGGCTTTTTGGCAGTGTAAAGAGCTCTTGCCAAGACATGGTAGGTCCTTTGGAACAAATTATATCCTATGCATCGGTGATTTCGTGAAAATCCGAAAGGACGGTCTGTGTCGGTGAAAATGGAGCTTCGTCTAGCACGTCCGGTTCTGATGAATATTCCTCATTTGATATTCTTATTATGGACTGCACTCCTAAAACCATCTCCGTTGAAAAATAAATGGTACAGTATGCACTAGAATTTAAGTGACCCTTCGCGTCAACTGTCTTTTGATTGATCAGAACTCCTGTTGTTGAGAAAGTATATACTCGTAATCCTGTGCCCGGGAATATTTTCGCCCAGAATCTGAGTCGAAAAAGGAATGCAATCGGGTTCTCACTGCTCGCCCAAAAGGGTTGTAAGATGCGGGGCTGGTGAATAGCGTAAAATTGGATCCCCCGCTAGGAAAATTTACGTCCGTCTTTAAGATGAAATATACTCAATCCTGACAGCTATGAACTGCTCGTATGTTGTGAAGAAAACTAAGTATCTTCGACTGCAGCGACAGCCGAGCTCCGATAATGCAAGGTCTCTCTGGACGCAATCGGAAGGCTGATTACGGTCCCGGGTTACATGGTATCGCCGGAAAAGAGATTGCTGAAAAAATTATTCAGAATGGCTCAGAGAGGATTTTTTCAGATGACGAACCTGGGTTAGGACTGCCTAAATGTCCTCAGTAAGGACGTTCAATGTCAGTTAGGTTCCTCGTGAGCATAACTACATATGATATGACTCATGGAATCGACTTTCTGATGCCGCGCACTAGAAAAAACTTCAGACCGCTTATTGTCATTCGCAATCAACTAGGTGTCCTAAACATAAGTGATACAACATCCTGTGATGCTTGATGTTGGAGTGACTACGACAACGCCGAGCATTTTTACTGTACTCGATACTGATCTGTTAAATGCCACTACTGCAGAAAATTATCTCTGTAGCGTTTCGTCATTTTTCTATGAAAGACTGAGGAACTCCCGTAAAAGGAACATAGGTACATGGAGAACATTGGATTCAACAGAAAAAAAATTTCTGCTTCTCTCCTTCTCTTTCAGTAGAGCTCGTGCTTGCCTTGTGCAATTAGGATTTCAAAGACTTTTTCCTTTCTGCATTTCAATTGATTTTGAAAACAGGGATTTTATTGTGGAGCGCTTCAGTACGAGGTGGTATTTCTGGTGACCTCCTGGCGCAGGTTCCATAGGTCCCCTACATTTGATGCTGGCAGCATAGAGCTTCTTGTGATGTTGGAAGATACACACTCGGCAAAGACCTCTGTGAACGTTTGCGGTTGAACCTGTCCAACTCCGAATTTACTTCATGTGTCATATCTAGCCGGAGTTGTAGTTTCTTGGATATCCGAGCTCCAAGCTCCATCCAAGTCGATGTTTGCAGCTCAGAAGGTTCTGCGTCCATTGCAACATAGCCTAACTGATGATCTGTACAATCGCCACGTCCGTTTGCAAATTTTGTGATGCTACAACAAAAAGATGAAATTTTCTTTCTTTATTGGCCTACTTCTCTGTAAAGGATCATTAATACATCGATCAGTATTTGTCATTCCTCCATTTCACTCCCTTTTGGGAAATTCTCAAGATTACGGTCCCTAAATTGAGTTATTACACTTCTTGAGGTATTGCGACGTCTCATCCATTGCATTTGTCTAGCTATCTCCGTGAATTTCCGTTGCTCATAGACAGCAAATTCTCCTCACAAGCCTTGAATGTTTAATTATGTTGAAAAGCAAATAATTCTCTTTTGACATCTTTGACATACTTCAATACTGTCCCTTGACCTTGTGCGGCTTAATAAATTAAATTTAAGCACCAGAAGCTCAAGATTTCTCCCTAAAGACTGTTTCAAACGAAAGGAAATACACTTTTTTATCTGTGCATAGTACACTCTTTCGTAACATCAACGACCCTTGCACCTTAATTGCACTTGTACATAGCTATAAAATTAAAAGAGTCTTAACCCATCTGCTCCTAAATTCCTAGAGATGGAGAATATTTAGTATACAAAACCCTATCCCCAAAGAGAGCAACTTCTCCTCAATCCGATTATTTAAACCCCTTTACGCATTGGTTGCTAATACACAGTTAATCGAAGTGAACCTAAATTAAATGATCCTTTCAAGAGTGAAATTCATTACCAACGTAGTAATCCATCCCTTGGCTCTAGTTATCCTTATTTGCATCCTCTAAATGATAAATTCCCCTAATGGAATTTGATACAACCCAATTTGCAAATCAAATGCCCCCACCGAAACTTCTAATTGAAAACAAAAAATAAATCTCTCCCCGAACTCTCGTTAGATTTAGGTTGCCATTACCATTCCTATTACCAGTAACCGAAAGCACCACACTTTGTATTGGCTAGAGGATGAGCATGAGGATTGAGGATTGAGGATTAAGGATACTCTCCCTAAGAGCCGACCGACGACGTTTACGCGGCTCTACACTCTTAAGTGCTTGAGAAGGGTGAAAATTTGTGGAATTTTTTAGCAATTCCAACAAAAAAAAAAAACCAAATCATCATCCGTTTATTAATATCAAATATCCTTCTTATCCGCTTATACAGTTATCCGGTTATATGGTATATCCTCGTACATCCGCACCTCTTCACTAAGCGAAAGCAAAAGTATGCCATCAAACCGAAGGATTATCTAATTGGCCTTGTGTGGACTTAGGTAGCTGGCAAACAGAACCGGCAAGCCGAAAGGGGACACAGTGTCAACTCTATTTTATATTAGAAGGAACATCAATAACTATCACTGGCCACGTTCAGTTTCAGTCATATCCTTGAGCTTGGTTTGGTGGATGACAAAAGCATATACTTGATGGTTGAGTGTTGCTTAGTGGGGGGGTGGTGGAAAGGCGGTGAATCGGGAACCGAGGCATAAGAAGTGAGAAAATGGAAAATCCTAAGAAATGAAGCAATTACCTTGGACAATTTTTTATCTTTCTTTCGAGAATTTTTCCTTTCGTTTTTTATTTTACCATTTCGCCATCACATGGCATAAGACCGCAAAAATAATGGGAACCGACATCGGGGCCACACACCCGTACTAGGACGACTGCAAGTTTACTCAATATTATCTCTTCTTTCCGTTTAATGGACGTGTAGATATTTGTACTCGTACATATGGGATATACTCGTACTTACTCGTATATAGTGTGACTCTCTAGGCCAAAGCTAACCCCTAAGTTGAAGAATTTTTTCATCTTCACTCGATGGCGCAATATCAGTTGTTTTGGTCCTGTGTGTATGTGTATGCCGTATGGTGTTCCACTTGAAAAGGAGTTGTTTGGATGGACATAATCTAAGTTGGAGATTGAGTCAATATGATGAACTTGTCCTGCTCGGTAGGAGATTGGTTTTTCTTTCGTTCGAGTCAATGTACCTGTCAAGGGTGATGTTTATTGATTACCAATGATGCGGATGAGGTGAAGGTTTTCGTTGTTTTTTTTTTTGTCTTTTTTTCTCTCTCTTTTTTGAACTGACGAGCTGTTGAAGGAAAAGTTCTATATTTTTAGGTTTCCAGAGGAATAGTTTGAGAAGAAATTAACTTTGTCCTTTAAGTTGAGTGCGGATATTATTGACGATGAAGTTGAGATTAACCCTGACATTTATTCCATCAGAGTGGAATGCATTGTCATGTAGGATAATTTATGAGATTTTCGTTTTTGCATTCGATTAAGGGGTGTCAGCTTGGTTTTATGTTCAACTGATGGCATCATAAACTTCAACTTGGTAGAATTTCATTGAGTGTGGCTGCTCATTATGATATTTGGTAAATAAAGGTTACAAGTACATGTCGATAACTATTAAACTTCAGCGTTGCCATACTACTGACAAAAAAACACTATCCATCTCGGAACATTGGTCAATCGCAGACTTTGGCATCACCATGAATAAAACTTGCCTTGGTCACTTTCGCAGCTGCTGTGTGACTATTTGAAGTCTGGACTTGAGACCTTGATCTTCGCCTTCACAATCATCGTGAATGTCCGGCTAGGAGTCATGTCGATGGCTTTCTTGTCAGACTATAGGTACATCGAATTCAGAATCAGATGCGAGATCTCCACTTTATTGTACAAGAAGAATCCAAGAAAATCCGACTAGACACGCTTTAAAGATAAACTCGGCAAACCTGGTAATGCACAATGCTCCGCTTAAACTCAAAATATGAGAGAAGGTCGAGGACGCTGTTTAGAACCTTAAAAGTGTCATCTTCAAATATTTTGAGCCGAAATGTTCTGCCAGAAAAAACTCCCACAGATCACCGTTCCATGATAGAACGAATATTTGTAGCGATCACGTAAAAACACCGGAAATCTTCTAAACACTTCTCCACTTAAGACTAATTTAGAGGAAGATTGAAGTTTTTATATAGGATATAGGAAGCTAATTCGGATTTGCAACAAGAACAAAACACTCAGTGAATCAAGGAGACCCGTCAAAGTCTTCAAAGGGGCTAAATCAGCTTGACTGGAAGCACTCACAAAATCTGGCACTGTGTCGGGAACAGATATTGTATGGCTCATACTCGGGATTTACTTCCCAGGTAACCTGATCAAACTCTATCACCAATACCATACTGAGTAATGCAACCTGGTAGAGCTGGTGCCTGTCATCGCTACTAGTCACGGATGAAGCCACTAAGTAGGCTGTGTCATCCTTTAATGGTCTGATGCAGATGTCATGCATCCAGTTTTGCTACAAAAAGGTACAAAGTAGCTGCCGAAATCCTCATAGAGAATTTTCACAGTGCGGGGCTAGCAGTGGCATGCATACTGAATCCCTGACGAACAGTAAAAGAAGCGTTCATGACAGAAATCGGAAAGATGATTACACGCTTGCCAAAAACTTCAGCGAAACTGCTGTGCAAATGTCCAAGATGCCGCATACCTGTCAATTTACGATTTAAAATCTGGTAGTAAGGGTGCACTCGACAAGAAGGAGTACACATTGGACATTTTCATCGATATTGAGGATGCTTTCGGCAATTCAATTTTTGATGAGATTAAGGCAATGCTAGTGAACATATTGCGGATGCTAACTGAGGCCAGTACATTATGTACTACTCGCAGGCGGCATCTTGTCTTCACTCCTATGATGTATTTTGGTCGACTCATTGCTTGACGCTCCTAGCTCTAATTTCGGTGGGATCTCGCTTTGCTCTAGAGCGCAGGTAACCCTAGACGTGATCTATGACTGATAAACTAGAAAGGGCGCTTCAGTGAATTCTCTCAAAACTGAGGTCGTTCTCTTTCGAGTATAAAGAAGCTAACTTCCTCCTACCTAATATGTCACGTTGAAAACTTCCAAGGCGCTGGCTGTGTTCTGGCAATGGATAGGCGCTTTCAGCAAGACATGCGGCTTTCTCAACAAAGATAGTCCTTCGTATCTACATTTCTATGGTAGCACCAATTACATTCCATGCATCAAATGTTCGGGGAGCAGGAGTTTACAACACACTCTTGCTTTTACCAGACTTCAAAGAGCAGCTTGTCTCGACTGCATGGTGCCATGATGGACTGAAGAATCCTTCTCCTAGACTCCAAGAGCCATCTTCTGTTTAAAAAGAAAGAAGCGCTCTTTGGTCAAACACACAATAGACCTTCGTTGTACTGCCTTTGCTGATTCTGGTATTATGACATGTCGTCTGATAAATTGACGCCAGAAATTGCTGCGAATTTACTTAACCAACCTCAGGTCCAAAACCGATCTTGTTGGTGTCTTTTCGGAGGGAGACAACGTTAGATTTCACTCCTCTTTACAAAAACTCTGTCTTTCAATTGGAAGTATACGCACTAGGAACGCACCGAACTATTGTAGGTATATTGTGCAGAATCGGCTGCAGGGGGAGAAATATCTGCATCTGTGTTGAAAGTCAAACTGCGCTTCCAAGCATGGAAAAGAATGCAACGCTCACCTGAACGCAGTCGGAAGGTTAAATTGATTTAGCCTCGTTTCGATCCCAGATCGCAATGGCATCACGTAAAATGAGATGGCCAATGAACTTGCCTAGATAGGCTTGGAGAAGAGTTTCTTAGTACCCTTACCTGTGTGAGCACCACCCATATCCTCGGTTAGATCTTCGATTGACAGTTGGGTTTGTTGTAAGTATAGCTCCATATGGTATTGCGAGACTCTCAAAGATGTCGACAGACAGAGTGAATGTTTCCTGACGTCTTTAAAAGTTAAGTGACTTAAATGTTGTCCCTCGGTAGGAAAGACTGCATACTGCCTACTGAGTTTCTGGCCTATGCTAAAATCAGGCTATAGGTACTTGAAAATTCCCCTTGCATGACAAATAGTTTAAAGTGACTCGGAAAGCAAGACTGGAAAGAAAAGGGGCTCAACACAGTTGTTTCTCAAACAGATGCATGTGAGGAGATGTTGGGTTTTCTCCCTGGAGGTACAATAATACAAGTTTCGTAAGAATACATTCTAAATATTGCCGTAAACAGGGTAAATAGAGAGGAGTTCGTTACTTTGCGAACCGAGTCCAAGTGCTTCTCTGTTTAAAAATCCAATGTTCGGTGTTGATTCTGATGTTTTTGAAGATTAAGTGCTTCTTCAGTTTGATAAGACCCTACTGATCAATGACCGATCATAGGACATACATAAGACATGGCGGGAAAAACCTTATTCAGATGAGCGATATTGCATTCTAATGAGTAGGATAGTCAATAACGTTCCTTTGTCGAGCACCGTATGTTTGTAACTGGCAAGCAATGATACCTCAGGGAAGAGCAATCCGCTGACATAGAAAAATAACGCTGCATTCCGGTATACTGGCATGACCTCCGTCTTGATACCTCAAAATATACTATGCCTCGGATCAAGAAATTGGGCTACAATAACGAGCAGAAGTAGTGCAACGAATTTCACCATAATCATCTCTCTTCCGAGTTTTCTGAATGTTGTCTTATGCTGGTCTTATGTCCACAACCCAAAACTGCCATTCAACTTTGTCAATACCAATTCCTTTCAGCCTTCGTCCAATGTTTGTGTTTTTTACCGAACGGAAACGCTCTGCGAGCCGACTTATGGCTATGTACTCTTTGATTAGCCGAAATGGCTCCCATGTAGCTAGTTGCCCCCTGTTTATTGTTTTAGTCTAAGGGATTGGACGCGCTTCGTATTCATTAGTCTGATAGTTCCTGTGTATCTATGGACATCTCACAAATCCAAAAACGAATGTCATATCCCATTTGCTCTGCACTGAGGAGAATGCCGTCAATAAGATGTTTTCTTTGCGCAAAATCCATTCAGTTAGTTACGCCAATGCTGACGTGACGCAGTGTTTAAGTCGATCGTCGGTCACTTCGCAAGTGAGGATGATTCAAATCTAAACCGCCCTTTCGACGGGCAGTAGCAAACTTCCTAAAGTGAAAGCCTTGTATGAAAAGCCAAAGGTCCTTGTCTACTGCGCATAAAGTAACAAGACGAGCAACACAGAAAGTGGAAAGTGGTCCTGGTCCTGGTCCACATCGCACTGTTACGTTTAGCTTCTTAATTTTCATATTTACTTTCTTGCTTCTTAAAAAATCTACGAAAATGGCGAATGAATGTTACTTCCGACATTATAGCCAACGGAATGATTAGTGAAGTGGAAAATAGGATGGACTGCCTTCTGAGTTATTTAACGCAGCTGGAGATGACCTAGTTGGGAAAATGCTCCAGGTCATCTGTAAGATATAGTCTGAGGAAAGAGACCTTTTTGACTCCGCCAACCGCAGTGGGTTAAATCTCTTAAACATGGCCTATAAGATTTTTTCTGTCATATCGTCCGATCGTCTGAAGCCATTCATGAGCAATCTGGAAGGTCCATGCCAATGCTTTTCAGGCAGGTCTACCGTCAACCAAATATTCACAAAAATTCAGTAGATTTTGAAAAAGGCGCTAGAATTTCAGATCGACATTCACCATCTGCATACATAAGGACGAGCTCAACAAAGTCATGTTTAGTTTTAACATGGCTGCCAAACTTACCAGATCTATCAAAACTGTTAATGAATTAACCGAGACCTTCAATGTCAAGAAAGGCTTTAGACATGGCGACGCGCTATCATATGATTTTTTCAACATCGCTCTTAAGAGAATAGTGCCAAGCTCACTGGCCAACAAAGCATGGACGGTCTTTTTTAAGTGCACACTATCATCGAAAGAAAACGCACACCACAGACATCTAGGTCGGAGCGTCATCGTTGGTAGTTATAACCCATTGGTTCCAGAGTTACAAGCAGCAGCGATATAGACGCAGATATCAGACAAAGAATTACTCTTGCCAATCGCTGTTTCATTGGGCTCAGGAAGAAATTGAGTAACAGGCCGTTCTCTCGTGAGACCAAACTAGCTTTCTCCAGACCCTTGCACCTTGCCGTAAGCGGATGAGGAATCACTTGGCAGTTTCGAAAGAAATATACTGCGCGTGACTTTCGCTTCTATTTGGAAAATTGAGGAGGAAATTCAAACACGCCTGAGATGGCTGGGCTATGTTGAGTGAATTGACACTACAGCTCCGGCCCAAAAGATCTTCGAGCCTAATCCCGATAGGCAGCGTAGTAGAGGACAACCGCATATAAAGTGGCGCTCATAAATAGAAGGGGGCCTGAACTAACTTTGAGTGTGGCAATTGAAGCAGCTACCGAGAGGCCGTACTAGCTGGAGCTACTTGCTGGTTGAAGCCCAGGTTCATCCCGCACTGTAGCGTTACCTAAGCAAGTACGGAACGAAGCAGTTAAAAGGCAATGCGAGTCAATACCATTCTGAAAGAATTTAGGGCATCCAAACTCCTTGAATTCTTCACCTTCACTAATCCTTCTAACTCTGAAAGTGCTTCTATAACTCATAGAGTTTGACTCATATTTTAGGACAGGGAGAGCCGTTTCTTTAAAAAAAACTCAATATTTCGTGCATGCTACTGTGGGTAGGGCAACGTACTGTTTCAAACGTAGTTTATCTTTGTACCATGCAAGCTAATAAGAGACACAGCACGTGTGTTGAAGATATCGTGCCGGATCTTTAGCAATTCAATATCCTTTTTATTTTTCTTCGACTTTCTACATATTTGGACAGCTCAAATCGACTACAAACTCTAAATGAATGCATTTCTTAGTGTTCCATGTCCAATAGCAAACAATCGCCATCACCATCAACAGACGCTGGACACATTTTAGTTCTCTCTACAACAAATTGTAACAAAATAAGTAAATAAGAAACTTGAAACCAATTTAACACCTACTTCATGAAATTGTCCAAGTCGTAGCAACGTTGCGTATGTACAATCAAAAACACATCACCACCAACTAACCAACAGAAAGAAGCATGTCAAGGAACGATACAACAACGGCCGAAATTGGCCGAAGCGACCAGGTATGTACCACCACCCCTAGAGCTTTTCTCTCGTATATTTAATGACCTTGCATCTTGCAGTTGATTTTTGTTTATTTTTTTTTTTTTTACAATTTATCTTATATTTTTCATTTGTAGTTGTAGAGCTCTTATTTTTGATTAGAGACTGCACAAACATAATTACGAATACATATCCTCGAACTGGTACCTCTTGACATTGAGTATCCTTTTTGGTCAATTGATTGCATCTCAAGTAAAATATGGTCGTCCATTTGTTTTGCACAGAAGGGATTGCAGCCTCTTAATCCTTTGAATCCATGGATTACCCTTGATTGGGTGTTTCCTGTCGAAAATTGAAAAATTTACAATAGACCATGACTTTGAAGTTAGACGACATTCCGGTCACAAATGACGAGAGAGCTAAAATCACAAAATTGAATTAATCTCTATGGATTATCCCGCACACGACAGGACGGACCCTCGCCTTTTTCGTCCTCATTTCGGATTCGGACTCAAGTGTTTGTCTTACCCCCACCAGGGTTATGTTTTCTCACCCCAGTGGGGTGGGATAAGGAGGTCGGCATAGCACGGAACGATATGAGGGCAGACAAGAATAACAATAAAAGCATCGTCTAGCAGGAAGTGGGTGCCGTCGACAATATGGCAATTCAGTAAATTTATAAAGTCTGGTGGACAGTGTTTGTTTATGTATGTGTGCAACAAAAAAAAAAAAAAACAAAGCCAGGAGGAGGGCAGACATTTGGTTAACTTAGTTTAGAAGCAAACTCAGCAGTAGAATCGAAAAATGTCATTTTATCGTTGCGACTGCACTTGTGCTCTGCGTGTTTGCTGGGTGACAACTCAGACGGGTGGTGGGTGCTACTTGGAATTGAGGTGAATTTTGAGTTACATTATTTATGATTAGTGTTTGATTGGGAATTAGGCTAATTGAATAGGAGACGTCTGGGCATACTTATCTATTTAGATGGACAATTCTCTTCAGGATGGAATTTTTGGGGCCAGTGGTAGCACTTTCTGTGACAATGACATCCAAGGTGTTTTCCTAATTGAAGGATAAATCTGGAGATTTGACAAATTTGACTTGCTGTTAGAGATGGAATTTCATTAAATAATTATCCATCACTGTGTGAGCAGGAGTGAGTTTTGACCAGTAGCTAGATTTTCTTCATGAAAAATTCACTTAAATCTATTGTACGAGTAAAACCGACATATTTTGCTTTCAGATAATTCCTTTTTAATTAAAAAGTTTTCCGTTAGCTAGAAGGACGTCTTATTTTGACATGATAGGAAGGACTTAATGTGTTACTTTTCTTCTCCACTTAGATGTTGTTAAAACCTGCCAGAGAAACTAAATAGAGATGGTGGTGGTTTCTTTTTTTTCAAACATATGGCCATAAGCTTGAAAATTTATAATTTTGTTTGTGTCAAAGGCACTTAATAATTTGTTTTAAAGACCAGACTAGAGTGCTTTAAATTACAATTCAGGCTTGGACATCAGCTGCTACACAAGAGGTTTAGCTCAAGTTCAGAAAGTACTTTAATGAGCCCGAAACAGGCTCAACCTTATCTCACTCAGGTCCTTATGAATCATTGGAAATGATGTGGAGCCTCAACCAATTAAACCCTCCAGTTAGTGTGTGGTGTTCTGGCAAATGCCTCTAGTTACGTACTTCAAGATGTCACAAGTCCCACTTGTGCGTGGCATTTAAGGCAAGTTCATCTTCTACTGTGTTGTCACTCTATCTTGGAATTGAAGATATTTCGGGCTGGAGCTTTAGAAATTATTCGTTCTATATGTCCTAGCTGTTTGTGTGCATTTTCCTGTTCAAGTTGGCATCGTGGTACAGAGATCTTCAACCAAGCAAATCGGTCTTGACAAGTAAATTTGTCCATCACCGGCTTTAAAGTGAGCAGAGGCATTTGAGCGTACTGCAGTGAGGTGATTAATGAAGAGACAAAACAAGATAGGACCCAGTATAGAACCCTGAGGTACTCCTGATGTTAGGGACAATGGAGAAGAAATTCTATTGCCAGCCATGACCATTTGACTACGACAACGTAGGTATGCACTTAAGAGACGCACCGATCTTATACTAAAACCAAAGTACATTCTTAGTTTCGTACAGAGGATGTCGTGGTTTACACTATCAACTTATGTCATCCATTATTTTAATTAGAGCTGTAGAGCAACTATGATTGGCTCGAAACCCAGACTGCAGCAGTGAGAGCAATTCATGTTGAGCAAGGTAATTAAATATGTTCCCCTCAATAAAGTTTTGGAAAACCTTTAATAAGTATGGAAGGATGCTAATAGGGCGAAAGTCTGTGGTCGAATTCGAATTTAGTTTCTTCTTTACGAGAATGAGTTTAGCCAACTTCGAACTGTCGGGAAAAGTGGAGGAAATAATGCAAAAGTTGATTACATGATTCATTCAACTCAGAAAGTGCGACAAAATCATTTTTATAAATCGAAGTGGTACTCCGTCAACACCTACTGCATCAGATTTGAGATAACGGATAGTATTGATAACTTTAGTATCTTTTTTTTGGCTCTACGTGTAATGAAAGACGAGTTATTGCGAGAGCGACAGAAAGTTTAACAATTCAAAGTTGAGAGATTTTGTTTCCATTTAAAGCACTTACGAGTATTTCTCCGAAAATTAATGGTGTTTTTAACCTCAGACGCATTCACACAATACGCCCGTCAAGATCTTTTAGGCAATGTTCAGGAGACTGATGCCTCCACAGTTGGAGCAGTTTGGTGATTTGTGCATCATTCATACTTAAACCTCCGTTCATCAAGCATAGTCTGAGTCGAAAAATCTTCGAAATGGTTGTCCTCCACCAAATCATATTCAAATGCTTTAATCAACTTGGTGCCTGCTGTCTAGCAGCCTTGTTGTATTTAGCGTAAATTATGCTTTCCTTACGTTTCGTTGAGTTGACGAAAATCTTGGCTTTCTGCACTCAATTTGAGTGGCTCGTTATGCTCTTTAGTGGAATTTGGATCGTCCCCGAAATTTTTCAGTTTGTAGAAGTGATTATTCCATATTCAGCGTCGACTATGACCCTCCTACTAAATTTCTTTGCTCTTATCCATAGGTTGTTGTTCAAGTCTTGTCTCCTTGACACGTTTTTTTAATCTTTGGAACGTTATCCAAACGTTGTTACTCTTTAATTCCTTGATCGTTCGATTCTTATGCTCTTTCTTTTTTTCTACGGAGAAGCTGAGATTTTTCTGCCTTCTTGGTCATTCTATCTCCGCCGCATGGTGTTTGTTTCCACTTTTCCTCACACCAGTAGTTCCATGAGGATGGTCGCGTGAAATCCAGCCCATCAATTACTGCCTTTTTGTCGGTTTTTGGCATCATTGACCAGTGAAAACGATCAGTAATTAGACGCTGAAGAGAGATTTTGGAATCCAAGATCGGCAATGAGTTTAGCGGTTTTTTCGGATTGCAGCTGTCTACCGCTTAATCGCCTCCCTGTGTTTCTCCATTATTGTGGCCTCTGAATGTCCATAGACGTACCTTGTCTGCAACTAGGTCTATAGTCTACCGCTAACAACAATTCCGCACTCATATGGACCTTTGTCCTGTACTCTGCATTAAATCGTAGTACACATCATAGTTGTTCATCCTTCTTTTGTCTGACTTTCTGGATTGCGGTTATATCTGTCTAGGGCCTTCGCTAGTTATTCGGCTGCATATGGCCTGTTGAAGATTCGGGTGTTTCATGAACCTCGTTGTTCTGTTTTCATTTTGCGGGGCCGTCAGTAAATCATCCGAGACGGTTGCTGGCTTCATATTGGCTGCGTTTGTCTCTCTCGTGTACATGTCTCTAACATGTAACCTGATGTTAGGCTGATTTTTCAGCGACTAATCTGAACTGATTCAAAATCCTACGGGGCTTCAGTACTGGGTTGGATAAGCGAAGGTCGGACTACAATTAAAAGCAAAAGCACGTTGTGATCGATAGCGCAAATCGGTCACGAAAAATGTGTGCATTCAGTAGGACAGTAATTAAGGGCCTTACCAATCCCTCTTCTACCTTTGTCTTCGACTTCTTCGACTCCCGTGATTTTTTCCTGCTGTCTAAAAATCCTCCGGCTCATTCGGAAGTAAGCAATTTCTAGCTCTTCGCTGGAAATGGTAGGTATCATGTTGTAACATAAGTATTGCGCGATTTTTGAATGTCTTTTCAATGCCAATAAATTAAATAATTTAGTCGTCAATGTAATTTTCAACACTTCTGTCCACCTCTCAGGCAACTTCTTAATGCCGCCACTAATAAAATTGTTTGGGTTTGACGAAAAATATACCCCAAGAGCCGTTCTAGAGGCGGATTTAGATCCCGAGATCTTAATCTGGAAGGCGGATACACGATTTCATCTCAACCGAACTCCTGTAACTGTGTGCAGGTGGTCCTGCTGTATGAGGGCGAGCGTTATACGAATGGGTAGACCTAGACCTGGGCGTTTCTGCTCTAGTACCGACTTTAATCTGCACAGCTGTTGACAGTGGACTTCTGCGGTGATAGTCTGATTGCCAGCCAACAGCTCAAAATGGATTATTCCCTTAGCATCCCACCACACAGACAGTAACACCTTGAGCGGGTGAAGTCCATCTCTGGGATGTCGTGCCTTCTACACTAAGTCATTGGTGGCAATGTTTAATATTATTGTAAGAAAACCATTTTCCATCCGGTTCAGAAACGGGTCTTGATTGTGACGCGACGGAAACGCAGTGCAGGCCTCGATTCTTTAGCTATAGGTGGTGTGATACCCATTTTCCCTGCTTTATGACTTTTCCAATTTTATCTAGGTGTAGATGCATAGTCATATGGCTTACGTTGAGTGCAATTACCGTAACAGTGGGATTTTTTTCGATAATGGACTTCAGGACGATGAGCTTCGTCTAGCTCTTTTGGTCTACCCGAATGAAGTATGAATTCAGGTAGAAATAGATGAGAACACCGTCTATACATATATATGGATTTCTCTAGTGGTTTCGCTTCCATTTTTGTTTTCGATCGCTTATTAGAATCATCAGGAGAAATTTAGGAAAAGGATTGGCTTTTGCCAGATAACTCTTCAAGGTCGTTGAAGTGGGGTTTACCTAAGGGAAGTGGCTGGTCTTTGCTAGAGCCAAACATTTGCAAAGAAAGTAAGTTAACATCTTTGTAGCTACGATAGAGGGGTTAAACGATGTACCTAGTTTGGCTGCATGTTCCCCTAAAGAACAGTGGTCGGTGGTCATAGATAGAACGCTATCAATAGCTTATTTTGATCTGCTTAGTTGTTCTTATTTTGTTATAACTGGGTCACATTTTTCTTGATATGTTGTTAGTCCATACCAGCCTTGATTGGCCAGCATGAAGAAGTGTTGTCGCCCTTGACTACACCTAGTGCAATTCTGGCCATTTCTGTCAGCGAGCCGTCAAGGTTTGACTCCCGCCTGTCCAGTTTGTGTGTCGTTTCATTGCTTTGATTGGGAGCTGGATTAATAGTTTAAATTGCAGCTGGCCATCGGTGTGTACAAGTAGCAGTGCTTTAGGACATTGGTAGCGAATCTCTCTAATCGCGAAAAGGTCTGCCTGGAAGTCTGGTAGATGAAAATACGTCGTCACACTCATTTTACTGTCATTTAAATCATTCATTTACTCGTACTCAATGAGTCTATAGGGTCAAGAAGAGATGGAAAACTTGTTCTGAGAAATCTATGGATCCTATTTGGGGGTCATTAAATGATACCTCTGGTTTGGTATTGGTCTATATGTGTACGGCTAGGTATAGAAGATGGAGACCAATTAAAATCAATTAGGCTCTTCCTCATGCAACATGATATTTCAGTTGATGATTTGCTACCAAACTATGTTACTACAGTATACTGGTATCTGACTACAAGCTGCATATATTTGTATTTACAGAATTATATTGGATTTCCTTGCTCATTTTCTGCTGAAAAACCAGTTACGTGCGTAGACCGTGATACAATACACAGATCTCTACTGCTTCTTTAACATAAAATTTTAAGTTAAAGTTCTGTCTATTGTTGTATCCACCCGCCTTTGAATAGATGTCAAATTGTCCTTAATATAGTTTTAAATCTTTTTCTTTTTATTAAAGGCTGGATGGTTACGTCTGATGGTGTCTTATCTTTCTGACTTTGAAGGATCGTAAATTCAAGCCTGTTTTTCAACCCCAACAATGAAGGGAGGCAACAAGTTACTCCCATTAATATTTATTCTGTTGTTCTACCCAATTCTAGCCTTGTTCTCTCCATGTTTATTTATTTTTTTCAAATGCCATAAAACCTACTCTGCACATCCTTTTTCACTGTATATCTGAGTGCGAGCAAACGTATTTCCCATTCAACAATCCGTACGTATGAGTTGTGCGTTCGAATTGATATTCATTAGCCACGTCAGGACGGAGGTGTCATGTTCTGATGGAAATTAAAGTAGAATTCCTTGAGTGTTGGTAAATAAATTAAATCCATCGCTCGAAAAAAGCAAACTTAAAGCCAGTTGTATTGCCAGCTGTAAGTTCCTTAAGCTTTAGACTAGTCAAGTTCGTTGGCCTACTTAGTATTTTAAAATGTAGTTCTGCTTCGTTTACTTGATTTATTCATTGTTGCAACATTTCCCACTGAGCAGCCCAACATCATGATTTTTTGAACTCTTTTTCGTTTAACTATTCAACCGATATATGAACAGTGTGGGTACTATATCCGTGTATTGCTCGTCCCTTTTAAAGATGTCTTATGCGCCTTTGAAGTCAAAGACTATATGGTGGGCATCGATTTGAAGTTCCTGGGTTGTTTTTTCCATGATCTGCCGTAAGGCGAATAAAAAATTTAATAAATGCAACAATACAGCCTTTCTGGAAGAAAATCATAAATAGTCAGAGAGTAGATTCATTAAATGCAAGTTTGTTTCCTGATCCGTTTAAGAATTGAATTCGTTTTTGCTCTTATTCATCGGCAACTAAGAACAATGCCGGGTTTTCTAGATACTGCTTCCAGTCATTGGAGAAACTTGCCATCGTAACACCATCAATTACACGGTGATCAGCACACCATCTAACATTCAAACGCGGTACAGCTTTCGTCCTACCCATGGCACCGATTGCCACTTGTGGAGCCATTATACACGGATGGGTATAGGTTCCTCCGATCACTCCAATATTTGAAAGTGAGAAAGTTCCATCGAGAAAATCGTCAGGTCGAAGGGCCCCAGCCCTACCTCTCTCGACTAAACCATTCAAATCTCTGGCAATCCCCAGAATTGATTTGGATTGACAATTTTTGATATTCGGTACAACTAATCCCTGTGGTGTATCAATGGCAACGCTAATATTATGGACACCCTTGAAAATGACAGACTCTTTTTCCACATCCAAAGAGCTGTTGATGATTGGGAACCTCTTCAGGGGAAATGGAAGCGGTCTTAATGCAGAAAGGCAAAAAGGTGAGCCTAGCAACACCATGATCTTTAGCAACATCCTTTAATTGATCACGGAACTCCATAAGCTTGGTCATATCAATCTCATCGCTGTATTCATTGCCTTGCGAATACCTTTCAATGGTTCTATGCGATCTGCTGTTGGTGGTGTTGAAATCTTAGTGGATGAGGTACATTGGTGCCTGGTGGTGCTTGTCCTAAATACTCCAAGACATCGCCTTTCAATACACGATAACCGCGACCGGTGGGCGGGACTTTTGACAAATCGACATTGTTCTCTTTGGCTATTCTTCGAACGGCTGGTGTGGCTAAAGTGATTTTCCTACCAACCAATTCGACTGAAACATCTGGCGGTACAGCTGATTTTATGTCTTTTTGCTCCTCTGACTTGACACTAGCTGCACCTTCACTAGAATCGCTTGAAGATGAATAACCTTCTTCCTCTTCAACTTCGAGATCAGCAAGCGGCGTGCCAACTAGAGCAACTCCGTCGACCTGGTGATGGAGTTTAGTGATTTTTCCATCATATCGACTGCTTATCGTAACTGATGCTTTGTCCGATTGCACCTCGCAAATGTTTTGGAATTGTTCAACCGTATCTCAAACTTTAACAAACCATTCTTTTACTGTTACTTCGCGGATACCCTCGCCGATATCGCTTAGCTTAAATGATACAATTTTGTCTAGACATGGTGATAAGTGGAACAGGCGAAATTGGTTGGTTGGAACAACTCGAACAGCAGTAAGTTGACGCGGAAGGTAGCTTTTAAAATTCGTAAAAGATCACAATCACAACTTAAATGCAAGATCACTCCTCACAAACAAAAACAAAACAGAACAGAAAGCAAGTCCACCGACTAAGAGAAACAGCAACCAACTCAATATCTAGCCGATGTCCTAGAACCCTATTCTATTGCTGATATAGGGTTTCAAGCATTCATTAAATCTTGTACCCGATGTCAATGAGACTGATTAATATATAGACTTTTATTCTGAGACCATGTTGGTATATGCTCCTGGCTTAATCACCTCTCGCTGCTTTGAATAATTCGGCATCCATTTACTACAGCTATTTTGCTTTCCAGACTTCTTCTTGATCGGGTGGAAGAAGTTCAATGATTCATACTTCTTGACAGCGGAATGTTAACTATCTTTGATTTTAAACTAAAGAGTTTGATGCGTCACATATTTTCAATGGGGATTCTTTGAACTCACGCATACTATCTTTTGACAAACGTTATATTTGTATTCCAGATTGTCTACCATTTAACTATGGAAAGGTGAACGCTTTAACAAGGTTTACAAATCATTTAAATTTTTCATAAAAATTTCTAGTCTGCAACGACGTGGATGGCCGTGGCTCAAGTGATAGTGTATTGGCTTCCCAATCGGACGGTTCGAGGTTCAATACCAGCCGTCACCGAAAGACTTTTTTTTCAGGCATCAAACATCTTTCGCATCATAAGTGTAGTCATTCCCACTTGAGCGTTGAGCTCTCTAAAAAAAAAAAAAACCGTTCCTGGCCGATCGGCTTATTTGTTCAATAATGTTGCCGTGCCAATTAGGCATGAAAAGGCCAGAAGTGAAGAGAATGTCGCGGCTGTACTCGGGTCGGTAAATCAATCGGCAGTCAATCGATTCCGCACCGTTCTCAAGAACTGGGCATCCCTAGAACGTCGATTTGTCGTATTTTAACAAAAGACATGGCTATGCGTCCTTATAAGATCATATTGCTAAGCCAAAGCCTAATGACCATCGTGATAGTTGCACGATCTGAATTTTCACTGAAATATCATCCACAGGAGTTAGACACATTTCGGTTAAATGGTTTTGCTAATAAGCATTAAAAAGTTGACTATTTGTTATTGTTCTTATGCTGCCGGAGGTACCATTGAGCCGTACTCCTTCCGAGATGATGCCGGCGAGTCAGGTACAATCAATAGAGACCGCTATCGCTCCATGGTTACCAATTATATTTTAGATAAATTGGAGTTAGAAGTCTGTTTTAACAGCACGGTGCTATTTTCATCTCAGCGTTAGGGATAATCGTTTTATTGAAGATGAAGTTGTAATGTGAAACGGCAAGGGTCATGCGATGTAACGCCTTTAGATTATTTTCTTTGGGGCTACAATTAAGACTCTGGTCTATCCCAACAAGCCAACAACTTATCATACCACCCTGATCCTGGAATTTATTCAGAAAATTAAAAATACAAGTTTATTCATCTAAATCTATATTGTCCCCTTCAGAGTAATCCCCAATCCCCATCGACTGCAACACACTTATGCCAGCGCTTGATCCAATCCTCGAAACATTTTTTATATTCGGTTTTCGGTATGTCAATCAGTGCTTCCTGCGATTTTTCCATTACTTCCGCTCGGCTTTTTAAGTCGATTGAACAGAAAGAAGTCACAGGGAACCAAATCAGGTGAATTCGGTGGCTGTTGGATGGTATTTGTTGCATTTTTCGTCAAAAAATTACGAATAATGATGGCACTGTGCGACGGTGCGTTATTATGGTGCAAAATCCACGAGTTTTCTGCCCACAATTCTGGTCTCTTTCGGCGAAATGCTTCACGCAAATGTCTCATAACGGCCAAATAGTTTACTGTCTGGCCTTCCGGCAAAAATTCATGATGCACTACACCGTTGTAATCCATGAAAACCGTGAGCATTGCCTTCTTTTTTGATTTTAGTCTCGGCTCATTTGGTGAACGCCATTCACTTGCCTGATGTCTGGATTGCGTGTCGTACTCATAAACCCACGTCTCGTCTCCAGTAATGATCCTTTTGATGAATGTGGGATCGGATTCAGCCTTTTTTACATCAACACGGTCTCTTTTTTGCATAAAATTGAGGTCTTTTGGCACCAACTTTGCTGCTACACGACGGAAACCCAAATCAATAACCAAAATGTCTTGGATGGATCCATAGGCAATGTTCAAGTCCTCCGCTATCTCTCTGATTATGACTGTGATTATGACTAGGGAATTCAGGGTAGCCGTAGCCAATATACGCGGGTTAAAAAGTAATCACTTTTCTGCGTACGTCCACGTCTGTAAGTACGGACCAGCTCTTTTGGCACTTAGTGAAACACAGGTAGATCACCGCCTACACCTCTCAGATCACTCTGATCTGAAGCTACATGGCTACGAACTAGTGCCATTATTCTTCTCTCACCGCGGTCTCGACATTTACGTGCGTAGTGATGTAGCTTACCAAACTCCACCACAATGTGAGCCATGTTACAATCCGGAATTCAGCTTCATGTGGTTAAAATTCGATTTCCGTAAGCAAATTATCCACTACTGCTTTATTTACAGAAGCTCCGAACTGGACAGCAATTCGACCTTTAACGAGTTTGATGCGCTGTCTGACTCCATTCAAAGAATTGTATCCCTGCATCCTCGTACTGAAATCGTTATAACGGGCGATTTCAATACACACAATTCTGGGTGGCTTCGGCATTCTGGACAGACAACACCCGAAGGAAGGTGTGTTGAGATCTTCACTGCGGAAAACAACTTAATGTAGCTTGTAAATGAGCCCACGCGAATACCAGACGTTGATAGTCATACCGCCAACACCCTGGACTTGTTTTTAACTTCTCACCCTGATAAGTACACCATTGATGTGCTCTCCCCTCTAAGCTCGTCGGACCACTGTGTTATATCAGCTAATTTCTCGTACACCGACCACACAGTTAGAGAAAAAATTCCTAAAAGAACCGTATGGCAATACGAGAAAGCCAATTGGAGTGGTATCAACAGCTTCTTTAGGAATTTTAGCTGGTCGTTATGCTTCCTCGATAACGACGTGGATGCCGCTGTTGATATGATTACAGACACCATTCTCTTTGGAATGAGATTCTTCATCCCTCATCGGATGAAGAGTATCTAACCAAAAGAAAAGGCATGGTACGACTCAAGCTGTAAAGAGGCTATCAGGGTTAGATACATTTTTTTTTCGGTCCTTTAAGGAGCCAGCAATGACTGCAACATCTTTCTTAAGCGTGTGCAATTTCAGTACGACCAAAAGTTGAGGCAAAAAATACCACAATGTCCCAAAGGTAGTAAAAGCTTCTGGTCATTTGTCAATTTGTCAAAAACATCAGAAATTCTGCCCCATCCTCCATCCCAACGCTCATTCACAATGACTTTCCAGCTGTTAGCCATTTAGACAAGGACAATCTGCTTGCTGCACACTTTGCGGCCAGCTCAACACTCCCAGATTGTGCTTTGTCTCCGCCTACACTTGAGTGCGTCGAATCTTCAATGGGACGAATCTACTTACGCACTCGTGTAGTAGCAAGAGTACGTAAAGATCTCAACATACATAAATCCGCTGGTCCAAATGGTATATCTTTCCTTCTTCTGAAGAGGAGACTCTTTCCTGGAAAACAGCATTTGTCCAGCCCGTCCCTAAAAAAGGCGAATCATCTTCTCTCTCCTCCTACAGACCCATTGCACTTACGTCCCTTCTTTCCAAGGTCATGGAAACACTGATAAATCGCCAGCTCATGAAATATCTCGAAACACGAAAACTCTTCAAAGACCGGCAATATGGTTTTCGTAGCAACAGCTCCACTGGTGATTTCATGGCATGTCTCACCGAAAAGTGGAACCAAAGCGTACATCAATCTGGCGAAAGCAAGATAGTTGCACTTGATATTTCTAAGGCATTTGACAGAGTTTTGCATCAGGCTCTTTTGTCGAAAATGCGTGCATTTGGGATCGACGACTCTCTTCTTCAATGGATTAGAAATTACCTTTCGGAACGTTCAATTCAAGTTGTCTTGGATGGTTTCAAGTCTGATATTCACAAAATAAATGCTGGTGTGCCCCAGGGCTCTATTCTGTCTCCGACACTCTTTTTGATTTTCATTAATGATCTACTCTCTGCTTTTTATATTCGTTCCCGGACTCACGGCTCTGCACTTCGGCTGTAGAACGAGAATGGCAGCGTATGCTAAGCTCATTAAATTCCGATACCAACAGTATAACCAATTGGAGAACTATCAACAGAGTGGAATTTAATGCTTCCAAAACACAAAGCTGTCTGCTGTCGTTGAAGCGAAATCTAAACACCCAGCCATTATCCATGAATGGCACTTGCATCGTCGAAACAGAAAAACTTTCCATTCTCGGTATGCGTGTCAATGACAACTTACGTTGGAATGACCACATATTTGATGTCGCCAAAAATGCTGCGAAATGTCTAGGTTTCCTCAAGCGATGTAAGAAATATTTTACCCCCTCTGATCTGGCCTCAATATATAAGGCATTCATCCGCCCAAAATTTGAGTACAATGCCCACATCTGGTCAGGTGCTCCTAAAACATCTCTGCACCTGCTAGATAGGATTCAAAACCGTGCGATAAAACTTATTGACGATACTAATACCAGTCAATCAATGGACACCCTCGAAATGTCTCGTGTCTCACTTTGTTTTATCGCTATTTCCACCACCAGTGCTCCACTGAAATCGCCAGTAGCATTCCGCCCATTCAAACTTTCAACCGTAACACCCGTCTCGCTATGAATGCTCATCAGTATACCCTCAAGCCCACTTTCGGACGAACTCTGAAATATCATGATTCGTTCCTATGCCGTACAACTCGCTTATGGAATGCCCTGCCGATCTCTGTATTTCAATTTGAACAATCGCCTTAAGGGTACACAAACCCCTTGAAAAAAAAAAACAATATAAGATTCATTGGTACATGTCTACTGTAAATCCTGCATCTATCTATATATCGGTCTATCTTTGTTCTTTAATTTTTTAGTAGAAATTCCGAACATCATTTCTGCGAGCACGCTTCTCTGTTTCCTTCTTTTCTTTCTGAGACGTCGATGTTGTGAGCAGCTTATACTGCTGCCACTCGTAATTGACTTAACTGACAATGGCAAAGACCAGCTCCTCGTAGGTATACATAGCTCCTTTGGTTATAGAAAAGGATTACAACTTGTTCGCTATTAATTCTGCTGCGTATGGTATGTGTTTACAGTGAAGCACTTCATCTAATCTTACACTATCGCTCCCTAGATTCCACACAATCAATTACACTTTGTTTCCCAATTGAAACAAGAAAAAAAAAAACAAACTGCTTCATCTTTCTAAAAGTTCTTACCTTTCTTTTTGTATTTCCCTTTCTTGTTTCTATTTTTTCTATTGCATTGAGCATGCTTACTTTTATTTACATTTTGCTTTTGATTTTTCTAATTACCTTGCAACTCTTAGTTTTCTCCCCCTTTTGATAAAAAAAAAATAAACAAATGCATACAATTCTAGTTCTTCATTCCAATCCGCTTTCAATTAGAAACTTCGTTGCGTTCTTATTTTAAGTAGCAAATAAAATGTAGAAAAAAAAAGAAAAAAGAAATAGAACGGATTTTTCCGCTCAACTTAGCAAAAGAACCCGCAAGCAACACAAGAAAGATTATTTCTCTCCTTCCTTAGGTATATGGGCCACCAATGCACAAACGTAACATATGTTGGAACCCATACGGAAGGGGCGACATTCATGATATCTATTGGAATCCACCCACAACCACTACAACTCGTCATCACCTACCGAATTGCCCTTGTGAACTAGCATACGAACAGACCTGTGAAAAGGTAGGTGTGTGTTAATACCAATCTTTTAATCAGGTCATTCTCAAAAAACAAAAAAACAAAACAAAAAGAACAGAAATCTTGTTCCTTTCTGAAGGTAATTGTTTCCATTTGTTTTATTCCTCATTTTCGATGTTTTTTTTTCTTCTTTTTCGTTTCTCTTCTCGATGAAAACTTTCACAGATTACTGAAAAAAAAAAAATTTAAAACAAAAAAACAGGGAGTAGAAAAAAAAGTGAATGCTCCCCATCCGGTGAGAATATTTCAATGGCACACCTCACATACTTTGCCTCACATCCGGCTTCAGCCAACCAACATATTATTATATCGTAGTCCCTCCATTCACCCTCATATGGTTATGGAGTTTATGTGCCCGTACATTTGTCACACCCCCATCATTGGATTTCCCTTCCTCCCGCTTCTTTGCATTTTCAAATGTACGGAAATCCTTTTCATTTCTTTTTTTACCTCATGAATGAGAAGCGAATGGAAAAAAAGAATGATATTCCCAAATGGGAAAGAAAAATTACATCCGCAGTCCTACAACTCCTAAGGCGCACTTCATTCTCCATCTCCAATGCATGGTATGTAAGCAATGTGGCGAAGCGATGTAAATTTGTTAGAAATTTTGTGAAATCGCCTCAGAATCCCCATCCCCATTCCCAAAGGACGACGTATAAGAATCCAGTTAATTAAACTGACTAAAGCAACTATCTATAGTCGTTATTCCCGGGGCTTCCTTCTCTGGGTAAATAGAAAATCATCGACTGGCGACGACTGGCCTAGTTCCAATTTGCTTAATTACACATAAAATAGTGGGGGCTGTTGACACTACTTTAACTGACATTGACACCACACACACAGGAATAACAGGTGAGGAAAACTAACACAAGCTACCACCTACCTACCATTCAGTCCATTCAGTATTGAAAAGGATCAAAAGAAAAAGTGAATTCATTTCCCATGGCCTTCATGATACCCATTCTCGTGCTACCCGTAGTGAGGTCCAGAAGTAAGGAACAGAAGTAAAGAGCCAACGAAAGTGGAAATTTCATTTTCATAATTCTCCACTGCAGTAAAGTTCATGAGAAATGTGTTTGTTGGTCCATCGTTGGGCGCCACATAAGAATTTGAGTATGAGTAAGACTTCATTTCAAGTTTATAGCGATGTTTTCCGAGAGGCAAACGCTAACAAGAGTCAAATGAAAAAATGGTAAACACAAATGTTAATTTAAGGATTTGATAAATTGAATACGGGACAGAGAGCCGGTGAAAATACGATCGAGTATGTGTGCAGAATTGGCTTAGGTTGCTGAGAGAAGAGAAGGATATCATCGTTAAAGTAAACTTACCTTGAATTCGTCGTATTTGGCTGTCTGCTGCAGTTCAAAAGGTAGTAAAATGCAAAAGAGAGGAAGTCATTGTATTTGTTTGTCCTCTGGGAGGGTACGAAAATACGATAAACAACAAACAGCAACCAGCATACAGCATACAGCATCCAGCAAACGACGCCAGTATTTGGTATTCGTCCACCCGTCGTAGTTTGACAGTAAGGAGCTTTACTTTTAGATGAAAATTGAAAGCGATTTGATTGAGGATTTGAAGTTGATAGTAAAGTTTTCCTGGTCGACACTCGACAATAAATAAAATTTTATTGAAGGGAGGCAGCGGAGATGTGGAGTATTATTTGAAAAAAAAATTGTTCTCTCTGTTCTTTCCATTTTCTTTATTTTCTTGCTATGAGCAGATGTGGTCAATTTTGAAAAGGCCTTAACTTTTTGATTACTCTCTTGTTGGGTTGTCTATGTGAGGATTAAATTGAGTCCTTTGTAAATATGGATCATAATGTTGGGAGGCCGAATGATTTTATTTTAGATATGAACATCTTGGACAGTTCAAGGACTGTTTTTTTTTTTTTATTTCAGCTTGTACAAATCACTTCTGTTTCATTTTTTCTCTCTTGTTGTAATCCTTGACATAAGTTTACATCATTGAGAGGGGATGGATTAAAAAGAGAAAATGGTTACCTAATAACTATTGAAAACATTTTCTATATTGCCTTTGGACTAGGAGCAGTACTGTCACTATACTGTTTTTTCAGTTTGAAAAAGGTCAATGTGATGAGTATAAGTACATCGCTTATTGACATTTACGAGTATATTTTTAAGCCCGATATTCTTAAGTGATTTTCGAGGACATTTTCTTCCCTTTAGGCTAGGTCACTCTTGATATTTGTTTTTTTTTTTTTTTTGTTTAATTTATTATACTTTATTGTACTTGTTCTTTCATGAATTATCCTCGGTAACTGCTCAGGAGATCATGATTAACTGCGCAAAAGTGACAATAAGAAAGCCGATGCACGCTGGTTTTGAATGTTCGCAAGTTATAATGGCTGAGAAGACAAGAGTTAACTAGGACAAACCATTAGCGATGGTTCGGGTCTGTTGCCGGAATAGCATAGGCTTGTGATTTTCGGTTCAGTATATTTTGCTCAATTGAAACTAACTACTCCGCTTAAAAATGGGTAAGGAGAAGGTTCATATTAACATCGTCGTCATTGGACACGTCGATTCTGGTAAATCAACCACCACTGGTCACTTGATCTACAAGTGCGGTGGTATTGATAAGCGTACCATTGAGAAATTCGAGAAGGAAGCCCAAGAAATGGGTAAGGGTTCCTTCAAGTACGCCTGGGTATTGGACAAATTGAAGGCTGAACGTGAACGTGGTATCACAATTGATATTGCCTTGTGGAAATTCGAAACCTCTAAGTACTATGTGACCATTATTGATGCTCCCGGACATCGTGATTTCATGAAGAACATGATCACTGGTACATCACAAGCCGATTGTGCTGTATTGATTGTTGCCGCTGGTACTGGTGAATTCGAAGCTGGTATCTCAAAGAACGGTCAGACCCGTGAACACGCCCTACTCGCCTTCACTTTGGGTGTCAAGCAATTGATTGTCGGTGTTAACAAGATGGATTCGTCCGAGCCACCATGAGGCACGTTACGAGGAAATCAAGAAGGAAGTCTCCTCCTACATCAAGAAGATTGGTTACAATCCAGCTGCTGTTGCATTCGTACCAATTTCTGGCTGGCATGGTGATAACATGTTGGAACCATCAACCAACATGCCATGGTTCAAGGGATGGAAGATCGAACGCAAGGAAGCCAACGCTGAAGGTAAAACTTTGATTGAAGCTTTGGATGCCATCCTCTCACCATCCCGCCCAACCGACAAACCCCTTCGTCTGCCACTCCAGGATGTGTACAAAATCGGCGGTATTGGAACAGTACCAGTTGGTCGTGTTGAAACTGGTGTCTTGAAGCCAGGTTGTCTTGTTGTCTTTGCTCCAGCTAACATCACCACTGAAGTTAAGTCCGTTGAAATGCATCACGAAGCCTTGACCGAAGCCGTACCCGGAGACAATGTTGGTTTCAACGTTAAGAACGTTTCCGTTAAGGAATTGCGTCGTGGCTACGTTGCCGGCGACTCAAAGAACAACCCACCCAAGGGAGCTGCCGATTTCCTTGCTCAAGTCATCGTATTGAATCACCCTGGTCAGATCTCGAACGGTTATACACCAGTATTGGATTGTAACACCGCTCATATTGCTTGCAAATTCGCTGAAATCAAAGAAAAGGTTGATCGTCGTTCTGGCAAGAGTACAGAAAGCAATCCAAAGGCCATCAAGTCTGGTGATGCCGCCATTGTTAACTTGGTGCCAAGCAAACCATTGTGCGTCGAGTCATTCTCCGAATTCCCTCCATTGGGACGTTTCGCTGTCCGTGATATGAGGCAAACCGTTGCTGTCGGTGTCATCAAGGGTGTTAACTTCAAGGATGCCTCCGGTGGCAAGGTCACCAAGGCCGCCGAAAAAGCCACCAAGGGCAAGAAATAGCTGCAACCAATGAATACCTATTCAATTAACAACACTATAAATCAGCGTCAATGCAGCACAAACAACATCAGTAGCAGCACCAGCAACAATACCAACAGTTGCAACAGCAGTAGCAGCAACAGCACCACAACAACAACAGCTGCAACAACATTAAAAAAAATATTTGACAAAAAATATCATTGCTTCCATCGTAAAGAGTTTCGCAGGAAAGGAGGAGACTGGTCTCCAGTATCATTCCATCTACTATACTACTACATTAAAAGAAGAATCAAAGTATTTTAGGGCACGCCTGAGGATGGATTTAAGGGTAAATTTACGAATATTCATAGCGATATGGATATTGCGATTATAAGTTCAAAGGCGGCTGGTGACATATTCGTTTGATCGCTGATCAAGAAGACAATAGACATGGCGTGTTCCAATTGATGATAGGGTAAAAAGTGATGTTTCACAGACTTTAATGAACTTGACATACAAACATTCTCATTCAGAACGGAATCCTGGAGACACCAAAATTTATTTTGCGAAAATCAAACCTTAACCACCTTAAACAACTTGAATATAGTGTTTCGAATATGAATGTACAGGGTGGGCCAAGTTGGACTGGCTGGTATATAGTGCATATAGCGTTTATTTTAACATAAAAGTGTAAAATCGTTTGATTTAAGTATGGAAATTAATACCTTTTAAATGACCTCCATTTGCCTTTCTAAAGCATTTTCAATTACTGTACACAACGTATCTAGCTCCAAATTTATTATTCCTGCATGAATATTTTCAACTAAAGGGTTTTCCACTAGGGACTTGACAACTTTGAATTTATTTTGTGAACGCACTCTTTCACTAATCATCGAACCGTCACTGTCAATTTATTCAGTAAACTCAACATTTTCATCATGGTAAAGTACACGAACGAGCAACGTCTGCAAATTATAAAAATGTTCTACCGAAATTCGGAGTCGGTGACTGCAACTTTAAGAGCGTTAACTCCAATTTTCGGTCGTAATTCTCGCCCTAGTAGACAGGCAATAACAAGTTTAGTGCAAAAATTTGAGTCTACATATTCGTTGTGTGATGTTGCCATGTCAGTGAGACAACGGGTCGGTCAAAGTGTCGAAAATATCGCTGCCGTTCAGGCGTCCGTAGCAAACGATCCAAATAAGTCAATTCCACGGCGTTCTCAAGAATTGGGCATCGCTCAGACCACATTATGGCGTACTTTGCGTAAGGCTCTTGGTTCACACCCATACAATATCCAGCTGACTCAAAAATTGAAGCCGATGGACCATTTGAAGCGACGTACATTCTCCGATTGGGTTCTGGAGAAGATGCGCCAAGATGATGAATTTCATCGCAAAATCATCTTCAGTGACGAAGCTCATTTTTGGCTCAATGGGTTCGTCAATAAGCAAAATATTGGTCGTTATTGGTCGGCTGAAAATCCATATGTGCTTCATGAATCACCACTTCATCCACAAAAATAACTGTTTGGTGCGGTTTGCATGCCGGCGTGTTATTGGGCCATATTTTTTCGTCGACGATAACGATCATCACGTTACTGTGAATGGTCAGCGTTATCGCGCCATGATCACCAATTTTTTTTGGCCCGAATTGGAAGATATGGACTTGGACGACATGTGGTTTCAACAAGATGATGCCACAAGCCACACAGCACACGCTACAATTGATTTATTGAAGAGTAAGTATGGTGAGCGTGTTATCTGAAGAAATGAGCCAATCGATTGGCAGCCTCGTTCGTGCGATTTAACGCCGCTTGACTATTTTCTGTGGGGCTACGTTAAGTCATTGGCTTACGCCAACACGCCGGCGACGTTGAAAGAGCTCAGAGCCAACATTGAACGCGAAATAGCTGCCGTTTCGGCCGAAATGTGTGGCCGAGTCGTTGAAAATTGGATATAACGAATCGACCTCTGCAAACGTGCCCGCGGTCGAAGTCGAGTTCCATTCATAAATGTTTTGATTGTACTTCAAGCCTATAATAAAGTTTTTGAAATATCTCAAATGGTTTGCGTTTTATTTTAAAAAAAAGTTGTCAAGTCCTTATTGGAGAACCCTATATTATACATTTGTTTATGTTAACCGCCCTTTTAGGTAGCCCCACTAAATGAAAACAGCACCATCAAACCTGGAGAATAGAGAGGCCAGGGGAAAACTATATTTTCGCGAAGAATCCCAATTGTCGATGTTCATTATCTTCTTCTAAAAAAAATATGGACTGATGACTATGATATGATAAAGCATCGGTGCAATGGCTACAACTTCACGGTGGATATTTTCTTGTAGGTCCGCAATAGTTCATGGATTGTTTTTGTAAGCTATCAACTTGATGTTAGGAGTCCTACACAAAAAAGGCACATGGTATGAAGAACGTCATGCGAGGAGGCCAGGAAATATATAGCCTGCCACAGTAGGCACTTTAACAATGAACCACTTACTGTTCTTTCTTCGAAAGATAGTGAAATTTAATTATAAAGAGAATTTTTTTTTTAAGAACTTAACACCCAAGTGGGTATAATTACACTTAAAATGCCTGATCACGTGTTAAGTTTTTAGGAAAATGGGACAGAAAGAAAGAAAGATTTTTGGGCTCTAAATTATTATCGTAATTGGACTTGTTGTTGTATTATAGGCAACCATTCGTCTTGAATTAAGTTGCCTAAAAAAAGAATGTCTTTCGGGCGAGGCTGGGATTCGAACACCGAACCTTCCGATTGGGAAGCCAATACACTGCCACTTGAGCCACGGCTACCCACAGCATACAAAGAGCACAATAGACAAGTTCTTTGTCTGAACGCTCTGTTCCGATTTTGACAGTACGACAAAAAAACATTATCCTGTTGGAAAATCAACGTACAAGTTTCTCCAAAAAAAACTAGTTCACAGGGGTCTAATTCATTCTCTAAGTCCCATAGATGAACTGCTGCAGAGACTTTCGGTTCTTAAAAGACCATTGAACCTATTTCATTTCCAGAGAAACATCCTCAAACAATCTAGCCTTCAGTTTTGAGGGTCAGTCATAATATACAACTTAGAATTCCATTTGCAGGAGAAGATAACAAAGTTCAACATGTCTTAAGTTCAATTGAATGCTTAGCAAATGACATGTCTTCATCTCAGAGTTTCTTTTTTCGTCCTATAACATCGTCCGAATTATATAAAATCATCGTCTCTCATCAAAAATGCTGGTTCTAAAATAACGGATTGGTTCTCAAATAACTTTGTCAAAAATGTCGCTTCGAATATCTGTGATATTTTATGTCACATTTATAACAAAAGCGTTTTTAGTGGTGTTTTTCCAGAAGACATAGAGCGAGCCGAAGTAATACCTTTTTTTTAAAAAAGGGAGATAAAACATCAATAAATAATTATAGGTCCATTTCTTTACTTTCAGTATTTTCAAAGATTTTTGAAAAAGCTGTTAAGAATTGAACGATGCCTTTTTTAGAAAAAATTTAATTTGTTTTTAGTTCCAGTTTTTCAACTAAAGGAACCCTTTTGAATTTCTGTTCGAATGTTTATGATGGTTTTAATAAAAAGAATTTATCTATTGATAAATTGACATAACATTTGATACCGTCGATCACAGGATTCTTTTGGGGAAGCTATATAAATGCGGATTTAGGGGCATAATGTATAATTGGTTATTTTCATATTTATCTGATAGAAGGCAAAGGTCGAGAGCTAATGGACAACTCAGTTCTTTTAGTTTTATTTCTATAGGAGTTCCCCAAGGTTCTGTGATTGGCCCGATTTTTTTTCTTAATTTTTATTAATTCGCCTTTGTTACAAAATTATCGTAGAAAAGTTAATGAATTCGCTGACGATATGGCATGTGCTTTTCACAGTGACTCTGCTTTAGATCTCTCTGCTGATGATCTAGAGAAATCTTACGCCACTACCGGTTCAAGATGCATAAAATGATTATAAGTGACAAAACAAAAATTATGTTTTTTAATGTGTGGGCGGTAGAGAAGTAGATTTATTTGTCACTGCGCAATGTGTAATAAAATCGGTCAAAATCGGTTATAACGAACTCGATGGTACTAGTGAATTTGTTTGTTATATCCGGTGTTTCGTTATAACCGATTTGGCTTTTTTTTTTATTTCGGTACTTTTATTTATTTATGATTGGGGTATAAAGCAAGCTGTCGACATTTTTGCTTAATGAACTCTCCTTCTATTTTCATCTCCGTTTTGGTCAAAAATTCTTCACAACCTTGGTCAAAAGTATCAGTCAACAAAACAAACGATTTCAAGGTATTGACAGCCTGAAGTGCATCCTCGATGTTCACTGAAATTCTGTTGCAATTCACAGTTTCTGTAAGTAAAAATGTTGCAAAATGTTTTCATACTGTCAGAGAAACAAGACTAAAAACTCTTCTTACCTTCTTCATTGTCATCACTCTCCACATTTTCATTTTGAGCAGAATGTGTTCGTCGGTTAATAACTCTGCAGTCACAATGTTGTTGTCCTCATTAACCAAATCTTCAAATACGTTATCATATGACTGAATATGTTTATTCCAGTGCCTCAAAGGCCAATTGTCTTCTTCTTTGAACTCAGTTTCGATTGAATTATCAGGTTCTTGTGGGATAAATCCACCATGTTTAAAACAATTTTTTATAGTTGCCATAGACACCCTCTCCCAAGCTCTGGTAATCAGTAGAACGGCATCCAACAAACTCATTACATGTGGTCCATCTTGTTTCTCGATGTTACGAATTATGTTTAGTACTTGAAGCTTTCTGTAATGCTCTTTCAGCGATCTGATTATACCCTGATCCATTGGTTGTAACACAGAAGTTGTATTAGGTGGCAAAAGCACAAGCTTCATAGAAGTAAGACCATCGATATTTGGATTTGCCGGACTATTGTCCTTTCGTTTTGTCAACTGTCTATCCCAATTTCTTAAATGTTTTTCCAATATGTCTGACGTGATCCAGGCTCGTTTATTGGACTCATACAATGAGGGAAGTTTCTTGACATTTTTAAAGCACCTCGGCTTTTTTGATTTTCCAATAACCAACAACTTTTGTTTAGCAGTTCGTTTCACCTTTGAATTTTGAAGTTTTATTAGGTGTCATTTTGTAGAACAAACCTGTTTCGTCGATGTTGAAGATTTGATCATCTGAATAGCCCTCTCGCAGCTTTAGCCAAACACCACGCAACCAACCAAACACTACCGTGAATGTGGCTTACCATTGCACTAACGATGTTATGTATTTTATTTTATTTCAAAGCAGTTGAGCAGGTGAAGTAATTTTTTCCCAACCCTTTTGCAAAGTCTTGTGCCTTAGTTTGTAGAATTGGTCCGCTTAATGGACCTTCTTTGGGCTTTGAACCAGCTGAGCCAAGCAGCAACTATGTCGGGATGTTGACTGCATCTCGAACTTTCTTTATTTTCAAGTTGGATTCTTCAAAATTCTTCTTAATTTTATCTCGGTCTTTGAAAATGGTAGAGATTGTTGAAGCCAATACACTGAGCTTGCCGAAATTATTTTTCTGTAGCTCGAAATACATAAATCATTTTTGATATTCACTGATTCCGACGGTTTTGGGGTACCGAAAAATGACTTTTCACTGGAGTTGTCTCTGTGAGCTTCCTTTCCGCTTGTAGACCCGTAATTTTCTTACATTTCATGCCACAGTTTAGAGGTGACAGCACAAAATATTAGAATTTTTCCATTTTTATTTTATTTCATATATAAGGTGGCGCAAAATTAATCACCCTATCGAAAGATGGCGTCGTACGTCAATCGTATTTGCCATTTGTGAACTAGACAGCTGCAGTATACAAACAGACAAGCAATGGAGAACTACACTCCGCAAGAGCGTGGAATAATTGTGTCGATGTTTTTGACCAATAATCGGTCGGTGGTGTTATCGCAGCGTGAATTTCGACGTCGATTTCCTAATCATGTCGCGTCAACTGGGTAAAAATTCCTGCGCTTAGCTACTCAACTCGAACAGAGTGGAAACACAGGAGACCATGCAGGGCGGGGTCGATACCGAACTGGTTGTTCGGCGGACAATATCGCGGCTGTGGCTACCCATGTCGCTCAGAACGAAGATACATCAACCAGACGACGGGCTACGCAATTGGTCATCACCAGACGGACCCCACAGCGAATTTTAGTGAAAGTCTTACACATGTTCCCGTACAAAGTGCAAACCGTGCATCAGTCAATGCCTGCCGTCAGTCACATGTGAATTACTGTAAAGCTATCCTCAATCTCAACAACGAAGAAGACGATTTTTTGTCGAAAATCGTCATGAGGGACGAGGTGCATTTCCACTTACAGTTACGTCAATAAGCAAAATCTTCGTTTCTGGGGCACTGACAATCCGCGTGTGATGCACGAAGAGCCATTTCATCCACTCAAAGCCACTGTGTGGTGCGGCGTTCACGCGGGAGGAGTGATTGGGCCGTATTTTTTTGAGCACGCCATGGGGCAATACGGTCACTGTTACTGGCGAACGCTACAGGGCCATGATACAAAAGAAAATCAGACGGTTGCCAACTATTTTGCAAAATTTTTTAAACAGTCATTTGCAGGCAACCTCTTTGTACCCGACTCCATCTATTTCAAGTACCTTCCCAATTTCTCCATGGGCCCCTCTCTCTCTCTCTCAACCTTTTGATCCCACCCTTATCGAAGAAAAGTTACAAAATCTCAATGATGAATTTGTATCCGGTCGAGATGGGCTCACCGCAATATTTCTCCAAAAGTGTGCCTCCAATCTTTCGCACCCACTTTCCTCCCTCTTTCATTTCTCCCTCACACAAGAGGAATTCCCCCAACCCCGGTTCACAAAAAGGGATCAAAGAATAAAGTAACCAACTACCGACCCATTGCTATGCTTTCTCACATAACTAAGATGTTCGAAAGTTTTCTATATGAAGTTCTAAGCTTTCAGTGCAAGTCACTTATGTCACCCATTCAGCACGGATTTCTAAAAGGTAGATCAGCCTAGAAAATGGCAACGAAATTGACGTTATTGCTACAGATTTCGCTAAGGCCTTCGATAAAATATCACACCAATTGATCCTTTTCAAATTGTCTTCCCTCGGTTTTGATCCTATATTGTTAAAATGGATATCTTCTTCTCTGGAGAACCCTTACTATAGCGTTCGCTTTAGGTCAGCCTTCTCAAACCCGTTTTTAGCCACTTCTGGTGTCCCACAAGGCAGCTATCTAGGTCCCCTCTTTTTCATTTTAACTATAAACGATCTTGAGAAGTTTATCAAACACTGCTCCGTATCCACTTACGCCGATGACATTAAGTTCTCCAAAACTATTTCTTCTTGGTATCTAAAAAATTGCTTTGAGCTCAATGTCTCCAAATGCCAATCTATGACTTTGTCTCGTAAGTCCAATCAATCCCCCTCTCGACCTTATTTTCTGCATGACCAACCTGTACCCCTTCGCGACCTTGGAATTTTATACAATAGAGAGTTAAACTTCCGTTCGCATGTTGATGAGATAATCCTTAAAGCCAACTCATCGCTCTGTTTTATCAAACATTGGTCTAAAGAATTTTGCAACCCTTATGTGACAAGGTCACTTTACATTACCCTTGTCCGGCCTCAGTGAATTCATATATCCCGAATCGAGAACATTCAACGTCGTTTTCTTCGGTTTGCTCTTCGTGGACTACCCTGGAGTGCTCCATTTATCTTACCTCCCTATCGCGACCGCCTTAAACTTCTTAACCTGAATAACCTCGAAAAACGCAAAGACGTAGCTGACATTCTCTTCATTCATCGACTACTCTCCGGTTCTGTGAACCGCGCTTCCCATTACAATTCTATTTCCTTCAGCACTAACCCTCGTAATTTACGCTGTCCTCGACTCTTCTATATCCCAACCCACCGCACCTCTTATGGCTCCAACGAACCAATCTCCCACATGCTCCGTGAGGTCAACTCAAACCTCCACCTTTTTGATTTTAACCTGAGCACTTCTCGTCTTAAATTTGATCTCCTCCACCATTCCCTTACTTATTACCCTTAATTCTTATTAGTTTTTAAGTCCTAGTTTTTAAGTTAAGCTTGCATTAAGCGAAATAAATGGAGGCGTTAGCCTCCACTAAATTAAAATTAAACGGCTTCTTACTGCAGGAATTGAATGAGCGTTGCTTAGTGAACATGTGGTTTCAAAAAGACGGTGTAACTGCACACACAGCACGAGCCACAATGTATATTTTGAAGGAAGCGTTTCCTGGTCGCGTTTTGTTTTGGCGATTTGGCATGGCCAGCAAGATCGCCCGATTTAACCATCCCGCACTTCTTTCTTTGGGGCTACTTGAAGTCGTGGGTTTATCCCAGCAAACTTTTAGACAATCGCAGTCCTTAAGGAGAATATTCGACAGGAATGGGAACAGCTATCACCGGAAATCTTGCAGAAAGCCATAAAACGGGCACAAACGTGTATCAACACTGGCGGTAGCCAGTAAGGCTCCAAAGAAAGATGTCCATCACTCAAAATCATTCTTTTTTATTTAGTGAAAAAGAAATTCGAAAACAAAATTTGATGATTAATTTTGCGCCAACTGCTATATAAATAATTTCGGCTCACTTATTGCCTCAAATCCTGAATTCAAAATCAAAATCGAAATCCTGTGAATTGTCAGCAACATCAATGCCATTAAAAGTCAACTTGGGCTTTGTTAGGGACACTGATAAGCAAAGTGATTTAGGGGAAAACGCGATTGTTGAAGTAATAGTAGGGCTTGTCTTCGTGCTTATATTATACTTTCTGGCGTCCTTAAAAACCCAATTATTTGCCGAAAGCATCTCTCTGTCAATCACCACTTCCATTAAGCAACACACAGCCCATTCATACCTCCAGTCATTGTTAATCTAAAAAAATTACCACAAATCGAAGAAATCAATCTCTAAATAAAAAAAAAAACAACCTTCCTCGGCTATCAATTTTATCACCAAGTGTCAACCTCATGCCACTCGATTTACACTCACCTTCAGTACCACCTATCATGTCAAAGCTTCATCACCTTCATCAACAACGACAACAAAAAGAAAAACAAAATCTCATCCCATCTAATGCAACCTTCCGAACAATATGTCACGGCTTCCGTCTATCCACGGATCTGCTTCCTTTCTGACAAAACATAGAACCCTCTTGCTGTCCATAAATCAAAAGCTCTACTCCTGCCAACCCTGAGACAAACGGAGAGCCTAGCAACATTTTGGCACGACACGTAGACATGTCACACCCTTATTAAAATGCAAAACACAATCTTGTATTGAATTCTTTCACTTTTGCCTAATGAATTTTCTCTTTTGCTCCTTTTTTTCCTTTTGTTCTTCTTTGTTTTATTATTATTTTTATCAAGCAAAGAGGGTTAGTAAATGAAAACATTCAGAAATTCTGTTGTTTGATGGTGAATGGGCTGTAGGCCCGATAAAAAAGTAAAAAGTACGATAAAACGTAAATTTTGCGGAAGGTAACGCATAATCCAAAACATCTACGCCCAAGGTATGGGAATAGTTGCATATTTACAGATACCCATCCAGGGCTGGATGTTCAGAAGGAAACTGATTCCATCTGTGACAATGTAGACGAGGTCATTTCTCTGTCCCGCCCTACTCGTGGTTCATAGGCCTGCTTCACAGACGTGATATCGCATAAATTTCGACTGGTTTGACGGATACCCAGGCAAGATTTCACACTCATTAAATATTCGGACGTCATAATTATTTATACTCGCATAAAATGCAACCGCAGTGTTGAGTCGCACAATACTCGCATCTGAATATCTGAAACGCTGAATTATTGAGTCGCTGTGTCGCTGAGCCGCTGCTGTATAGCTGAATGTTTGAATGCCTACAAAAGGATAATTAACACTTCCTTTGGCCAGCAGTCGTATCAGTGTGACTGCACATCATAATTCGTCTTTTCTTTGGAATTGGAATTCATGTGGACGAGGGTGCAATAAGTGCATTCAGCTTGCGGCAAAGGTACGAGTACATATATACTGGCACAACAAGGTGCGAGATGAATACACAATTTGCCGGTAAAATTTCATATATCGTCGTCGCTCTCGAACCGCGATAGTTGTATTGTACGAGTAGTTTGGTTAGTAGTCGAGTTTGAATTTCAGCTACTGCATATATTCAAAGTTTGTCTCTTTAAAGTGCCACCCGCGCACTCGGTGCTACGTGAATGGAATTTATAAACGCAAAACCAAGATGATGCAATTGTCCACTACGATCATAATTACACAGCTACCTTTGCACAATATGCTTTCACTAACGAATATAGTCGTAGTCGTAGCATGGGGGTAAACAATTCGCATTCGCAGACGTCACATTGCATCGTCGTCGGTTGTAACATTGAATCGTAACACATTGATCAGCTCGTGCACCTCCTAAACTGGGATGTGGTGCCGTAGTTTACCTTTTCTCTTCGTTGTTTTTGCTTGCCTCTCGACTGAAACTGATCAGCACACAACACGATTGAGACGCTCTGACATAATCGTCCATTTATTATTCTGACAGCAAACTATCCGCATAGTTGGTGATAGATATCAAATTATCAAATACGAATAGGAGTAAGGGTAGGGCTACGGTCGCAGTTACGAGCACGGGTAAGAAGGTAAAAGTATCGAGTATCTATCATACATGGTTTCAATGGGCATGATCACTTAAGAACAACTATTTTCATACAACTCCTATGCGTCATGATCATAAGGGAGTGACAGTCTGAAAAGAAAGTGACGGAAATGGCAGGCAGCAAATTCAATACCCGCGAATGAATCAACGACACGTTTCGCTTCAGTGCGCCCGAACTCCGTATCCAAGACCAAAGATAGAAGTTTGTTTTTATTGGGCGAGCTTGGACTTGAGATCTTTTATATTCCGTGCGCGAATGGATTTCAGTTTCTGTGGTTTGTTTCCTTTATTTTATTATCTCTTTCTTTATTTTTTTATTTTTACGTAATTTTGCTCAAGTTGCCCATGCTGAACGACGGTATTTGGCTTTTTTTCGTAGCTGCCTTTGGTCATGCATTATTTGCTATTTGTTTGGCAATTCACAAGTTGCTCACGCTCGCCATGAAACTGGAACGATACTCGTAGATCTTTGGCAACAGGTTATTTGGAGCATTGTTTGCCTATCTAATGTCAAATGCGTGGTTTTTTTTGGAAAACAAAAATGCATTTGTAGACAAGTGGTGATCAGATGTGTGAGTAAATGGAATGCGGAGACGAGCTGAATCTCAATAAGCCACATGGAGAAAACCCATCAACACGGAATTACTTGCCATTAAGCTACAAAACGTTGTCAGGTACTCGAAAGATATCAACGAAAATTGACCAGAATCTTATCGCGAGTACAGTATCCGTCATCTATATGATAAGGAATTTCCGAGGATATAACTTATCACCTTGAGCTATTGATCGTAAAGAATATTTTAGTGATTTAGACATCGTTAATCGGTAACGATCATGTGCCTATGACCGATATATGGTACATGTACTCGTGTGTACAAACGTAATAAAGTACTTTTAATCTAATTGTATTATGGCAGGTTATTTTTATTAATTGTACAATATATAAAAATATTTATGGGGACGATTGCGCATGTGGCAAAATGGCCATAACCGAAACTAGAGTCGATTAATCGTGATTCTTAAAATGTGTATTTCTGCAAGTGCCTTGAACATGTGTATTCATTGACCATTTGTTGACAACACAAAGAGGTTTGATAACAAGTTATTAATCGTTGAAATATATATTGCCTATATTTACGAGGGTGGGTCAATAATTCCCTGAAAATTAAAACAGCTAAAATCCAACATTTTGCTTGTCAAGAAGCATCTCCTAAAAGAACACACCCAAATTTCCAAACAGATCTGTCAAAAAATTTTGTTGTGACAGCCATTTCAAACTGACACCTACGAGAATTTTCGTAAAGTGAATTTCATGTGCTCGTCAAACACTATTTTTGCGTAAAAAAAACCACCACGCAAACAGAACAAAAGTTGGAGAAGTAGGTGACCATCGATTGAAACCATCCACCAATGGTTTACTCAATTTCTCGTCGCCCAATTGAGGTCACCACACCAGAAATGGTCGACAAAATTCACGATATGAGAGGTATTGGATGATCGGCGAGTGAAGGTGAGCGAACTTGAAGAGGTTTCAGGCTTATCACATGGATCAGTGACTTAAATTCGGCAAAAATATTTGGGTATGGAAACGCAATTGTTTGACAACTTCGAGGGAGTGTTCAATCACAATCCGAACGAGTTTTTGTGCCATTTCGTAACCGTGAACGAAAAATGGATTCATCACAACACAACATAGATCAAGAAACAGTCGAGACAGTGGATTTCTCCTGGTGATTCCAAGCTGAAAAATGCCAAGGTGCGTCTATCGGCAGTGTCACTCACATCGATAATCTAGAAAAGAATAACACGATCACCGGCGGTGTCTATTATGCAGAGCTGTTGGATTGATTCGACGTCGATTTGAAGCAAAAACGACCGCATTTGGTGAGGAAAAAAGTTCTCTTCCACCAGGACAACGCACCGGTTCACAAGTCCGCAGTCGGGAGGGAGGAATTACTCCCGCATCCAGCATATTATTCAGACTTAGCACCCCACGACTATTTCCTGTTTGCAAACACTAAGAAATGGCTCAGCGGTAAGTGATTTGTGATATTCAGAGCTAGCTACGCATGACTACCGACTACCAAATGACTACCAAAGTCATATAGACCAATCAGCCTCACTTCCTTTTTCCTCAAAACTATGGAAAAGATCCTCGACAGGCATATCAGAGACGGGGCACTGCAATTGAATCGCCTTCATAAATATCAAGCTGGAAAATCAACCACATACGCTCTACAAAATCGAACCACAAGGATTGCAAAATCTCTCAGAGATAAAGAAGTAGCGGTCGGTTGTTTCCTCGATATAGAAGGAGCATTTGATAATACAGAATTCTCAGAGATATATAGAGGCATCCAAAACATGGGAGTTGACGGCACCACATGTAAATGGATAAAACAATAAAAACCTCACTAGGCAACAATAAACTCAGTGTTATAGCTACGAAAGCATGTCCTCAGGGAGAAGTACTATCACCCCTACTAGGGTTCATTGTAGTTTACGAATTACTGATTATACTTAGAAATTACGGCTTGTATGTCAAAGGATATGCAGACGACATTGCTATCCTAATCAGAGGTAAATTCGAGCACACAATCTCGGATCAACTCCAGAGGTCTTTGAACCTAGTTTGCTAAATGGTGCAGAAAAGTTGGCCTCAAAGCCAATCCAATGAAAAGCCTCATTGTCAGATTTACTAAGAGAAGAAGGTGAGAAGGACTTAGAAATGCCGCTCTCTTCGGTGAAACAATAGAGTTCTGAACGGAAGTCAAATATCTAGGAATTACACTGGATGAAAAACTTATGTGGAAAACTCAGACAAGGCCACGACCTGGAAAAAATTGGGGACTTAATCCCAAAATGACACTATGGATGTACAAGGCAATAACAAGACCTATCATCACGTATGCAGCCGCCGTTTGGTAGCACAAAGCAACGCAGAGGTCAACACAGGCCAAACTCAACAAACCACACTGCGCTTGAAGTTATTCTAAACATCCCACCACTTCATCTGGAACTCATGAAAGAAGCAATGGTAAATGTCTACATGCTAATCACAGAAGACGAACCCAACTCCAAACTAGTTCATTCCGCAATTCTACATGAATTAAAAACAAAACGAACTACTTGGAATAGGTGTAAAGGTAGACAAATGTCTACCAAGATATAACTTCCGGCACAACTTTAGGGTTACAGAGCCGCATGAATTATCTAAAAAATTTTCAAATTATTTTGCATCAAAAACTACAAATATCATACATCATTGTGATGCGACAACATCCCGACACCAGAACAGAATCCTTGATAAGACTTTATTTGTGAAGCCAACCAACATTCAAGAGGTTCATAGCATTATCAATTTGCTGGGGGAAGACAAATCTCCGGGAATTGATGGAATTCGAGCCGCTGATATTCGAAGACACGCCGATATATTCGCACCCATTATATGCAAATTCATAAACATCAGCCTGGCACAAACAAATATTCCGTCCATTCTGAAAACAGCTGTGGTAAGGCCGATTTACAAAGGAGGAGTTAAAAGTCAGCTCAGCAATTATAGACCGATATCGATTCTTCCGGTAATGGAAAAGTGTCTCGAAAGTGTAATTACTGAAAGAATAAAGAGTTTTATGGGAAAACATTCCCTGATCCATAAAAGTCAATACGGCTTTCAGAAAAATAAAAGTACAAGCTGAATTAGGAAATTGTGTCAACCAGAGCTTGAACAATTGTCACCACGTATTGGTACTCTTCATGGATTTCAGTAAAGCCTTCGATACTTTAAACCACAAAACCCTAATAGAAGCGCTACAACGTGTTGGTATACGAAGATTAATGGCGGACTAGTTAACACATTATCGGTGTAACAGGCTATTCTGCGCGAAAATCAGCGGAGTGCAGAGCGTAAGAACAAAGGGTGAATATGCTGTGCCACAGGGATCGAAATTAGGTCCAATACTTTATATCTTGTACACTCTTCGCTCTTTTAAGCAGAACACACCGTTTGTTTGCTTTCGCTGATGACACAGCAATCGTGGTACATCACAGGTCGCTGGAAATGGCTACAGCAATAATGCTAGAAGAGTTGGATACTGCGGTCAAATGGTGCCATGATAACGGCTTGGTGATTAATGCGTTGAAAACCAAGATGATGCACATCCGAAATCCTAGTTTCACATCGACACAAATTCCAGCATACCTGAGAAATGATGAATGTCCTAGTGCCAATACTGAAGTAATCGAAGTTGTCGACAGCTATAAATATTTAGGAGTCATCATAGACTGTCATTTCTTATGGAACAAACAGATTGATAAGCTACGTATGGATTTAAAGGAAGCCATATATGCACTAGCCCATCTGAAATATCACGCTACGGTGTCCGTCTTGAGGCAGGTCTACTATTCATTAATTGAGTCAAAACTGCGGTATGGTGTTCTTGCTTGGGGCAATGCAGCGGCAACCCATATTCAAAACCTGCAAAAATTACAAAAATCCGCATTGAAACACATCAACTCTATGAATACACGAAACAACGACACTACTTTCAAAGTCCTTAAAGTACTCGTAGAAGACATTTTTAAGATGACGCTCACTTTAGAATACTACGACGACATACGGTTTATCAGGCCAGTGGATCATGAAGTGAATACTAGACGACGGGCCCAAGGTATGCTTCAAGTATCAAGCATTCGCAACAAATATGGAAGAAGACAACTCCTACACAGCGTTCCGGCAACAATCAACAATCTACCCCGAGAACTAACAAACATTGTAAACTTTAAAACTAGAAAAAAAGCGATCAAAACCTTCTTTTTGAATAATGAAATATGAAATCAATATAGGCTAAATATTTTATCAATTATAGATACTAAATTAGTTTCAATATGTTATTTTGTAATGTGGAAAGACTAAGCTCACTAAATTAACCATTGAGTAGTTTAATCTTCTGCAGACAAGCCAAAGGCTTCGCAGATACTTAAATAAATTGTAAAGAGCTAAGAAAGACAAATAAATCAACAAAAAAACTCCGCCAGTCATTTTACTTGTTGCTGCCATTGGGTTATTATTTTTGAATTAATCGAAAAATCGCGAAAGTACCTTGTGATTATTTAAAGGATTTTAACGGATTAAAAATCAGTAGAGTGGTGTCTTCATGATGCTCGTGAAGATGCTACTTACGCTTTCTTTAACCATGTGGCTCTACAGAATAGGTAAACTATTGTATCTATAGGGTTTTCCAATAAGGACTTGACAACTTTTTTTTTAAATAAAACGCAAACCATTTGAGATATTTCAAAAACTTTATTATCGGCTTGAAGTACAATCAAAACATTTATGAATGGAACTCGACTTCGATCATATGGCCACGGCGGGCACGTTTGCAGCAGTCGATTCGTTGGACCCAATTTTCAACGACTCGGCTACACATTTCGGCCAAAACGGCCGCTATTTCACGTTTAATGTTGGCTCCAACGTCGTCGGCGTGTTGGCATAAACCAACAGCCCCACAGAAAATAGTCAAGAGGCGTTAAATCGCACGAACGAGGCGGCCAATCGACTGGCCCATTTCTTGAGATAACACGCTCACCATACTTACTCTTCAATAAATCGATTGTAGCGAGTGCTGTGTGGCTTGTGACAACATCCTGTTGAAACCACATGTCGTCCAAGTCCATATCATGGTGATCATGGCGCGATAACGCTGACCATTCTCAGTAGCGTGATAATCGTTACAATATGGCCCAATAACGCCGCCGGCATGCAAACCGCACCAAACAGTTATTTTTTGTGGATGAAGTGGTGATTCATGAAGCACATGTGGATTTTCACCCGACCAATAACGCATATTTTGCTTATTGACGAACCCATTGAGCCAAAAATGAGCTTCGTCACTGAAGATGATTTTGCGATGAAATTCATCATCTTGGCGCAACTTCCCCAGAACCCAATCGGAGAACGTACGTCGCTTCAAATGGTCCATCGGCTTCAATTCTTGAGTCAGCTTGATCTTGTATGGGTGTAAACCAAGATCCTTATGCAAAATACGCCATAATGTGGTCTGAGCGATGCCCAATTCTTGAGAACGCCGTGGAATTGACTGATTTGGATCGTTTGCTACGGACGTTTGCTGAACGGCAGCGATATTTTCGACACTTCGACCAACCCGTTGTCTCACTGACACGGCAACATCACACAAAGAATATGTAGACTCAAATTTTTGCATTAAACTTGTTATTGCCCGTCTACTAGGGCGAGAATTACGACCGACAATTGGAGTTAACGCTCTTAAAATTGCAGTCACCGACTCCGAATTTCGGTAGAAAATTTTTATAATTTGCAGGCGTTGCTCGTTCGTGTACTTTACCATGATGAAAATGTTGAGTTTACTGAATAAATTGACAGTGACGGTTCGATGATTAGTGAAAGAGTGCGTTCACAAATTAAATTCAAAGTTTTCAAGTACCTATTGGAAAACCCTTTACTTAATAAAACTCAACAACATTGTACTCGTAGTTCTATAATTGATGCGTTAAGCACCCATTTTTACTCCAAGCTTAACGTATGCTCCACGAAAAAATGTCAAAATCATTATGCTCTTCAAAGTCCTCGTGTCCAAATACTGATTATAAATTTCCGAAATTTTTCAGATCAACTTTCATTCAATACTCCTCCTTTAACTCATATATATTTTTGTTTTTGTTTGTTTTGTTTTTAGGACCTCATCTATTCCAAGAAACGAATTCGAAATATTCGCATTATCTTGGGCGTCGTTGGGGCGATAGTCCTCATTGGTCTCATAACCGTAGCTGTGGTGTTATTAGTGAAATCTAGCGATTCAGATACGCCTCCACCGCCGAGCAATGGTATTAAGTTAGAAGATATCCTTTCGGGAAAATTGCAAGCGAGAAGATTCAATGGATCATTTACAACCGGAAAGAGTGTTATTTTTAAGGAAAATAAGGTAAGCCGATCGACTAGAAAATTATACAAAAAAAAAAAAATGGTTCCGTTCTATTCATGTCTTTCACTTTAGCACATTTACGAGTATGATATACCAAAAGCCAGTCGAGAATCGTTATATTTTGATGACAAGGTAAACGTTTTTCTTTTTCCTTTCAAGGTTTAAACGATTTTTTGTAAAATTTCTTCAACTTCCAGCAACAATATGCAGTTTTTGAAAAATCAGCTGATGGCAACTACTTGCTTCTGGGGAAAAATCATCTCAAGGTAATCTAATATTCATATTCTTTATGAAACATTCTGTTTGTTATAATTGAAAGTAATTCTTTTGGTATATGTAGATCTATCGACACAGTTTTCAAGCAGAGTATGATATATACGATCTCCAGACTAAGGTTATATATCCAATCAAGATCAAGGGTAATCAGGAGCATCTGTTTCTTGTTAAGTGGGCACCTGTTGGAAATGGTTTAATTATAAACTTTGCACGAAATTTGTACTACAAACCAACGGCATTGGATAGTGATGAGATCCAGTTAACAGATGACAATAATCCAACGATTTTAAATGGCATTCCCGACTGGGTTTATGAAGAGGAAGTTTTCGGTTCAAATTCGGCTGTTTGGTTTAATCCAAATGGCACTAAAATCGCTTACATTCAATTCAATGATACCCCGACAAAGGTGATAAGCTTCCCTTATTATGGTGAGGCTGGTGATTTGCAGTATCAATATCCATGGAATCAACAAGTGGCATATCCAAAGGCAGGATCTCCAAATCCGTTGGTGAAACTTTTTACAGCCGATCTACAGTTGGCTTTGAAATCGGATGATTTCCTCACTGAAATCCCCGTTCCTGGTCCTCTGAATACACAAAGTCATATTATAACCGTGGTGTCGTGGTTAAACGATCGGAATGTCCTTTCAGTTTGGATGAATAGAATACAAAATGTTGCCTACATGCAAGTCTTTGAAGGTCTTCGACGAAATGAGGTGAGTAATTGGGATTTGCTTTTGTTTCTGGTGCTAAACGGATCCATGTGATGTACAGGTCTACAGCATTGAATCAAAGAGCGGTTGGGTTGATCTATTTACTGAGCCACTCAGGAACAAGGATGGCAGCGAGATTGCCATGATTTTACCACAGAAACAAGGTGAAGATGGGGATTTCCGTCATTTATGTCTTTTGTCAACAAGAAGTGTCAGCGCTGCAGTGCCTATTACAAGTGGAAAGTATGTTGTCACTTCATTGCTCCATTGGGACATGGAGAAGAATATAATCTTCTATACGGCAAACACCGAAGATGCCTCGAATGTTTTACATTTGTATGCAATCAAAGCTGTAACCGATCAAAAGCCACAATGCCTTACTTGTAGTCTTCCAATTGATGGTAGGTTTCTCAAGACTACCTTCTGCAACTGTCTATGTAATCTTTTCTTCATTCGATAGGGGTCCAACAAAGCTACTTTGGAGCTGAATTTAGTGACGCTAATTACGTTCTTATTAGTACACTGGGTCCAAATGTCCCCTCGCATGTCATGTACGAATGGTCATACAAAAATGGTAAGTCAGAATTTGCTCCTACCAAACACTGTAATCATTCGTTTGATGTTTTCAGGTGAGGTCATTCTCAATAAAGTCCTTGATTGGGAGTTGAATACGAATCTTAAAAATGAGTTGGCTGAATCCTCCTTGCCAGAGATAGAAATCCATACAATCCACATAGCAAATGATTTCACAGCCAAGGTTCTACTACAATTGCCTCCGAACATCGATCGCAGTGGCAATACCAAGTACCCAATGCTGGTGGATGTCTATGGAGGGCCGGACTCATATTCTGTAATTGATAAGTGGGGAATGGACTGGGGTACTTACCTTTCGTCCAATCAATCTGTGATCTACGCCAAAATAGATGGTAGAGGATCTGGCTTAAGAGGCGATAAACTCTTGCACTCAATTTACTTGAAATTAGGAACTGTTGAAATCACCGATCAAATTGATGTTACAAAGTATTACTCTTTTAAAAAAACCATACATTTCACATGACATCTGTATTTTTTATTCATAGATCCTTACAGCAAAAACTCCCTTATATCGATTCCAATCGCACCGGAATCTGGGGATGGAGTTATGGAGGTTATGCTGCTGCCATGGCTTTAGCAAGTGACCAGACATTCAAATGTGCAGCTTCAATTGCGCCCGTCACCGATTGGGCTTATTATGGTAATCTACGAGTATCTTTGATTTGTATCATCCATATCTTTTGACTTACCACATTGTAGATTCGATTTATACGGAACGTTACATGGGCGTTCCGGAGGAAAATCCTCAAGGTTATGCAAATGCTCGCCTAAGCACACTTGCTACAAAATTCAAGGGAAAGAAATTCTTACTTGTCCACGGAACTCTGGATGACAATGTTCATTACCAGCAGGCAATGATCTTGGCTAAGAACTTGGAAAGGAGGGACATTTTATTCAAACAAATTGTAAGTCCTTTCTTTAGTTTCTTATTGTTCTTTGTATTCAATTTTTTATTTTATAGAGCTACCCCGATGAAGATCATGGATTAGGCGGTGTTCGACCACATCTCTACCATTCTTTAGATAAATTCTTTGGAGAATGTTTCAATCTGAAAAGGCTGAGCAAATGGGGACGCAAATAAAACCAAACCAACAATTCACCGTAGAAAGAAATACATAGAAAGAAAAATTCAAAAATTTTGTCAGGTTATCGAAAGCGTTTAAGGATCGGTTTTTTTTTTTTTTTTAATTTAATCGAGACTTGTACTTAAAGGGATCAACGTTATTCTTTACACACATCCCAATACGCAAACAACACAAACCAGCAGCTGTAACTGAAGTGTAACCTTTTGTATGTAGTTGTGCCTCTAGGAAAAACTAAATTTAAATTTAAGTAAACAATAAGTAGATATTCGTTGAATTTGTTTTACCTAACAAAAACAAGAAAAAAAAAAGCCAAAAATTGTGCCAGGATCCTTTTATTGTTATACACACATACTTACACATACATTTTTTTGTCAAATTCAGTCATTGATTGCATTATTTTCCTCTCAACTCTGCCTAAAACCTTTTTGTGTTATTACCAAACCATTCTATTGTACAACATGTAATAATTTCTGAGTACGTACGTTTGTATTTTTACCTAAAGATACAATTGTTTGTTGATTTTGTAAATATATAAATATTTGTTTTCTTTTTTTTTTAATTATGATAAGTTGTCGATGTAAAAATATAGAGAAATAAATTATATTACAAAAAACAATTTAATTTTTGTTTTCCTATTTTCTCCTATTCGATGCATACTGAAGAACTATCTGAAGTGGCGGTAACTACTTTGACTTACCATATTCAAGAGTTTAAGTCATTTCATGAACTCGTCAGGATCCTGGAAAAGGGATAGTGATGAGCACCATGGTAAAAGGTATTGCTAATGTAAACCTGATGGAGTACTCATCAGCCTACTCAGTTTGCGTCCTAGCGGCACAAATATGTGCTCCAGATATCACCTAAAAATGTACTCGCCATTAAAAGGAACGAAGTTGGCTGAGGTACCCTCCCACGTAAGATGAGGTAGTCCTTTAGGCCGGGTTATTCGGGTTTCGCTGCTGAAACGTCTCCTCCATTCGCCCATTGATGCTGATGTAGTGTGAATATTGGTCGAGCGGGGCACAAAACGGCAGATAAAATACGTATTATATGCGATGTTAAGGAGACTGATGCCTCTTTAATTGAAGCAGTTAAGGGATTTGACACACGCTCACTCCGAAGTTATGTCCCGCTGCCTTAAATAACCCGCAGATAGCCCGTCCGGTTCAGACTTGTACTTAAGCTTGGATATTGGTGGTCTCACTTCATTTTCCACCGCTTAGGTTGGATGGTTGATTCTCCTCATTGTTTAACAGTCTGTGTCCCTAACTGAGATGAGCGGGATTTAAATGTTGGCTTGGAATAGATGATTCACAAGCGGTGGCTACCCTTTCAGTTAGATGAACTGAAGAGAAGAAAAAAAAACCGATAACTTCTTCAGTTAGATGAACTGAAGCCAGTAAAATAAAAGTAATTAAATAAAACTCGTGACCTTTGGTTTCTAACTCTAAACTTTATTTGTTGACTGTTGGCTGAAGAGTGATTTAACATATGCATTTCTTCTTCCCTCGAAGCTGCTGATGGCTTATATACCACTCAGCTGTTTCTTCTAAGGTCAATCACCCTGGGTTATTTACCTTAGTGTAATATGTGAACAACACACCAGCACCAACAATGCCCCCATATTTTCGGAGTAGGTGTTAGAGTGCATTGTTTTGCAGTGCATCTCACTCACATGCAATTCGGCCATCCTGGAATTTCGTTGCCTTTGGTCAGAGATTATGACCATATTCTTCAAGTGGCGTTGAAATTCGTCAAAGCGAGATCGATATGTTCTTCGTAGTTCGGCATATTGAAATTCGTCAAAGCGAGATCGATATGTTCTTCGTAGCTCGGCATATTGACAGTTTGATAGTTGTGAGTTTTGTCCCGAGTCAAATCGTTTTGTGGTGCGGTTAAGTTTGTGTTCAATTCGTTGGTTTGTGTTCATTTTTGTTATTTGTGTTGTGTGCATCAAAGCTAATTATTCGCGATGTTTTCAATTTTTATTTCACGCGATTAATTAGCTTCCTGCAAACACACAATCTCCTATTCTTCCAGCGCGCCGTAGATTTTGTTGGGAAGCAACAGTCTGCATAAGTGGTTTTTCCATGTCCTCATTACCCACTGTCACGTTATTACAACGTTTGATTGTTCATCTTTTCAGGTCTCTATTGGGGTGTTGTTGCGTTCTTTTTAGTTTTTGGTAAAACTTCTGAACATTGTTCCTGGAGTAGTACATCTCTATTTTCTCGATTGCGCTCCCTCTTCTTTTGCTCGTAGAGCTCACGGGCCGGTCTAGTTCCTCTATGCAGTGCCCCTTCGTAGGAAAGTTGTACCCTTACATGTGCTTATCTTCATTCTTCGTCAAACCATGGATTTCGTGGAGGTAGTCAAAGGAGAAAACACATCAGTTGTTGCGTTTCAGAAAGCTTCCTAGCATCGATGCTATTTGTTTTCAGCCCTTGATGTTGGTCGTTTAGGACAAATCGAATGGTTCGACAAAGTCTCTGGCGGTTTATCGTGCTTGCAACCGTTCAACGTTAAATCTCCTCACAGTACTTCTTCGTTGTTGTGGTGTGTGAGATATCTGTAGACGTACCTTGGATTCAAGGAGGTGGGGGTCTGAGTCTATGTTCGCCGCTCGGAACGTTCGGGCCACTATAATACTGGAGTAGTATTTTGAGTCGATCGCAACATGATTAATTTTATTGGCGGTTTGGTGAGAATATTAAGTAATGTTCCGACCCAACGTGGTTTCGCATCATTCTTCAGACATTGCTCGTAAATTTTGTCAAAGAGCTCCTTGCACCAAGTTCTTGCCCACGATGACCAATCGATGAATTACGATCTTCTGGTCTTAAAACGGCGCCGATATTTTCATCTATGCGTACTCTGCACATTAACTACATGGACGAGTAGTTAATCCCATGCAGGGCTCCCAACCTGGGCCCTTTTATGGCTCCGTTGGCGTTAGAAATCGGAATATTCCCGAGTCGGTAACTCATTTCGGGGGGATATGACAGATGGCGTTGAACCATTTATGGTGCATCCCTCACAATCTCTATTTTAGCACACTAACTAGTACTGAAAATCCCTACTGTCCTACAGCTTCAAATACGTTGAAATACTCCATATAAGCTGATTTAATGATCTGAATTCATCAGCTGTATGTCCTCTTTCTGAGGTCCAGTCATTTCTATCAGTGAATTATAGTTTTCGTATTCTCATTCAAGAGGTGTGACTACTCTTAAAATGCCGGAGCACGTGTTAAGTTTTTCGGAAAATTGGATAGAGAGAGAAAGATGTTTGGGCTCAGTGGTTATTTGGCTCCATGGGTGGCACCCAACATGACTAAATTATTTATATTTGGACAACCATTTATCTCACGAGATTTTAGTTGCCTGAAAAAAAGTCTTGAACCCCGAACCGTCCGATTGGGAAGCCAATACATTACCATTTGAGCCACGGCCACCCCCCTCTTGCTTAACAATCGCTGTTATAATGTGGCAGGTCAAAACTGATGTGTTGTCATAGCAGTTACAGTCGACAAGTTGACGCCGCCCAGTGGCTAACCTAATCGTTCATACATTTCAGTACACAGTAGGTTAATCGAAGCAAGATGAGGATTTTTCGACGACGTATGCTAAAATATCCAGTTCGTCCTGGACCTACTGGTATAATAGTGGTCTACACCGTAATATGGATCACGACCGTATACGGGACGGTAAAACGAACATCCCAGAGCTGTAAAGCCCGAATAGAATTCCCCAAGAATGGAGAATTTGTTCTTCATAGTAGAACCACAGGCGGTTCTGCAGATTGTTAGACGATGTAGACGGTGATGACGAACAAGATCCCGCCGTCAGATCAATTCAACTTGGACGAAGACAGACAACATTTCCGTACACCCAATCAAGATGGAGTCACACCAAGAGCTCCAAATCGAAACACACCACCACGCATAGTACAGCATCTAAAGAGACGGATTATACAGAACCATGTCCACGAGTAATTTTGGCGTTCCTGCCAAACTCATTCGACTATGCTGGATGACGATGGAGAATTCACGCTGATCCGTCAAGGTCTGTAATGACAGAACCAACACCTTCAATGTCAGAAAATAACTTAAACAAGGCGATACGTTGCCATGTGATTTTTTCAACATCGTTCTTGACCAGTTTTCAAAAAACTAATCTGTTACTCGTAAATGCAGACGACACTGATATAAAGGGAAGAACACGGCGAGCTGTCAATGGAGCGTTTGCGACTGCTGAAGCAGAACGCACAAAGATATGTAGATATGTAGCGGTCAACGAAGAAAAAAGAAATTAACGCGCTGTTAATGAAGAGGAATACACAACATCGACAGCTAGGACAAAACGTAAGGATAGGCAGCTATGACACAACTTTGAGGTGGTTTTTTTTTTTGGTTGCGTCCAAGGATGTGGTAATCTTCGAAAGATACTAATAGCCCGGGCTATTAGCATGCACGACTCGTAAACCCCAAGTACTCGATTTCGGGGGTGCGCCTACGTACTAACCCACACCCTGCCCTCTTATACCACTCTCCCCGCGAAACTTCGTGGAGCTGGTAAGCACTTTATGCCCTTCTTTCTCCGTTTGCTGGTTCGACATTGTGTACAGTATTTACTGTTCTTTGTTGTATTAGAAATGCCGTCTGGGTTTCATTTTCATTAGTGCTCTCTCTGACTCTTTCCAACCGCCGAAGTTCCGTCATTACTTTTGCCGCAGCCCGTTTCACCGCACCCCATATTATACTTGATGTTAGCATATGGTTTACGATGTTTTTAGGAGTTGGTATCTCTCCAATTTTCTCCTCTAGTTCTCTGCGCTCTGTTCTGAAATGTGGGCACTGGAAAAATACGTGTTGTGCATCTTCATTGGCCGCTCAGGCAGTTTATGCAGAAGGGAGATTCCTTCAGAACAAATCTGTAAAGATATGATTGAAAGCAGCCATATCCAGTTAGGAGCTGACTTAAGTAAAAATCTACTTCTCCGTAATTCCGTTCTACCCACTTACGAATATCGTGTATAATTCGGTGGTCCCATCTTTCTTGCCACGCACTTGTGCTGCGCTGCTTTTCTCCCAGTTTGATATCTTTGACTGAAACTTCGAGTTCCCGAATTCTGGCATCGTAGGTCCTTTGTAACTCAGTACCCAGCATATCTGCTGGTAGCATTCCCGCAATAACATCTGACACTGTCCGATATGCACAGCAAAATCTGAGAGCGCATAGTCTGTTGACAGAGTTAGTCTTTCTTGCGTATGACTTAATTTTCAATGCTTTCGCCCACATTGGTGCCGCGTACATTGTGATTGACTGCGCCACCCATGACAGAACTAATCTCATTTGTTGTCTGGGTCCTTCTATGTTTGTCATTATTCTGGATAAGGCAGCGCTCACATTTGCGGCTTTGTTGCACGATCATCATACCTAGGTATCTGATAGCCGGTTTTAATGTTATATCGTAGTCGCCCACCCTGGAGGTGATTGTTTCTCTTTCCTTGTGACTGGTTACCAGAACTGCTTCCGTTTTATGTTCTGCCAGCTCTAACCCAACTGCTGCCATCCACCGTTTAACTTTTCGAATACATTCATTGCCAATGTCTTCTATTTCTTCCAGGTGTTTCGATTGCAATATCTTCTGCAAAGCCTATGATTTTAGCCTCAATCGAGATTCCAAGTCTTAAAACCCTGTCGTACATAATGTTCCATAAGAGAGCTCCTAATATCGATCCTTGTGGGACTCCGCCAGTTATGTGATACTGCCTTACTCCATCGTAGAGCAGGAACCGATTGTCGAAGTAACTTAGCATAATTTTTACTAAAAACCATGGCACCATCATTTACCTAAGAGAGTGTACTATAAGCCCCCAGTTTGATGAGTTGAACGCATTTTTGACGTCCAATGTTAATACGGCGCCGTATTTTTTGGTACCTCCTCTCCATCTTCTTCTCTGAATGGCTTCTTCTAGGGTCGTAGTTACCTTCCGAATAGCATCTATTGTAGAGCGAGCGTTTCTAAAACCATACTGCTGGTTTGAGAGTTCTCCGGCTTCATCAATTGACACCTCCAGTCGGTTGCATATTATTCGCTATAGTATTTTACCCATCGTGTCTAGTAAGCATATGGGACGGTATGATGCTTTGAGGTGGTAAGGGACTTTATCTGCCTCAACTCCGCTATCAACTCCTAAATCACTGTTGCTAATCGCTGCTTTTTTTAATTTAGAAGGCAATTTAGTAGTAAAGCTTTCTTTCCAGCAACCAAAGGCAAGAAGCTGATCATCCTATTACTGCTCTACGGCGCAGAAGCCTGGACACAGACGGAAGCGGATAAAAAATGCTTTTGGGCGCTTCGGGTACTTTTCGGTCCCGTTTCAGCGGATGCCGACCTCGTCAAAAAAGCTCGGATGATCCGGCTTAGATGGCTGGATCACTTTGAACGCATGCACACCAGTGTAACGGCCAGGAAATTTTCCTCTCCAACCCATAGGGAGAACAGGGCCCTTTTCGAAAACGTCATTTGTATCAAAGCTGCATTTGCAGTTTGTTCGTAAGCGCAAGTTGCAAAAGTCATTTGTTCGAGAACATCTTCAGAGTCAAACTGCATTAGCATGGTGATCGATAACGCAGTTTGCTTTTGTAATATTTTCGAAAACGTCATTTGCGTGTCATTTGCACTGCAGAAAGGCAGCCAGAAATCTGCGCTGCGCAATATCAGGTGGGTAAACCAAATTTGCCAGGCAGTAAGGGAGAATTTGGTTTCTGTAAAAAAAAAATTAATAGCGACGAATAGCTCATACGAGTTTTCTTCGTTCGAAGAGGAGCATCCAATTGGGAATATTTCGAAAAATTCGACGCAGTATACGGGACAAAGCATTTCGTAAACGCACCCCATTCAAATCTGGGAGATTCCATGTTGGTCTGCAAGCACAGGGCGCACAGAGAAGGAAAATGAAGTGCTGTAAATTATATTTATTATTATTACTTGTACTCTCACTAAGATTTCCCAATAAATATTCTGAAGGACTCCATCTGCTTTGTTCAAAAACGTCAAATGCAATTGCAAAAAAAACATGCAGGCGACACAGATCAATGGTAGCAAAAAACATTTGCAGTTTGACGTTTGCACTTTTACGCTTATGTGCTGCAATGACGATCGAATTGACAATCAAAATGACGATCAAATGACCTTTTTTAAAAGGGCCCAGTAAAGGACGAGCTCATCTCTTATGGTGCAGACAAATGGAAGAAAGCATCAGCCGACTTCGTGTACACCCCTGGAGGCAGCTGGCAAAAGATCGCGCTAGTTGGAGAGGCATGTTAACTGTGGTCCTAGTCCACTCCGGACTGTAGTGCCGGATGATCCGGCTTAGATGGCTAGATCACCTTAAACGCATAGACATCAGCATCCCGGCCCGGAAAGTTTTTAACTCCAACCCATAGGGAGAGCAGTAGAGGACGACCTCATCTTCGGTGGCGCACACAAATGGAAGAAGACATCAGCCGACTTCGTGTACGCCACTGGAGGCAGCTGGCAAAAGATCGCGCTAGTTGGAGAGGCATGTTAACTGTGGTCCTAGTCAACTCCGGACTGTAGTGCCGGATGATTCGGCTTAGATGGCTAGATCACCTTAAACGCATAAACATCAGCATCCCGTCCCGGAAAGTTTTTCACTCCAACCCATAGGGAGAGCAGTAGAGGACGAACTCATCTTCGGTGGCGCACACAAATGGAAGAAGACATCAGCCGCAAAAGATCGCGCTAGTTGGAGAGGCATGTTAACTGTGGTCCTAGTCCACTCCGGACTGTAGTGCCGGACGATCCGGCTTAGATGGCTAGATCACCTTAAACGCATAGTCATCAGCATCCCGGCCCGGAAAGTTTTTCACTCCAACCCATAGGGAGAGCAGTAGAGGACGACCTCATCTTCGGTGGCGCACACAAATGGAAGAAGACATCAGCCGACTTCGTGTACGCCACTGGATGCAGCTGGCAAAAGATCGCGCTAGTTGGAGAGGCATGTTAACTGTGGTCCTAGTCCACTCCGGACTGTAGTGCCGGATGATCCGGCTTAGATGGCTAGATCACCTTAAATGCATAGACATCAGCATCCCGGCCCGGAAAGTTTTTCACTCCAACCCATAGGGAGAGCAGTAGAGGACGACCTCATCTTCGGTGGCGCACACAAATGGACGAAGACATCAGCCGACTTCGTGTACGCCACTAGAGGCAGCTGGGAAAAGATCGCGCTAGTTGGAGAGGCATGTTAACTGTGGTCCTAGTCCACCTCGGACTGTAGTGCCGGATGATCCGGCTTAGATGGCTAGATCACCTTAAACGCATAAACATCAGCATCCCGGCCCGGAAAGTTTTTCACTCCAACCCATAGGGAGAGCAGTAGAGGACGACCTCATCTTCGGTGGCGCACACAAATGGACGAAGACATCAGCCGACTTCGTGTACGCCACTAGAGGCAGCTGGGAAAAGATCGCGCTAGTTGGAGAGGCATGTTAACTGTGGTCCTAGTCCACCTCGGACTGTAGTGCCGGATGATCCGGCTTAGATGGCTAGATCACCTTAAACGCATAAACATCAGCATCCCGGCCCGGAAAGTTTTTCACTCCAACCCATAGGGAGAGCAGTAGAGGACGACCTCATCTTCGGTGGCGCACACGAATGGAAGAAGACATCAGACTACTTTGTGTACGCCGCTGGAGGCAGCTGGCAAAAGATCGCGCTAGTTGGAGAGGCATGTTAACTGTGGTCCTAGTCCACCTCGGACTGTAGTGCCGGATGATCCGGCTTAGATGGCTAGATCACCTTAAACGCATAAACATCAGCATCCCGGCCCGGAAAGTTTTTAACTCCAACCCATAGGGAGAGCAGTAGAGGACGACCTCATCTTCGGTGGCGCACACGAATGGAAGAAGACATCAGACTACTTTGTGTACGCCGCTGGAGGCAGCTGGCAAAAGATCGCGCTAGTTGGAGAGGCATGTTAACTGTGGTCCTAGTCCACTTCGGACTATAGTGCCGGATGATCCGGCTTAGATCACCTTAAACTCCAACCCATAGGGAGAGCAGTAGAGGACGACTTCATCTCCGATGGCGCACACAAATGGAAGAAGACATCAGCCGACTTTGGGTACGCCACTGGAGGCAGCTGGCAAAAGATCGCGCTAGTTGGAGAGGCATGTTAACTGTGGTCCTAATCCACTTCGGACTGTAGTGCCGGATGATCCGGCTTAGATGGCTAGATCACCTTAAACGCATAGACATCAGCATCCCGGCCCGGAAAGATTTTCACTCCAACGTATAGGGAGAATAGTAGAGGACGACCTCATCTTCGGCACACAAATGGAAGAAGACATCAGCCGACTTCTTGTACGCCACTGGAGGCAGCTGGCAAAAGATCGCGCTAGTTGGAGAGGCATGTTAACTGTGGTCCTAATCCACTTCGGACTGTAGTGCCGGATGATCCGGCTTAGATGGCTAGATCACCTTAAACGCATAGACATCAGCATCCCGGCCCGGAAAGTTTTTCACTCCAACGTATAGGGAGAATAGTAGAGGACGACCTCATCTTCGGTGGCGCACACAAATGGAGGAAGACATCAGCCGACATCGTGTACGCCACTGGAGGCAAAGTGTGGTCCTAGTCCACTCCGGACTGTAGTGCCGGATGATCCGGCTTAAATGGCTAGATCACCTTAAACGCATAGACATCAGCATCCCGGCCCGGAAAGTTTTTCACTCCAACGCATAGGGAGAACAGTAGAGGACGACCTCATCTTCGGTGGCGCACACAAATGGAAGAAGACATTAGCCGACTTCGTGTACGCCACTGGAGGCAGCTGGCAAAAGATCGCGCTAGTTGGAGAGGCATGTTAACTGTGGTCTTAGTCCACTCCGGACTGTAGTGCCGGATGATCCGGCTTAGATGGCTAGATCACATTAAACGCATAGACATCTGCATCCCGGCCCGTAAAGTTTTTCACTCCAACCCATATTGAGAGCAGTAGAGGACGACCTCATCTTCGGTGGCGCACACAAATGGAGGAAGACAACAGCCGACTTCGTGTACGCCACTGGAGGCAGCTGGCAAAAGATCGCGCTTATTGGAGAGACATGTTAACTGTGGTCCTAGTCCACTCCGGACTGTAGTGCCGGATGATCCGGCTTAGATGGCTAGATCACCTTAAACGCATAGACATCAGCATCCCGGCCCGGAAAGTTTTTCACTCCAACCCATAGGGAGAGCAGTAGAGGACAACCTCACCTTCGGTGGCGCACACAAATGGAAGAAGACATCAGCCGACTTTGTGTACGCCACTGTAGGCAGCTGTGGTCCTAGTCCACTCCGGTCTGTAGTGCCATATTTCATATTTTTCATATTTATTTAAAAATTATCTCTGTACAGGTAAGCTTACAGCTAATATTAATTATGCACAGGTTGAAGATCTATTTAACAATTATTTTTTGGTAAAATTAGAACTATAAATGATAGGAAAAGGTGAAAGAAAGAAAACAATAGAGAAGGAAGAGAAAGATAGAGACATGAAAATAGAAAAGAAGAATTCTAAGATAATGAAGTCTAGTCATCTTTAGTATCGGAAACTTCAGTTTGCATCCAGGTAGTATTGAAGAGCCAGTTTTTTAAATTGATTCGCATTAGCACGTTTAATGTCTATCGGAAGTTGGTTCCATAGGCGAATTGAATGGACGAAAAACTGTCTAGAACTAACTAAATATTTATGGCGAGGTGGTTTAATTTGCAAAGATCTTTGAGATCGTGTAAAATCTAAAATGCAAGATAGATAATTTGGCGCCTTATTCTCGAGGATCCCATGCAGTGCTACAACAGTACGGTATTTTAGGAGCGAATTCAGCGAGAGCCCAGCTATTTTCTGCGTATATGCTGAAACGTGATCATATCGATTAAGGTTGAAAATGTACTCGTATCTGGCACAACTGTTGTATGCAACATTTAATTTTCTTTCAGAGCAATAGTCCAATTTACAAAAAAGCTCACACCCATATAAAATCGAAGGAAGAACATATGACTTGACAAGCTGGAGCTTAACTTTAGTTGGCAAAAAGCGTGCAGTTGGACTAAGACCACGGAGAATGCCGTAAATTTTGCCTACTATGCTATTAATATGATCATGCCAGGTCATATTGCTGTTAAGATATATGCCTAAGTTTTTAATTTTCGACACGAAATCTATTTTTAAACCATTAAGAAAAAGTTCTGGTGGTATTTGGTCTGTTTTGTTTCTACTGATTGTCAATGCTTTAGTTTTTTTAGGATTAAGGGCAAGTTGTTGGGACCATTGGTGCAATGAGTCTAGATCCTCGTTTATGCCTGCTACTGCTTCTGATTCGTCAGACTTTTTGAACAATTTATAAATTTGCAAGTCATCAGCATAAATGTGATGATAGCAGTTTTTAATACATTTTGAAACGTCATTTATAAAAAGCACAAATAGCAAAGGACCAAGAACGGATCCCTGAGGTACACCCGAACATATTGGCAAGTATGATGATTGTCTATTCTCAGAAAAAACAGTCTGAAGACGACCCTGTAAATATGAAGCTATTAGTTTACTTGCTGTAGTTTCAAAGCCAAATTGATTTGTAAGTTTTTCAATAAGTATTTGGTGGTTTACAGTATCAAATGCTTTAGAAAAATCCAGCAGCACAACTAAGCCATTTTTGTTGTCATCTATTCCACAGCGTACGTCTTCAGTGACTTTCATAAGTGCCGTTATGCAGTTGTGTTTTCCCCGAAATCCAGATTGGTACCTTGTTATTAAGTTCTGTTTCTCTAAGTACCCTTTAACTTGATTACAGATTCAAGAACCTTGCTTATAAACGAAATAACTGCAAATAGGCCTGTACTCAGGATTTGTTGGCGAAGAACTCTTTGCAAGTGGAATTATTTTTGCAAGTTTCCATTTATCCGGATATACACACGTGGTGAGGACGGTATTAAGAATATGTGTAATATATTTAAGAATATAAGGGAGCAAAATTTTTATGAAATCAGGATGGATGCCGTCTAGTCCTACAGCCCTAGATTTTATTTTAAAAATTATTTCTCCAACGTCCGTCATATGTACATTTTTAAGGTTAAAAGAACTACTCATGCCCTGACTAACGCTTGAAAAACTAGAGCCTAATGTACTGTTAAAGGATTGTGTGGATTGCACAAATTTTTCATTAAGGTCATCTAAATTAACACCGTGTAAAGAAGGAGAATTATTTGTGTTCAAACCTATCTGACGAATGTTTTTCCAAAATACAGCAGAAGACGATATGTTGGAGAACTTATTTTGAAAAAATGTACTTTTAGACTTGCGGACAAGGTTTGCCGTCATATTTCTGCAAACCTTAAACTCTTTCAAGATACTCTCGCATCCATAACTTCGCCATCTTTTATAAAGTAAATTGCGTTTGCAAATGGCTTGTCTTATTTCTGGGGTAAGCCATTCTATGCCACGGGGTTTACTTTTTTTTTGTACATATGGGAACATATTTATCAAAAAGGTATAGTATATTATTTTCCAATGTTACGACTTATTCATTGACGTCAGAAGTACAGTAAACAGGGGACCAATTAACCATCTAAGTAGGTAAGCATGAAACAACTTTAAGCGAAACTATAATACTCAACCCGAGGTGCGTTTACTTTCGACAACAGAAAAGGTAGTAATCACATACAACATTGTCATTTTTACGAATAAACCCATTTTATTGCGTTTGTTCTCTCCTCAAATAATTTTTGCTTACATTTGTATTTCACTTAGTTTCTACGTGTTTACGCCTTTTTCTCACTTAGATTATATTTAATTTAAGATTCATAATTTAAATTCAATTCAATTTAAAATGTTCCTTTTAACGCATAATGTATACAAATATGCATGCATATGTATATATATATATATATATATATATATAAGTTTGTTTTCTGTTTTACTAATGTTTTCAATTAATTATAATATATTTATGTGTATTTATAAATTGTTTTTGTTTTCTCTTTAGCCATATTTAGTCGAATCAAATTCATTTTAAGTGTTTTCTTAAGTTGGTTGTGCTACTTTAATCGAAATTTCTTGTTTTTTTTTATCTTAAAAAATATTTATTACACCGTTAAATACAATACATATATGTATATATGTTTTGCTTGTTTGTTTTTAAATTTTTGTTAAATTTCGCTGGTATATTTTTAAAAGGTTGCTCTTTATTAAAAATGTAGATCCATTTAATATTAGATATTTTCTTTTTTACATTAAAACGACTATAGTTAAGTTTAAAAATGAAAAATTTGTGTTTGTTTTCTTTTTAATACAATGATTAAAATTGTTGACTTTTTGTTTTAAATTTGTATATGTGTTTAAGTGGCGTCGTCTTTAAAGAAAATTGCTATACAAATATATATTTTTGTATTTTACTTGGGTGTACTCTTCGACGCGCACTCTCTATGTTCATATATACGCAGCAAATTCGATTTTTATTAATATTTTTTTGTTTTTTTTAAATGTATACAGACTAATTAAGTATTTACAGCACCCTGAACTACATGGTAAAATAATTATGTTTTCTGTTTTGTTTATTTAATTTAAAATTGTGTAACTTATTTAAGAAAGAACTGTTCCTCATTGGGATCTTCATCGGGAGGATTCTCATAAGAAGTCGCATGATCCAGAGGTACTTCTTCGAGTTGTTCTTCCTCGGATTTATACTCTTCAAGTTGATAGGAGTTCCCTTGATGATGTTGTTGTTGTTGCTGGTGGTGGTGGTGAGAAGATGGATCTTCAATAATATGACTTGATGCCGCCACATCGTGTTCAATGGACTCGTGATAATATTCATGGTGTTCCTGTTGTTGGTGGTGTTGAAGTTCTTCGTCATCTGGCTCCTCCTCCTCCTCCTCGTCGTCGTCTTGATCGATTTCCTGCTTATGAACTATTTGTTGAAGTTGATGTTGAATTTGATGATGATGATGATGATGATGATGATCTTGTTGTTGATGTGGATCTTGTTGCGCAGTTGTGAAATTTGTTGTTGAATTATTGTCCGCCGTAGGCACCAGGTTTATGAAATATAACCTGTTGACATCGGGCGAATTTGGTTTTGATCATCATTACGTATTATTGTTGCCTTTTAAAATAAAAACCTTTTTAACCAAAATGTTATGATTTTTCTGCTACAATGGAATCAAAGTTTTGATTGATTTCGATTGATTGGATATCGATTTAATTTTTTTATTTTCAATTTTTATTTTTGGTCGAGATGAAAAGAGAAAAAATTGAAGAAAAAAAGACAAAGCATTGGTCAACATGAATTGGTTTGAATTTTTGTTTTGTTGTAAAATTATCTATAGTTACAAATAAAAAGAAATTCTGTTTTCTATACATAAATATGTTTTTGTTTTATTCACTTTTGGAGGAGGTGGCAGGGAGAACGGTGGTAGTATGTAGAGCATATGGATACAAGAACAAAGTACAAGAAAACAAAAATTATTAAAAAAAGAAATTAAAGGCAAAATTCCCACAACGAGAGTAGAAAAAATAATAAAGAAACTCTATTCGCTCTGTTTGTTTGTTGTTCTGTTTTGTTTTGTTTAGGCGATATAACATTTTATTATTATTTTTTTTTGTTTTTTTGTCAAAACTACAGAAAAGATAACTTAAGTTTGTAAGTTCTTAAAGATTTTGTAACCATTCTTTTATTCATTCATAAATTTAAATTACGGTATACATGGGTACCATAGAAATATAAGAGAAAACAATTTATATATATGTAGGTGTATATTATGATGCAAACTTTGTATAAGAAAAATAAATATAAACAAAAAAATATATATATATTTTATAAAAAAGTATATGACTTACATATTTTTGTTTTTTAAGATAGGGGATGTGATATATTTTATTGCACCTTAGTTTATTAATGAAAACAAAATTAAAAGAAAAAAAAAATTCAATCTACGTTTTAAGTAGTAAGTTAGTTAGTAAGTTAAGTAAGTAAGCAAGCGAGAGCAAAATTCTTGTAAAAATAAAGTAGAACAAGTCCATTAGCGATAAAAGAAACAAGCACCATCGAGCAGCATTACATTGTAGACTATATACATTATTATTTTTATGATTATACTTTAATTTTATTTTTTCTATAACATCTTTATTTTTTCTTCTTTTTTAAATAAATATATATTTAACTAACGTTTGGCATTGATTTTTGTGTAAAGTGATACGCTTTGAATTTGGTAAATGTGTGGGTTTTCTTTTTTTTATCAAAACAAGCGTATGCTTATGCAATTTTGGAAGAAAAACAAATCAAGAATGATTTGCGCTTTCAAATTTAGAGAATTTATTCAGAGCAGGCAGGATATGAGTTTAACATCGGCCTAATTATGGGTGTGGACGAAGGATATTTTTTTAATTTATACTAAATAAACAACATGCCACTTGTTGAATGGCTTTTATATGCCACCCGGTTCTAACATTCAAACTAATTGGGATAAACAATCCAAAAGACTGGTTAGTTAGAATAGGAAATGCGTCTAAAAGGAGCAGTATATCTCACTGCAAAAGCCTTTAGACTCAAGGACAAATTCAGGGCACTTTGTGCAACATCATGGTGTTCAATATACCGGAGTTAATGGACAGTGATGTCAGCAATCAAATTCGATAGAGCAAAGCATCGGTCATGATCCGCAAACAACAGACATGGCAAATAAAACATTGAACTATAGGTTCTCCTGAATAAAAAGGTACACGCCGGTCACTACAAATCAATCGTTCAAGACCAAGTCAGAAGGGCATAGAGCTATTGTAAAGGATCCGCCATCTAACGTTTTCAACTAGTGCTTATTTCGTGAATGATAACACTTAGCTCATGTCTGATTTGACAGGTAATTAGTTTTATCCTTCCGGTTAATAATGGAAAATAATTTAATTCAAATGGCTGCCTCGGCTGGCCATACAGTAGCCTACACGATCGGTCCAACTTTTAAGCACATTATCGATTGTGTGCAGCTGTATTTCACCAATGGTTTCACGAATATTGTCCTTTAAAGCGTCAATTATCATTGGCTTGTCGGCGTAACACTTGTTTTTTACGGCACCCCACAAATAATAGTCCAACGGTGTCAAATCGCAGCTCCGAGGTGGCCAAACGACATCAGCTCTGCGGCTGATAATGCGATCTCCAAAAACAGGGCGCAAAACATCGAGTGTAGCTTCGGCTGTGTGGCACGTAGCGCCGTCCTGTTGGAACCAAATATTGCCAATATCCTCCTCTTCAATTTTTGTGAACAAAAATTCGTTCAACATGGCCCGATAATGATCGCCATTGACTGTAACGGCCACTCCTTGCTCTTTTTCGAAGAAAAATGGCCCAATTATGCCTCTGGACCAAAATCCGCACCAAACAGTGACTCATTTTGGGTGTATCGGCTTTGCAATGTATGCGTGCGGGTTTTCTGTGCCCCAAATGCGACAATTTTGCTTGTTTACATACCCGCCAAGATCAAAATGAGCTTCATCTGAAAAGATGATTTTTTTGGCAAAATCGGCATCTTCTCTAAGTCGATCGCAGGCCCACTTAGCGAAGCAAAAACGCATTGGATGGTCAGTTGGCTTCAACTCCTGAACCAATTGGACTTTGTATGGCGTCATACCAAGGTCTTTATGCAAAATTCGTCTCAATGATGTCTCCGAAATGTTCAATTGTTGAGAACGACGGTGAATTGATGTTGATGGCGCTTCACGCACACTTTCTGCCACAGCAGCAATATTCTCGGGTGTACGCACTGTTTTTGGCTTTTCACGCTTTGGTTTATCGATGAGGATGCCAGTTTCTTTCACTTTTTTCACAAGATAACGAACATACGGAGCTGACGGTGCTTCTCTTCGTTCAGCGTTCAGCGGAAGGATAAAACTAATTATCTGTCAAATCAGACATGAGCTAAGTGTTCCCATTCACGAAATAAGTACTAGTTGAAAAAAAAACGTTAGATGGCGGACCCTTTACAAACAATGTTGATAATTTTAAAGCTAATCTAGAGCGTTCAGATGCCAAGATTTGGCACACTTCCACTACCTTTTTACAAGCTATGCGGCATTATTTAGAAGAGGCTGTGCCTGGTTTATGTGTGATGCATTAGATTAGAATAATACTAACATATTTGATGCGCATAAATAAAGTCGAAAAACTAATAAGATCCAGTGAACCTGTGAATGTCATCTAGACCCCTACCCCCCTTCAAGTACATACTTCTACTTTCTAATGCAATATTTTATGACAACTGCACGTCCTTTTATAGCACGAGGCCTACCTCGAATATCTACATAGCCTACATAGAATGCAAGGCGTTTCGTTCTCAAACCACGGTGATAGAAATTGGAATAAATTCGTTAACCGGAGTACAAGTATACTCTTAGAAGGAATATGTTTGACATTCTGGGAATTAAGATCACTGATTAACTATACTGAGTAATGGTATGTGCGTGACGTACAATATGAATTGGATTAAACATACCCATATACAGAACACTCCTCTTCCTCCCAATGCTATCTTAGAGACTACAACTTCTCCTTTTCTACCAAATCTTATTCGTATTTCATTACTAGATTACTTTGTAATCTCAACCCAAACTGTGTTTGGAATGATATTAAATGAAGACGAACTAACATGTTGAAAAGAAGATCCATAAAAATGGTATTTTATCAAGGGAGTAGAATACCATATATGGACAACGATGGGGATCATTTTCAAAGACGGTAATCGGGTATTTGCTCCCTCATACATACTCCTATGTGGTTCGATGCCAAAAAGCTTCCCAACCAACTATAACAAAGCAAGTATTGTAGTAATAGAATGTTGAAATGGGGTATTGTTTCTGGAAATTCTGCCTCTAAACTTGTTCAGCAATATCAAATGGCATGTGAACTTAAAAAATGTGCAGACAAGCGATTCTGATGGAAAACAATATTAAAGAGAACTTTGTCCATGGGCAATATGAAAAGAAAAGGAAAATGTAGTGACTTCAGGAATTGTAAGAAGATATGTGTATTCTAGAAATAGACTCTTAGACCAAATAAGGCACCAAATTTCAATATGAAAAATAGGCTTATTTGAACATGCCTCAAATGAGTCAACGATTTGTGTCGCATTCTTATGTCCGTCAACAAGTAGAAATATAGGATATTTAGAGAATCAACACTTAGAAAGGATAATACATCCTTAAAGAGTAACTATCATCATTGTCATCTCTTTAAAATGCATCAGGTAAGCGTCATTTAATCTCTATGTTAGTTACAACGATAAATGTCGGCAATCATGTATAAACAACCAAGAAACAAATCAAGCCAGATTGAAGGAAGAAGCGAACTGCTTGTAACTAGAGACAAGGGATTGACGAGGCATGCACCTAACCGAATGTGTTTGGGATATATGTAAACAAAAAAACCCAGCTTAGAGATCAAAAGAATATACAAGTTCCACTCACTCACACAGCTAACGAATTCTATGAAATTTCTGCTACATATTCAAAAAATATAAAAACAATCCAATTTCTTCGCATTTTCCCTTCCAGAACTGAGAATTCGATTCAATCAAATGATTAATGCGATCAAAGGGGTGAAGCGATCAAAGTCACTAAGCCGTGAAAGAATGTAGTCAAAACACTTTGCACGTACCATGAAATATTCGAAAGATAGACGGTAGGATTGGCAGTAAATTAGGAGAACTCTTCCAAAGCCCGATAGTTGGATAGTAAAAGAATATTACTAGAAATAGAAAGGCTCTTGCCCATAGAAGACGTCAAGAAATCAACTGTGCAAAGTCCCAAGGACACTGTAAGCAATAAAAAAAAACTAGTAACCGGCATGCGAGGAAATGAAATGAATTTATTTCAAATTCAGGAAAAGAAAGAACAATTAGGCATCAACAGGGACTAGGCACCTTTGAAGCAAGAAAAAAAATATGTGTCAAACACGGCAACAGATTCTGAATGACGGAAGGGACTTTTTGGGGAAAATATATTGCGCGAAAGTTGTCTAGCTTAAATACTGCACAATTCGGCAACCGTATTAAGAGTTCGTCGTAATGTATAATAAAAACACCAGCTCTAATATACCAAGACATAGTACTCGTATGCATGCAAAAGGATGTGAAAGATGTTGCGAACCGACCGAACCTATCGAGCCACTTTCTAACGACACCATGACTTAATCTTAACTTCTGAACAGCCACTTCTGCACCTCTATCACTCTCTCAAAAGCACATCTCTAACAGAAAACACTTTAAAAATTTCGCTCGTATTTTCCTTCCAAAAACTCATGAATCTCATTCAAACCGCAATGCAAAAATTTATTTATTCTACGAAATCATTTAATTCATAATCAAAAATTTCGGTCTCGGACGGCTCTATTAACATGTGCTTCACGTCACCAATTTCAGGCAAGGAAGCCGCAAGACTCTCGAAACCGATCAACTCGTCCAATTATTTACAAAAACCTTCTTCCAGTTTGGCCAGTTAAGAAGGTGAAAAAACAAGAATGTCAACAACAACAATAAAATTCAAAAGAAATTTCTTTTCAAAGTACAAAGCTACTTTTAAGCAAAAAAAAAATAAAAAAAAAAATCGAATAATAATAAACTAACTAGAAAACTACGATTTTGTTTGTAAACAAATAAGTAAAAAAAAATGGAGAAAAAGAAAAGTTTAAGTTTTAAGAGGTTAAGATAGGTTGATTGGACTGATTGGTATTTGGTTGGTGATGGTGGTAGTTGGTGGTTGGTTTTGTGGATTGTAAATGTGTGTCAGAGTCTCACAACTGTTGTTGGTGGTGATGGTAATCATTCATATTCACCTGATTGATATTGCCAATCAATTGATGGCCCTGCAGTGTTTGCACTTGAGCTATAGATAAAGAGGTGGTGCCATCCGTGTGTTCCTGTTGTGTCACAATTGTTGGTTGGCCATTACCTGTGGCCGTTGTTATATTACCCGACTGATCGATTATTTGATGATGCACCTGCTGTTGTTGTTGTTGCTGCTGCTGTTGTTGTTGCTGTTGTTGTTGCTGCTGTTGCTGTTGTTGGGATGAAGTACTAACTGCTAGAGATACTTGAGTTCCACCAGCCGATGAGATGGCATCCGGGTCTTTCTTGACTTGAACTGCTTGAAGCGTATGTAACGATTGCACTGATTGAACTTGGGGTATTGTGCCGCTAACTGCAGATGTCGTGTTCGTGCTTGAATTTGCTGTTGTCGTTGAGGTCATTTGCTTTTTCGTTCCTCCCGGTATTGCTATAAATTTCAAAGAATTTTTATTGAAGTTTTATTATAAATATTTTAAATACGAGTACTCGTAGGTGTAGATACTCACCCTTTCGTTCTTTCTTAACGCCAGGTTTTGCAAAATGTCGTAGTTCCAGATGACGTCGTAAGTTTCTCGATTGGCGTATGACTGCATAGCAAATGGGACATGTAGCTGGCTGTTCAGATTGGGATCGTGATCTTGCTTCTGGGCAGAAACACAGGAAAGTAAGAACAAAAATTAAGTTAGACATTGAAACGAGAACAAGGACAACACTACTACATACTATTTCCGCCAGATTTAGCAGTAGAATTATTTCCACCTGATGTAACTGATGTATTTGGCGTTGTTGGGGTTACACTTGCATCTGATACGGTTAACACTGTTTCGTTATTCTTGGGTATTTCCACTTTAACCGGTGTAGATGTTACCATTGGTCCCGTGTTGTCTCCATTTTCATGAGTTGAAATAGTTTGCGTTTGGTTTGTCGTTGTCGGAGTTGTCATAATGCTGTCCATACCATCGGTTCGGGCGATTTTTGAAACTGTCGCTAAAAAAAAAATGAATGAAACCAATTAGAGTGGGGCTCCGAATGTCTGTGAATATTTGTAACTTACGTGAAATCTTCTTAACGCGCGGCCGTCGTTTTCGTGCTGGCAAAAACTGATTGATAACATCCTTAACCTCTCCAGTATCAGAAATTATGGGGCCAGCTTGATGGATATCCTCGACTACTTGGGCATGTACAGTCTGTTGTGGGGCAGTGGCAATGGTAGCAATCAACTGATCTTGGTCCTACACATCCAAATGAATGAATCGTTAAATTGTTTTTTGAATGAAACCTAAAACACATGCATGTACATACCTCCTCTTGGCATACATCGATGACGGTCTTGACATGATGCTGGGGTAACATGTGTTGCAATTGAATCGAATGTGTGGTATAGTCATCTTTGGTAACAGTTTGTGGGGCTAATCCTTGTATATTGAGACACTGTGCTGCCTGCAACAGTGATGGCAGTTGAGCGTGATCAACACTTACCTCACCGCGGTAAACAAATTCAAGAAGAGCCTCTAGATCATTGGCATTGACACCGGCAAGCATTACCACGGGATGTTTACATGGCGTATTCTGTTTTGTCGAAAAGGAGAAAAAAGAAACAAAATGAAAAAAACTTTTTATTATTGAGCGAATATGAGAGCGAAATGAATTACTAAGAGCGGAGATGAGCATGGACAATTGATTTTTATCACGTTGTTTACTATTTTTTTTTTTCGTGTGTAACTCAAGAATAAGATAGATTGGATAAAATATCGTCTGGTTAAGAGATGTGCGACATTGATGTGAACGACCATGACAACGAGTTCCGAAATTCTCTTTTGATACTCATTCTGTTTCTCTCTCACTCTCACAGGTATCAATGAGTTGTAAGAGAATGGAAATTCTATTTTGTAAACAGAGAGGAGGGAGATGAAAAAAAAAAATCAAAAACCATTCAAAACGCTCTATGTACCTTTTCCTTTCGGTTGGTAGAAATAAAAAGTGGAAATGGAAACCCCATCAGCGGTGGTGTGGTGGCTAAGGATTAATGAGTTGCGGGTTTACTACAAGGTTGTTTGGATACTCCGTAGGGCAATTTATGAGGATGTTAGCGACCTTATGTAAGCTACACAAATGAACTTTTCGTAATAGTGGAATTTGAAGGTCAATAGGTGGTAAGGGAATGGATCAGTTGAACAAACAACCCTTAACTCGATCAAAAAAGTTGACAACATTATGAATTTCAAACTTTTCGCTTTATGGTGTTATGGTTCGTAGGTATACCTATGATGTTTCGAGAAACAACAAACAAAAAAAATCAGAAAATTGAAAGTAATCATTCTTTTGGGAACCAAGTTGCAAATTTTTGAAGATGAGGTGCACAAAGCAGTCCATAGTGTGAGTAAGGAGTGTTTTTTTTTTCTCAATACGGCTATACTCAGACAGCTGATAATTAATCTGACAGCTGACAGCATATTTTTATTCCGAATTTTTGTCAATTTTTGTCATTTACGGTCAACATAACCGACCAAGTGAGTCCGCTATTTGCAATACAAATGAAATATTTCGCAATACATTTACTCTTTTGGACTCCAAGCGACTGACAAGAATGTGCAGAGTACGCACAGATGAAAATATCGGCGTCGTTAAGAACTGTGTTAAGGAAGATCCTAATTCATCGATTCCTCGGCGTGAGCAATAACGTGGCCCCTGTCCATCGACTGTCTGGAAGATTTTGCGCAAGGATCTTGGTTTATATGCTTAAAAGATTTAATTGATGTAAAAATTTAAGGCAGGCTGTCATTGCTTGCGTCGCGACATCGCTTACTGGGCGCTTGGCACAGTTGGAAGCCGAACCACGTTTTTTTCGTTAAATTTTGTCCAGTGTAGAGGCTGATTTCTGTCGCAGTGGCTTTGTTAATCAGCAAAATTGTCAAATTTTGAATAAGAAAAATCTAAAGGTTATCGAGGCGCCCCGAAAAATGCAGTATTTTGTGCGGTTTATGGGCTGGCGGCATCACCGGCTGTACTTCTTTAAAAAGTACGTAAACATTCTCTGCAGGACATTTGGTGCTATATGGTATACTGCCGGTGACACCATCGAGTTGTTGAAGAAAGTGTTTGATGTCCACGTTATCTCCAGAAATAGGCCTAGGACCCGGTCTTCAAGATCGACACCAGATTTGACGCATTTGAAGTCGTTGGTCTATGTTGACATGGCAACAAAGATTCCAGCCCTGGAAGCCAACATCAAGCGAGGCATTCTTGAGATCAGGCCTCAAATGCTCGAAAATTGAAAATACAGGATGGAGATTCCGGATGGAGTTCCTGCATGATGCCACGCTTATAGAAGCCCTGGGTTTTATTACCAAAAAACAAATCCAACGGCTCTTTAATATTTTGCAATGGATCAATGAAACGGGTGGAAATCTAAAGCAGCTCGATTCTATGAATAAGCTAGATGAGGTGAAACTAACCAGCCAAGTTTGTCTAACTTGTTCTCATTGCAGACATTAAACATCTGAATCAATGGTTACGCCAGCTGATTCCTTGTTATACCACTATGTTGAAAGCAACAGTTGCTGTACACAAGTCTGTCTGCTTTCTCCTTCCGGTGTCAATTAAAGCCTTTATTGATGTCCACCTCAACGAGTCTTCCAGGTCGGCGTGCATCTTCTAAACTGAAACTTTGCAGTCCATTTCTGATACATGCTATCTGTTATTCCTCTCTACTGCATGTATGGCCCTCTCTACAGAGGCTGTTGACTAACGCAGGCTGTAAATCATCAATTTCTCATGCCTATCTTGCATTTCAAAGCAATAGCACCTGCTGCAAGCCACCAAACCGTCACCTTAACCTCTTTTGGGTAAAAATTTGGCTTTAGTTTGTGTTTTGATGCGTTATACGATTGTTATACAGGATTCACTTTTCATCACAGCAAAATTGGATGCATTTCGTTTCCAGCAAGCAGAGAAAAAGCATACTTCTAGTTGGGTTCCGTCCGTCAATTTGTGTGGAACACATTTACCAAATATGTTTGCACTTAAACAATTGGATATTGGATGGTCATTGGATTCTATCGAAACCCGTTCGTTCACTAGTTGTTATCTCTCCAAATACTACGCATTATGGCCGAGCCCAGCTTGGGATTGTATTCTACTACTCCTAATGGAGCGTAAGACCTAAACAAAACTTTACTCTAATTGGGCTTAGTATTATTATTTCTACGATAAGGAAAATGTTTGCTTTGTGATGCATATACGTACTACAGTTTTGGTAAGTTGAATATGTTCGGCCCTTTTGTAATGCAGTAGGATTCTTTAGGCCACAATATCCTGCCCTACATTACAGATAGTAACACACAAGATCAATCTTACGAATACATGGAACGTACTTCATATTCGAGGTCATGTTCTAGCAACAAATATTCATCATACTTCATCAACGTTACTTATTTTCATCTGAACGATTATCTCCATTTTGACTCTTAGAAAATAGATGTAAGACTTGATCCCGTAGTAAATCTACGACCCAAGACCGAGTTGTTATTAATAATAGATGCCCTCCTGATGGTATTTCTTTCATTCCCTTATTATCCACGAAGATTTACTTCAAATCGTTTCAACAAAACGTCTTGATGCAGTACACAGTCTGATGTTCGGAAGGAAATTTATGATGCAAAGCATCATTTTAACCTCTGAAAACAAGAAGCATCGCGTTCTTTTTTCCACTGATGTGGAAAAGACTCGCTTGATGTCTTTTGTTTGCGGGTCATACTCATAAGCCCGTCACCAGCAACGATACGTTTGATGAATAGTTAGTCAGAATTAGCCTCGCACAGCATGTCTTTTGCAATATCAAAACGCTGTTTTTTTTCTTGCAGGGAATTGAAGTCCTTCAGCACCAGCCTTAAGCTCAATTGATTCTTTAAAATGTCGTGAATACCGACGAGTAGAGAAAAGTTGATGTAAAAACAACGTTGTACTGTTACACATGTCATGTTATGACGCTAAAATGTTAGGATACCATTTCTACGTTTTTGAAAGGAATTCGATTTTAGATAACCTATTGGGCGGATTCTCTAGTTCTAACGAGCCATGCTATCGAAAAGCTGTATCAGCACAAGTGATGGAAATAGAGCAATGTTCAATGCTACAAGGAGAGACATGGCGACACACATAGCGAAGTGCATAGCAAAGAAGAACATGGCCACGTGGAAATGACGAGTTTAGGCAGCTTGGAAGGCAGGAAACACACGAAGAAGAGATGATCTAGATAACAGAGAAACAATGCCACATCAGATAAATAGCGGACAACTAAATCTGCAGAGCTCAAACCAAAAATTAAAATATTTTGCAGAGTACTACGTTCAACTTTGGACACAACAGGCTGGCTTTTTAAGATTCGGGACACAAGAATAATTAATTTGTAGTGAAAGAAACTTCAATGTATTGAGCAGAATAAGTTTTTCTTACTTTGGAGTTCTAGATTTTATAACTTTTTTCTGATTGATTCCCAAATTCTCTGTATTCCGGGCATTCACACATAGCTTCTTTCTCTCCTTCTTCTTCTTTAAATAAGAAGAAATATGTAACGCTTTGCTCCTGCGTTGCTTGTGGCCTATGAATGTTGGATCACCTCGTTACTGAGGCCAAAACATTGCTGATGTTTTTGCAATTGAGTGAGCCAATTATATTCTTCTTTCGCCCCCTTCTTCGAACCTCTGCTAAACCTTGAATCTCAATTACTTTTCATACGTGGAACATAGCGAACATATTTACTCTGTCTGAAGTTTTAGAGCACATGAAGACTTTCACAGATACACTACATATATATACATAGTAATCTCCTGCGCTGTAATTTTACCTTTATATTCTTCGTCCATCGTCCACCCTAGGATAACTCTAACATATATGATTTCTTTATAGTTAACGAAAGTGCCGAAGTATTTAAGGCTTTCACACTGCAGCACGATGACTCTCAAATTGATTAGCTTGTTAGGAATTTGAAATCCAGTACTGTTTGGTTTGCAATCAAAATAAGATCACTTTACTCCTTTCAAAGGCGATTCAGTTCTGATTTTGTTGACTCTATGATGTCTTCACAGGCTTTATTGACCTCTAATTGGTGTCAGAACAGCTCTAAATTCCAGAGAAAAAACTATATAGTTCATTGGGGAAGCATCAGCGTATTCCGGTTCAAGTTAAAGTTCTAGCACAGTATCGGAACATGCCTACTGATCAACACAGGCCGGGTTTTCCTAAAATTTAACATGCATAGCATCGATTCTCTCACAATCAATTGATCGATTTAGTCGTTTCCCCAGGTTGAAAAATGCAAAGGAGATTGACTTGTCACGATAATATTTTCTGAGAGAAGAAAGTGCGCTGTCGTTTTTTGTCTGCAACCAACCACTGGCCAGGTCTTTTATGGTTATCATACACAGTTCAGTTATGATCAGAAATTGGTTGGTGACTTAAGCTATGCGATGGCCGAATTTTTAAGCTCCGTAATTTTTGGGACACTTTCAGTTACACTGGCGTGCCCACTTGCCGAGTGTTTTAACATTTTCCATAAAAAAAAATGCAGATCCATTGAACAAAGAACGATTGTGCATTTCCTGTCGAATGTCCCTCACCGACTTACTCTACAACTGCTCTTAAGACGGCTTTCCGGTTTCTCGTGTGGTTCGTTTCAAAGCAACAATCGCTGCATTTTCAAAAACATTTCTTCGCTATTTTAGACGCATTATCTCATGTTTAAACAATCTAAGAAGTTGAGTCCGTTTATACACAGGGTGAGCCATCTGGAGCTTTGGTATAGAAACGTAATGTCGCGAGTTTTTATTTAGTTTGGTTTCATGTGAGATATTTTTTGAACACAATACTGATTAAGTGGCCGCCTTCGAGTTGGGCATTTTACTTAGCATTGGCCAACGATTTAGGTGCTATTGCAGATATTTGGCTCGAATGTTGTTTTTAAGTTCCTCTAGACTCTTCGGCTTGTTGGAATACAAAAAAAGTACGGAGGACTCAAATCTGGAGATTTTGGAGGCCTGTCCATGCCACAGTTTTTCGACAACACTTGTCCCAGAAATTGTTGTTGCAAAAAGTTCATTGTTTTGCACACAGTATGGCATAGAGCGCCGTCTTTGTGAAACCAGAAGTCTTGTAGACCTGCGTTTCATGCACACACAAAGAGCGCCAACATCCACCAAAACTGATTGCCATCGAGCGTCACTTCAATTTAAAAAAAACAAAAAGTACAATAATGGTTTTGAAGCAAATAGCGGCACCGTCACTTTCTCATGGTGCTTCATCATGATGTTTCATTAATTAAGTTAGGACTATCGGTTCCCCAAAAAAGACAAACGGTCATTAGAATTTGCGCCTAAAAATCCAGCTAGTTTCAGTCTTTCGAATTTCAATTCGAATTCGCGTAAGCCAAGCATCGCAATTTGTCTGTTTCGATGTGAAGTTATTCATGATTGAAATTGTACTACAAAATGACAAGGTGACCAGCACAACCAGCATTAAATTAACAAAAGTGTTTGATGGGACAATGGACAACTCTGTCTAGATATCATAAATATTGGAGTTGCGGCATACCTTAGCCATCATTTTTGCTATCAATATGTCTAGTTGGGACACAAAATCTACTCTGCATATTACATACATTTGTAAAGCCACGATAGATGTGAGTAAACAGAGAGAGAATCCCACTAAAGAATTTTCCGATTTGAGTTCCATCAAAAAGATATCAACATCAAAAACATTTCTTTCAACCTGTGATGACTATAATGGACCTCAAACACCTGTAATGTATCCGCACAAAGATGAAGAAGTACACTGATCAACAGTGCCGCGTGAGCAATCCACGAGCCCAAAGAGGCCAACCATCCAATAATCCAAAAATCAAACAATCCATTGAGCGACCAAAACAATCCTCGCTCGTTTCACTTTGTTACCCATTTTCGTTGTCCACCAGCAGCAGCAGCAGGCCCAACCACTCTTTTTACACTCGAATTCAAACTGAAAAGACAAAAAACCGTCCACCAAAGAGAAACTGTACTCAAAACACATTTCTAGAGAAGAGCAAAGCATCAATCAATTCTTTTTCGTTTCTTTTTTATTTTTATTTTTGAAGACCTGCCGTTACCATAGAAGCGAAAACAACCCTCCGCCAACCAAATGCTCCTGCTCAACTCAAACTCTCAAGGGTGGTGGGTTTTCACAGTTTCCATGTAGTGCTCTAATCCAACCAGGAATAAAAGTTTTTTCTCTTTCCATCAAATTGATTAGGAGTTGCCAACACTTGATAAATGAAAGACTAATCGGAAGCCTTGCTCGCATTTAAGAGGATCTGAAATCGCAAGCCTAGAGTCGACGAAATTGGAGTTTTAAGGAGTCAGAGTGGAATTTCGTTCTCAGTGAAAGGTATTCGAAAACAGACAGAAACCAACACCAGTAGAGTGGTAGAGTATAATGTGTGCCAGCCAAGAGGTAGAAGAAAAACAAAAGCAAACCAACATACAAAAGAGGGCACTTCTCTTTCCTCTCTGCTGCTACCTAGATTCCATCGTCTCTGACAAGGTAAGTACGAGTATGTGTGTGGTGGAGGGAACACAAAACACAAAAACGAAATGATCTCTGTTTACAAAATATCTTGGGCTCAATCTCAGGAGCGAACCGACTATGAGTACGATACTACGATACACTTGCCATTGGCACTTGTCTTCTCCCTACAGAGATTCTATGTGATTTTGTCTGTCTGTCTGATTGTCTGTCGTATGTAATATTCAATAAGGCGCGCGATACAAATTTAAGGTAAAACTGACACTTGTCAGTGGAGTGTTGTGGTCAAACTTACCTTTAGTAATTCCAAGAGGAACGGACTAGCAGCACACAAGACTATTTTGTGAGCTGGAAAACTTCGACCGCCAGCCGCTAGGGTGCAGTCTACCAAATCGCCATGACATCGTAAAAGTTGAATGGCCGACACAAGCGAACTGCCGTAATCGCCCCACGTTAGCGAATACAAAGAGTTCATTGGCAACGCCATCATTTAGACGGCTAGTTGCTCCGTATTCGGATTCGGACTCGGATTTAGATTCAGATTTAGATTTAGATTCGTGCCGAATGTTGTTTGTGCTAAAATTGTGTTGTTGCTTCGATAGATGTGTACTTCTATGGAGGGAAAAATGAACGCAAATTGTGATTTTCTTCTCACTCTCCACGGAATCGCATGAAAAAAACCACCACACACACCAGGGAAAAAATTTGAAAAAAAAAAAAACAAAACAAAGTGTCGTGTTGTGCTGTCGTATGGTTGTTCTTTGAATTCTACTGCGCGATTGTGTATGTATACGAAGTGTGAAGTTGGCTACGGTACAAAAACCAAGTGCTCGAATGTACGACAGAAACCTCTCGAATATGCGCGAGATGGTGGGCGGAGAGTCAGGGGATACGGACACTACAGCGCTCCAAATTTTCTCCTCCTTCTCCTACTCCTACTTCTCTTTCACTGGAGCACCTACTACTCGCGAGGTCTTTCACTTCACTTTACACACTTGACTTTGGATGAATCGGCTTGAATACCACACGCCCGACTTGGAAAATTTACTCGATTCCAACACTTTCGCGCACAATACGCTCATCCGCTGTGTGCTTTTGAACAAAAAATTTTCACAAAATTCCCATTTATCGCGACGACATATGCATGGATGTATAAATGTATAAGCTGCAGCAATACAGAGAGCGAGCGAGAGCGCGAGAGTTACTCCTCAATGTAATCCCTCACAGAGAGATAGAGAGAGGATGATAACGAAACAAAAACGACGACTACGTCCACGACGAACCGCGACAATGATGAAGGTGATAATGGTGATGAAAAAGGGAACACCACGACGACGACTACGAGAAGGAATAAAAATTTCCCTCTTCACCAGCAGCCCAAATCGTACTATCTGGTCTTGTTCGATTGAAATTCGATTTTTTCTTCCTTCACCTTCTGTCCCCCGCACTATTGCACGAAACCAACATAAAAAAAAAACCAACTCCCGTATTAAATTGCACTTTACCGCCCAGCTAACACTTTTCTTTTTTTTTTCCGTTTTTCCTTCTTCTGATTGATTCCACAAATTTTTTTTCCACACAATTCCTATTATTGTTTTCTTCTCTGAGAAATTTTTCTCTGATTTCACACGTCGAGAAAACTCAACTCAATTCAACTCCACACGTACACACGCGTAGCAACGACGAAAAGAAATTCGACAAAAGCGAAGGGAAGGTAAGAATAAATTTTCTCTAGCTCGACGCGAGCTCTACGTCTTCTCCGCACACGGTATTCGCTCGCAGAGAATTTTTTTCTCTGCTAATGTAATGGATTCCTTGTTGGCTTTTTTTTTTGCTTTTTATTATTCGCTTGTACCGTTCGTTTTTGGAGCGCACCACACAATCTACTGAATGCTAAAAACTAAAACACCCGCAAAAATTGTATGCAAACGGATGCAACGGATAGATTTTCGGATACTCGACGCGAATTGCGGGGGAAATGAAATATTCTTTCGATTTTCTATTTTCCTTTTTCGAAATTTTTTTTATTTTTTTTTGTATTTCACTCTGGACTTTGGGGATTTTCCAATCGCCGAATATACACGATGAAGAGGCGAAATTTGTCACCACACGAATGAGCTTGCTAAAGTGAGAGAAAAGAAACGAACGTAGTCGTAGTCGTGTAGTTGAATGTAAAATGAATAAGAGCAAGAGGTGAAAGAGGACGAGGCATGGGAGAACGAAGGAAAAAGAAGAAGAACAAATGAAATGAAATATGGCGGCAAGCAACTTTGCTCTTTGGTTTTCAGTTTTCTGTGCTTGTGTGTATGTGGGACGAGAATAAGAGGGAAATCGTTGGAGATATGAGTGTGCGAGAGATAGACGATTTTAATTTTTCGTCAGTAATTCGAAGTATTGCCATTCGTTGATGTGGCTGATGTTTCCGACTAAAGAGAAGTGAAAACACAGATACAGCGACATCTGTGCGACAAAAAGGATAACTATTGCTTTCCTTTGATGAGGACAAGTGTTATGCAAATTTTTAATCGAAATTCTAGAATTTGGGTCAATTTCCATAAGACATATAGAAATTACGTAAAGTACAAAGACCTCGTAGAAGTAGGTTCGGGCGAATATTCGTTTCCTTGGAAATAAGGGTGAATGACATCAATCGAGTGCCTTGTAGCTTTTAAATACTAAGCTAGGTGGCGCTAGAGTTTGGTGTTAACCTGGGGCTCAACCATCAAGCCTCTCATGGTAGTAGCTCTCTCGCCGGTGCTGTACACGAAGTTGGTTGGTCGAAGTGCGGCCGTCCCTCGGAATTAGACTCGCAGACTGGGATGGAGCTCTGGCGTCTAATCGCTCAGCATGGGCCAGCTATCTCAGATGCTGGATCCGAAGGCACCTAACTAAGGATGTCACTGTACAGCCCGTTCATATCGTGGTTCGATCCTATCCTCTATTCTAAGTCAATGCAAACGGGGCCAACAATCATGGGCCAAGTGCTTTTTCATTCGCTTTCGAAAAGGTCGAATTCCCTGCGTCTGTGCCTTGTATAAAGCCAGTTTGTCTTATAAGTGAGTGGTCTGTTACTTAATAGTCTCATGAGCCCTTCAAAGAAACAGTGATTGCCAAGAGTAATTCTCCGTCTGCTCTGATGTCGTTGCTGTGTACAATCACTTGAGCATGGAGCCAAGGAAGGTGAACATGCACTTTGTTTTGCCCTCATTTACCGTCAGACCTAATTTGGCCGCTTCCGCCTCAATTCTTACGAAAGTTTAATTTACAGCACGCTGTGTTAGTCCAATGACATCAATATCATTCGCTTAGTGCGGGCTTAAGAAATGTGTCGCCTCTTTTGTTGACCAGTGAGTTTTGCAAGGCTCCATAGTCATACTTCACAACGAAATATAGCGTTGTAAAGCTCGTCCCTATGCATGCTGTCATAGGCGGTTATGAAGTCGGAAAATATATAGGAAGTGTTGATCTGAAATTTCCGGGTCTTTCCTAAGATCTGCTGTTGTGTGAATATTTGATAGATGGTCATCTCCAGTTGCTTGAAAGCTTTAAGGGTCTTTAGCTTCGATATTGCTTCCTTAACTTCGTCTAGGTTATGGGAATGGAGTTCTCTGTCGTCTTCCAACAAGATGAATGGCTTATTCTCCCTATCATCGCTGTTTTACCGTCTCTAGAAGTAGTCGATCTATATTCTCAACACCGAGTGTCGCACTCTACTATTAGTTGTCCATAATCATCTTTGTAGGTTTCCATTCCTTGGTTATTACGTTTTATTCTCTGATAAAACCTTCGAATGTCATTCCTGTAACAACAGCTCTTCATTTTCTCGATCGCGTGCTCTTTTTTCTTTTCGGGACGCCTGTACTCCTCCCTTTTCTTCTGATTTGTAAAGCTCACGAGCAGCTCTCGTCCTGCGATGTAGCGCAGCTTTATACTGTCTCCGGACAAAGAGTCCGCCCACTGAGGTTATGAAAGCCGTCTTTGGCCTATTCTGATTTTGTGCCGCATCATCTCCACACAACCATGAATTTCCGGATAGGCCTAGGCTCCGAATACGTCGGAGTAGATGGAAGGGGGGTGTGAACCAAGTAGCTCAAAGTAGTATATGCCGCCGTTGATCCGTATATGGGATTCCTCCGCCGCTGTCCTGATAAAGAAGAAGTGCCCTAGTACATTTTCTTCATTATTTTCTGCAAAGCTCGTTTCCCCGACGTGTCCATTTAAATTCATTTCCTACTTCGTTGCATCACGACCATAAGTCGGATGCTGATTTGTGATACACTTATGATCTTGTCCAGGTGTTTCACTGTCAGGGTGGTGGCAACTATATTGTTATTTTCTTCCCTCGTTTGCAAGTTCAAGAAGCGGCCCTTGGCCACTTGGTTACTAGAACGGATATTAGGGTACATCGATTTTACGTTGGCGTAAGTTAGTCACCAGACCCTGAGTTCTCTTTGGAAGTTAATCCACCTTAGGCTCATTCTTGGTTTTAAAGCCCGAATATGATTTACCCCATTAAATTGCCTTTAACGATAACTAGGCGTGCAAAGAAGATTGTCTTCTACTTATTTTGAATGAGGAATTACATATTTACAAGGTCGAGCGAATAAACCTTCCATATCGACCTACATACTTGGAGGACAGCAAAAGCAATAGACCGCCCAGCAACAAGGAAATTTGAACCACACAATTAGAAAGCTTATTAAAAATTTAACGTTCTGCATGTGTAGATTGTAAGGTTGTGGTGGCAGTTGCTAAAGTAACTCCTGAAAAAAGCACATCATTTGCATTCAATTGTCCATGTCGGACAGCCTTGCATGAAATTCTTGCTCCAGCGATATCACCAAGTTGTTTATCATAAAAGATGGAATGCATTGGCAGTCTAGGTTTCCCTATCCTTCTGAAATTTGTAAGTCTTGTGTTGCAGTGGCTATAACACATAACATCCCACAGAAAAAGATTCTGTCGTGTCTCAAGTCCACAAAAGGCAGGATTATAAGGTGAACAACAGGTAACTCCACTCGTATCTTAGTGCCTTATCAATTTCAAACAATTTGGACCACTCTTCTGCTTTGCAAATGCGTTTCTTGACCTTCTCAAGCAACACAATCTCAAATTTTTACTTTATTACACATATTTAGTATTTATATAATAAAACTAATACATTTGCACTTTTGTTTTGTTGTTATTTATGTATGTATTGGATGAAATGTTATTTGAAAATTGTTGTGTTCAATCAATGCCTTGGCGAATCAAATCAAAACGTTACACCTAATTCTAGATAACGTAGCCCTAACTAACTCTCATTGTTCTCCATAATATCATTTGTAAAGCATGCCAGACAGATTACTCGTACTCGTATCACCGCATGCAAGCGCATTTTGTTTAACAAGCGAATGCAAACAATTTTCAAAGTAGCTTGGTTGGTTGATAATAATTAAATAGAGAGAAGTTCAAGTGAATGAAAGCGGATACATCGAAAAGTTCTTGGTGATTGTTTATGGCGCGACTCCATTGGGTTTACATGGTGAAATTTTGTGTGAAATCGTATTCAATTGTGGGAATAACGGTTTGAACGAATTTTAAAAATATAATTAGGTATAAATGCACTCCTAGCTCGCGTCCTCCCTCCTCGGAGGTTTGGATGATTTTCTTCATAATATCGGCATGGCGACAAGGATGCACAGATGCCATATTGGGACCAGGAAGATGTGGATGACTTTCCATGGTGACAGTCTTTTTAGCGTGGTCCTGACTTACGTCCTCGTACATTTGCTCCACAGTTAAGGGTTTGCGGTTCTAAAAAACAAAAAAAGCAAACCATTCACCTAATGCTCGAGTAGATTTCGTTTATGTTTTACCTCATCATAGCCAACCACCCAGAGACGTGGGGTCTGGTAGTACTTGTCGTAGGTAATGTGCAAATCATAGGTTCTTGTATGGAGCACCGAGTCCCCGCCGTCTGCGCTATCACCTCTATCAGATGTCGAAGCCTTGGGAGTTTCAGGCTTCCGTGTTGTCGTTGCTACCGCCTTAAATATAGAAAAATTAAATTATTCAGTGAGAATATGGCCAACATTTGATGGGATGTAAGTGGGGTTAGAACACATTTTCCAAACACAATAACGTAGGTACTCCGAGGCGCTATCTTATCACAGTCGACACCGACTACGAGTATGTGACGAGTTTCCCTTATCGTCAGTCAGGTGTTTATCGTAGTGATTAACTGATTGAGGCCGACAAAGAATCAATTGCGAAAAAGGCAATCACTGAGCCCTGAATGTGCGGAAAATTGCGGCGCATTTCCCCTGCTCAATCAGTAAAAGGTCATTCAAGATCAGATCAATTGCTTAACTCAATCAAGTACAGTCATTCAGGGTCAACCACAACCACAACCATAAGCCATACTTACTGGATCAACTAGCTCCAACATGCCACTCTCTTCGAACTCCTCCATATCGATAGCTTCGTCATCATCATCATCGTCTTCGTCATTTGCCATATTGTGCTCATCCATATCGTGAATCTCATCGTCATCATCGTCTTTGCCACTCAATGTCATCTCACAAACTTTTTCATCCAGCTCAGCTACTCCGTCCTCATTCATTTGATGTGTCTCTACCCAGCCGCCATCGCCTCCCTCTTCCTCGACGACAATCTCTTCACCCACATACTCCATTTGTTTGCAACGACGAGTGCATGCCACATTTCTAGTAATCAAGAACTGCTTATCTACAAAGAGAAAGTCATAACGTGATTGCATCTCCCCTCATTAAGTAATGCAAATGAAAACACAACAAACACAAACCTTTTGGCAGATAAGGCTTGGTCTTTGATTCGTCTCCAGAAGCCCACTGCCACGTAGGGCAATGATGTACCAAATGTTCCCCAGCCGCTACAAATTCCTCTGGCGTTAGGACGCCCGTTTCACGAAATTTGCTCTCCTACAACATAGGATGATTCATCGTTTAAGGTTATTCCTATCCCTCCTACCGACCCTTGCAAATTTAAGCACCGGTGGTGTGAGTTACAATTACGTACCTTGAGGACTGGAGTTAGATATTCTGCGACTCCTAGGGCCGTACCCTTGACTGTATTGATAACACTTTGCATTGTTTGCAGCGTTTACGCGATTTCGAGTTCTTGGTTCTGTTTTTGTTTGTGATTTCGTGTTTTGCGTGTCGTGGGCGAAAGGTGAAAACTGAAAGCGAACAAAAAACTTCACAACTGTGTTCGCGGGGCAAGAAAGAAAAATTTCTCACGACTTTTGTGTGTTTACGGATGAAAAATACGTCAGATATGTGAAACGTCTAGACTGTGCCGATCTATATGTCTGTTTGTCTCATGCAAGTGTCATGCAAAACACAGCTGAGAGCAGAAAATCGACTGAACTATTTACGGTACCTCCAGGGATGGTATTTTTAGTTCGCTGGTGATATTGGGGTTTGTTTTAAAACACGGACACTTCAAAGTGTAAGCAATCGGAAAAGTAGAAGAAAGAAGAGAACATAAATCCAAAAAAGATCATTGTTTAAGCTCAGTCAATTGTTCTAAGCTGAGTGTAAGAATGAGTCTGGTTGAACAACCAAACTTGCGCGAGCGCCGCTGAGCTAATTTCTGTGCATAAGCAGTGACCAGACATTATAAAATCTCTTATGAAAACTTCCGTTCCACAAGGGAATGTTCCTGGTCTAGATTAGAAGCTATTGCATTTCATCATGCAGACGTTACAGAGAAGACTTGGCATTACACTGAAATCAAACAAAGTCGCACGAGCAGAAATTCAATAGAAGCACATTTGAATCGATTAATAATTATATGTACAACTCCTGGTGAGTACTTCTATGACTAACGTGCCATCGACTATGATCATGCCTTCATTAGTCGACGAATCCTATCCAGGTTCCAACTTCTAATGCAACTGTAACTCCAATTGCTGGTGAAGAGCAAATATGTCAAAAACCAGAACGAAAAAGCCTTAGTAGGAAATTCTAACCGTCTGCGCTGTTACTACCATTATTCCTCCAATTTTATAATCTGTAACAACTACAAATAAATCTAAAAAATCGGTAGAACCAAAACCTCCCGACGGTGCTAACAACGTCGCTTCAGACTCCTTGAAAACGACCAGCAACAAGTCGAAACCACCAACATCTACCATCATGAAACTGTCACAACTACCGATTTATCACTTAGTCTTCGTCACCAGATTTCACTGCTGTCCTTGGACGAATAGTGAATGAAACCCAACCGGTTTATCGTCATGTTTCGATTGCAAGTGGTGGTAGTTCGGTGTGTGCAATTTAGTCCAAGCGCTTCCAAAAACAACGTCAACTTGTTCTTCTCATGAACGTTCACAACATGGAGCGAAGGTTCAAGTGCCATTTCGCTCTCAGGAACATCTACAGAAACATGAAATCGACTGTAGGATTGCTTACAAAATTCACGTTCGGCTAGCGAAGCATTTACGATCGATAACCCATGTCCAGGAGGTGGAATATCTCCAAAATGTGCCGTTCGGAACGTATGCAGAGATTGAACGAGCTGATATTAATCTAACCGATATCGACATCAGTGATACCTTAAGCTGTCGTCCTCTGCTGCTCCGTTCCTCTCGGGGTTAGACTCGAAAACTTTTTGGGACGGAGCTGTGAAGTCCATTTGTTCAACATGGTCCATCCATCTCAGAGGTTGGGTCCGTAGACGACTGACTGGACCGATGTCGCTGTAGAGTTCGTACAGTTTGTTGACATTGAAGGTCTCGGTTAATTCATTAAAGACCTTGATGGATCAGCAAAAATTCCTCATAGTCATCCTGCACAACCTGAAGAGTTTGGCAGGCATGTCAAAAATGTCAAAACTATACATAACGTTGTATAGCTCGTCCCTGTGCTCGTAGCGATATTCGACTTTGAAACCGAACAATGGATGGTGAATGTCGATCTGAAAGTCTCGTATTTTTTTCCAAGATCTGCCGTAGTGTGAATAATTGATATGTTGTCCGGTGACAAAAATATTGAAGAAAATATTGATGGTAGGCTCAAACTGTCAGTTGGTAGTTGTTTTAATTGTTCAAGAATTGAAATGTCCTCGATTGTTTTTTTGGCATAAAGCTAAAGAAACATGAACAAGACATCGCATAAATATTGGTTTCATTCTGCCTTTTTTTTGGCCTACAGGCAGGCAATAACCACAAAACTGCCTTGAACCATTTACAGGAAGCTGGCCACACAAAAAGCTCGAGGTATGGGTTTCTCATGAATTGAGCGCTAAAAAATATACTGGACAGAGGGAAAATCAGCGCTACGTTGTTGGAATACAAAGAATTCGAGTCATTTCTAAAACGATTCATAACGACAATCGGAAGCGTCAATGTTCGCGGTCAAATAATGATAACCCGTCACAAGCCTTTAGGAAACTAGAATTGGCTGCGCAGAGGGTGAAGCTCCTGTGAACAAGTGAGAAATTACGCAACACAATTGAAAGAAAACGCCCGAATTGTCCAAGAGGAAAGGTTTTGTCTTCCATCATGACAACGCGTGACCACGCACTTCTTTGATGACCCATCAGAAATTACGAGAGCTTGGTTGGAAAGTTTTGATGTACCCGAATGGTCCAAACATAGCACCCTCTGACTACCACTTGTTCCGGTCTCTGCAGGACTCCCTCAAGCCAACCTGTGAAAACCGCTTGATTCAGTTGTTCAACTGAATACCACATTAGATTTTCAACAATGGAATCATGATTTTACCCGAAAATCTGCTAAACGTTGCCAATAAAATACAGTGTTCAACGCCCTAAGAAAACCAATTGAGTTTTATTAAGAACTTTTTTCAAGACCCAATAATTTTGTCTCTCTGAAAGGCGAGTAAATATACTCTAGAAAACGACATGCTAGCGAGAGGGGGTATAAAAGATGTATATGGAAGCAGATTTTGTCTGCATGCATCAAAATCATAGATGAACTAACCTAGATGGCAAACTCTACTAATACTTGGGCAACTCCTTAACTTTCGCGCAGACAGACTGTAATTTGCTAGAATGAGAGCAATGTGCAAGCGTATGATAATGTGGATGACGTTTTCTGAGTGAAATGGGCGTTTTTTGTATAAAATGGGATGACAATTCAAGCGTATTCACAGAGAGGTTCACACGGTAGAGGCGATCAGCAGAAAATCGGTTTTGGTTTTCCAATATCTGGAAGGTTTGCCATCTATGATCAAAATTTGGTAATTTATGAAATAATTCCATCAACTACATTCCAAATGACCTACACTCTGAAATCTAAAAAATTTAATTTACCACCATAACTCACCAACGAAATCCATATCAACCGAAACCTCACGAACACGTTCCCTCTCACTAATCACCACACACTTCTGCCAACCTCAGCAGAACAAAACAAAAACCCATAAAAATACACCAATCCCTTCATTGTAGAAAAAAATCTCTCTCGTCTTCAAGTCAACAAGAAGAATATCGACAACGAAGGCGAACTATTTTTTTTTTCTTTTACAATTTTTCGTGAAAATTTCTCCATTTCGACCAAAAAATTTTGCACACAAATAACAATCGTTTTTTTTCGAAAATCAATATACGCTAAAGCAGAATAAAGAATGCGAATAAATGCCGCCGTTTTAAGAGTGTGGAGTGCTTGTCGACGCCGTTGAAAATTCACTGCAATTGGTTTTCGTGTTTTGGCTCCTCCGTGGAAAAAAGAACCACAAAGGTTTGCATTATTTCAATTCCCTATTAAATTGCTTTTTTACAAAAATTTCAAATAACTATTTTCCATTTTATTAAGTGCAAAAAAGTTTTTACAAGGCTGCCGCGGTTGCAAGAGTGAAATTTTTCTTTCGAAAAGCAGCTGTGCGTGAATTTTAGTTTTTCGTTTTCTTTTTCTTCTCGTTCTGGTGAATATTGGTTTCCTCCCTTTGTGACGTACGCCCCTTTTCGACGTGTTTGTGTATATTTTTGTGTGTCATAAATACTTACTTTTTCCGTTGGTTTTTTTGGGAAAATCTATTTTGCTCATTCGGTGTGTGCCCATTTACTATTTTTGGTGGAAGTTGGGGCATTGGTTGCAGTTTCCTTGATCATCGTGGGATTTTGTTCTCTTTTTGTTGAAGGAAAAGTCCAAGGCGAAGCAAAACTATAAAAAGAAGCTTGTGGAGGGGGGACTGGTGTATTCATATTCAATAAACAAGCCCACGGTGCCTCGGGTTACGTTACACATAATAACGATGTAGTTGAGGGGGGAAAAACTTGTGTTGTGGGCGCGGACATCCGCTGTAGCTGATTAGACGAAGTTAGGTGCTTAAGTCCAAGGTAGAGATTGGGAGAACGAATGTCCAAGTGGTTGGTGGCGTCTGTTGTTGGGAAATCATCAGGCCAGTTGTGCGAGTAGTTTCCGACTAGTACCCCTGAACAGTTTTTCTATTTTATTTTGATTGAAATTAGTAATCGTTGATCTCATTGGGGGGGCTTATCTGTGGGATTTTCCTCTTCAAAGATGGTCAAGTTGAGTGGCTCTATTTTCATTCAAAAACCGACCGACAGCGTGGACAAGTGATAAAATCTTCATTACGGTTATTAGGGAGTGTCCATCGATCAAATTCGAATCTCTCTTCGCATGTACCATCTTCGCTAGAGTCGTGTATGGGTCGTTATATGTGCCTTTCTTTTCGCTCGGAGAAGAGCTCCTATAAAGAAGTAGTTCATTGTATTCCTTGTGCGTTCCTATTACTGAAATTTTACTGCCTTTCATAGAAGGATGATGGAGTGGTGAACATTTTAGTGTCAAGTACCTGCAGTCTGACGCGACTTCTGAACACTCTGCATTTTCGTTATGACTCTCACAGCAATCTTTGCCAGATATTGTGTAACTTACGTCTATCAGACATGTGTTCTTAGCAAAAGCGTAGTGCCCCGACATGACGCCATCAAGCAGGCTATAGACTAAAAGCAGGAAAGTGACTGGCTTCCTACAAACGTTGGGAATATTTGCTTGGTCAGCCTGAATCCTGGAGAGTCCGACTCATACACAGTTTCAAGGGAAATCAAAAAAATTTCTTTTCTGAGCCTTGCCTACCAAGTTCATCGGCGATTTCATTTGCCGAGATCCCATTGTGACCTGGCACCCAGACAAGGCTTATGAGAATTCAGCTTTCCCACTGCATTCAGAGGAACCTTGGGTCTTAGGCGTAGTTTAGCTGACCCAACACACGCAAATACTTCTCTCTGTCCACCAATTCTTCATAATACCATCCGTTTGGAAGCTTCGCGTTCTAAAAAAAAAAAATTCCTCTGTGCCTTTTTTAGTGACTCAGTGAATTCAGTCTTCCGACTGTGTTCAGTGCAGTCTTTCATTCTCGAGCTAGCTTGGAACTCCTGAGAGGGTTCAGCAAAGCTTAACGCGCAACTAGACTATCGCTACAGATGCAAATGCTTCGCCCACTGTACCGATTCTTCAAAATATCGTTCGTTGTCATTAGGATTGCGTGTAACGCAAGTTCTGATAACATGGAGTGAAATCTAACACAATCACCCTTCAAAAACTAGCGCCGCATACTTAATCGGTTTTGGTTTCGTCCGTGAAGTCTCGACTACATACCTTTTCTGACTCAGATTCTGGTCGTCGTTTCGCAGGACCTAGAGGCCTACTGCCACTATATTCATGAGACCAGTGTCAAACGAAGGTTGAGAGGATTAACCGAAAGTCGATTTCTGGTGCATCATTATGACATCAGTGTCGTCTAGGGCATCCAATAGAAAGTGAAGCTACATCAGTTGGATAAGCCTTAACGAAAGTTTTAGAGCTGTTGAGAGTGTTAAGCAGAGAGTCAACTTACATTGCAGTATAGAAGTGCAGACAGGGTTTCTGTTCATGAACATCGTCTTAATCCACGATCCTCACATGCCTTCAATAATTGGGTAGTCAAAAGCACGTTCAATGTAGATGAAAATGCTCACCGCGTGCTCCTAATCACCAGGTCTTGAGGCTCAGTATCGCAAGATTTTTCGTGTTGGTGGGAATGTTGCGTCTTGCACAATGGGTGCAGTGTAGTTTCTTCCCAATGCTCCTCTACATAAAGAAAGTTAGATTGATTGATCTGAAGGTCTAGGCGAGCATGTCACCTTCAGTGACTTTCGATATAAAGGCTACTCCTACTGTGTGTCGTTTTCTTTATATATGCCAGTGATAGGATAGCAGGGAAGATTCTCTTTAGAATTGCTGGTGGTGGTCTGCACCACCGAATGTATAACATTCGTGTTAGGCGACTTAAAGCCATCGAAGGATGCAACAGCGTATTTAGTGGTCTCATGCGTCACAACAACTAACGAACGATACCAGATGGGGTCGGTTGTATTACTTAGTTCACTTGCAGCTTCAACGATATGAGCTGGTTTTGATAGCGTTACCCGAAAAGACGAACTCGAGTATGAGACAGAGTCTACTTTCAACTTAGTGTGTCAGATATCATTTCTGAATCCTTCCAATCCGGCTGACTTGCCCATTTTGTGTACCTTGTTTCGGTCATTTCGCAAAAGTTTTTACAGGAGGCGCACTTCGATAACTGAATCAGCACTTTTTAACTATTTTGCTTCAATCTGTAGCAATTCCAGTCTCGCTCCAAATTAGTCGTCAATGCCCTGTTTCGAAATTTTCGAGTTTCCTTCGTTGTTCCTGCCAATCTCCGTTTCACCATAAAACGGGCGATCTTCACGGTTATGGTTCTGAACGGCTTCCTCTATTATGGAGGATTTTCCGAGCTCCTTCCCAAAACGTGTCCAGTATCAGTATCAGAACATTAGATAATAACCGACTGGAGGACATAAAGTGCGACCGATGCTTACCCAACTAGAAATACGAACCCTTTACCCTTTTCATCAGAGAGCAGGACATGGTCGGCAGCTCCCTTTGGTTATCAGAAAAGGCACTCACGACAAGAGAAACATTTAACTAATCCTTCCACCTGAGACTTACATCCTTTTTCGACGGAACCTTATTGCTTTTCTTTAGGTTTTCCATTTAACGCTTATCTCATTTCCTTTGTTCATCTTTCAGATAGACGCTGTGTGGGGCTGGGCTTCTGCCCCGCTGCGTTTGGCGGCAAACAGAATGGGCGATCCACTTTTAGGGGATCGGCCGCCATCGCCGGCACGTCTGTCGCACACCTCAGAGAAACATCCAAAGGTGACGTTGTCAGAGTTAAATCTCTTGCGACGTCACCGTGAGCTGTGCGATGTTGTGCTAAACATTGGCGGACGTAAAATCTTTGCCCATCGAGTGATCCTGTCAGCGTGTAGCCCATATTTTCGGGCCATGTTTACAGGTGAGCTGGAGGAGTCACGACAAACCGAAGTCACCATCCGTGACATTGACGAAAATGCCATGGAACTACTAATTGATTTTTGTTACACCGCACACATCATTGTGGAGGAGTCCAATGTGCAGACATTGCTTCCGGCAGCATGCCTCTTACAATTAATTGAAATACAAGATATTTGCTGTGAATTTTTGAAACGGCAATTAGATCCTACCAATTGTTTGGGCATACGAGCATTTGCCGATACACACTCATGCAGGGAGCTGTTGCGCATTGCTGATAAATTCACACAACATAACTTCCAAGAAGTAATGGAGAGTGAGGAGTTCCTGTTGTTGCCTGTTGGTCAGTTGGTTGATATAATTTGCAGTGATGAGTTGAATGTTAGATCCGAGGAGCAAGTATTCAACGCAGTGATGTCTTGGTTAAAATACAATGTCGCCGACAGGAGGCAACATTTAGCTCAGGTAAATATCTGTTTGATTTGGTTGGCATTTTGTTTTCTAAATTATTTTTTTCTGTTTGTTTGGATGGCAGGTTCTCCAACACGTCCGTTTACCATTATTGAGTCCAAAATTCCTTGTTGGTACAGTGGGTTCAGATTTGTTAGTGCGATCTGATGAAGCCTGCCGTGATTTAGTTGATGAGGCCAAAAATTACCTATTGCTTCCACAAGAACGTCCATTGATGCAGGGTCCACGCACTCGTCCACGAAAGCCAACACGTCGCGGTGAAGTTTTGTTCGCCGTCGGTGGATGGTGCTCTGGTGACGCTATTGCATCTGTGGAACGTTTTGATCCACAGACAAATGACTGGAAAATGGTAGCGCCAATGAGTAAACGTCGCTGCGGTGTTGGTGTTGCAGTGCTTAATGATTTACTCTATGCTGTTGGAGGTCACGATGGCCAGAGCTATTTGAATAGCATCGAAAGATATGATCCACAAACAAATCAGTGGTCCTGCGATGTAGCTCCGACTACATCTTGTCGCACCAGTGTTGGGGTAGCTGTGCTGGATGGATTTTTGTACGCTGTCGGTGGCCAAGATGGTGTACAATGTTTGAACCATGTAGAAAGATATGATCCCAAAGAAAATAAGTGGTCCAAGGTAGGCACAACTTCAAACTACAAACCTACTTGAACAATTGGAAATCTAAATAATTTCTCATTCATTTAGGTTGCTCCTATGACAACACGAAGACTAGGAGTAGCTGTCGCTGTACTTGGAGGCTATTTATACGCTATCGGTGGCTCAGATGGACAGTGCCCCCTAAATACTGTGGAGCGCTACGACCCAAGGTAATAAAGAATAAACAATTTTATGATCCAAAGGTCTCTTCACATCAGACTTGTACCCTCTCTTTCAGACAAAATAAATGGTGTGCCGTCAATCCAATGTCAACGCGGCGAAAACACTTAGGCTGTGCTGTATTTAACAATTACATTTATGCAGTGGGTGGGCGCGACGATTGCATGGAGTTGTCGTCTGCCGAACGATATAATCCACATACAAATACCTGGAGTCCGATTGTTGCAATGACATCTAGACGAAGTGGGGTAAGTTTGTCCCTTCATCACATTCCATTCTAAATACTAATTGTGTAACTCTATGTTTTTTACTTTTAAAGGTTGGTCTAGCTGTTGTTAATGGACAGTTGTACGCCGTTGGAGGTTTTGATGGGTCGGCGTATTTAAAAACCATCGAGGTATATGATCCGGAAACAAATCAATGGAGACTATGTGGTTGCATGAATTATCGTCGCCTGGGTGGTGGTGTTGGCGTAATGAGGGCTCCACAGACTGAAAATTACATGTGGTACGTCAAAATCCCTCGATTCTCTATTGCTTTTCGTTTCTGTCATATTGATTTGTTTTCAGGATTCGCAAAGACTCCGTAGTTTAAGTGTTACATCTCCATTGATCAACATAAATCGAATATTCCAAAATCAAAACAAGACAAAACAAAAATCACCAGACAACAACAAGCATCAACCATCTATTTGAAGTACGAGTATAAGCCAAACGGAGAATTCTCTACTTGTTTCTCCTCAAACTGAATTCAAAATATCAACTTCACACAAACACCATCCTCCTACCGAGTAAATGAGTTTCTCTTTCGTCGTCGTTTTCTAAGTTTGTACTCTTTAAATTTTAGTTTGTAACCCATTACGCATTAGTTCATAGTTTATAGTTTATAGAAGTTTGTAGGGAGAGAAACCGAACGGAGGTAAGCCAACCCAACAAATGAAACAATTTGAATGCGTACGCGAGTATAACAAAGGGTACCAACTACGAGTATTGTATGAATTGTATCGAATATTGTTAATCCATGCGGTAACCTAACTGGATTTGGTTTTTAGATTTACCTAATTGTCACTTAAGTATATTTGTATGCTCTTTTGATATGTGTACATGTAATTTGTTAATAATTTTTATTTTTATTATTTTTTTCCTTTTCCTATTTTGTTTGCTAAATTTACGAAATAAAATTCACTACAGTTGAAAATTTATGTAAATAAAATTGAAGAAAAAACAAAAAGCGCTTTGATTGGGTTTTGGAAGCTGTTGGATGGGATCAATTCTACTTTGCTTTGGAACAGTGTAAGCAGGAATGGCTGCTATTCATTAGCTACTCATGAATTAAAACCGAATGCCACCTTGTATGCGGAAAGCGGTCTACAAAGGCTACAGCTCTTAGCCGAAACCTATTTCCTAAATTCCACCACAACACCCATTGCTCCCGATAATCTTCAGAGAAAGATCACTAGACCCATTTAAGAGGACTAGTAGTGGTCGAAGGAAATTTTTCAAAATGGACCATCAATTTATTTGACCGATTCAAAGCCCCTGTGGAGGCATAATACTGGCACGTAGATTTGGCTGTAGTAGAGTCTCAAGGCTTTGTAGAGTACAAGCGTGAAAATTGATAACCTTCGAATCATTCCGAGTGAAGAAAAAACTCTACGTCCTATTCGAACTCCCACCCCCGGAGAGCTAATATCAAAGCCAAATATACCAGAGTTTCAAACCACTACATCACAACAATGTTTTCCTTTCCGCCCCTGGCAACAGTAAAAGGGTATTATAACCCCTTAGGCGCGCGTAAATTTAAAAAAAAAAATGCATCCAAAACGCAGGAGTAAATACAGTGTTATAGGCAGTGACAGAATCAGCGTCATTGTTGTGAAAGGTTGCCCTAGGGTGGTGTTCTCTCCCCCCTGCTATGGTTTATCGTAGTAAATCAACTGCTAAACATACTCGGCAACGACGGTTTCTATCTCTAAGGATGGGTAGTAAGAGGTTCGGTATGAACCCAATTAGCACTTGAATGTGCCTATTCGTTACTAAGACTCGTGTGACCTGTTTGATGACAGTCGGTGCCTAGATCCAGAATGTGGAGTTAAGTAAACGGATTAGATCTCGTATCCATTTACCCGAGATGTCACTAAGGTTGTTGAAGAATGGTTGGTTTGGTGCGCGCAGTCTGAGAAAATGGGAGAGTTTTCTTCTCATTGTCACTCTAACAATAGCGTCAGTGGGCAGATTCTGTTTTATTCATACCGTAGGTAGGCCTTCATCAGGAAGTATAAGTGGATTTGTCCTTTAACCGTTTCTAGCGGGATGTGAACTCCTGTCGCGAGCGAGCCGAGCTAAGTCCTACATGGTCACTTCATCCGCATGCTCGTTTCCTATAATGTTTCCTGTAATGCGTTCGCCCAAGCGGTGGTGTACCTAGGCCTAAATATTCGATTGCCTTTGACAAGTGTAACTCTATCTTTGAATTTTGATGAGGTATGGTGATTAGAGCTAAACCCAGAGATATCTTCGTTCTCCACCATCAATCGGCATTCGACGTCGAGATTGGAGGGCTGTAGATGGCTTTGTACAGCTTATCTCTATACCATAGATGCTGTCATACCCGGCCTTAAAATCGATAACGATGAGATAAGTATCGATCTGAAATTTTCTGCTTGGATTTGTCATTGTGTAAGTATTTGGTTAATTGTCGACTAACCGGTGCTCATACAAGCGGTTGACAAGATCTAAAACCGGCACCGCAATAGGTGCCGCAGTTTAGACAAGCCGAGGTTCTTCCCAGCTGTTTTCCTCATATAGCGAATGAGGTGCTTTCATCTTTCTATGCAATGTGTTTGCCGGCATTCTCCAATTCTCACGTCTAAATCTGCACATCAGTTTCTGCATTTATGACGGCTTCTTGGAACTAGTGATCAATGACATCGACCTTCACCAATTAATTTTGGTTGCAAAGACATTGATGGGATGTTGAATACTCGTAATACGTGATCGGCAATGGTTCATGCGGTTTGTTGCTATAGCAGCCGTTCAACTTCAAAATTTCTCACAAATTTGCCCGTTGTTGTGGCGCCTGAGATATCGCTGCATGTACTTTGACTCGCCCAAAGTAGTGGTCCGGGTTGGTACTGGCCGTTCGAAACGTGTAATACTGTAGGAGGTACTTGCACCGATCACAACAAGGCCGATAGGATTCGCTGTTTTATGTTCAGTAACTGTTATGCGCCTTTGCGGATATTGGAGTGAAGAAATCTTGTGCTAGCTATAGGGATAACTCAATTATCTCAAATCCGTTTCTAGACGTGATTTCGCGTGCTATCAAAGATGTCCACTTTCATATTTTGCTTTTAAAATCACCTGAATGAGAGCACTGTTCATAGGTTTGGTTAACGTATAATCATTCTCTGGTAGCATGGGCTGTTTCCTTTGTAATGGCAAGAGCGCATATCAGACTGATGTAGGAGAATTAAGCCTTCAATCTGTGGATTGTTCCAATGCGTTCTCTAGTCTTAGTCTGCTCTTTCATATGTATATTAACCTCGTACAGTTACTGCGCATTAGTGGCGACGAAATTCAACATCCGATTTCTAGACGAATCACTTAATTTGGTAACAAACAAAATTCAACTTACATTTCCGTAGGTCCCGCAAAACTCAAGAAGACTGTTGCTGCTGTCACTGTGACATGATAAAGTCATGGGTCTCCGCATGTCTTGAATTATGCGAAACATACATCCATAAACAGGCCTACTTTGTGAGAGGTACGGTTTTAAGCATCTGCCTGATTCCTTAAATACGACCACGCTACTGACAATAACATTAGAACTAGCTCAGTTACCCTGTCCGGTTTTTCACCGCACCTAGTACTCACAATCTGATGCATGCCTAAGCCGGGCACTCACAGAAGAAGCGCTCAAAGTTGTCGTTGTCCCCTTCAGAACAATCGCCGAAATATAGTACTCCGTTAACACGCCAGAGATCAATCTACTGTCTTTTTTGCTGCGAGGTACTAAGAACGCTTTTAACTTTTTGAAGATTTTGGAAAGCATTCGTTTGATTGGCGTGGTGATTCATGCCATCTACGATACAATTGTGTTCACGAGAAACACAATTACGAAAGAACACCCTCACCAATTCTTCTCAATTATAAGTATTTCTCGTGGTTTTATTCTGTCTTGGAGTAAGGAGGCCGAAGTAAGTAAATTTAACCTTCCCACTGCCTTTAAAGGCGGCTTGCAAGCTTAGTCAAAACGGTCATAAAGGCATTAAGTATAGCTTGACAATTGGACTTCTGTTGTCATTACCTCAAATAGAATGCCCTAAAGACAGCCTCAGAAGAAAGCCGGCATGTGAGGCCATGAACATCTCAGTGGAAGCCTATGACTTTTTGTATATGAGTACCATGAAGATTTTTCAGCTGTGCGTCTATAGCAGAGGCAGACGTCCTAGTTAAGCTCCCTACCGAATTGAGATAAACTGTTTTTTGAAGTCTGAAGTAGCAGCGATGTTCTCCGTGAAGGCTTACTCCATTAAACATCAGACAAATCTTATGACAGTCCTGCAGATCAAAAGGATCGTCCATCATGACAAGCCCTTGCTTTGCGGAAAGGCCCATAAAACATCAAGACATCCTACACAAAATATTAGTTCCCGACTATTTTAACGAGGATTGTAGGGCGGGTTTTAATGAAGAATTAAACGAGCTCTACAGCAACACTGACCCAACCAAAAATACGAAACTACACCCAAAATTCCAGTCTCGGGGTTCTAGGAGAAGAAGAAGATCAATTAACTTACCAATTGGACGAACTGTCGAAAAACCTTGGTTGATTGTAGGGACCGCTTTCTATCTATTTCAATTTCTTCGCCAACACTTTCAGTCATAGGGTAATGTATGATTTGATCCGAGCAAATACAAATGTGCCGCATTTTTTCTAGTACATTACGATCCAAAAGAGGAGAAACGAAAGCCGAAAAATGGACTATTCGTAGGGTGCGATGAACCTTTATGTAACGTCAAGCAACAAATAAAAATAAAAATAAAAATAAAAATAAAAATAAAAGATTACCAGCAACCTGTGACTTGTTTTATTGTATTTATGCAGGGCGGTCCACCGCCATTGTGTGAAGATCACTTTCACTTCCCACCCATTCGAACAGAAATATCGAACTTGCGCAAGAGAAGCAGAAGATGGTCAAAAGGCAGACGAGAAGATTGTTTTCTTTCTCTTATGACTGATAAACAGTCAGCGTGTATGGGAATTGAGTACGAGTAGTGTGTTACGCAAGGGGGCCCGAACGCTAGAGGCTTTGTGAATTATGTGTGCCGGTCACTTGGTCAGTAGTGAAAAAGTTTTAACAGGTTTGAAGGCGCACAAGGGAGCTTTGGCCTATTTGGGGGCCATTGAACTCTCTTTGTTTTCCTTTCTTCTTCTTTTTTCTCAATTCATGTACATGCATACATAACATAGATGCGTAGGCATGTATGGTGCGAGTAAAAATTAATTATGCCTATTCGCACTATTGTGGGTTTTTTGTGCGCCTTCTCTTATCATGCGTGCTTCAAGTGGATCTGTCTGTTAATTCGCTGAAGAGTGAAGAGCTTTGGGTTTTAGCTTCTTTTTTTTTTTAATTTCTCTTTATTATGGGTGATCTTGCAATCACTTTAGGCGGAGAATGTGCTTTGCATTGCATCCGGGTAACTTAAAGTATTTCCAAAACAGAAGAAACCAGGTCACGCTTGAATTTGAATTTGGAGATGACTTAGATTGTTGTTGTAGGAACGGAAGTGTCTTCCATGGAAGAATAGGATATCTGGACTCCTTCTATCTTTCTTTTACTGAAATTTCTCAGTCTTTCGAAGAAATATGAATAAGCGCTCCATAGATAAAGTGCGTACAGTACCAGCACCCTGATGCGACCTTAAGCCGAAAATTCACAGAGATACATAGTGCTCGGTCTCGTCACCAGTTTAACAGTAAGCGTCGCAGGATGTTGTATCACTTATGCCAAGCATACTTAGGTGCTTAGGAAAATCGAAGTGCTGACGCCAGTAAGCAGCCTGCAGTCTTTTCTACTGAAGGACAGCAGGAAAGTTGCTGACCTTTTCGAGACGCCGGGAAGCATTCGTGAGTTAAACCATCTGCACTTATGCTCACATGAGACCCAACCGAGGATGCAGCCAAACTCAATGTAGGTACGGGCCCTGAAAAGCTCTCCCCTGAGCCTTGCCTAGAAAGTTCATCTGCGATTTCATTCCCCGCGATCCCATTGTGATCTGGGACCCAAACAAGACTTAAGGAATGCAGCCCTCCGATTGCGTTCGTATTTACGTGAGAGCTTGTTATCCAGGATGACACAATACTTAGTTTCTTTGGAGAATTTAATGGTGATGCCTTTAAGCACTAGATGAGCCAGACGAGTCAGCTTCCTCCGGCTCGTACAGAGAACAACCTCAGTTTTGAGAGGATTGACTGAAAGACCATTTCTATTGTACCATCTGGTTGTGGGCTGGTTCTGATTAGGTTACTTGGACTCCGTGTAGATGCCGACAGATTTTCTGAGTGAATTCAATTAGTATGCCATATGTTATTAATATTTCCTGGTATTGCCTTTCTTGTTTATCATAGCTGCGCAACGCTGCGCCGTTTTAAAGAGTCAATAAGACGTGACATCTTTCGGGGGGCATTGATCACCAAGCCCAATCGACCTCCGCCCGCAACTCGTTGTTATTTCTTGGTTTCACGCGCCTTGGCGGTGGATCCCCTCTGCTTAAAATTAAAACCCTGCTTTGGCTTTATTAGAAGATCTGTGAGGTTTTTGTATTTTTCTCCAACCAGGTCTTAAAAAGTCGTCAAAGCTGGACTCTATTCGTAAACGAATCGTGTAACTGGCCGTATCTTTGTGTTCATGCGTACATTTTGGAAAATTGTTAGCACTGATCAGAGGCTTATTCGAAATTCAATTTTCTACAAACTTTAGACCGGAAGCCCATCCCCTCTGAAAAAGTGAGTCTAATCTTCTCACAGACCCGCAGGGAATCGTGAACATTCTTAAGCGGCGTTTTTAGTAGCTGCTTTATAGGTATGACCTGGAGAGAATAATAGGTATGAAGAAAACTCAACTTCTGTCCATAAAGTAGTTGTACCACCCTCCCTACCCAGGCCAAATCGGGACAGAATTGAAATGGCTGAAGAGCAACAAGGCCGCGAGTTCAGACGACTTGGTTGGAATGTCAGCGCTACTTGAAGAAGACTCTTTCTAGTTTACTCTGTGAACGATTATAGCCGTTTTGCATCACACTTATCACCATTTATCCGTGCTGATCGACGAAACTTCAAATCTCCAAGATGTGGCATGTCTTCGAAAGGAACAATGAGTACCAAGTCGATACTCATTACACCTTTATTGATTGAAAAGCTGCATATTGGCATCACATTCAGTTCGCAATGCACCGTGCAGTTTGGAAATGGATCCGAGCCCGCTTTCTCGTGTTGGAGCAGGCACTGCGAAAGGCCGACATAAACATAGAAGGGACTATATTTGACAAATCCACCCAGCTGCTAGGGTACACAAAAGATTTTTTTGAGGAGAAGGCGAAACATCGTCTAGGACAGAATGTCACGAACGACCCGCTGAATGAGTTTGCCAACCTCGGAGCACATATAAACTCTAAAAATGATATTCCACTGGAGATTCGGTGATAAATAACCTTAGGCACCCTTGCTATTTTGCTTTGCTCTAACAACTTGGGCCCATACATGTAACACGAAGAACCAAAATTGTGGCCATCAAAACTCTGATCTTACCAGGTTTTCTTTCTAAATCTAAGGAGGTTCCGGAAGAAAAATTGAGCCAGTGGATAGGAATCCCAGCCACCTCGTTCATAAAGATGAAGGAGGGCGAACATTTGATCTATTATTTTTTTCTCCGGCTAATTTTCTAAAAATCTTGCAAAATGTGAGAGAACTCCTGCAATTAATCATCCAATAAAGGGAATATTATCTAAGTGTTCCCGATGTGGACGATGTCCATGTAAGAAGTGCAAATTTATTTTTGCCTCAAATACAGCAAAGGAAGAAGTCTATTCAGCCTCACACAATTACTGTTGCTGTAGCTTCCATCATCTGCTGCTAGTATCAACAAATTTGCATGCAATAATAACATTTCAAATGTGACAAACAATGCTTCCCCTGACTACCAATAGGAACAAATAATTTTCTTTCTAATTGAATTTCTGAGAATCGGACCCTTTGTACAGGTTTTGCAAAAGACTCTTTTTTTTGCTCTCTTATAACATCCATCTTCTGCCTGAAAGTTAGGTATAATTTTGTTTTTCTGTTTTTTTGGCGGGATCAAATAATATAAGGATTCCGGCTACCCATGTCAATTTTGAAGACCTAATTTCTTATGAACTGTTTTTGTTTGTTCGAGTTACATACGACTGACTATTATTCATTTTAAATTTTAGTTTTTAATTAAGTGGAGCACAAAATGTGGCTGCATTTGGTGAACTATGTACAAAAAGGTGCGTAAACATGTTTGATATTATTTTTTAAAAAAATTATTCTTTGTTTAAAATTTTTAAACGCAATTGTCTGCCACCGATTTTTGGTTTGCTTCTTGCGTTCGTGTGCGCAGTTAATTGTGTAGTTTTCAATTTTGATAATCAAAATCAATAAAGGACGCATTGTTTTCGTACTTGATAAAGCGGTTTTACTGCAAACGATCGTTGTACACACGTAACTACTTAGAAATGAATACATTTTGGGTGTGTAGAGTGTTGCAGTCTGAAAAAGTGAAGCTCGAATTTGTAAAAGATTTTACTGTTTACCAGAAATTTTCCGCCCTTCGTTTCCATTGCAATTCAGGTGACTTAGAATAAAGAAACTCTTCTATGAGCGTTGGTATGTATTTTGCAACCGTTTGCATAAACCTTTTCTGGGTAACCTATAAACTATCTGCACTGCCAATTTGTCGCTGGTGCAGTTTCTCAAGTTTTCACCTCTCCGTACTGTTCTAAGGGCTGATCCATTGTGGTTCAACCCGTCAGTGAGGCTTAATCTGGAGATCTACGACAATACGCGTACTTCGTATGAGGTCTCGTTAGAACTCGTTCACGTCCTTAATATTTCCCGTAAATCGTACAGAACTGTGATCCCTGTAGTCGAGCTGCACATAAGGCTGTCACGTAAAGCAAATTCACCAAGCAAAAAGTCGACAAAGACACTAAGCTGATTCAAATTAGAAATTTGTAAAAAGGATTTGATAACTTATACATATACTGGATCTTTTGGAGTTCTTCGTATACATATACTACAGCACCATGTGTTTCAAACCACTTTTCCACAGTTGAAGTCTATTTTCCTCGACTATTCTGTTCCATCAAATTGCCTGGCAAGGAATGGATTTGTCGTTTTACGATTCTTTCATTTGTTCTCTAGTGGAGATGCACTAAGGATCGAAACAATTTCTCAATATGTTTTGTAAAGGGTCCGCCATATAAGGTGCTTATTTCGTGAATGGTAACACTTACCTCATGTCTGATTTGACAGATAATTAGTTGTATCCTTCCGGTTAATAATGGAAAATAATTTCATTCAAATGGCTGCCTCGGCTGGCCATACAGTAGCCTACACGATCGGTCCAATTTTTAAACACATTATCGATTGTGTGCAGCTGTATTTCACCAATGGCTTCACGAATCGTCAATTGTCTCTGGCTTGTCGGCGTAACACTTATCTTTTACGGCATCCCACAAATAATAGTCCAACGGTGTCAAATCGCAGCTCCGAGGTGGCCAAACGACATCAGCTCTGCGGCTGATAATGTGATCTTCAAAAACAGGGCGCAAAACATCGAGTGTAGCTTCGGCTGTGTGGCACGTAGCGCCGTCCTGTTGAAACCAAATGTTGCCAATATCCTCCTCTTCAATTTTTGTGAACGAAAATTCGTTCAACATGGCCCGATAACGATCGCCATTGACTGTAACGGCCACAAAAAAGAAAAATGGCCCAATTATGCCTCTGGACCAAAATCAGCACCAAACAGTGACTCATTTTGGGTGTATCGGCTTTGCAATGTATGCGTGCGGGTTTTCTGTGCCCCAAATGCGACAATTTTGCTTGTTTACATACCCGCCAAGATCAAAATGAGCTTCATCTGAAAAGATGATTTTTTTGGCAAAATCGGCATCTTCTCTAAGTCGATCGCAGGCCCACTTAGCGAAGCGAAAACGCATTGGATGGTCAGTTGGCTTCAATTCCTGAACCAATTGGACTTTGTATGGCGTCATACCAAGGTCTTTATGCAAAATTCGTCTCAATGATGTCTCCGAAATGTTCAATTGTTGAGAACGACGGTGAATTGATGTTGATGGCGCTTCACGCACACTTTCTGCCACAGCAGCAATATTCTCACGCTTTGGTTTATCGATGAGGATGCCAGTTTCTTTCACTTTTTTCACAAGATAACGAACATACGGAGCTGACGGTGCTTCTCTTCTTCCAAAATCCATAAGCAACTTTCGCACACATTCTGCAACATTACCATGATTTTCAAAGTAATGTCGCAATATTTCCCAGCGTTGTTCAAGCGTATACACAACCATATTCGTTCAGCGGAAGGATAAAACTAATTATCTGTCAAATCAGACATGAGCTAAGTGTTACCATTCACGAAATAAGTTGAAAAAAAAGAACGTTAGATGGCGGACCCTTTAGATACTACGATTTCATAACTTTTCCAGTTCACTTTCTTATGATAGTCGAGAACACTTTTTCCGTGCAGAACCGAAAGAGCAGCTTGGATCAGAATTGAAGTTGGACCCGATAAGCCATAGCTTGATCTTTATGCACATTTCCTTCATTGACAATCTAGCAGATGCTATCTCCAGTCTGCTTTCCGGTTGGCATATTTTTTTAGGCGGCGCTACTAAATAACATAGACCTAACATAGAGCTCAGCCAATAACTCTTTTCGTTTAGCAGGGTCTTACGTTAATCGCAGAGCATGCGAACGTGTGAACGTGACATTTTGACGAGGTATTCCCTCAACATGCCTATATTTCTCTAGCGGTTGCTGTGGACTACCAATAGGTGAACATACAAAATATAAGTGATGATATGACGCATACATAGTTGCCTTTTTGATCACTTTTGCTTTATTTTTCATCCAGTCACCAAGTTAGCTGTCGTTTATTGCCGGAGCACTATCCTCTTCAAAGCTCAAATGATAAGTTTAGAGTTTAAAGCCCATCGAAATCCTCCAATTGCCGTAAAAAAAGCACCAGAAACACATCCCTTGTTGCCAACAAAAATAGGCCGCGTTGGCTTCCGAACGTTAATATTTTGATCCATCGTTTATCAACTTAAGATTGTTTTTTCTTACGAGTATATATCTTAAATGTGCAAGGCAAGACAATTCACCATTTTCTATTGACACTGTCGAACGCTTTTTCAAAGTCCATGGAGAGACGAAAGACATTCAACTCACGGCTTAGTGATGATCTGTAGGGCTTAAGTATATTCATCACGAGATGAATCAGATCAGAAACTATGTTGGTTGCTCGGTGTGGATTTTGTCTTCAAAAAGGTTTTTTAACTGGTTCGTGAATTATGTTTGCAATTATTTTCACCAGTTTTGTACAAAATTATGGAGGTCCCGCTGAATTTTATAAAGATGCAACCATCCAATCTTAGGAATATTTACTACTCTTTTACAAGAAACTTTCTAGCTCATCCAAAGCTCCAAAATAGCTTCAACAAGAGGCTCATATATGCTATTTTTAAAAAGGGGAATGTTAATCTTCCAGAGAACTACACGGGGATTACAGAAAGATTTTTGTTAGTATTCTCTTTGAGGGCTCACAAACTAGATTGAAACTGACGATCGACTAAGCCTACTTCAAGCTGGCTTCCGAGCTGGTTTCTTTAAGATTGTGTGCATGCTTTGCGGATCTTAAGGCTGCTTTTAGTTTCGTGAACAGGAACGCCTTAATTTATAAGTTGTCTACTACGAGCTTATCTTACAAGTTTTTGTCTTTTTATGAAAATTTCCTAGCTTCGACTAGAGCAGCGGCATCTAATTGGCTTGACACATACTTAGGAGTACCACAAGGATGTATCTTAAGTCCGATGATGTTTGCCCTATATATTGATGACATCTGTAATTATTTTGTGCAATTTCCAGGGATCAAAATAAAAGTTTTCCTATATGCTGACGATCTTGTCATGTTGGCTCATAACTCAAGTGTTTTACAAATGCAAATTATTATAACAAACTACAAAATTATTGGGATCTGATCACATCATCGTCGCAGAAGGCTTGTAGAAGAGAACTGGTTCCACCAACGTAAACCCATTGAAGTTGTTAGGGAATTTAAATATTTCGGAGTGCTGCGAACCAGTAATTTCACTTTTTTAAGACACGCAAAAGAAGATAGCATTGAAGCTAAGTTAGCTCTAAGTAAGCATAAACTTGATGAAATCTTAAGTTCAGGAGTGAGGTGGAATGTTTTCTGACGTGATGGTTAGATCGTGCATCATCATCGAGCTCAAGACAAATCTACAAAAGCTAGGGCCTCGTTTGCAGAACAACTATTTCTGTGTAGACAAATCGGTTTCTGCTGTAAGCAGCATATTTAGGGCTGGGGTTCAAATTCCCAATTTGATTTTTGTTCGTCATAATATCGAAGCCTCTAACATATGCACTCTTTGCTCTTTGTTAGCGAAATAACATAATTTCCAACATTTTTAAGCTCTAAAACTACAAATAAAACATACAGTTTCTTTTTGTTTTCTTCTCTTAAAACTATAGCAGGGTTACATAACTTAATGTAATAATATATCGCCAATCAAACATACGTATCGTATCTTAATACTTCTACTCGTATGTCTGCTTACTTATTTACTTGACGGGCCACCAACGCGTGAGGAGTCTCTGCCTGTGACATAGCAGCCTTCCACTCCCTACGATCCCGGGCGCGTTGCTTTTAGTTGTTTAGACCCAGAGCTCTAGCATCCGCGACGGCTTGGTTCTTAAAATTGAAGTTCGGTCTTCCTTGTCGCCTCGAATCTGGGGTTTGTGATTCGAAGACCCTCTTAGCTGGAGCTCGATGTGGCCGAGGCAGTGTAGTCGACGTATTTTACGTTTTTGGACTACATCCACATCTTGATACAGCTCATCGAGTTCACGATTGTATCTTCACCTCCATTCGCCTTCTTCGCTTACGGGACTAAATATTAGACGAAATATAAATATTTCTCTCGAAAGTGTTCAATATCTGCTCTGCTTTCTTGCTTATCGTCCAGCACTCAGCTCCATAGAGTAGAACTGGCAGGATCAATGTTTTGTAGAGTATGCATCCCGTCTGCCAAGTTAGGAGATTTGACCCCATTTGTTTTGCCAAACTAAAGTAGCAGCAGTTTCATTCGGGGAATACCTGCTCCGAGGTACCTACTTGTTGTCAACAGCGACGTCTTGTCCTAGGCGGTGGACAGATGCTTATTTGTTTATTTACAACATGTACTTGGTTTGATATTCATTTTCTTCAAGGCCAACTCGGTTCGCCTGTCGATTGACATAAAAGCCTCTATGATGGCGCGCTGAGAGCGACCAATGATGTCGATGTCGTCTGCATATCCCAGCAGTTGGACAGATTTGTTGAAGATAGTTTGGTTTGGAATAGTTCGGAGGAACGGATGAGTTTTGCTGGCATCCCGAATTCGGCCATCGCCGTGTAGAACTCAAAACGATGTATGCTGTCATAAGGGGCTTTAAGGTCGATGAAACAATGATGAGTCTGCACCTGAAATTCATTGGTCTTTTCCAGGTTTTGCTTCAGTGTGAAAATTTGGTCGATTGTTGTCGGGGCTGCTTTCATCCGTCCATAGCTACTTGATGAGCTATTGCATGCACCCTACCAAAACATCACATCCATGTTTGAAACGCTCTGCTGGTAGACTATCAGAGCCGGTTGCCTTGTTGTTCTTCTACTTTTTAATAGTGGTACCAGCCACTTCTATATTGGGGTGGCTTCTTCATTGACCGGATGATGGTTCTTTTCTTGTCCTATCACTCTCTCTACCTGGTGCAGAAAGTGCTCTTATACACATCTTCTATTCCCTGCGCTTCGGTGAATAGGTTTCCTTCACTGTTTCGATGAGCCTGCGTTTCGGGTTTGAAGACAGCTGCCAGTTGTTTCGCTTTCCTGAAATATGATTAAAAAATAGGGGAGCTAGGCAAATAAAGTATATACAAATTCGAAATAAATTTGAAATGAAATATCAAATTGGAATATCAATGGAATAGAGGAAAAGGTTTTCTGAAAGACGGTATTCGCGAGGCAGATTGTGCCACACGCGAATTGCGGTTACGAGGAATGAGCTTCTCCTATGCAATATGAGTTTATTGCCTCTACTAGACTGTGCAAATTGTACCAGTTTAAACAAATAAATGATTTTACAATACAGTTTTAAAATATTATGAAAAATAAAATACAAACTAAGATTTAACCCTGCAACAGAAGATGTTAAATTGGATACGGAAAAGGACGGACATAACATTAAAAGTAACTTTGAGCCTATGTCTACAAACACTATCTAGATAGGGTAACACAGAGCAGTTAACCATGAAGAATGGCATTATGAGCGTTTAATTAACCTTTTTTTCACAGAGGAGCACAAGGAATTTTTTGAATAATGTTAGTCTGCGCATCGACAGTATTAATAGGGTTACCATCAAGGACAGTAGATGGAAAATCTTTCGGACAAGCTTTATTTTTTGAAAGGCTTTAACTTCAGCTTATTACGTATTGACCAGTTGGACACATATATTCTTAAGATCAACGCAGTCTTCAATGAGGTTAGTGGGGCCTGATATATGGTATGATGTATGATCACATCATCAGTATACTTTTGAATACTACAGCTTTTAACAACGTTCGAGATGTCATTGTTAAAAAGTGAGAATACAAATGGTCCTAACACGAAACCTTGTGGAACACCAACGTGTATAATTTTTGAGGATAGAGTAACAAAGATGTGTAGCAACTGACAGCACTCTATTTCCGAGATAACAATTTAGTAGCTTCGAAGAAGAATGTGAGAAATTAAAGTTATTTACCCTTCTTAGCAACAGAACGCGTTCAATGCAGTCAAAAGCTTTAGAAAAATCAAGGAGAACTGCTACACAAATTTCAGTATAACCTAAAACAGATCTAATATCAGTGGTAACTTTTTACAAAAACCATATTGTCATTTCTACAGCTTATTATTATCGGTTGGATGTGATTAGATAGTACTCGTATCTTTTCCAAAAAGCACAAAATACTGATAGGTTTGAAATCAGCAGCACATTTTCGATTGGATGTTTTTTTTTGGTACTGGTACATAAATACAATGGTAACTACTTTCCATCCACACTGAAAATGTGATGTATGTAGCATATTACATGGTGAAGTATGTGGTGTGTATTCGATTTAATTGCGTTGATTGCTTTGAACGCATCACATGAGAATAAAATGGATCCAGTTCTAAAACGCTTTGATTAAGACAGAAAATCGATGGTCCTAGGGGAACTGGTGCAAAAAATTCACTCATCTCGTTTGGAGGTATTGAGCATTTGGATTTGTTTTATCGTTTACTGCTCTAAGAATTTTCAAAATTTTCCAAAGTTGCTTACAGTCCATTTGCATTTGAACGTAAACTTTTGTTTTTTCGAAAAATAGGACTTTTTGGCATTTCGTATAAGGGTTGTAAGTTCCTCAGCATTGTTTGTCCGATTCTAAAGAAAGGAGACCCTCTGAACTGCGCCAGAGGCATCGCATACAAGTTCTTATCGGCTGTATTGTGTGAACGCCTGAAGCCGTTCGTCAACAACCTGATAGGTCCATATCAGTGTGGCTTCAGGCCAAGAAAGTCCACCATCGACCAAATATTCAAACTACGACAGATCTTGGAGAAGATCCATGAGCTTGTGGGTGGCCGTGGCTTAGATGGTAGTGTATTGAATTTCCATTCGGACGGTTCGGGGTTCAATACCAGCCGTGACCGAAAGACATTTTTTCAGGCAACTGAAATCTCGTGATGTGAATGGTTGCCTAAATACAACACCAAGTCAATTTACAGTAATAATTTAGTCTTCCCATTAAATGTTGGATGCCACCCATGGAGCGAAATAACCACTGAGCCCAAATAATAACTTTCTCTCTCTCTCTATCCAATTTTCCGAAAAACTTAACACGTGCTCCGGCATTTTAAGAGTAGTCATACCCTCTTGAGTGTTAAGTTCTTTAAAAAAAAAATCCATGATATACACCACCTATAGATCGACTTTAAGGCCGCGTATAATAGTATCTATGGAGATGAGCTATAAAGAGCAATATCTAGTTTCGGTATACCTGCCAAACTCATCCGTCTGTGCAGGTAAGATCTCACCGAGACTTTTGATGTCTATCAAGGCGATGCGCTGTCATGCGATGTTTTCAACATCGTATAGCAAAGAATAGTGCAAAACTCACGAGCAAACACGAGGCACTATCTTTCAAAAGTCCGTCCAACTACTCGCATACACCGACGATATTGACATAATCCGGAGAAAGCAGCGTGATGTCAGTGGCGCTTTCGCGAGTATTGAGACGGAAGCGACGAAAATGGATCCAGCGGTCAACGAGGGCAAGACCAAGTATATGCTGTCAAGCAAAAAGGACAACCAACACCGACGTCTCGGGCAGACCGTCACCCTCGACAGGTATAACTTTGTGGTAGTTAAAGACTTTGTCTGCCTAGGCTCCGCTGTAAATACAGACAACGACACCAGCGCTGAGATCAAACGAAGAATAACTCTTGTCAACCGCTGTTTCGGTCCGGTCTGCATTGACGATGAATGGAGGAAAAGATACAACAATGAACTTTACGGACTGTACAGCGACATCAACCTAACCAGAAGAGTGAAGATCCAAAGACTGAGATGGCTGGGTCATGTAGAGCGTATGGACACCAATGTTCTCAGGTGGCGCACGCAAGTGGAAGGGGACCTCAGCCAACTTAGCGTGCGAAACTGGAGGCAGCTAGCTAAGGATCGATCTGGCTGGAGACGCTTGTTGACTGAGGCCCAGGTCCACCCCGTAAAAAGTTGTAAGTTCAATAATTCAACATATTGTCTGGTGTAGGATAACGTGAATTTCGGAACAACATCAATGCCAAGAATAGGACTTAACACTCTTAGTTATGTACAATCAGGACAAAATTATTAAAGATTTCAACTTTTTCATTAATGTTTGGTGTTAAATAAATATCATACCAATGCAAAATATAAAGAGCTTCTAAAAGTTCAGCAAAGCTCCTGTCTCTATATGATCTAAAGTTAAAAAGTTAAATATTCTTTGCAGATGTGTTGTAGTTTAAGTACTGCCTGCTTGCTTTTTTTGGGTGCCTTATTGACAGCAGCCATCTCACATTTGTTAAATGATCAATCAATCGTTCGAATTCTGATTTATTTGCAAATACAAATCACATACACAGGTCCGATCTAACGTTTGAGCTGCCTAAGATTTTTTGCTCAATTTGGCCTAGAATTGTGACTTTTTCAACGGGTTTTTTTTTGGTAGTCCTGTAGGCGATATTCTGTCGCATCTAAGTATTTGCTGCTTCTTCTGCTGCTGCGCTTAAGGGATTTACGCACTTTAATCATTTTTTAATTTTTATTTTTTAATTCCTTATTCTAAAAATTTAAGCTTAATGATAATATTATTACAGTTCTTGTCTTACAATTAAGAGAACAGGTAGAAGCATTTAGTACTGACACATCGTTATAAGCATTTCATGGACAAACAATTGAATTGGAATCTTATTGTAGCGATATAATGCTCTTTTTATCTGCAAAAGGACAGTAGGACAGATTTGGGGCTTAAAGCCTGCTATGGTGTACTGGCTGTATACGGTGGTGGTAAGATCTATATTTACATACGGCGCACTAGTATTTTAGAAAGCAACAAAAAGGAAAATGATGTACGGAAAATTAGCGGCGGTTCAAAGCACGGCTTCCATAGCCATTATAGGTGCGCTCCGTAACTTCCATACGGCAGCATTGGACACCTTTTTGCACCTAAAACCACTCGATTTACAGGTCAAAAATCTTGCTGGCAATAGTCTGATACAACTCGTTAATCTGGGTTACTTCAAGAGCAGTAGTTTCGGACATGGCACGGTCCTAATGGAGTTACTGCCAGGCAATCCAATTTTAACGGATGATATCTCTTCCCTGGTTGACTCGACTCCCGTACGATAGAAATTATCCGGGGAGGGAGGACTGGAAAAAAAATGCAATAATCAGGCCAAATGAAATTGCAATTTTCAAAGGTGGCTCAAAAACAGAGGAAGGAACGGGTTCTGGTATCTTCTCAGATGACTCAGAACTAAGAGTGTCTATAAGACTGAACACAGTCAGGGGCTGTCGCACGCTGCTCAGAACCGGGTAAGACTGTGCTGAACTGCGGTATTAAAGGAAATGAACAAGCGGAAGAGATTCCAAGAAAAAGAGGGCTACTCGACAATAGTGAGGTTGCCAATATCAAACCACCACTTTGCGAAATTAAGGGCACTATCGAGGAAAAACTCACAAAGACTACCAACTTAAGGTGGTCAAGTCTGCCGCTTTTTGATGGCAAAATATTAAGGAAATTAATAAAATTAAACAGGGATCAGCTTACGACATTAATAGGAATCCTGACAGAACACTGTCCCCTGCGGCAACACGCAAAGAGACTCAAATTATCAGATACGGATATCTGCAGATTCTGCGGTGATCTGCAAGGTATTGAGGCCATAACACACATACTGTGTGAATGCGAGGTAATATCGCGTAGACGAAGAAAATTTTTAGGGAAATACTTTTTCGAAAACCTAGAGGAAATAGACGGCACGAACTTAAAAGGCCTTCTTGGCTTTTGCAGGAGAGTTGGGTGTCTCACCAGGGCGATTATTTAGGTTCTTGCCATTTGAAGGCAAATTCAACTGATTCTACAGGGATCGCGATGGGCTCGTTTTGGTCCCCTGGTGTCTGTGTAATGGCATATCCATTATACCCCTGTTTAACCTAACCTAACCTATAAGTATTTCAGAGTGGGGTGGAAAACATTGTACATACAGGATTGCATTGTTCTTCGATGGTTGGGTGTGCTCAACTGCCAACTTCTTAAATTTTTGTGAGCAAGGTTTCCTGAATTGTTGGTAATACTGGGTCCGTCCGATGCGTTTATTAAATAGCTTCTAGGTCGACGACTTATACAAGTTTTAAAATAAAAGACACTATTTTGATTTTAAGCTCTATTTAATGAACCAGCTTTGGTTGGGTGTGGGTCAACTTCAGAATTGAACTGACTTACAATTTTCTTATTTCTATGCTAAGCCCTACGATAACCAGTCGCGCAACCCGACCGATATGCTGATCTTTCCGTCGATCGTCGTTGAAGATGATGATGAGTCAGCATTGCTGGTGATGATGACTGTTTGGCGAAGTTGTCGGGTCGATGGCTATGAAGTGGTTGTGTCAGCGGTATGCGACCGCTGGGAACACGATGTGATAACTTGCACACCTGATGTAGTGGCTAATCTTGTTTTCAACTCGAAAATTTACAAATGGTTCGATTACATGAGAAATCACAATATGTTGCCAATGCTTGCCTTAACATTCAGATCTCCCACCAGGATCATCGGGATATATCTATTTGGTGCTGTATTGTTGAACATTGCTCAGCTTGGTAAAAGGATTGTCTGTTTAGTACACAATTTGAGCATACCACTTATTATTGTGGAGTTTCCTACCCTTGTCTGGAATCTCGCTCGAAAGATCCTTTGCCATAATGCTGCCAAGACATCATCATCAAACCCAGACCGTTTTCAAGAAGTCAGAAGGTATTCCTTGGGACGGTAAAAGAGTTTGTTTTTCTGAGAAATTGTAGTAATCTTAAAAGTGTAAGTCATTCTAGATCCCTTTTTATTTTGGATATCAAGTGCATCAAGTGTATATGGACGCACCCATATTCAAAAATCTGATGAAACCACCATTAGTATGCATGCTTGTATAGATACATATACATTCAAAGTATAATATCTATCAAGTAATGCGCCACGCGCACAATTTACTCATCAGACCAAAATATTAAACGCATTTGCACTCCTTACAAAAAAACAAATCCAAGGTTAGTTGCCGACAAAAAAATTAGCCTTGAAACTACGATATTTTTTCTAAATAATTTTTCCACTAGCTTCGGCACATATGTACCATACATATGTAGAATGGAAAAGAAAACGAAAACAACAACAAACTGCGCCTTAACTAAGAGCATTTTCGGAGCGGCCACACTCATACATACGAGTATCATAGTTCAATCTATCTGAAAGCTCTGTATCTAATGTTTCAGTCTTTCCGTTCGGAGCATATTCGTAAATATTGGTTAATGAAGAAAAAAAAAACTGAGTGCCGATAGAATACTCATAGATATCCACTACATGCTATTCCCCGTGTTTTGGTATGATAACCTTGGAAGGCTTTTGACCCCCACTTCTATCCAAAAATTATGCGCAGAAGATGAGCAGTAGAAAAAATTTGGGATTAACAAAAAAAAAAAAAAAAAACAGAAAACAACACATTAACGAGGAATGCGGTAGTTTTGAGTTGCATTTGTATTTCATTTTTGAAGTATTGTAGATACATAAGTATCTTGTACGATTTTAATTTATGATACATGTTTCAATAGAAGTGGAGATGCGATTTCGAGTTAGCACATTTGTAAAGGGTTTTTCAATAAGAGCGCTACAAAAGTTTTTTTTAAATAAAACAAAAACGGTTTTGGATATCAATGAAATTCTTTATTCCTGTGAAAGTACGTTCGATGCCATTATGTATGGAACTCGATTTCTTTTGCATGGCCACCACGGGCACGCTTGCAGAAGTCCAGACGCTGAACCCAATTTTCGACGGTGTTCAAGCATAAATCGGCCGATTCTGCTGCAATTTCACGTTCGATATTCGTACGAAGTTCATCAATCGTCGTTGGCTTGTTGGCATAGACCATAGACTTGACGTAGCCCCACAGGAAATAGTCTAACGGCGGCAAATCGCATGACCGAGGCGGCCAAGCGACTGGACCATTTCGTGAGATAACACGTTCTCCAAACTTGGTTTCCAATAAATTGATTGTGACATTCGCTGTGTGGCTTGTGGCGCCGTCCTGGTGGAACCACATGTCCTCCAAGTCCATGTCATCCAGTTGGGGCCAAAAATATTCGGTTATCATTGAACGGTAGCGATCCCCATTCACAGTAACGTGCCGGTCTTGATCATCACGGAAGAAGTACGGCCCAAAAAGTACGTGGGGATTGCTGCCTGACCAATACCGCATATTTTGTTTATTGACGAAGCCATCCAGCCAGAAATGAGCCTCAAATCCGAATCATTTTCAAGTTGTTGCTCAGCCCAATTCACGAACATACGACGCTTCTGGTGGTCAAGCGGCTTCAGTTCTTGCGTCAATTTAATCTTGTAAGGATGTAGGCCAAGATCTTTTCGCAAAATTCGCCACAACGACGTCACAGAGATACCCAACGCATGAGAACGACGTGTGAGAGACACATTTGGGCTTTCTGCAACTGAAGCCTCAGCGGCAGCAATATTCTCGACACTACGGGCACTTCTTTGTCTCACTGGCACGGTAACATTTTGTACTGTGCCTGTGGATTCAAATTTTTCCACTAGACGCTCGATTGTTGATCTGCTAGGACGATTATGACGACCATAAATTGGACGTAGCGCTCTTAATGTTGAGGCCACTGACTCCGAATTTCGGTAGTACGAGTAAATTTTAATCATTTCGACTCGTTGTTGGCTCGTATATCTTTCCATCATGAAATGGCAAACCTTACTGAAGAGAAATGTCAAAAGAGCGGCAAGAAATATGGCGTCGTTTGCTGTCCCTGTCCCTCTACTTTTGTAGCGTCCCTGTTGAAAAACCCGATATTTCTAAAATTTAAGGGTACGCTTGGAACTTCACAGTCGTCTTCGCTTTAGTAACCAAGGTGGACTATACGAGTAGCTCCTGTTCGGAATTCATTGACACAGCCCAGGATGGTGATTATTACTGACAGCTACATATTTACATATACATAATTGTTTACATCCGCACATGCAGGAGGTTGACAATGAATTTACGGTTGGAATGTTATATGAACCACTTATGCAGATGCAACACTACACTACTTGTTTGAGTTAAATACGTGCTGGCAATAGTACCAATGAGTAGAAGTAGGTTTGAAAGATCAAGATGCAGTGCAAAATGTGGTTTAGCAACTGCTTTTCGAGAAGCTATTTCCCTCACGTTAAGCTGGTTGAGGTCTCTTTCCACTCGAGCCATTTGTAGTCAGCGCAGTTCTATGAGTCTCTCTTCTTGAGGATTAGGCATGCGACATTTAGATTCTTTTCTCTGGGAATTTTTCCATTGGGCCATAATTTACCTGCTTCATTGTTATGCAGACCTCGTTTTGGACAGGTGAACAGAATTGCTGGTGAACATCCCCGAATTCTGGGTGACAGCAAAATTTTGGTCATCATCGCGTTTGAGTAGATGAGATTCTGAGTGAGTCTACGAATAAGAAGTATCCCCTGGTTGTGCCGGAGGCACATTCTTTTACAGCGGTTTCGTGGGAGTCTTGACCGCATCAGAATAGGTGGCTTTAATAGCTTCCTAACAATACATATTTGCATTCTAGTCTTGGGTGCAAAAACAGTAGTGGCCCTATTTTGCCATCAAGCACCAATCGCAGGAGATTCAATCTTGACGGTTTTTTGATTAGGGGTTTGCATTGCTACTTTGTGGATGTTAAAGCATGGGAGGCGAGTGCTATCTTTAAGGAAAATTTGCAGGCCTGCTTAGTCTGAGTTGTCGGATGTTGCGTCGTCTTCTTTTTTTGAACCTTTGAAGCCATACACATATACCGTATCTGCACATTAATGCTACTGAAGTCAATGCCATTCTGCAGACCACTTTATTTTGGATTGCATCGAATTTGAATGATTCAATTAGTATTCTTACGCCCTTTTTTCGATCATCGTAGAGAGCATCACAGTTGTTTACAAGAAGAGAAAAGTTTACCCCCTAAAAATTGCGGTACGTCGTCCACTCTGATGCGTATGTTAAAGTCGGACCGACGACTCTCAAAAAAAGTAAACCTTCGAGCTTAGGCAGAGTTTTTTGGTCACAAAAACCTGCTGCATTTTGTACCCTGACTTACGGATAGTTCAAGTATTTATCGCTGGATCTTAGGACGATAACACCTCATAAGTAGATAGATTTCGAGAGTAGACTTTGCGGGTTCGGAAAAACGGGAGTGCAAATATGAAATCGGTCTTTGTGTGAATGGTTCGTACATTGTTATCTTCTAACACCCTTATGTTACATCTCTTACTTATGATAAGACTTGAATTGAGCCTCAGTGAGCTTGAACAAAGGTCTTTGAATGTTGGTATATCCCAACATTAACTTGAAATTCTTATTCGCTTTGAGCATTTTACTTTGGTTTTGATGTCATTTTAAATTCTAAAGTACGTTTCCGACATTTTACAAAGTTACGGCCTCGTCCTTACAAACTTTTGCCAAACAATTTTTCTAGATCGATAAAAATGACCTTCCGCAGCTTCGTGATTTCGATCGAATATCGATCTACCTCTTTCCGCTGTGGACTGTCTAGAACCCCTTCGTATACTGTCACAAAGTATACATTAGCTTCACTGATCGAGTTGTTGCCAATTTATCGCGCTGCCTTTGCCTTTATATAGAGGAACAAGAAAGCTCTCCGTTGGAACTCCGCCAATCGCTTTCTTTCGATTGATAATCATGATATGCAGATCTTCTGCAGTGTCGCGATGTTTCTCCAACTTTATTCGTTTACGTTAGATCGCGTCGGTTGCTGATCTCATCCAGCAATGTTTCATTGAGAGACATGAAGTTTGATTATATTGCGGAGTCGACTAAACGTTATGTTACAAAAGGGGGGCATTCTAACTTGGCGTCCGGATCAGAAAATACAATACAAAGGACAATGTTTGACTGCTCGCTCGGAGAGCTTGTTTTTGGATGGACGGGTTTCATATAGGGGTCTCATCTCTTCCATTATATTGTACCTTAAACAGTTCTTTAAATTAGACAGCCCGATGGAGAGATCTTCCCAGCTATTTATATGTCGGTAGTGCTTGAACATCCAATATACTCATTTGAATCTAGCTATGCAGTTATAGCCGATATCAATAGGTTAGCCATATCAATGGGCCCGATTCCTTGAGGACTTTATTCAGGGATTGAGGAAAGAACAGGGCAAAGAGAAAAAGACACATCGGTATTGACTTTCAGACTTTGATTAAAAAAATAATAAGCCTTGGAAGCCGTGGAACCGTTTATTGTTAAGTTGATGTAATCAATTAAAAAGGAACCACCTTAAGAGGTGAGAGATTGAACCTACAAGTATGTATCAAAAACATCGACTCGGACGATTACCTTGTTGTAGCCAAGGTACAGATGCGGATATGCGTAACAGCCCAAAGCCACCGAACTGTTCCGAGAAAGTTCAACGCAAGGACCGCCATAACCCTTTCCGGTCGAGTTTCCCTTAACCTCTCGAGAAACCCGATGCCGCCAGCATAGAATGTAGAAGACCAGTGCCATCACTGCCAAAGAGCAACCAGAGTGGGCGCCTCTAATGTACCGGCCCAACAAAGAAACTCCTGGTTGGATGACGAATGCAGAGAGGTAAACCTGGAAAGTAACTGATGTGCAGAGCGGTGCTGCAGAAGCGAATGAGAGGGGCTCGCGAGCTCTACGAGCAGAAGAAAAATGCGGATATTGAAGCATAATCCATGCTGTTAATGTAGAGGAACACATCGAGGCGGGTAGATACACTCTTGAGGTCAGTATGGGATTTTATCTCAACTCCGCTATCAACCTCGACAACGACACTAGCGCGGAAATCATGCGAAGAATCGCTCTTACTAATCTAGTAAAAAAGCTCCCTCTCGAGAAACCAAAAAAAAATTTGATCTTGACACTGACGAAAGCGGTGGCGTTGCTAAGGAAAGTTGGCATCACCATCGAGTACTACCATACAAAACCTTAGAAGGATTCATCGGTTAGTTTTAATGTTTTGGTACAATGGAAAAGAGCAGTATTGATCCGTATTTTGGATGGAAAAACGTGCGAGGAAATGAAAGCGAAGTTGGATGCCGCCTATGGGAACCCTTCGTCATCTATGAGAACATTGTTTACTGAGAAAATCGTCATGATACAAGCTGATCGTCGAACGAAAGTGCGCGTAGTAGCATGATATTTTACATGAGATGTTAATCATTAGAAAACGGTCGGCCCGATTGCTCACAGTGGACAACAAGCGGATACGGTTGTCCATTTCGAAGCAGTGTTTGGAGCTCCTTAAGCGAATCATCACTGTTGATCCATTTCTACAGGACCAAAGCGACAATCAAAACAATCGATTTTTCTGGACGAATCGGCTCTTAAGACGGCAAAAACGGTCCAATCGGCTGAAAGGTCTTGTCTACGATTTTTCGGGATTCGAAGAATGGAAGCGGGATCACTACTACTGCTATAGATTTCGTAAGAAATTGGCGGCCCGAATTGTCGAAGAAAAAAATGCTGTTCCACCACGACACCACCGCAGCTCACTCAACCGCAATCGCCGTGGTCAAACTGCATGAATCACTGTACGAAATGCAGTCATATCCGTACTCGCCTGAAGTGGATTCCTTTAGCTTCGTCTGTGTCTAACACGGATATCCACCCTCGTAGCTCAGAATGTACCTTGGTTGTTCATTTGGAAGAATGCTCGACCATTTCTGATATTTTACAACAATATTAACGATCAATTTACGGTTATATTTTACCCTAATTAAGTAGGTACCTACATGCATATGTATGTACTCGTTACTTCAGAAACAAAAAAACCCTTAAACTGCCCTACAAATTCCACTTCCATTACTTACGCCAGCCCAAAATATATTGTACATGTGTATACCTATCTCTAATCTCTGCCTCAGCTCATTCACTGTTTTTTTTTAAATTTGTATTTGTTTTGCCTTCAATCTCAAGCTGCTACACAACAAAATATCTACGAAAAAATTATTTAAGTTATGAAAACGAAAACCTGTGAACCTATACGAATCGATATCACATTGACCCATAAACGTGGAATCGCTACCCTCCAGCAGATACCTAGTTAAGCGCCAAATACTTAAAGCTCTAACCCTAATCGATCGTGCACTCGTACAATATATTCATTCTCACTCAATCCATGTAAATTCCACCAACCACACACACACACACAACACATCTACAGATTGAAAGCTTTTTGATAATGAACTTCAAGTTGTAAACAAAAATGAAAGAAACAATTTGCGCCAACTGCTGGTTTATTGCTTCCGCCTTTGTTGTGTATCTTTTAGTTTTTCCTTCGCGATTGTAGGTTCCCCAATGCCCTAGTTCGCCATTTATAACTTAAAAGCTCTCTCTTTCTTTCCATCTCACTCTCTCATTGCAAATTGTATGTGTGCATCTGTACTTCAGCACTTCCAAGGCCGCCACAATTGCAATGTCATTAACTTTTGCACAAGAGCAACAGGGGTGACATCATCGCAACTACAATATTATATAAACACTCAATGAGCTGCGTTCTACTGCTTCAGGAAACTATCTATTATCGTGCGCAGTAAGAATCGATACAAAAAATCCCCTAACAAGCGTCACAGATATTATACAATCTCAAACCCACAGATACATCAACGAGTTCAATGTTCCCTCGAGGTCAATACACACGCGAAGTTAGCTTAGTTCCAAACTGTTGCATACGCGAATGTGGTCTTCAAAACATACGTCACACATCCCCACAATGTGCATTCGTTTGTGCTGAGTGTATCTGTGAAAGAACGTTGAACGAGGAAACACAGCGGAATGTAGGTTATGTCATCATAAAAATGCCTACTTAGATGCAATGCGGGCGAGACGGTTTGAGTTGGCGTGCCGTCAACTCATCGTCATGGTCAAAGGTAAATGACCTTAAAGCGCAAACAATTCGGTTCGTGTGAAAGTGTGAGAAATTAATCATGCATTCAGTTACGGATAGGGTTTTGATTCAAAATACAATAGAATCTCCTTCTCTCTGTCTCTCTCAATCTCCCTGTTGAAAGCATACATTTACCTCAGTGAGCTTTTAGATCGATCGTTGCTGGCTTTTTTTTTTGTTTTTGATTTTTGTTCGCATTGTGGGGGCTTTTTTTGGATGCGATTTGAGGGTTCATTGACGCGTTAGATAATTTCAAACACGATCATGCACCTACACAGTTTCTACTTAAAAGAGCTTAACCTAAGCGCGGTAAAAGTTCGTGTTTGATCTATCGGTCAATGGCCCTTTGCGATAACGAGCGCTTAATTGGTTATCGGTGATTTTTTACAAAAAGAGCCCTTTCTAGACGATCAAATTGACGTAGTTACGTACATATACATATGTATATACATGTACTGCTGGACGTTTGAATATCTGCCAGAGAGTGGGAGTCTAGTAACAGGAAATAATTTTTCTAAATTTTGTTTTAGACAAAGGGAGATAGGGTCATTAGCCAGCAAGTGAAAGTCAAAGTGAAAGCAGAATATGTTATATGATCACTACTATGAATAGTGTAAATGGTTACGCATTTAGATGCTGTATTTGTGTTTTGTAGGAACATGCACGACTACTAGGCTGAGAAGCTTTTGACAAGATTTTATTAGAGTTGCAGGACCATAGGCGAATACAGAAAATGCTTGACAGATCATCCTTAAAGTGATAGTTAATCAAAATGTAACAGGACAATTTCTTTAGTTAAATTAGAGATGCAGAACAGTGATTAAGCTGCTCCAGTACCATGTCAATTCAATTCCTAAGCAACGCACCCATAGCAATAAACAAATCAGTCTTCCCAATCCTTTCGACATGCCGTCTGTACGAAAACGCAGTGAGTGCAGAGACTAAGCCTCAGTTCATGCACACAGTACACCGAAAAAAAATTGTTTTTTTGCAATATAATCCTAGAGGCGGACAAAAGCAATCCACATTCGATCCGTAGTGAGTCATTGCGAATTGGCCTGCAGGATCAATTTTGCCTTCTATTCTGCTTTTTATTGTACGAGTATATCACGCTCAAATCTATGGGCAATAAATATTTTATAAAAATAAAGATAAATCAAACTGAAAATGATAAAAAAAACAAAAACAATTGACGGGGAGTTTGCAAAAATGACTTTAAAGGAAGTCATTCACCTCCGCGAAAAGTCAATATAAAATGCTCTGCTACAAAATACGAGTACTTCTCGTAGAGCAACAAAAAACCCGACCAATGACCTTGTAAATGTTCAAAGCTATCACTTAATTAATCACATAGCCTGAAGTTCATTCACCCTTCACTATTTCTAATATGTATTTCTAATATTTGCTTACTATACATATTTATAGGTCACTAGAACAGCGGTGCAGTACAGTACAACAAACCTCTGTGTCTATCAACAACGAGCATTATTTTCCGGTGTACACAAATACACACGTTCACATGCACAGCTTGCATAGCATTCCCTTAGATATTTACCGCTGACAACCCCTCTAGAAAAGCTTTCTTACACCAACAAAACCAAAAAAAAAAAAATAAAGTATCTATACGTGCTCAGAACACTCACAAGCAAAACCTAAATATCACTCATCCCGCTCCGATATGGTAAAGTACATCATCACTCTCTACTGACCAACAGTGCTTGATACCAGAGCACCTCCTGAGTTTAGAAATAGAATCTAACAACACACAACGGTGTATAAAAGCTTTAGAGATGTTTGGTCGTGCTATTAGTCGGTTGTCTGCCATTAGAAAGGCCAGGTGTCGAACATTTGTGGTGAAAAAATTCAATCAGGGATCTAACCATATTAGGAGCAAAGCAATGTCGAACGAATTGTCATCGAGTGTACTGAGTGCGATCAAAAAAATCGCCAACGAGAACGGTTTCTACAACTATTTATTGGAGACCAAACCTCTATCCGCAGTCGGTGAGAATAGTTACGGATTGGTGGTGCGAACGAAATTAATTCCTCAAAACGATACAGATAATCAGTTTAGTTGTGTGATCAAGATTGCTCCACAGCATGCTGCTCGACGATCACAAATGAGAGTTGCTGACTTTTATGAACGTGAGACATTTATGTATAAACGGGTGTTGAAGGAATTCCGAGAAATCCAACAAGAGGAGAACATTCCGCCGGCATTTGTCTTCGATGCTGTGCCAAAGTTTTACTTTGCTTCGCTGAAAAACTTCGAAGAGTTCATCATCATAGAAGACCTCTCCGAGAGTGGTTATTTACAAAATTCACGGAAAAATATGCCATCGTTTGAATTGACAGCGTCTGCATTAAAAACATTGGCCAAATTCCATGCGATGTCGTTTGTCATGCAGATCAAGAAACCTCAAGTCTTTCAAAATCTTATCAATGAAATTCGTGACAGGGATAACTTGTACACCCCAACTATGGATGAGTTAAGCATTGAATTTGCAAAGAAATACCTTCGTTGGACGAATGATATGATCGCCGAGGATAATAATCGTTATGATCGTGAGGAATTATCACAAGTTGTGCAGTTGTTCGAAGATGAATTCAAAAATATCGCTTTGAAGGCAGTCAATGGGGGAAAGTGTGCACCGTATTCGGTTATCTGTCATGGTGACTTCTGGAACAACAACATTCTCTATCGATATGACGTAGGTATTTAATCGTAGTATTGTATTTATAGTATGCGTCAAATAAGTGTTAGCCTAGTTTCGAGGTTACAGTGCTATCGCATTTATTGCAAGTGTCGCAAAATAGTTTCATGGGAACTGCACTCTATCTTTCTATTGCTGAGGGGTGAATGTTGAATGTTATCGTTATCGTAATCGTTATCGCAATCCATGTTCTGCCGCGAACTAGTTTTGTTTTATTAAGTGAAAAAAACAATCGCATCTACCCTGAATACAAATAAAGTCCTAATCGGGTATGCATTCTAGAAATTAAAGAAAACAATTTCGTTTAGTCAGTGATAACACCTCGAGATTCTTTGACAGCTTAAAGCTATCTTACCAAAGACTGTTAATTCGTACGATTTTCTATTTTCTATTTTTATGCATGATCGGTATCGTATCTTATCTAGTCGTATAGATGACATTTTACAAAACGAATTTGCCCTATCCATATCAAAAGTTCTTTCTCGTTTTTTCCCTTACTTTCAGGATAACATGAAACCATCGTTTTCCAAGCTCATCGACTTCCAGATGTCACGATATGCTTCACCAGTTCTGGACGTTGTACACTATCTGTTCGCTTGCACCGAAAAGGAGCTCCGTGATGCACACTTTTCGCAGCTCCTTCAGATCTACTATGACTCATTAACGACTCATTTGCAACTATTTCATTTGGATCCGCAGAAAATCTTCCCCAGAAATGTATTCGACAAGCATTTAAAAACGTACGGTCCTTACGGTTTCTGTATGGCTACCTTTTCTATTCCGTTCTTCATTAGCGATTCAGTTGATCTTCCCGACTTCGATAAGGTTTCGGAGGCAGTGAGCGACATATACTCAGATGATTCCAACTCCAACAGAGGGAGCTTAAACGAATCGGATTCTATTTTAAGAAGAAAAAAGGAAGTACTGAGTGAGTTTGAGCTGCTGACGGAGAAGACAATACCAGTGTTTAGAAGGCGAATGATTGGAGTTGTCATGGATTTGGTGAAATACGATATGGTCCGAGAGTTAAAAGAGTTTTGCAATCAAAATTAAGGTTATGCTTTAATTGGACAGACAAAATACGGATACCTTCAAAGAAATTTTAAGTACCTTGCAGAATGTGTTACTAGATAATGAGCAGTATTTTATGTGGTTAAGTGTTCCAGTGTTCATGTGTTCAATTTAAATTTTATTAATTTTTACTATATATATACGTATTATACAATTCTTTTTCTTTGTTTTAATAATAATAATTCTAATGTGTAAGCTAAATAAGAGAAAAAAAAAAACAAAAACAGAAATATTCTATGTACTCTGTGAAATAAAGCTTAAAGCTTGTTTTATATTTTAAACTGGTTTTCTTCTTTCCCTAGACCTCAATGTCTATCAGACAATCTGAAAAGATAAACGACTTTGGAGCTGATAAAAACTCGACATACATACGTATATATCAAAAGTGGTTAGCTAATATAATCTACTCGTACTAAGTGGTTGTTGGTCATTTCTTCAAAACCCTTTCACAGGTGGAGGCCTTGGATAACTTTAAGTAAGCAGCAAATTATCTTCTCCTACCTGCCCGGTCGTTCAACCCTTGGTCGACGAAATGCAAGTGATAACAGCTTTTCTTACTTTGCTATAAAATTCAGCACGTGCAGGGTGCAATCGATTTTTGGACACAGCCGTATCATGTCACATTTCTGAGCAATTTCCTGAAAAAGTTCTAGAAAGTTATCAATTTCATCTACCAAGACGTAAGTCTTCCATATGCATATTTTTTTATTTAAAGAAAATCAGAGAATAAGTTTTTTTAAATTTTAAAAATTCGGTTACGGTATATATTTTTTCAGCTTCACTGTTAACCATGCAGTCTATGATAAACAGCGAATGCAAGAACCAAATTGAGGGATAAATTGTTATATTGGTGATGCCAGTCTATTTGTCATATAAAGAGGTTTGTGTCTTTGACAACAGATGGTTCGAAATTCGAATGCAAAACAGTTTCTATACCAGAACCACTGGTTGCGTTAGCTTGATGTCATTGTCAGCACAGAAAAAAAAAATGCTTTGATGGAATATAAGCAAAAATGATCTCGCGGTATTAGAATCCTCCTCTTCTTTTATTAAAAGTTGAAGTATGGGATGGTTTGGTGCTGTGGAAATAGGGTAGGCACTGAGAGGTGTCAACCTGGCGAAAGACATCAATTGTGCTTATTTTACCTCTAAGTGGTAAGCATCGGGTACTGGTCGATGTCCAACCGGGAGGGATGACAAAAATAGCAGCACAATAAACGGGACAGCGGATGAATTTCCCAGATGGAATCAACGGGGAAATAAAGCAAATAAGACCTTATCCGGGCTAGTCCGACATATTTGGAGTTCAGGTAAGAATATTCGAGACAAAGCCAGGGTCTTGGAAAAGAGATGGTTTCAAATGAGTCCTTAATGGAGCAATGACCCCTCCTCCTAGGGGTATCTATAATGGAACTGACCCCCAGGTTGGCGTTGTGCCGCCGGGGAAAAAAATCCAGTTAAGAAGCAACATCAAGCCTTGGATAGGGACGAATCTACTGTTGACAAGCCCTGCTAATGAAATAAGGACAACGAACTTCGGATTTACACATGGAATGTTTTGTCCCTGGACTGCTGCAAGGCAGATGTTACCGCCTTCCATGGGTCGGTCAAAAAGAGGATGCACAACTGCGATATCTACATACTACGATGATTGTTACCGACGCGACGGCTATAGCAGCATCTATCTGGATGCGGATTTGATGTTTGCGACAATATTAGTTTTGCCTTTCCGGCATGTTAACAGGCGCCTCGTAACAAACTATGTTAAGGCTAAATTTGCCCTAACATTAGCTTTACATGCCCTCCACACAGAAGAAAGATGAAGACCCCAAAGATGACTTCTACGAGCTCTTGGACAAGACTTGCGAGCAGTGCCCTAGCTATGACGTTAAAATAGTCCTCGGCGACTTTAATGCAAATTTAAGAAAAGAGGGCATCTTTCGGAGTACTGTCGGAAACCCTAGCCAGCACTACACTACCTCCGATAACGAATTCAGGCTAATTGACTTGAACAATGTCGTAGCTACCACGCGGTTCCTGCATCTCGATATTCATAAGGAGAACACATGATCAATCAATAGGCAGCCAGATTGACTACATTGCGATCGACGAAGGGCATTTCTCCAGTATCATGGATATCCAAATGTTCCGAGGAGCCAACACCGACTCGTTGTAGCCAAGGTATGGTTGCGGATATCCAGAACATCACAAAGGCAAGCTAATACTGTGAGGAAGTTTAACGTCGTACGACTACAATTGCAAGAGATCGCCAAATCCCTTTTTGATCGAGTCTCCCTCAGTCTCTTAAGAGATCCTATGTCACCAGCATTAAGTATCGAATGCCAGTGTCAGCATTACCAAAAAGCCATAAGAGAAGCCGCTTTGGGTTTCATTCGGCCGCTACAACGAACCAACTGATTTGACAAAGAACGACGACAAGTACATGCAGCTAAGCAAATAGCATACACAGCGGCGCTGCATAGAAAGACTAGAGCTGCTCACGAGATCTACGAGCAGAAGAGGAGAGACGAACACCGCCTTCTCAGGAGGAAGCGCGCGGTCGAGGAAATTTAAAGATGCTACTCCAGGAATGAGATTCGGAGACGAATAAATTAACATAGTAGTAGAGTCGCAGTCGATGCTGAACGAACCTTTTAACCTGGACGATGTAGACTAAGAATTCCGTCCACCCGACCTGAATGAAGTGAAGACAGCTATATCTAAGTTTAAGTCCAACAAAGTTGGTAAAGCGGGTGACCTGATGACTAGGTAAAGAACCTACATCAACTCATCTGTAAAATGTGGTCGGAGCAAAGTATGCCCGATGAATAGAGTCTCAGAATTGTTTGTCCGATCCTCAAGAACAAAGAACTGCTTCAACTGCAGATGCATCAGTCTTTTCCCACATCGCCTACAAGATCCTATCTGCCGTATTGTGTAAACACCTGAGGCCGTCCATATCAGTACGACTTTAGGACAGGAAAGTCCACCATCGACCAAATATTGACACTACGGTACACCCATAAGCTGCAAATCGATACACACCATATATTCATCGTTCACATACATCAATGTATAGTTTTGGCACGCTGCTCCAAAAAAAGGATTTGCGATTTCCTTAACATTAATCTTGAAAGAATAGTGCAGAACACACTCTCGCCAACACAAGGGGCACAAGTTTTCAAAAGTCCGTCCAATTACTTGCATACCCCGATGATATTGATTGTAATTGGAAGAAAGCAGCGTGATGTTAGTGTTGCTTTCGCGAGTATTGAGGCCATAGCGGCGAAGATAAGTTTAATGGCCAATGAGGGTAAGACCAATTATATGCGATCAACAAGAGAGGACATCCAACTCTGACGTCTTGGACAGAACGACATCTCAACAGATATAACTTCGAGGTACGAGTAGTAAAGGACTCTTTGTCAATTAATACTCGTACAACGACACCACATGAGATCAAACGAAGAATAACTCTAATCGCTGTTCCTTTGGGATAAGAAGGCAATTGACTAACAAAGCCCTCTCTCGCACAACAAAAGTGACCCTATATAAGACCTTAAGAATTCCAGTCCTGCTCTATGGCACAGAGACATGGAGCTTATAAAAAATGGAATTGGGTGTTCTTGGCTGCTGTGAGAGGAAAATTATTCGGATAATTTTCGCCCCCGTCTGCAGAGACGGTAAATGGAGGAGGAGATACGAGTACAACGACAAACTCTACAGGCTATACAGCGACTTCGACTTAACGATTGTTGGGTCATGTGGATGGATACCAACGCTCCGGTCCGAGGGACAGCGCACTAGAGGAAGACCGGGACTCAGGTGGCGCATACAAGTGGAAGGGGACCTCAGCTAACCAAGCATGCGAAATTTGAAGCAAATAGCTAAAGATCGAGTTGGCCGAAGACGCTTGTTGGCTGAGGTCCAGGTCCACTCCGTTACCTAATCCTCCCATGTATCTGCATTGCTACTGCGACGCATGTAGGGTTGGCTAAATTTACGGACCTTAGAAACTATTCTTGGTTTCTTGCTGATATTTTCGCATTTAAATGGGCAAATTCTTCTTCTTTCTGCCTCTTCTTGGAACTTCGGCCGAAATGACCGCTTTTTCGCGTTCAATGTTGGCTCTGAGCTCTTCCAACGTCGTCTGCGTGTTGGCATAAACCAATGACTTAACAGAACCCAAACGGAGAACGTACGTCGCTTCAAATGGTCCATCGGCTTCAATTCTTGAGTCAGCTTGATATTGTATGGGTGTGAACCAAGAGCCTTACGCAAAGTACGCCATAATGTGGTCTGAGCGATGCCCAATTCTTAAGAACGCTGTGGAATTGACTGATTTGGATCGTTTGCTACGGACGCCTGAACGGCAGCGATGTTTTCGACACTTCGACCAACCCGTTGTCTCACTCACTCACAACGAATATGTAGACTCAAATTTTTGCACTAAACTTGTTATTGCCTGTCTACTAGGGCGAGAATTACAACCGAAAATTGGAGTTAACGCTCTTTAAGTTGCAGTCACCGACTCCGAATTTCGGTAGAAAATTTTTATAATTTGCAGACGTTGCTCGTTCGTGTACTTTACCATGATGAAAATGTTGAGTTTTCTGAATAAATTGACAGTGACAGTTTGATGATTAGTGAAAGAGTGCGTTCACAAATTAAATTCAAAGTTGTCAAGTCTCTATTGGAAAACCCTTTACATATATGGAAAAAATGCATTTTTGCAAGAAGGTCGTGTTTTCGGATGAGACCCGTTTTCACATTGACGGCTACGTTAATAAGCACATCAGAGCAGTAGTCGAAACAGTGGGTTTCACCGGGCGAATCGACGCCGATGAGAGCGAAGGTGGGGGTCCATCACCCAACATGGTCATATCAAGAGTCAGTTTTTAGGATGCACGTGACATAATCCATATCGACTACCCTCTAAAAGGAAAACCAATCAAAGAATATCGAGAATATTATGCCAAAAACTCACAGAATTTGGCCTGCAGTGTTTTCAAACCCCAATAAATCGCCTACCGAAAGATATTTGGCTCCAATGATGAAATTATTTGTTTGACCAACGCCTATATTGAGGACCTTGACAAAAAGTGATTTGGAAATTTGAGAAATATTGAATATTGAGCTTACAGTCCTCCTGTTGAGAAATGAATCATCGTTCTGGCGTAAAAACCATCTTTCATTCAAAAAGTCACAGACCTATTGAACCACCCTTATATGTCAATGGCCCAGCTAACAATTAAGCTTGTTAAAAACGCCTTTGGCTAATTAATTTACCTTTTCTGTATTTTCAGAAGAATGACGATTGGATAGTACGCCTAAGATCAGGGCGTCCTTTGACTTTGAAACCAAGGTCTCACGTATCGATTTCCTTACTTCTATCTACAACATTCCCTAGTTATCCTTGGTAAGCTTCACTGAAGCCATACAAATAATTTCTCTAGCCATTCCAATGTACAAAACCATCTAATCATCAGAAAAAGAACTTTGTCCAACAGCAGTTCACATCAAGTCCTATGCACGTTGCATCTCAACTCAAGTCCATTTGCAAACCTTTCAAAAGATGCTAGAGTTGAGCAAACCACTGAAAGCAAACAGTAATTAAAGGAACTTTTCCCCAAAAAGAAGGACCAAACCGAAAAAAAAAAATTAAAAACAAAAAAAAAAAGTAGAAGTAAAAAGAATTATCCAGCGTTTCATAAAAGAAGCCAACAAAGTCGAAGCTGCTTCCTTGGGAGGCAGCGAATAAAAGGCAAAACCACAGACTCGTCGCCGAAGTCCTACTTAGCAAGAAACAAAAAAACAATACGACGACCGACGAGAAATGAAATAAAACGAACGAAGAAGGTAAAACAAAAATTTACGGAATGCTGAATGGAAGAAAGAAATGTTGTTCTTAAGATTACCTCCTTTCGTCGTAGGTATAGTAAAGAGAATTCCACTGAAGACTTAGGCTAGAACGCTGCTGAATTCCTATTTATACACAAATCCCAAGGCACAGGCTAAAAAGGACAAACTAACGACGACATTGAGGATGAGAATGCGGATGACTTCAACTACTACTACGACTGTGACTACGAGGACGACGACGACGAAGACGAGGACGACGACATGGGTAATTAAAAACTTTTATTCGCTTTTTAAACTAACAAGAGAAAACTACCAACTTCTTTTTCTCTTCTTTTTACTTCTTTTGCTTCTTTCCACCTCATTTTTGTTTTTACTTTCCCAGGTCTCGTTGTTTCGCCTTTCTCTGGTTACCGCTATCGAAGCTGAAGGTCTTCCTTCAAGTTTTGTCTTTTTTTTCTTTTTTGATTCTAGAGAACAAGTTATGCTTTCGTGAAAAAATTCCGAATCTGAGTATATAGACGCACTACATCGGAAACAGTAGATCCTGGAATTCAATCCTAGTTCATGCCTCCACATATTTAGTGTCGAACCGATTATTTTCAAACTACGAGTACAAGTACAGAGAACATTTTCAACAGCAACTTCCAGGACTCGTTGTTCTACAGGGGCAAAAATTCACCTTTTTTTTTGGAGACATACTCGTATGTATGCAATATTTTAGGATATTTCTGGTGTCCAGGAGCAAAGACGTGCAACCCAGTTGTGTCATTTATTCATGTCTACATTCAGACATGCACATACAAGACACAACAAGACACAAAAAAAAGAAGAAGGAAGAAACGATCTACTCATGCTTTGAATAAATCTCTGCCTTGGCATAATGATGATGGAAGGGCGAAAGCAAATCCTTTTTTCGCCTCGACTTATTCCTTTGTTTGAACTTTTTTACTTCCTCTGAATTCCTTGTTTTTTTCCTATTACTTCCTTTAAGTCCCTAAGCCAAAGGTAAAGTATTCATGGACAGTGACATCGGCTAAGGGCTGAGGACTGAGAGCTTAAGATTGCGATTGAAGCTATACCAGGATAGGTACAGAGCAAAGGAGAGCACAACAATTTACTTGATGTTTGCACGAGCGCAAGTAAATTCTTTTATTTTGGTCTTTTCCTCGAAAGATGGCGTTATAATTTGTTCGTTTGTTCGTGTACGTAATTAGCTCAATTAAATTAACACAAAGGACCTCGGCACGAAATTCCTTTTACTCTATACAAATTGTACGTGTACATATACCATTGCTAGTCAATAAAATTGCCGTGTGTATCCTTCATGGGTTGATTGGTGTATGGGAGAATGTGTGTGGCATTCGAACGCAAAGGAGTAATTCAAGGAACCTTAGACGCTTTTTCCTTATTAAAGTAACACTTCAAGGATTTCCTGTTAAATCAAACAAACAAGCAATTCCTTGTTAACGCATATACGTACAGGTATGTCTAATACTACTACTACAACTACTACTACGAGACATCACAATTGCTACTACGACTATGAGCGTTATTAGGACGAGAGTACGAGTCCTCGTTGCTCGTACCCACAAATTAATTGAATTGGATTTTCCGATGAATAACATGAAGGCGTGAACTCTAATTCTGTTGCTCCCGGTGTTGTTTCCAAGTTGTATTCGTTTTGTTTTCGTAGTATAAAACGAGAAAACAAGGACGAAAGTGCCGGTGACTATGACAGGACATTCAATCAAATTAACTGGGGTCGATATGCCATAGGTACGAGTACTTGTACATACTCGGATGTTGTCTCTCGCGTATCCGATGAAATATTTCGGCAATTTCGTAAATTCCTTTGAATATGTCCCAAAGAAAAATGCTTTTATACATGAAAATGCATATGTATGCGTTACATGTATTAATATATTGGAAGCCCTTCATACCGAGTGACTATCTGCTCTAAAGTGTAAGCAACCCTAGATGTGATCTACAATTGGTGCACTAGGAATGGATTTTTAGTCAATCAGCTCAAAACTGAGGGTGTTCTCTTTACGAGAAGCAGGAAGCTGTAGCGTATAAATGTATCATACGAGTATGTCTCTCCAACGAAGCTTAATATTCGTGTCATCCTAGATACGAAACTTATTTAGGCCAACCATGCCACGTCGAAACCTCTAAGGCACTGACGGCCTTTTGGCAGTTAATGGTAGCTGTCAGCAAGACATGGGGCTTGTCACTGAGGAGAGTCCTCTAAGTCTACACGATTACCATCAGGTCAATGTAGGCTGTCTGGTACTTTACTAGACTCTAAAGAACGGTCTGTCTCGGCTGTATGAGAATCGACTTTCTCTGTGCACAGGAATGATTTTGGCCACTATCTGAACCTGGAAATTCTAGTAAATATAATCGGCAATATGGTCTTCACGGACGGCGCGAAAATCGGTCTAGGATACGGAGTTCCTCGTTAGGAAACTGTCTTTTAAGTGGAGATATACGCAATCCTTATGGGGTGTGATGAAGCATTTGCAACAGGAGCGATAACCAAGCTGCGTTTAGAGCCTTATTGAACCCTCTAACGACTTTCAAGGTAGTTCGAGAATGCAAGACTTTACTGAACGCAGTCGGAAGGAGAAATCCACTAAGTCTTGCCAGGTCACAGTAGGATTGCGGGAAATGAGATCCTGGCAAGGCTGAGGGCAGAGTTTTTTTTAGGACCGGAATATACAATAGGACTGCCTGTGTCCTCGGTTAGGGCTTTCATTTATAATCGGATTTTATATAAGCATACTTGCGTATATTATAGGTTGGCTCTCCAGGTTTCCTTGCAGACCAAACGAATGCTTCCCGATGTTTCTGACGAAAGGTTAACAATTTTCTTGCAGTCCCTCATATAAGAAAGAGTGTACACTGCTTACTGGTGTCGTGGCGGGGTACCACGTTTTTTCTAAGCACCTAGGTAAGTGGCAAAGTGAGAGTGATAACGACGCTGTGAAGCAATATCTTCATTAGTGTCCGGCCTACGCTCGCATCAAGCTGCACGTTCTCATCGCTGACTCGTATGCACACTATTACTAAAGCGCTCACTCATCTTTCTACAAAGGACACAGAAATTCCAGTAAAAAAAAACTTGCGAGGAGTACAATGGACTGGTTCTTTGTCAGAGTACTCAGTCCCGACAGAAAAGAAAAGAACGATTTGTTCTATGACACTATTGCTTCTAAATAGAATGGTAACTCCGAACAAATCCGGGTTCTGTCATTCTGTTGGCATATTTCAACATGGCCGAATGTATATCCAAGCGAATAATTCGCTTCATGTTCAGTTCATCAATACATTCCTCGGACTCCTAACCGTTCTACATATATCTAGTCCACCAAAGAATAGAAAGCTATCGGGTCATGTGGTGGTGAGACACGGGGTGAAAAACTGACTGTCTTGTGTAGTAAGATCCATCAGTCTGGAAAGACAGACAAGCTCTCGACGATTACGGACTAATGACTCTTCAAAGTGCAGTACTAAAATTATTCAAAAAATCATCGCATCAAACATTGCATCTGCACGTATTTTCGAAGAGAAACAAATCTTCGGGCAAAGTAGATCCACAGGCAGAACTATGGTTTGCTACACAGATCAATGAAAAAGCCATAGAATTTAACAAACGACAGTTGACAGCATTATGGTTCGGAAGCATTCCATTTTACTCGGTTCGCGGCTCCCCAATTGAGTCCGGCAGTGAGTATGAGAAGCAGGGAGCATTGCAATCATCAGGAATGTACTGAATACAAAATAAATGAAAATCCAAAAGAGTTTGGGACACTGAGTGCAGCCTTGGGGCACACCAGTATTTATTGTATTTTGCGAATTTCCGACCCGGAACAGTTTAAAACAATTTGAATTGAACGAAGTTCGCCTATTTTTGACCAAAGAGCCTGATGCCAAAATCTGTGAAATGCCTTCGAAATATCGAATGCAACTATCTTGCTTTCCCCAGATTGGTGAGACATACCATCAAATCATTAGTGGACCTGTTGCTGGCAAAACCATACTGCCATTCATTGAAAAGTTTTCGAACTGACGGCTTATCGGCATTCCCATGACCTTGCGAAAAAGGGATGTTAGTGCAATGGGTCACTAGGAGGAGAGAGAAAAGTTTCCCTTTTTTAGAGATGGGCTGAACAAATTCTGTTTTCATATTGCTTGGAAAGAGTCTTTAAGAGTATGGGTTGATAGAAAAAGCTTACGCAGTGATTTCATCAGGGTGGAAAAACCCTTTTTAGAAGGAGGGAGATATGCTACCCACTGGACCAGCGTATTTGTATATATTGAGTAGCCTTACTACTTACTTACTTACTTACACAACCAACAAGCCTCTTGTCAGCTGACTCTAGTTCCGCACCGCAAGTTGGTAGAGGTGTTCTTAGACTTGCGTGTGCCACTTTAGGTGTGCGCATTCTTTTTGGTCAGACTTTGGATTCGTAAACGCCAGACTAGACCCATGTCGATGTATGGTCCGAGCAGATTGTAGTTCAATCTCCTACTGCAGTCCCAAATATTTTTGATTTCTGCACTTCGATGGTCTTGTCCGCTGTGCTGACAGTTGGAACATCATTATTACATTATTTCTGACGTTTTCAGCGAACGCCGAAAAAGTTTACTATCTTTAGGGCACTGTCACCATATTACTCCCTCTTCCGTGTAGATTCTGGGTATCTGTACAGCACGACCACTTCGAGCCATCGTCGTCATTGGCTGGTTGTCCCAGCGCGAGTTGTCTTCACTTGTCTTCTCGATCGTTGTAGATGGATTTCTTGTCGGAACACCTGATTGAATCTCCTTCTGGCGCTTCGTATGGCTCCATGCGGGTGACGAAAGTAACTTTACGCCGGTCAATAGATACCTTGACTGATTTCATGTTGATGAGAACACAATAGTACTTCGATGTTTTGCTCAAGACTTTGAATGGGCCAGAATATGGTGGCGTAAAAGCTAGATGAACATCATCATTCCATACAAAGATATGAGTTAATTGAATCTCGTTGTATAAAAAATTTACCTCTTTCGCGCTGGTTGGTTTGAGTTGTTGTATCTTTCTTTGAAATTTTTTATAAAATCAGTCTTTTTTGGAGATCGCTGATACTCGACGAAGAATTCTCTTCGCAGGGGCAAGGTAATTCCCAAGATAAGTGCAGCTGCTGATGCATTTATATCCGGTTTGAACGAAGCTTGAATACCAAGTAGAATCAGAGGCAGCACTACACAACAATCCAGCTTTTCGTGGCACATTATTGCCGTTTTCAACGTAAGATGAAGACGCTCTACCATACCATTTGCTTGGCGGTGGTAGGGCGTAGTTTTGATGGGACTTATACCTAGAAGTTTCGACACCTCCTGAAATATAGTTGACTCGAGTTGACTCCCGAGACCTGTTGTGATTTTTGGCGTTCCATCAGGCTATAAGTTGTCTTGCCACTGACATGTATTTTATCGGAAACACTTCAGGCCACCCCGTAAATCTGTCGATCACCTTTCGATGATACCGTCCTATAATCTCGATATATACATATGTACATAGATGTGAAAAACATTGGTCTGACATTGAAATTTGTGAAAATTTGATGCCGGTGAACTTTCGTCTGTTGACAATTTAGAGATTCCTTGACGAACTTGGTATCCCTTCGAATACCTGGCTATATGTAGCGCTCGGTTACCATTTTCGTACTGGACTTCACCCCAGAATACGGTCGACCATACTCGGAGACTATAATCTACGCCGCAGTAAATATTTCCAACTGAATTGGGGTCCTTCACCAACTGGAGTTGCATAGAAGGTTTTCCATCGGTTTTGCGTAAAATTTGTCCCAGCTCTTCGTCGATTTCTTGCTCCTTTGCCAAATCAACTTGCTTAGGCTCTAAGCGTTCCTTGCTGATCGCATCGATCCTTGACAAAAAATCTGCCTCACTGTTGCCATCTCCCGACATGTACCGAATGTCGGTGGTAAACTAGCTCACAAAATCATGGTGGCGCCTTTACCTGGGCGAGGCATTATCTGCTTTCTGTTTAAAAACATATGTTAGTGGCTAATGAACCGAGCAAATGCAGAACTCGTAGGCCTCCAGCATGTGCTTGAAATACTTTAATCCTTCAGATGTATAGGGTTTTCCAATAAGGACTTGACAACTTTTTTTTTAAATAAAACGCAAACCATTTGAGATATTTCAAAAACTTTATTTATGAATGGAACTCGACTTCGTTCATATGGCCACCGCGGGCACGTTTGCAGCGGTCGATTCGTTGGACCATATTTTCAACGACCCGGCCACACATTTCAGCCAAAACGGCCGCTATTTCGCGTTTAATGTAGGCTCTGAGCTCTTCCAACGTCGTCGGCGTGTTGGCATAAACCAATGACTTAACGTAGCCCCACAGAAAATAGTCAAGCGGCGTTCAATCGCACGAACGAGGCGGCCAATCGACTGGCCCATGTCTTGAGATAACACGCTCACTGTACTTACTCTTCAATAAATCGATTGTAGCGTGTGCTGTGTGGCTTGTGGCACCATCCTGTTGTGGTTTCAAGTCCATATCTTCCAATTCGGGCCGAAAATAATCGGTGATCATGGAGCGATAACGCTGACCATTCACAGTAACGTGACGCTCCTTATCGTCGGCGAAAAAATATGGCCCAATAACGCCGCCGGCATGCAAACCGCACCAAAGGGTTATTTTTTGTGGATAAAGTGGTGATTCATGAAGCACATGTGGATTTTCACCCGACCAATAACGCATAATTTGCTTATTGACGAACCCATTGAGCCAAAAATGAGCTTCGTCACTGAAGATGATTTTGCGATGAAATTCATCATCTTGGCGCATCTTCTCCAGAACCCAATCGGAGAACGTACGTCGCTTCAAATGGCCCATCGGCTTCAATTCTTGAGTCAGATTGATCTTGTATGGGTGTAAACCAAGATCCTTACGCAAAATACGCCATAATGTGGTCTGAGCGATACACAATTCTTGAGAACGCCATGGAATTGACTGATTTGGATCATTTGCTACCGACGCCTGAACGGCAGCGATATTTCGACACTTTGACCAACCCGTTGTCTCACTGACATGGCAGCATCACACAACGAATATGTAGACTCAAATTTTTGGACTAAACTGTCTACTAGGGCGGGAATTACGACCGAAAATTGGAGTTGACGCTCTTAAAGTTGCAGTCACCGACTCCGAATTTCGGTAGAAAATTTTTATAATTTGCAGACGTTGCTCGTTCGTGTACTTTTGCCATGATGAAAATGTTGAGTTTACTGAATAAATTGACAGCGAAGGTTTGATGACTAGTGAAAGAGTGCGTTCATAAATTAAATTCAAAGTTGTCAAGTCCCTATTGGAAAACCCTTTATATGGTTAAGGATTCTCGATCGTACGTACTGTACCTTGTTTGCGGCGGCGACGATCTCCTTGAGAAAAAAACAAGAGTTGAAGTGAGTGCGTCTATCCTCCGGTACAATGTGGCTCTGTAATTTGTTTTTTTTTTTCAAGATTTCAGGTATAAGAAATATTTGGTTGTTTCTCGCGTTTTTAGTCTTGAAACCGCAAAGTTTACGAGTATTTCCGAAATAAGTATGAACGTTTCCAGGGGCTTCATCATTACTCCAGATACAATATTGTTGGCATTGTTAAATAGACCCAAACCGGCAGAAATCTTTTCGTATAGCCATATGTAAGACAAGAGTTTTATTCAGCAATCTAATGTGTTGGTTTGTACTACTTTATACAGCTTAGACTCTAGGCAGTGCGTTTCACCGGCTCTAAAAAATTTAAGTCTGCTTATTGCATCTTCAACTTATAGTGTCGATTCAGATAATCTATAATCGATTTTTGTCTGAACGTTGTTTACTCTCTATGCGGACGAGCACTAATACACTTTTCTAACCTTCTAAACTTCTTCCGCAACCAAACAGCTACAATGATAATGTAGCAGTTCTCTCTGCATACAGAACCACAGAAAAGACTTAAAGTAACACTTCACTTCGACACGTGTTTCTCATAGATAAATCCTTGCTACTTAATGAAAATTCGAGTACACACGCACATTTCTACCCCTTTAAATGGATCTCATTAAAATTTCCGAAAACAAACAAACAAACTCACCAACGGAAACCTTTAAATGGCTTCGGCTTCGGCATCGGCATCGGCATCGGCTTCGAATTTAATTCAAACAAACAGATACAGTCACAAATATCCATACCATAGACACCACTACTCGTACATCTACACGGATAAAAAGCTCAAACTAATGAAATTAGATTGACACGCACTTTAATTAAAATCCGTACAACAAAAATTATTGTTAAATATCCTGTAGCAAAGAGTGTATTAATTAAATTCTATCCAAATACCTTTCCTGTTCAGCTCAAGGACGCCACCCACTCAAACTCATCCCGATGGTGGCACAAAAGCAAACTCCCAGCCAGCTCCCCATCCAAATTATACGAATGGATGGATGGATATCTCCCTCGGTTCGGTTCACTTTGGCTCGACTCGGCCCTCCTACATTCAAAGTAAATGCCAATAGTTTTTGATGACCCTTAAGTCCATTCTGCCGTCTCTCTGTCCCCCTACTTACACGCCTCTGGTACTGTCTGTCTTTGACGCAAGTAAATGTCCATCCTTTTTTGTTTCCTATTTTTGGGAATTGCCAAATTATACAAAAAAAAGCAAAAACAAAACCTAAATGAGTGTCCATTAAATGCAGGAAACAACTCTCCAGAGCACAAGGCCAAACAGACACATACTCGTACACCGGCCATACATGCACAGTGACACGCACATGTCGACCATGTTTACGTTTACATTGAATGAGATCCGAAAAGATTGTCATTCGCATGCCAGGAATAAATTAACCCATATTTCTGCCTTTTACTCGTAGTCTGTTTGTTTTGGTTGTAGCTGGAATGCTTAGGTACCAATTTTCATTGCATACATTGAATACCGGGGTTCTAATGCCAATAGATACAACCATACCCAAGGCAGTAGATACTTTTACTGATGAGGGGCTTAAAATGTGCCCCTATAGGTGGCTAATATCGTTGGTCCCGTTAAATTTAAGGACAGTATTATAAGGCGTTTTATTGAGGTCATTTCGAATTGAATGGACAAGTGACTGCAGGCATCTACATACATAATGAACACACACGTCCCCATTCGAATGCCAATCTTTCTATGCACAAAAACTGATGCAAAAGTGATGCACTGCACAAAAAGTGTCAATATGGTCCCACAAAAAAAAACACCGCTGATGTTAAAATAAACTCGAAGTTCTAATAAGATTCAAAAAGAAAAATCCATGCTCCTTTAAAAGATACTCTCATAACATATCCTGACACCGAAGTAACCCTGATGCCCTTTTTTTTTCTACTTACGCGCAACTTTTCCTGAGTCGTTTTTACGAGTATGAGCGATGCAGTGCATATTATGCTTCGTAGAAATAACAAGGCTTCTGTAATGTAAACACATTTGAATCCTGCTGCAGGGTCTTATAACCCACAAGCGCCCCAAAGATATGTTTATTCATAAATTTACACTTTTGGTGGATTTTTGGGTCCGCCCTGGTGCCGTCATCAGCTGGTACTCGTAACTTAGCTTGCCTTGGCTTTTCACGACAACAAACGATAGTAAGGACACGACAGTCGCCAAACTCTTGCTTGGTACAGTAGAAGGTTTTCCGTTTTCGGTTTTCGGTTTACGGCTAAACTTATACGTACACCTTCGAGCAAACAACAGGAAAAAAGAAAAACACACACACACACACAAGAACGAAACAGCGTTAAAGGAGAATAAGCAAAACTCCTGCCTCATTTCATAGAATATGAATGAGAAAAAGAGCAGGTGCTTGTGAGGATAATCATGCATCCCCAAGTAACCAAAATCTCCTCTCACATCGTTCATCTAGTTTTTTGTTTCCTTTTTTTTTCGCTCATCCTTCCCTTCATCCCATTTGTTTATATTTGATGTGTGGAATTTGTATCATTTTTTTCCATTCTCCCTTCTCAGCTTTAGCATGTTTGCATTTTCCGTTTTCTTTTTTTTTTTTGTCATGAGCATCATGGTTTCGTCGTTTCGCCCATTTATTATCCCTTTCTATTACCAGGAGTACTTATCCCTCAAAAGGGGGCGAGAAAAAAAAAATGTCATTTGCAGAGCGTAGATGCTTTTAAGTCATCACCCATCACCAACCACCGTATAAGGAGCACAGGTATGACGAAACAACACAACATATTGCATACTCGTACATCCTTTCGTAGGCAATGCTCGTTGAACAAGCGAAAAGTATCGCGCCGGTAAAGCGCTGCAATTATGGGCGATTATCCTTGCTCTTAACAATGGAGAAGCATTACAATCAAAAACTTTAAACATTCAGCTGGAATTATTTTCATAAAATTTATGCCGCGCACAGAATGCCTCCATTGCAATACTCGAATAACGACTTGCTTGCAACAACAACATCAGCACAAACAACTTCAGGACCACACTTTCAAAGAATACACCTTCATTCCCCTTTCTCTAACTTAACTCTTTGCTGCTTTCCCTGGTGAATGTGGTGAACCTGGTGTAGCTGCTGTAGCTGGTGTACTCGTAGCTGGTGAACCTAGTGAAGCTGGTGAAGCATTATGAAGAAAATTACTTTTAACGAGTTTTTCCGCGAGTTACTAGCACCCGATCATCATCGTCATCATCATCATAATCATCATCATCTTTTCGCCGTCATCTTTGCAAACTATCGCTAAAACGGTGCTGTAAGTGGGTGGCCATAAGTCGCTAACCGTAAATGATACTCTAGCATATGAACAAAATTCTTTAGCGCTAAACTTTTCCCTTGTGTATGCGTGGAAAATTTTCGCAAAACTTAACTTTCGAAAGAAACATTCTCTCACTAAGATGCCGCTGCTGTCTGCAATGATGCCATTAAAAATAGCAAAAACTACACACATGCAAAGTGTGATCGAAAAATCAATGCACTGGTGGTTTTGTAAAACTTTATCTAAATTGCAAATTAAAGTTAAGAGTCGGTTAAAAGCGTGCAGTTGCAGGTTTAAGCTTTACTTTAGATTTCAAAAACGTTTCCAATTCCTATTTCGATGTTTTCTAATACCCAAGGAGTATGTCCTAGGGCCCTAATTGATGCACATAATACATAGAGAAGTTCAGATCCATGAAAACTTGCTCGTAAATAACTGGAAGAGCAATATGCCGATGAGCTTAGCAATACAATCAGACAAAGCTGGTTTTCATAGACACTGTTGCTTGCTTTGAAGGCTCCGAATTATCTGATACCAATGGCACATGTCAGTCTTCGCTTCAAAATTGTATGGAGCAGTGAAATCTGAAGAGAATCATTTTATTTCGAACTGAAATGCAAACCAAACGGATGTTGAGCCAACAATTGAAAAATAAACCTTCGGTCCACTGAAAAGTGCGGAATGGTGGTCCGTTTTTTGCAAAAATATTCTGCGAGAGCATCATATGTTTAAGATGCAACATGCTTCACAACGTGGGATTTGAATATAAATTTGTTAGCTAGTAGATTCGACGTTGATGTCGATTAATATGTATGTCGAATCAAAAAGCCAGTTGTATCCTATCACTGCTAATTTTTACTGCGTTTTTCCTAAACACATCTGACTCTGATCAAGACACACTGATCATTTTCTTAGCAACGTTGGCCATCGACTTTAACGCGATTTCTGATCTCATTTTTGAAAACTAAGGATGATGCCACCGGCGTGAAGTCTACACCAAACAGTGATCTTTTGTGGGTGCCTCGTCACTAAACACGATTTTTCGTTAAACATAAGGGTCGACTTCAAGTTTCTCAAGATCTCAATAAGCGAACTCCTGTTGCAAACCTTGGTCTGCTTTCTTTAGTTCTGTCTTTGGGTCTTACATATACAGGGGCAGAACTTTTTTCGCAGAATTTGTTCAAGTATTGAACGGACCCAGGCCAAACTGTTGGAATCGACAATTCCAGATTTTCCCCAATGCGGCTAAACTTTCTTTTGTACACGCACAATATTGACGTTGGCTCTGAACTATGTAGAGAGTATGTGTAATGAATGATAGGGAAGCATTCTTTCGGTGAAGGTCTATTCAGGATGAACATAAATGACAACTGTCAAAAATGACAGCACGTTCTCTAAGTTATCTCTATCGGATCATCGTTCCATACAACAAACACCTTTACTCTGGGGTGTCTATGACCTTGCAGTCCATTCAAGATTGATCAGGATTTAAACCAGATAAGGAATGTACAATTAGGTGAATATTTGACGGGCGTTGGATCTGTCGACGTTAAAGTCTTGACTTGTCTTGTCTCGACTCGACAATATTAGACTTCAATTCTCATAAGCGAAATATCCGATTATATTCCGAGACAGCGCACAGAAGGAGAAAAGGCAAGGTATAATACTTATATGCGTCCGCACCCACACCTTCGCTGCTTTTTAAACCTTGTTCAACCATCAAAACCCTTTAGAACTTCGAAACTATTGTAGTTCCCCAGAAGTTGTCTCTGAATAACATCAATCAACCACTCCTTATCCATCGCTTCTATTGACAGTTGCGTTTCTTCTCGTCAATACTACTATTCGCCCGCGATGTGTGCAAACATTTTAAGGGTACTCAAAAACTATGTGTGCGCGCAGATTATAAAAAAGATGTAGGTGGCGTGATTTTTTATGAAGTAGGTGGACAAAAGATGTTTGAAACAAAAAAAAAACAGCTCTCTTACAACTCATGAGGAAAATGTCATAATGTGAATGTGCTATAATGGCGTCAAGTGTCACTGTGCTTTGATATTTATGTTGTAGACAGATAGAGATAAATATAAATAGATGAAAAACGCGTTACTGCTTATTTAACCAGTTTCCGATCTATTGTTTTAACGCAGCGTGAATTTAGTCGTCGTTTTCCTCTTCATCCTGGACAATTTGCGCGAATAATTAAGCGTTCGGCTGAGCATCTAGTGCAAACTGAGTCCACTAGAGAAGTCACAAGAAGTGGCCGGCGAACATATTGCTCGTTCGACCGAGAATACCACTGCTGGGGACGAGGACGTCCGACAGAGTCCACAAACCTCGACGAGACAATGACGCACACAATTTGGCATAAGTTGACGTTAGTTGCGTCGAATTTTAATGAAAAACCTGAAAGTGTTCCAATTGCTGCCTGCTGACCGTCAAGTGAGGTTAACTTACTCCCATGTTCTGTTAAACCTGGTGCAAGAGGAGGATGATTTTGTATCCAAAATCATAATGAGCGACGAAGCCCATGTTATGTGAATAAACAAAAATTTGCGTTTCTGGGGAACAGAGAATCCACATGAAATGCACGAAGAACCAGTGACAGTGAATGGCCCTTATTTTTTGAGGACGCCGACGGCACCACCGTGACCGTAAGTGGTGAGCACTACAGACAGATAATAAATGATTTTTTTTTGCAGCAACTTTCTGAATTGGGTTTCGAGCATTGTTGGTTCCAACAACACGGAGCAAATATTGCGGTAGTGGTTTTAGCTCCAACATGACACTAGTGATATGAGCAAGGCAAAATTTACAGCCTATAACCAAGGTCATATGCAGTCGTAATTGAGAAGAGCGTTCTTTTTGGGAATCAAAGTGCATCCTGTCCTTGATCTAGAATCGTACCTGGTAATCTTTCACAAAGTCAAGAACAGGATTTGAGTACAAGGAGTCTAATACCTTCACAGACATCACACATCCCACAAAAAATAATCCAAGGAGCATAAATTACATGATCTTGAAGGCCAACTCACAAGTATTGTACATTACGCGAAATTGTGCATAACTACATCTCTTCTACAGCAATGTCATTCAATCCAGGGAAGTAAAACCCAGTGATCATGGTATATTCAGCGCTTTCCATTGACTCTAACGTTCTGGTCGGCATGATTTTTAAATTATCGCCAGCGCATAAAGCATACCAAACAGTGACTAGTGACTTCTCAATAATTTGAACAAAACTGAACAAAATTTTGTTGTGAATAAAAAAGGATCAGAACAATCTCGTTTTTCACCGAAGGTACGTCAATTCTTCCACAAGCTGGATCTTGTTAGCAAGCGAACCAAGATCGTTCCCTGAAATCGTCCATAATGTCGACGGACATAGCTCACGATGACGGATCGATAAAAACTCCACAACAGCTTCTCTGGTGTGCACTTTGTTTTTTAATAAACAGGACGAAGTTTGGCTTTTCTTTATCCTGATCTTAGAAAGCTACAAAGATGTTGTAAGAGTATTAAATTTTATAAAGGATCCGACCCATTGTTAAAACCTTTTCTCTTTCCATCGAACCATCATCAGCAAACTACTCGTACATACTCGTATGTCCCTGCACTCCCTAAAGGTGAAATCCTTCAATTGACATTTCCACCCCTAACGCCATCTATCGTTCCAAAAACAAAGGAGACAACGAAAAAAAAAAAAAAACTAAAGACATGACGAACAATTTCCTGTCTCCCTCATTATGAGTTGTGTTTAAGACGCGTGTGAATTATGCGAAGTATGCAGCTGCATTCTGATAATTTTTCAACCCCATTGTAAAGCACATCCCTGTTCAGCGGTCCCTGTTGCTTTATGTGCCATTCTGTTCTGTGCGATGAGTATTTAAATAGTTCCTGGTGATGTAGTAGTTTTTTGTTCTTCGTTTTATGTATTGTTTGAACTTTTTGCATTCACATACTTGCACACACAAGTTTTGCAACAGTAAAACTCACTCACTGTACACAAGGAAATAAATTACATTTGCAGAATAAATTGTAATTAAACATGCACCTGAATTGAATTCCTGCATACGAGTGCTTGCACAGTAGTATTATGTATGTACGAGTATATGGTATTGCACACCCCAACACAGGCACATTTCAGGACCATACTCTGCTACTGCTGTAACAGTTTGAGTGCAGCTGCTTCCAGTTTTAATTACTTTTGAAATTAGATAAATGTTTGTAGTTAGGTTATTCTTTATTTATTGTATTTACGGGTATTTTTTGAGTTGAAACCCTGCAGGTTATTCTTTTCAGGATCGGCTCAGTTGTTCCCAAGAACAATGGCAAACGAAAGTACCATGAGTTGTTTCATTTAATGCTGTTGTCGTCCCTGGAAACGGTTTTTCCTCTGAACTGATGAAGGTGGCGATATTGTGTGGGACAGAGGCGGAAACGGAAGCTGTTTTTGAAATACATACTTTCAGTTTTGTAGAATTAAAATAATTTGTTTCGGGGTACATTCAAGGAATTGTTATTAAGAAAAGTTCATGATTTTAATGGACTCTGAGGGATAATACATTTTCTAGTGCGCATTGTATTTGTGCAGTTTTACGTATTCACTCATTCTAAATAGTTCCGGTGTTTTGAGAACTATGAGTTTGAAAAGTGCACAGCACATTTTGGTTTATTCGGAATTGAAATTGAAATTTTCAGCTCAAGGGGATAAGAAATGTAAAGTTGATGACGGCTATTCAATTGTTGACTTCCCACATTCTTAATTATTCATTATGGACTCTAGTACTTTGGACATGCATTCGTGTCTACACAGTACACATACTCCTCCTTTTGACTTTTAACTTTTGCACGACGACGTAATTGACGGAATTGACTCCTCATTCAGTGAGCCACTTCGTGCTAAGAAGGTTTACGCGATGGATACAGACGTCAACTGCCGATCAAGCTGCAACTTATAACCTATCAAGGAAAGAAAATCCAGTTAAAGTGAACTACTTAGTCAACTGCTGATACATATAAGCTCCAGGACGTACTCCAGATGCTCCAAGAGATCATGTGACTGCAAAAGAAAGAAATAGTTTCGAGTACACCACAAATAGGATTTGCAAAAGCACGGATTCATTGCTTCACTGTTTTGCCAGCGAAATGAGATATGGACAAATTAGTCGTTGTTCGTTAGAACGCTTGGCCTGCTATGAAACAGCATAATTAGGGTAAGAGCTATTCAACTTTCTAAGTTTCTAGCCAGGAAAGAGGTTGAGAAATCACGCGATGACAAACCAAATACCGCTTTCAAGCAGAATGAACCTTTCAACCTGGACGATGTAGACCAACAATTCCGTCCACATGACCTGAATGAAGTGAAGACTGGCATATCTGGGTTTAAAACCAACAAAATTTCTGAAGCGGACGGCCTGATTGCCGACCTCTTCAAAACAGCAGGCGATCACTGTAAAATGTGGTCGGACGGAAGTATGCCTGATGAATGGAACCTCAGCATTGTTTGTACGATCCTCAAGATAGGAGACCCTCTGAACTGAACAGAAGCATGAGTCTCCTAAACTTCGCGTACAAGATCCTGTCTGCCTATCTGTTGTGCTCATCAGTACGACTTTAGGCCAGGAAAGTCTACCATCAACCAAACAATCTTGAAAAAAACCCATGAGCTCCAAATCAACGAACTATACAGTTTTGGTATCCCTGTCATATATTTCAATTTATTTTTTTAAATTAGAACGCGCTCAAGAGGTTTGTGTACCCTTAAGGTGATTGTTCACAGCGCGGGCAAAGAAAATTTAGGGAGGAAGAAAAGAGAGGTACCGATGTACATTGTTTTTAAATGTTTGCAAGTTATAACGACCAGGAAATACAGAGATCGGCAGGGCATTCCATAAGCGAGTTATACGGGTTAGGAACGAATCGCGATATTTTAGAGTACGTCCGAAAATGGGCTTGAGGGTATACTGATGAGCATTCATAGCGAGACGGGTGTTACGGTTGAAAGTTTGAATGGGCGGAATGATACTGGCGGTTTCAGTGGAGCATTGGTGGTGGAAATAGCGATAAAACAAAGCGAGACACGAGACATTTCGTCGGTGTTCGAGGGTGTCCATTGATTGACTGGTATTAGTATCAGCAATAAGTTTTATCGCACTGTTTTGAATCCTATCTAGCAGGTGCAGAGATGTTTTAGGAGCACCTGACCAGATGTGGGCGTTGTACTCCAATTTTGGGCGGATGAATGCCTTATATATTGAGGCCAGATCAGAGGGGGTAAAATATTTCTTACATCACTTAAGGAAACCTAGACATTTCGCAGCATTTTTGGCGACATCAAATATGTGGTCATTCGAACGTACGTTGTCATTGACACACATACCGAGAATGGAAAGTTTTTCGGTTTCGACGATGCAAGTGCCATTCATAGATAATGGCTGGGTGTTTAAATTTCGCTTTAAAGACAGCAGACAGCATTGTGTTTTGGAAGCATTAAATTCCACTCTATTGATAGTTCCCCAGTTGGTTATGCTGTTGATATCGGAATTTAATGAGCTTAGTCCGGGAACGAATATGAAAAGCAGGGAGTAGATCATTAATGAAAATCAAAAAGAGTGTCGGAGACAGAACAGAGCCCTAGGGCACACCAGCATTTATTTTGTGAATATCAGACTTGAAACCGTCCAAGACAACTTGAATTGAACGTTCCGAAAGGTAATTTCTAATCCATTGAAGAAGAGAGTCGTCGATCCCAAATGCACGTATTTTCGACAAAAGAGCCTGATGCCAAACTCTGTCAATGCCTTAGAAATATCAAGTGCAACTATCTTGCTTTCGCCAGATTGATGTATGCTTTGGTTCCACTTTTCGGTGAGACATGCCATCAAATCACCAGTGGACCTGTTGCTACGAAAACCATATTGCCGGTCATTGAGAAGTTTTCGTGTTTCGAGATATTTCATGAGCTGACGATTTATCAGCGTTTCCATGACCTTGGAAAGAAGGGACGTAAGTGCAATGGGTCTGTAGGGGGAGAGAGAAGATGATTCGCCTTTTTTAGGGACGGGCTGGACAAATGCTGTTTTCCAGGAAAGAGTCTCCTCTTCAGAAGAAGGAAAGATATACCATCTGGACCAGCAGATTTATGAATGTTAAGATCTTTAAGTACTCTTGCTACTACACGAGTGCGAAAGTAGATTCGTCCCATTGAAGATTCGACGCACTCAAGTGTAGGCGGAGACAAAGCACAATCTGGGAGTGTCGAGCTGGTCGCAAAGTGTGCAGCAAGCAGATTGGCCTTATCCAAAGAGCTGACAGCTGGAATGTCATTGTAAATGAGCGTTGGGATGAGGTGGAATTTCTAATGTTTTTTACGATCGACCAACAATTGCAGTATTTTTTGCCTCAGTTTTTGGTCGTATAGGAATCTCACACGCTTAAGAAAGGCGTTGCAGTCATTTCTGGCTCGTTTGAACTTTTTTCGGTTTTCCTCTGTCGGGTTGGTCTTGAAGGACCGAAAAAAAATTTCTCTAACCCTGACGGCCTCTTTACAGCTCGAGTCGCACCATGCCTTTTCTTTTGGTTTGATACTCCTCATCCGATGAGGGATAAAGGATCTCATTCCAAAGAGAATGGTGTCTGTAATCATATCAGCAACGGCATCCACGTCGTTATCGAGGAAGCATAACGACCAGGTAAAATTCCTAAAGAAGCTGTTAAGACCGCTCCAGTTGGCTTTCTCGTATTGCCATACGGTTCTTTTAGGAATTTTTTCTCTAACTGTGTGGTCGCTGTACGAGAAATTAGATGATATGACACAATGGTCCGACGAGCCTAGAGGGGAGAGCACATCAATGGTGTACTTATCAGGGTGAGAAGTTAAAAACAAGTCCAGGGTGTTGGCGGTATGACTATCAACGTCTGGTATTCGCGTGGGCTCATTTACAAGCTGCGTTAGGTTGTTTTCCGCAGTGAAGATCTCAACACACCTTCCTTCGGGTGTTGTCTGTCCAGAATGTCGAAGCCACCCAGAATTGTGTGTATTGAAGTCGCCCGTTATAACGATTTCAGTACGAGGATGCAGGGATACAATTCTTTGAATGGAGTCAGGCAGCGCATCAAACTCGTTAAAAGTTGAATTCCTGTCCAGTTTGGGGCTTCTGTAAATAAAGCAGTAGTGGATAATTTGCTTGTGGTGGAGTTTGGAGTGTGGAGCGAGACCGGGGTGGGAGAAGAATAATGGCACTACTTCGTAGCCAGGTAGCTTCAGATCAGAATGATGATTACTTTTTAGCCCGCGTATATTGGCTACGTCTACCCTGAATTTCCTGTGTCACAGACAAACACAGAAAACAGAAACACCGACGATACTAAGCATAGGTGGATGATTGTCTCCGAGGAGGACTTCGTCCATGCAGCTTTTAGAGAAATCGTTTGTAAAGGCGGCAAGCCTTTTTGCATAGTTGCGCATAAGGCAGTGTCCAGTGATGACACCTATGATGGCGTTGAAATGTTTCCTATTTAGAACGATCAGACTCTTAGAGCGATTCAGATTCAGCTTTGGCCAGATCTGTTTGGTAGCTAGACATGTTGGTCCAATAGTGCACCTCATGTCTGTTCTTTTATTAGCATCCAGCTTCAATATTGATTTATACCGATTAGTATACCTGTGCTACCGTTTTCCGGTAGAACAGGTAGAGTGGTTTCAATTTTGGCGAGTTCGTCGGTCCTACAATTCCCTGGAATGTCTCTGTGGCCTGGCACCCAACAAATGTGAAAGTTGGACTGCTCTGCCACCTCCGTAAGAGTTGATCGGCATTCAAGGGTGGTTTTAGAATTAAGTGAAACTGAGTTCACGGACTTGAAAGCGGCCTGACTCTCTGAAAAGATGCCGATATCCGTTGCAGATATCACGTTTTTCTTCAGTCAGGACAGAGCTCCTTTAATCGTTAAAACTTCAGCCTGGAATACGCTACAGTGATTTGGAAGACGGAAGGAGAACCTTACCGCCACCAAACCTGGTTTCGGTTAGTAAAGGACCGAAGTAATTTCAGTGGCTTGTGCTCGGCCTGGTTCACACCGAACTGTAGTGTCACCTAAGTCAGAAGAACCCTACTTGTCTAAAGAAAAGCTACTCGTATTTCGTCCTTTATTCAGCACTTAAACTTCACAACCTCAGAGACATACCTTACAGGAATCCTGTTTATTACTATCGTAAACCCAGTTGTGTTTATCATAAAACAAAGTCGAATTCGCCTGCTACAATGCCTACACCAACTTTCAAAACTTTTTACAGCGCAAAAATTGCTCAAAGCCGGCAATCAAAAAACCACAAAATCCTTCCTCACTGATTTTATGTTCAAATTAATTAAAATTCTAGAAATTACCTAAGCATAATTTTGTATCCAAGAATAATGGGATGCCGCACATATTTTTAATATTTTTAACAACCCAAAAATTCCAAGCGCACCTCAAGTTTAAGACTTAACGACCCTTAACCACATTCAGGCTCATACCGCTGTCAGTCAGGTAGTTGCACGAGTTCTAAAAAAAAAGAAAAAACCGGCATGCCAACAACAACTGTCGCACCTTTCCAACACGCAATAAATCAACGCATACCTCCGATATTTAAAAGGAAACTGAAACGGAAACTCCTGTGCCTCAGAAGAAAGCGCTTGCATAAAACACAAGAAATCGAAATATTAAATGATCTAGCAAAAATATTTCCACCTTTCCACCTCTGCAGACCCTCTAAACACGTATCCTTCAAGTAGAAGTGATTAATTTCCTAAATTACCCCATTAACATGGGGAAAAAAGGTGCGTATGCGTTCGAGAGTGTGTGGTGCGGTGCTGTAGCGATATACGTTTTGCGATGACAGACACATTCATTTCTTGAGATTTTAAATTAAATTTTCACCGGCCCCCCCGCACGGTAAAATCCTGCTGCCTAAAGCTCATACACACTTGTCACGTGTACCTAAGAATGAACCTTCAATCGAACATAATCAGCAGGAGCGAGGAAAACCTAATTTATCATCGCCCTTATTATCTGGGAAGAAAATGGACCAACACATTTGCTTGCTACACATTAACCAAAACCAAACCAAAGCGCTACGAATGACTTTCTTACCGAGTAAGGTGATGAAGGGGCAAGAAAACCAAACTATAGCCATACGAATAGAATTTCTACTCATTCGAGGATAATTAAGAAATTCCATTTCACAGTACAAAATAAAATACAAAAAAAAAGGATGAAGGAATCTAAAACCAAAACCTTAGAAGCGAATCGAAAGGCCGAAAGTAACCTTGTTCTTGGCGCGTTGAAAATCATCAACACCTTGACAATCGGAAATAACAATCTACAGTGTATCCTGAATTCCTTCCCAGATGGTTTGGCTTTCACTCTTGACTTTCTTATTTCGTATTTACTCACAGGATTAGAGGTGAGAGTCAACAACACACATACGAGTAAAGAAGGGACTTGGTCTTGGACTACAACGAGTACTCAACTTTACCCGACTGCCATACCGACTTGTAGTCGTATTTAAACGGATTCCATAGACATTTCCAAGGCTTATTGTCTGTTCAGTTGCTGCCGCTTTCTGCGCTGCCTCTCTTGATACACCTGAAAGGAATTTACAGAAATGTTTGAGCTTAATTATCCCTGGCTAAATTGAAGGTATCGACTCCGTATGGTACGAGTATCTTCGGCACCAGTACCATCACCGCTTCGGTTACTTTAGTGTATCGCTTCTAGCTGCTGTGCAGGATGATGGTGATGATGATGATGACGGTGTGGTGGGTGGAAATGGTTTGGTTTGGTTTGGTTTGGTTTTTAGTGTGCAGACGAGTCCTGATGTGGAAAACGTGTCTGAAATTGTTTGACCTTACAGTTGGACGGGTTTTTATGAAAAATGTTTTCTTTTTTTGTTTTTTTTTGTTTTTGGATGTTGTTGTTTCCTTTCTGCTGGCTTTTGACTCCCTTTCATCATTTTTCTTCCTTTTTATTGCAGCCGTTTCCGTCGTCGTCATCGTTGTTGTTATTTTGTTATCCTTATCGATGAGCTGGGCTGGGAGATATTGATGACTTTGGTTGCGCATCATTATTTTGTTTAGGGACGAGAAGGCAAAGATTAAAGCCAAAATGAAAAAATAGCAAATCTAAGGTTAGGGCATTTTGCCCATTAGAATGAACTCCGTGGAATTTTTTGATGAATTTCTGCAAGACAGCCTTCAGGCAGGCGTTTTCTTTTAGTTTATTTTGTTTCCATTAGTATTTTCGTATATATGTATTTATTATGTATTTTTAAAAAATAAATTTAAAAATGAAATACGAGATACTTAGGTTCATCAGAGCATCGGTCTGGTGCTGCTTTTCTTCTATTACAAACCAATTATCGAGGATATGTAGGCGTCGGAATATTTCTGAGAACCCCAGAATTTGCTATTATAATTTACTTCCTGGAACTTTCAAATAAGGGGATAACTTGTCACTTGGGACGACGCAAATTTGTAAATATGTATATGATACACATTTGATGAATTTTCAAAGAAGTGTGTGCGGTTTTGTTTGAATTTCGACTACGCATTTCAACAAAATGTGGTTTATCCCTGACAGCATTTAAAAGACCGCAATTTGTAATACGAGTATGATAGCTTCTATCACAGAGATATTTGACAGATGTCAAATAAAACCCTGATGTGTGTTTGGTATTATATTGTTGTAGCAAGTTTGTGATCTTCAGTAGCCAGCACGTGCGGTATTCTCTTGAGGCTGTATTGTTGCGCCTAGAGGTAATTGACTGGTCTGCGAGAATACGGTAATACTCGCTAAGATTGGAGGTCCGCCTCTTTTTATCACTGATGGTAGAAGCGTTGATTGAACTCACTCACTCTGTTGTTGACTAATTTTTGTAGCATTTGGCGAATAGTGCATTATAATTTGGTTGGTGCATTCTTGTCGTAAGGACATAACAACGACGAAATACAATGTTTACAAGCGGCAACCTCTGGATCATTGGTCAGTTTTAAGCCGGCTTTTTCGCTTGACTCATTGAGCTACCAAGTAGCAGGAGTTGACAGAGCAGAGTTGGTATTGGTATTGGAATAGCAGCTGGCAGTGGTGCTGTGACTAGTACATCATCTATAGCGAAAATCCCACCACGCAGCTTATCATCGATATCACCGTAGCCGCGTGAAGTTTCCGATTTATTTTCACCATGTTCGGTAACCGATTTAAATTGTATCTCGATAAGTAGTGATAGCGGTTTGCAAATGGGCAACAATTTCGAAATGTCTTCGGGTCTAGATGACAGCTCACCAAAAGCCGATGATTCGTTATCGATGGGTGACGGTGGTGGTGGCGGCAGTAGTCAACGATTACCGCGTAATGATTCGTTGACGTTGTGCGGTGACGAGAGTAACATGGAGACATCAGGATTTACAGGATTAGGACGTTCTAGCAGTGTTAAGGCTAGTATGTTCTAACAGCTGGCAGAGAAGACCCAATCTAATCGAATGGTGGAGGAGAAGACAGCAGCGGTTATCAACATCGGTTAAAAACCCGCACGAAGCTGCTGATGAGAAATTTGAGGCTACAAAACCTTAAATTCCGAACTTAAAAATCGTCTTAAACTCTCAACACATGCAACAGTTTCGAATTTACGCAAATCGGCTACATCAGATAATGCGCCGCGAACCATTGAACAAGGCACGCCAAAAAAACCCGAAGATCCAGCCAACTCTTCGTCATCGGAAGTTGATCCGCAGAAAAATCTCGCTAAAATACTTTGTAGCGTGTCAAAGGAAAATATGCATCGCCAACAGAAAGAACATATCACACATGCCACATCCACAGCATGAAGATACTGTGAGTTTGGTTCGTAATCTATCTAGTCTTGAAAAGCGTATACCCGAAGCTGGTAATGCTACGAATCCCTCTGCACCAGCATCAACTTCCGAAGGTGAGAGTTCCGGTGGTCGAGAAATTTCGGAAATCATCAAAAACAGTGAAGTTGCCCGTCGACGAAAACTAAATGATGGATGAGTCTCTTGTGGCCGATGTGGTGTAATATACAAACGTACCACCTTCCAGCCTGCTTACACTGTTCGCTCTCATCTGTTGTTTTTCGCCACCATCACTTTGACAGGTAGAACTAATCCCAGACCTTTCAGATCTGAACATGACAGTCTCGTGGTCTATGTGGCTTAGCGAACTTCTTTACAATGCGGACGACAGCAATGAGACTTTAAACGATTTTGGTGATCCGTTTGAGTTTATATAAAGATTTATCGGTGGCTGTGCCTCAAGTGGTAGTGGAAGGTTCGGTGTTGGAATTTTTGCAGTGAAAAAAATCAAGTAAGATGAGTAGATATCTAGAAATCAACAACAAGTCAACTTCCACTAAGAACAAAATAACCACTGAGCCCAAACATCTTTCTTTCTCTCTCTATTCCTTTTTCCAAAAAAAACTTAACACATGCTGAGGTATTATAAGTGTTTCCATACCCACTTGGGTATTAAGTACTTTTTAAACAAAAAATTCTATCCTTACATCCTCCTGCTATACATCGTTATACCGTCAGTCGAAAGACGTATGATGATATCTCTGATGAGCCAAAGCAAATACCCAGATAAGTACGCCTTCGATGTAACATACACTTCCATCTGGGCTCGTTAGATCACTGTGTCCACTGACAGCTAATTTCCGATGTACTGACCACGGTGTTAGAGGAAAGTCTCCTTATAGAATCGTATATCAACACGAGAAAACAATTGGAAAGGATTTAATATCTTCTAAAACTTCAAGTGGTCTTGACGACGTGGATACTGCTGCTGATATAATCTCATCCTGTCAGGGTGAGATAAATGTAAGAGAAAAACAATTTCAAATGAGCCAGGAATGACACAAAAATATTTCCCAAACGAATAAAGTTCCAATACGACCAAAAGTCGAGGCAAACTATATGGTTTTCCAATAAGGACTTGACAACTTTGTTTTTAAATAAAACACAAACCATTGGAGTTGTGAAGGAGAACGGATTTGAGGTAGGAAGTGGTGCGGTGGAAGTCAAAGATGGTAGGGTTTGAGTTGATTTGACGTAGCTTGCGGGAGATTGGTTCGTTCGCGCCATAGGAGGTGTGGTGGGTTGGTAGATAGAAGAGTCGAGGGGTATGTAGATTACGAGGGTTAGTGTTGAGGAAAATGGAGTTGTGAAGGGACGCGCATTCAACGTGACCTGAAAGGAGTCGATGAGTGAAGAGAAAGTCTGCTGCATCTCTGCGATCTTCAAGGGTGTTTAAGTTGATAAGGTTGAGACGGTTTTGATGGGGGGGCAGATTAAAAGGATCGTCCCAGGGCATATGCAGCTGTCGATTCGTTGGGCCCAATTTTCAACGACTCGGCCACACATTTCGGCCGCTATTTCGCGTTCAATGTTGGCTCTGAGCTCTTCCAACGTCGTCGGCGTATTGGCATAAACCAATGACTTAACGTAGCCCCACAGAAAATAGTCAAGCGGCGTTAAATCGCACGAACGAGGCTGCCAATCGACTGGTCCATTTCTTGAGGTAACACGCTCAATGTACTTACTCTTCAATAAATCGATTGTAGCGTGTGCTGTGTGGCTTGTGGCACCATCCTGTTGTGGTTTCAAGTCCATATCTTCCAATTCGGGCCAAAAATAATCGGTGATCATGGCGCGATAACACTGACCATTCACAGTAACGTGACGATCGTTATCGTCGACGAAAAAATATGGCCCAATAACGCCGCCGGCATGCAAACCGCAGGAGCTATTTTTTGTGGATGAAGTGGTGATTCATGAAGCACATGTGGATTTTCACCCGACCAATAATGCATATTTTGCTTATTGACGAACCCATTGAGCCAAAAATGAGCTTCGTCACTGAAGATGATTTTGCGATGAAATTCATCATCTTGGCGCATCTTCTCCAGAACCCAATCGGAGAACGTACGTCGCTTCAAATGGTCCATCGGCTTCAATTCTTGAGTCAGATTGATCTTGTATGGATGTAAACCAAGATCCTTACGCAAAATACTCCATAATGTGGTCTGAGCGATGCCCAATTCTTGAGAACGCTGTGGAATTGACTGATTTGGCAGCGATATTTTCGACACTTCGACCAACCCGTTGTCTCACTGACATGGCAGCATCACACAACGAATATGTAGACTCAAATTTTTGCACTAAACTTGTTATTGCTTGTCTACTAGGGCGAGAATTACGACCGAAAATTGGAGTTAACGGTCTTAAAGTTGTTCTTAACGTTGCTCGTTCGTGTACTTTACCATGATGAAAATGTTGAGTTTACTGAATAAATTGACAGTGACAGTTTGATGATTAGTGAAAGAGTGCGTTCACAAATTAAATTCAAAGTTGTCAAGTCCCTATTGGAAAACACTTTATTTTATAGCGTACTAAAGGTTATAGAAATTGTTGGTCATCCGTCAAAAATGTAAAGAATTCTGCCTCATTCTACATCCTAACGTTCATTTGCTATGATATTTCAGTTATCAGGTCTTTGGGCAAGGCCAATATGCTTACAACGTACCTCACAGCCGTCTCCACTTTTTCAGATAATGCTATGTCTCCGACTATCATACATTCGAGCACGTCAAATCTTCAATGGGACGAATCCACTTTCACACTCATGTAGTAGAGTACTTAAAGTGCAGAGGAGTTAAGGGTCTGAATATAAACAAATCCACAAATAGAAATAACAATCTTCCCTTCTTCTGAAGGTTACTCCAAACTCACGGCGTAATCTTTTCCATCAATCCTACCCACAGTAATCGTCTTCTCTTTCCGCCTTCAGACCCATTGTACTAACGATCATTCTTTCCATTGCCATGGAAACAGTGATACATCGTCAGTTCATTAAATATCTCGAGACAAGAAAACCTCTCAGTAGCCGCCAGTAATTTGATGGCATGTTTCACGGGAAATTGCAACCAAAGAGTGCAGCAATTTAGCAAAACCAAGATAGTTGCATTTGGTATGCCAAAGGGTTTTAACGGTGTTTAGCATCAGTCGAAACGTGTACACTCAGGATCGACGAATCTCATCGTCAATGGATTAGAAACTATCTTTCGGAACGTTAAATTCAAATGGCCTTGAACGGTTTGAAGCCTGATATCCACCAAAGAAATAATGGTGTGCCGCAAGGCTCCATTCTGCCTCCAAAACTATTTTTAATTTTCATTAGTGAAATTTCTTGTTTGCAGCTTCTAATAAATTATGTTTCTTTGCTAACGACAGTGCATATATTGTTTCCCAGACTCACTACCCTGCTCATCGACGGTAGAATGGGAATAGCAGCTGAAGTTAGATCAACTAAATTTCGAAATGAACGGCATAACTACCAAAAGATTGGAATTTGCGCTGTCAAAATTGAAAATTTGTCCATTCTTGGTATGTGTGTCAATGACCGTTTTACTTTCGACTTACGAGTAATATATAAAGCACTCGCACTCCCAGAATTTGAGTTCAATACCCCCATTTGGGTAGGTGTTCCTAAAACTCTTCTGCAATTATTAGTTAGGATTCAAAAACGTGTGATGGAACTCATAAATTACACCAACTTTAACCAGTCAATTTAAGATCTCTAATACTTATTTTGACTTACAACCTACGTTCACACTCAATACCACCTTTTGAAGTAATCAGAAATATTATTACGCTATTATTGACGAAGCCCTTAAGTTCTATTCCTTATAGTCAGCACCATTATAAGCGCTTCAGTGTCCGTTTTTAGTGCTCCTTGTGGCATATTCCATTTGCTTCAGAATAGCATACTTTTTCAAGATAGTCGATGAATGTTATGCCATGATAATTCCAAAATACGGACGTCGTAAACCTGCCGACCGACATTGGCCTTTTTGGTCGCTTTGGTAGGCTTTCATCCACTCGGCTGAATCTTGGCTCTCCTCTCGCTCCATACATTGCCACATACTTATTGCATGAACAACTTGTTTTTTCATGTTTTTTCACAGCTCCACACAGCGCTCTGATTGCACTGTCAAAAAAAAGAAACATCTGAAAGCTGTGGGATCTTTTCCCAATAGGATTCCGTGGTTGAAGACTGCTTTGTCGATCGACAAATCCTCCCATTAAATATTTCCAAGTAAAGCTCATCCATCAAAACCTCATTTCTTATGCACTTAATCATAAAACGTTTCACTTCATGCTTCTACTCGTACATGGCTCCCTATCGTCCTTCGACTGAACAATAAATTCTGTTTGCAACTCTTCATACTCGTATAAGAGTAATTACAATACATTAGCCAACAAAGACCAACTTTTGCATTAAGTTTCCATCCCTAATCCCCGTTCTATATGTACGAGTATTTCTGTTTTGTGCCACTTCCTGTCAGCACAAATGCATTGTAATAAACAATAAAACTGGGATAAGTACATCAAATGGAATTGAAGGATACTTGTCCCGTCTGGAACCAGTAAGCTAGAGCCACTGCCATCTTTTATAGATCAAAAACGGAAGAATACAAAAATTAAGGAGCAATCCACCAGCTGAACCATTTGGTAATTTAATTTTTATTTAATATCCTTGCAGCAGAACAACCAGCAAAAGTAAGGCAATAGCACTAGCAGCAGCAGCAGCAGCAGCGGCAGTAACAGGAACAGAGGCAGCATCAATATGACAACGCGACAAGGCAGCGGCCCTTGTAGCTAGGAGATAAGAATTTTTATTACATTTTTCGGGCGTAGTCGTACATGCACGAGCAGTGGGCGTAGGTATTCGTCGGCGTATTCCTATATACTTAGGTATCCGCATACGTAAGACACAGCACATTTAATATTATTATCCTTACACTTTTGCCAGTAATGTCCATAAAGCTTCCACTTATCCTTTATCTTTATGACAGTTTCGTACATATAAATATGAAGCGTAGCATGTAGTATCTGTAACGCTGTAACACTGTAACGCTGTATATTACTGCAGTAAACCCTGTATGATAGTTAGTCGTAGGTGCAGTGTATACAGATACATGGAGCCAGTTGGAGTTGTAGACCCGTCAGACAGTTAAACAGTAGAGCAGCGTGTATTCTGGTGCGCTCTTTCGGAGACGGATAATAACGATGATTACAAGACCTGGTGCCTGGTCGTCGGATAAGGTAAAGGGTATGCGTTGGTCTACCTAAGCTTCCCATGAGGTTGCGCCTTCCCATAAAGGTTATTTTATTACTGGGACATAAAAAGTGAATCATTATCAACAACACTCGCAACGGCAGGAGCAGAAGTAATACACCAAACGGAACAGTCTGTGCGAGGTTTTCAAAATTCTCTACAGACTTTGACTTTTTCTATAGAGATACTTGTATCGCTGCGAAAGATGAATGTTTCCTAAAGAACACATGAACACTGTATCATAGTGGCTAACAGAGTAAAATAATTTTATTAAGTTGAGGTGAAATTGACTTACTCTTTCTCTACTCGCATGAAGCCGGAGTACAGAATTGATCAATGTCTATTCACACAGCAATAAGTCTGTTTACCCCAACGCGCACGACGGCGGTGCAGCATTGGTGTTTGCAGAAATGATATCCATATTTCGGTGTACTCACAAATTGCAACAAAAATATCGGCAAAGTTTTTAGGCTGAAAGCTGTGTTAAATTATTAGAAGCTCTGGGCAAACGTCCAGAGAAATTTCACAAAAAAGTGCCCTGAACTGCTTTGCCTCATTTTTAAGGTCGTCAATGCTTTGCCATGTGGTCGTTGTTTTTACAGTAAGCGTCGCTTTGCTTATGCCTAGTAATCACATGTCTGACTAGTTATAATCTATTGGCTGATCTGATATCGCCTCTGAAGTCGTCAAATTCCAGAAATAACCCTTATTTCTACTACCAAGTGGCAAACGGCCAATTTACTTCAGATTTGACACATCCTATCAGCAAAGTGGGTGCCAATGCTAAGAAGAACGGATACCCACTTGACATCAAGCGCAGCTTAATTGGCACCAACTCTTTATATGAGGACATGGGTCGTCGTTCCAGGATTGCTAAGAATGCCATGAAGCAATAATGTTAAGTTTACGATTACCTTCCATGTTATACTCAGGTTTAAACAAGTTCGCGCCATCATAGAAGGTGATGATACTCGTGCCTGTGATGCCTAAACCACATTTGGTGGTACTCTTATGGAGAACGCCTGTGGATCTTGCATTGGACAATGGGGTCATAAAAACATCAAGAAGGGCGGCAAAAATACCATCATTTCATCATACAATCGTAACTTTAACAGAATTAATGACGCCGTACCGACCGTGATACCCATTGATACCCTTGATGCCTTTGTCGTACACCCTGAATTGGTAACATCACTTTCTATAGCCGGTCGTGTTAAATGTTCTGACTGCAAGAAAATTATAGTCGACCCGCCACTCGGCAACAAATTGCCTTCAAAAAGATTCGACCCCGACAGGGACACCTATTTTGCTGAACCAGCCAGCGGTGAAAGTGCACAGTTTGATCCCAAGAGTCAGCGCCTTCAATCCCTTGAACTATTCGATGTGTAAATTGGCAGGGATTTGGAAAACATGACCATTCTCATCATGCTGGTGGCTCGGTCAATTTAATATCTTCAACAACATGTTCATTGGTGCCATCAACTCCGAAAGCAACAAGATGAACAGGATCAAGAACCAGAGATCTGGTCGATGGGACGCCGTGGTGGCCATCATTGTCAAATCCTTTGCTCGTATCCATGAAACAAATTTCAAGAAATAAGGTCTTCTGTCTTGGTACAGTCTTGGTGAATTCAGGCGCAGTGAATTCAGCCTTCTGAGAAGCTTCGTATCCAGCAAACTTGAGTAAGTGGTAATAGGTGAACCCTTGAATACTAGGCTTGGAGTGTTGCTTTCTACATGTTTTATATTTGGAACATATAGGAACGCCTATGTCTCCGGTTGGAATGGCGACTCATGTTTACCTAACCGTGAGTGAAGTCAAAGTGAAGTCAAAGGAGACGAAAAAAAGACAACGGCGGTCAAATCTGCACTTGGAATGATCGAACCTTGAACAGACGGATACCACCCCCATTCAGTACACTCGGGAAGCATGGCCTGCACGACACCTCCTCTGGAAACGGAATAAGCCTGATTTCCTCTGCTGCAGTGCGGAAGGTCACCGTAGCTAGCACAGAGGTTCCCCACCTTAAGATCCACAAAGCGACATGTCGGTCACTTCATCATCAAATTTATCACATTGATGTGTCGGGTTTCCCAAGACCACATTCGCGAAATCTGTGGCTTGGTGAAGACGTAACTGGCTTACGAAGTGGCACTGCATAGAAGAACGAACGAGGTCTACGATCAAAACAGGGGGACAAATTATGCAGAATAACGATAGAAAACGCACGCTGCTCAATAAAGGTCTCAAGGATGTGATACAATTTTTTCAACATCATACTTGAGAAAATTCTGCGAAACTCGCAAGTTATATTTAATGTCCCGTTTGTCCCGAATGAATACTAACGCTCCAGCACGAAGAGTCTTCGATTTCAACACGGAGATACAAGGCAGTAGAGCAAGACCACACAAATGGAAGTTCGTCATGGTCTTCACACACGAATAGAAGCATTTAAATTCGTTCGGTTAAAGCCAGCAAAAAGCTAGTGACAAATCGCTAATTTAATTCTAAAACGTGCAAAATTTATTGACTAAGTTTATTTGAAAACAATTTGTATTTAAACATTTGACATTAAGTCATTTTCAAAGAAATAAAGTGAAGTTTAAGTTTATATAAATTTATTTTGCCGTTGCCTGTATACCGCTTGATTTGAGTTTCCCTCGTCTTATCAAACCAGCAATCATGTCTGCATCAAATCTCCGAACAAGAGCTGCGACAACAAAAACACTACCTTCTACGCCAACTCAAGTTTCCCCGGCGCAAAAACAACCGCCCAGCGACTGTATACCCGTCACTGTAAAGATTCTTGAAGAGCAATTATCCAAGCAATTCAATGCATTGCGGCAGAGTTTTTCGTATGAAATATCGAGGCTTCACAGTGATTTCCTTTTAAAGATCGAACAAATCTCTGAGTGCTCGAAACGTAAATTTGGTGAGGTTAACAAAACCATCACCAACATGGTTGATCGTATCGAGCGGCTTGAATCGAGTTCCATTGCAACATCTCGACAACATCATGAGGAAATTAGAACCCTCAAAGGCAATGCGAAACGTTCGAAAAGAAGGAGATCTCTTGCGATGCCGTGCTATTTGGTGTACCCACCCAGCCTGATGAGAACTTAAAAAGCTTATTCAATCGTCTTTGTCACTCCATTGATTGTAAGCCACCACTTCTCATAAACATATTTCGTACCAAAAAAACAAACAATGCGACAATTCCACCTCCCATCATTATTAAATTCGGCAACTCGCTAGAGAGAAATACAGTGTTAATGTCAGCAGCAGATTACCGAAAGCATAATGCCACTGAATTTCGCCCGCATGACGTAGGTATTGAATCAAACAGCAGCTGCTACCTCAACGAGAGCCTTACAAGGAAGACACGTTTTCTCTTAAGCAGCGCTTTGAGTCTGCGACGGAAAAAACAAC